>CM040923.1:9646053-10373553 GCA_023029165.1 Gobiocypris rarus
CAACAGCAAAGAAACCCTGTTGTTGTATATGCACAGAGAGACGATCCGCCGAGATCGCTGTTCTATCTACAGCACAAAGCTGTAGCTTGTTAAATTAATCTCACTCTTAACAAACTGAGTGAAAAGCCCCACTGCGTAAAACCAGCTACGAGTGGTGTTCCTATTGTTATTTCCAGTGTTGAAATTCGCCGTTATGTCACGTAATAGGCTCGATTACACGTGCAAATCCGTTATGTGTACAGTTTGAAAAGTGCCAACATTCTCATGTAACTTCCCTAACTGTATCCAAGCTGTTTGCAATTCACGTGTGTGCCACTAGCGTGTATTTGGTCGCTATAGTAACGACTAGGGACCGGAAGTCCTAACCAGCGCTTCCGGTTGAACTCTGAACTGGCATCCAGAGTGTAAACAAACCTCCAGTAGCTATCGGCTAAGCTAATCAAAGCAGTTGTTTACATTTGAAGCCCATTTGCTAAAGCTTTAGCATTAGGTTCAGGCATCAACAGTAATAGCATACAGTGTCTGTTTAAACCCCGTTAAAGTGATTTAACCATTTGAACAGTGCACCTGTTGGTCTTCATAACTTTTCACTTATCCTACTCACTTATTACTTTATATTTTACTTGAAAGGGAAAATATCAGTACACAATTATTAATTACTTTACCTGCATGTACTTGAAAAGGGAAATGCTGGTTTGCAATTATTAATTGTTAAGTTTGACTTTAATGACAGGAAAAACATTTGATTGAAAATTGTAGTTCTCAAAGTCATTTTAAATGATTTTAAAATCATTTTCACTATTTTGAAATTTCCTAATTTTCTGAATTTCTAAATTCCTCATTTAGGTCTAATTACTTTAGGTATAAATCACCAACATTTTGCCTATAACCAAAATAATTTAGACTCACACGGATTCATTATTTTATTGCGTTACCTTTCCTCCCTCTTGGGAACCACACAGCTGAGCCTCCATAGGAGACAGTGCTATCTCACTACGAGTTTCAAAATAAATCAGAGACAAGCCTCTTTGGCTCGATTTTTATTTTTGGGTTTTAGTTGTCCATCAACTATCAATTCTATACTCGTAGTCAGACATAAAGGTGTGGACCCGAGCTCCTTCCTTTCCTCTTCTTCCTCACGCCTTCCCTGTCCTGTCCTGCTTTATCCCATCTTATTCTTCACATGTGTAGGGAACAAGCCTGGATGAACCATTGATTGTTTCTAAACAAAAGAGAAAAATCTCTCCCAGAGAAACAAACCATTAGGCATTTGATTGGTAATCAAACCCTCCTTGTTCTCCATACTCTCCTGTATTTGCAAACGCAATTCAAAATTTTGACCTTTTATCCAAGTTTATTTAACAGAGACAAGTGTTGAGCAACCGTCCTTCAAAGCATCCCTGCAGAAAGCGGTCAGCCTGTAAGGTGTGTGGTGTCAATCCTGTCAGATTAAGAAAAAGGTATCAGCATTATTATTGTATTATTTTCCTTTAGAAGAAAAACAATACTATTGTCTACCCTTTTGGAAAATAGGAAGTATTTAATAGGAAAACATATTTCTCCCTTGAAGAATTATTATTCTTTTGTAATTGGTTTTAACCTTTTCTGTTTTCTCTCTCTTCCCTTACCTTGTTGAGTGAAAGTAGTCGCATCACTAGCCTTCCTGTCTATACTGAGACCAACACTTAGCTATCGCCACACTTCACAATTGGTGTACAATCGCTGAAACGACACTTAGCTGTTCCACCACACATAGGCTTATACCCCACACAGATCTGTGTCAGTCACTTTTCCCGGCATACCAACATGTCACGGACGACATGCACCACTACCCAAGGGGAAGATGTGGACGCCTGGCTCAGAGGCATTACAGACTGCCTCATGCCAAAGACAATAGAACTGTTATTATTTTTAATAATAACCATGATTCTGAGAAGGTTCCTGACACAAGATTCAAGCCAGAACAACAACCACGTGGAACTAGCCAAGATCACCTGTTCCTAAGCAACACCTTCACAGCCCAGCTGAAACTAAGCGACAAGCACATCACCCACCTTCAAGAGGAGCTGACACGTGCCCAAAACCGCATAGACAAGCTGGAAGTGAAAGCCCAGGACGACTTCAAGCCGCCAGACCACTGAGTTCCTGAGAGAGCTGATGCACACTCAACGCTGCACAGACCAGCTCAAAGCGAAAGCTCAAGACAAACTCAAAGCGCCAGACGAAGTGGAGCATGAAACAAAGACACAAGTTGAGAAGCTCCAAGCAGCCCTTGTAGTCGCTGAACGTGACAAACAAGAACTAGAGACTGCACATAAACACCTGGTAAACCAACTCCAGTCTGCTGAACATCGACTAGAGAAAGCCAACGCTGATATTAAAGACAAGAACTTTGAAATCAATGCTCTGGAAGACCACCTTGAAAGGTACAGCACTGAGATGAACCATCTGATCCAACAGCGAGACGACGCCAACGACGCAGCGCCACGTGGTCAGAGGTGAACTCAAGCCTGCTTCCAAACAGCCACCAGAGCCAAGAAGGAGAGAACTCCTCAGCATCACTACTGCTGAGGAGAGCAAAGTCCCCTTTTCAAGAACTGTCATACGACGGAAGAAGTGAATGGCCACCGCCCAGAACGCCACCGCCATCACCACAGAACTCTTCCCTGCCAACCAACGAGCTCATCCAAGCAGACTCTGAAGCTGCACAGAAGATGACTGTTAAAGACCTTGACAAGCTCGCTAAGAACTTCACACAGTTCAATCAACATTCCATGGAGGGCCACAACATCCAGGGCTACCTTCAAGATATTGACTTCTACCTAGAGGCGAGACCTCATGTGACCGACCGAGACAGGTTCTACCTCCTCAGAGCCACATCCAGTCACGAGGTACGACGCTTTCTGGACCGCAACATGATCACGTAAAGCACAACTACCAGCTCCTACGTGAGACATTGATTAAAGAATTTACAGGCCCAGAGTCTGAACACGGACTGCTAATCGCCTTGGCAACCAAACAAGGTCGACAAGAGACTTCACAAGCCTACTACAGCCGCGACAAGCCTACTTTGGTGCACATAATGAACCTCAACATGAAGAGGATGTAAACTTCAAAACCCTCTTCCTGAGAAACCTGCACCCTGGAGTAAGTCGTCATCTAGGCATCATGGCCTGCCCAGACACGATGACAATCCAACAACTACGTGACCTGACACACAAGGCCTACATCAAACAAAAGATGGCCACAAAGAAAGGTTTGGGAACATCCACAGTTCCAACCTCTGTCAGTCAAGACCTGCCGTGCACTGGATGACACCCAGTGGCATGACCACACCACAGTCCATCATAAAGAGCACAGAGAACGTGACTTCCATGACAGCGACCACACCAACCGCTGGGAAGAGCCATGGGACCAGCCACGCTTCTCAAGAAACCCTAAAGCCACCATAGGCCATCGTCATCCAACAAAGTCAAGAGCATCTAACGTGGGTAATCGTCAACGAAACCCACCTGGGCACCACTCAGTTAAGCACAACACTGAGCACGCCCAAGAACAAGACAGTCTCCCCTCAGAAGCCATGGGAGATCTAATGAGGCAAATTAAAGTCTTCATGGAAAGCAGGGAAAACACGGATGACCACAGAGATGAGTCATGCTCACTGACTAGCGATGACGTGGAAGGCCATTGGTCATCCAGGACACCTTCACAATGAAGATGACGACCACCTGTTCTACAACAACACAGAACAAAAGGGTCTCTCACAGTCAACTACAGATGACAACATAGAGGTACCAGAAAACACCGTTCTGGGTACCCATCACTTACCAAGAAACAAGCTCATGAACCATGTTAGCGTAAGAGCAAACACAGTAAGCACGGATGGTCAGCAAGTCTGTCACAACCAGAAGGCATCACAAGAGAAATGCAACGTAGGAGATGAAGTTTTGCACCACGGCTCAGCACAGCCATGCCAAACTACCTCCCACCGTGGGCCAAAGAACTTCCTGCCTTACTGAACTGACTCCCATTAGGTCACAGACAATCCCTTTTCAAGGCAAAGATGCAACAAACCAATCTTCATCTAAGCCCAGCAAAACTAAGCCAATAGCGATGAGGGCAAGCCTTTGAGAAAAGGGGGGAGCAAAACAGACTGAAACAGATCTGACCATGCATACACTACACGACTTACATACTCGCTAACTTACAGGACCAGTTATCCACGCCTACCATGAAAAACATCCAGCAAACATGTTCTTCCCACAGGTAGAAACTGGCCTCATAAACTAGCTCAACCTCAATTTAGCTACACTCATCATAGGAAACATGTCACAATCTACCCCACAAGCAAAACACCTCCCATCACTTTGTGGTACATGACACGTTAGCTGCAACGGTAGTTGTAGGCCAGACTTAGAAACACCTTACTGCTTTGTTTTGTTTCACCTCTTCCTTTACTTTCCTTCTTCGTTTATTAGGTAATATGCCTGCCTATCCCCATAAGGGTCAAGGGTATGATAGCAGGATTGACGCACCACGCCTCAAATCTGTAAGCCACCGAAAACGAATGTGAGCTAGAGAGCTCTGTAATTGATAGGTCACATCATTTGACCACAAATGATGTCACCAGATCATGATGAAAAGTAAAACGAACTCAACCTAACACAAGTTAGAGAAGAAAAAAGAGGAAACAAACAAAACAAATTTAAATCACAAAATTTGGTCAACGAGGCACCGCACCCGACCAAAGTAAAGTAACAATTCCAAAATTGTACTACGCTACGCTAACGCTAAACCATATTGAGTAAATTTAAAACTTCTAAACATGAAAACTGTTAGTACTCAATCTAATGCCCTGCACCAGTACAGTGGCCAGTCATGGAGGTGTTGTCTTGTTGTTTGTTGTGTATGTGTCTGCTTCTTCTGCCTGTGTTTCTCCAGCGTCACGATGTCTTCATCCCGACACATCGCCTAACGAAGGGGGGATATGTAGCAATTGTGGCCGCAACAGACACATTCAAACATGAGTCCACACAAAGTTAACTCAACATTCCAGGGCCATTTACGACTTGGACCCTCTCCTCCACACCAAGCAGACAAAGATTTACGACATCTGTGGTACCAAGCCCAGGAAGTAAGGGACTTCTCATTGGTCCACAGGCAGTTTTCTTCCCTTCCCCCATCGACAAAGTAACTTCTAAGTCCGGCTCTGTGACACCATAAATTCCTTAGAGATTCCAGCACTCCGTTGAAAATCAAGGAAACCCACAGAAACCTTGATACGTATAAACTGCATCAAATCACTAAACCAGTGATTGTCGAACAGACGGTAACCCGCCATCTGTCGAATGCCCAAAGACTCTTTACACCCACATGAACACATATATGGATCAATCGTTTTTATACGATGTATTAAAATGTCTAGGGTGTGTACCTTATGTAAATCAAACTATGTATTCTAGTTACTGTGGAATTCTTGTATCTCTGTACTCTCAACTCTTAATATTATAGTGTTTAGTACCTTCTCATTCAGAAAAACTCAATAATACCGAATCTTGTAAAATAATTTACAGGAAACGTTTTATTATTAGAATACCAGCTTTGTAATGGATAAACTGCTCCATCTGTCCAGCAGCCAGGAGGTGTAACCGAACTGAACAAAGAACTTCTGCGCCAAAAACTGACAGACACGATTGGGTCAACCCGAAAGTGGGCGGCACTCGAATTTTATCTATAAGAGCAGAGACCCCCTCACCCAATGAGCCGATGTTCTTTTGTCCGCAGCTGCTGTTCCTGATTTTGCAGTCCACCTCGAAGGAGTTGGAGAACTCCAAAGGTGGCAGACCAGAATGGGTTGAATTTCATTCAAGCCATCTAGAACTCTCACTTTCCTTCTTTTACTTAAGTTTATTTTCTTTCCGCGAGTCTCGTGTTCTAAGTTAAGTTTCACGCAAAGCTTCTCAACGAATCTCCAGCGAGCGCTTCAACTTCAAACAGCCACGAGACCCCCTCATCCAGCAGCCAACACGCCACGTGGTTGGCTCCCCAAGATTCCCAAGACGCCCATCAGAGACACGACAAGACCTTCCGCGAATCACAAAGAACCGGGAAACCCCCTTTCTAGCCAGGATCGAGAGGGAATCCTGCTCAATGATGACACGCGCTACAAACGCAAGTAACCTCCAGATTCTAAACTGAACTGGTGCAGTGATATCAAATTGAATAACCCCGCCTAAGCAACGATAGGAGGGTTTAAGTCAAACCGTGGTTCATTCAGGTCATGTGTTATAAATGCAGATACTGCTAGAAACTTGGGACTCCATCTCTCTCTCTCTCTCTCTTAAAACTCACTCTTTACTTCTCTCCTCTCTGCAACGCGTGAATGTGTGTATGTTTGTTTTGTTAGATTCTAGTTTTACGTGTTAGAGTAATCAATAAAGCTGTGTTTATAAATTAAAGATAAGTGTTCTTGTGTTATGTGCTTACGAATTTTAATGTCTTGAACTGCCGATCTAAGTTACCTGGCTATTAAATAGTGTTTCACTATTCTGTGGATATTAATATCCGCTGCAGAGTTGATAGTTACGGCCTGTTCAAATGAACGCTAGACGAGTCATTTGCTCGGTCGTAAAATAGACTCCTGCAAAATTCCCTATGAATTAATTAATTCATTACTTTGAGCTAAATAGACCTGTTCCCTTATACAGAGTCCCCTTGTTACATATCATATATGTAATACTTGTTACAAAAGAAACTTAGCTCACACCTTTAGACACTTTAGGCAACTTAGCATCTGTAATTCACACATCTTTGGATCATGAGAGAAACCAGACCTGAAGGAAAGACTCTCTGGCTCAGGACTCAATCCAGGATCTTCTTGCTGTGAGGAGCCAGTGTTTCCCACTAATACACTGGTGCTGCCCTTAATCACAGATATAAGAGACACTTTGACTATTTCTGTCAGACGTCTACAGAAGCTCTTACTGAGAGTTAACAGAGGTTTAGATGTTGATGATTTATGGTTCATTTGAAGTCACCATTGTGGTGGGAAGTGTTTGCTTTAGTTGGGCTCTTGGTCCCTGTAGTTGTGTTAGCTTTTCTTTGGCTGCTGTAACTGTGAAACACAATAGTTGTGGCTGAGCAAGCAAAGACAACGTGACATCAGGTGTTGTCAGCTCCTTGTTGATGATCACTAAATCATCACAAAGCGAGCATCTGATTTTTTTTTTCTTTTTTGGCAAGTTGTTTTCAATTGTAATTTGCTTATAGCTACTATACCTTTGTGAATATGCAGAATTGGCACCAATAGCATTTAATCAATCAATCATCCTGAAGAAAAAAGTATATGTGCACGTAACGTTTTGAGCAAATATTTCACAAAGTCACACACACACATCAACATTTGGCCAATGATTCACAACAACGGTGACAAGTTTCATGCTGCAATGCATGATGGGTGGCTTCATAGTGCAAAACTCATGCTTGATTCCCAAGCTTTTTGTATTTGATTGTCACCGTTGTTGTGAATCATAGGCCAAATCTTGATGTCGGTGTGACTTAGTGAAATATTTGCTCAAAATGTTGGGTGCATTTTTTTTTTTTTTGTCATCTTTCCAGATAATTGATCCTTTTAATTTTATTGGTGCAAATACAGCAGTATCACAAGGTTATTGTGGATATATACAAATTACTATTGTACCAAACAAGAACACAAAACTTAAAACACAACATCAGATGCTCGCATTATGATGATTTAGTGATCATCAACGGGAGCTGACAACACCTGATGTCACTTTATCTTTGCTTGCTCAGCCACAACTATTGTGTTTCACAGTTACAGCAGCCAAAGAAAAGCTAACACAACTACAGGGACCAAGAGCCCAACTAAAGCAAACGCTTCCCACCACAATGGTGACTTCAAATGAACCATAAATCATCAACATCTAAACCTCTGTTAACTCTCAGTAAGAGCTTCTGTAGACGTCTGACAGAAATAGTCAAAGTGTCTCTTATATCTGTGATTAAGGGCAGCACCAGTGTATGAGTGGGAAACACTGGCTCCTCACAGCAAGAAGATCCTGGATTGAGTCCTGAGCCAGAGAGTCTTTCTTTCAGGTCTGGTTTCTCTCACGATCCAAAGATGTGTGAATTACAGATGCTAAGTTGCTTAAAGTGTCTAAAGGTGTGAGCTAAGTTTCTTTTATTTTCAAGATTTTGGACAAAAACACACTGTCTGTGAGTTGATTTGCAATTACAAAAGGAATATATGTCCACAATGAGCACATTTGAACTTTCATTCTGGCTCCTCAGTGAACGTCTTTTCAACGTTCGCCTCTAGGGACAAAGACGTTGAAAAGACGTCTTTTGGACATTACTTTGCTTAATGCTTCACAGTAGGGATGGTGTTCTTGGGATGGTACTTATCATTCTTCTTCCTCCAAACACGAGGAGTTGAACCGGGCACAGCGCAAGTGAAGGAGAAGTTTGAAGGCACAAAACCGATTGCCGCTTCACTCAATGAGCAAACAAAACAAACAGCTCGCTTACCTGCGTTAGTCCGATCTGTCTCCCATTTGGCCAGAGGGAATCCCACTAAGTAAAGTTATGTCCAAAAGACGTCTTTTCAACGTCTTTGACCCTAGAGGCGAACGTTGAAAAGACGTCCACAGAGGAGCCAGAATGAAAGTTTTTATGACGTCTGTTTTGGACATGATCTGCACGTCTGATATAGACGTTCATGGAACCTCAAGGTTAAACAGTTCAAATGTGCTCATTGTGGACATATATTCCTTTTGTAATTGCAAATCAACTCACAGACAGTGTGTTTTTGTCCAAAATCATGAAAATAAAAGAAACTTAGCTCACACCTTTAGACACTTTAGGCAACTTAGCATCTGTAATTCACACATCTTTGGATCGTGAGAGAAACCAGACCTGAAGGAAAGACTCTCTGGCTCAGGACTCAATCCAGGATCTTCTTGCTGTGAGGAGCCAGTGTTTCCCACTCATACACTGGTGCTGCCCTTAATCACAGATATAAGAGACACTTTGACTATTTCTGTCAGTCGTCTACAGAAGCTCTTACTGAGAGTTAACAGAGGTTTAGATGTTGATGATTTATGGTTCATTTGAAGTCACCATTGTGGTGGGAAGCGTTTGCTTTAGTTGGGCTCTTGGTCCCTGTAGTTGTGTTAGCTTTTCTTTGGCTGCTGTAACTGTGAAACACAATAGTTGTGGCTGAGCAAGCAAAGACAACGTGACATCAGGTGTTGTCAGCTCCTTGTTGATGATCACTAAATCATTACAAGGCGCTATCTGGGATGTCTCCTTTAGTTTAGAGGGGTAAGAGAAGCGACAAGCGGTAGTTTTTCACTAACGCGTACACTGATCTCTCACATGGTGAATAGCGCTGTTTCGTGAGAATCAGACACGCAGCTATGTCATACGAGGATCAAAGGAGAAATTTCTATCCCCTCACGTTCCAATGACATCATACCAATTCTAAATCAGTTCTCTTTTCGACAACAGTCCTAGGATGGTATTTCTAAACTTTTTCTAACACTCCTGTTCTATCATACCGCCATCACCTCTTCTTCTTCTTCCTTTTTCTTTCTTTTTTTTTCCGGTCCTGCCTCCCCATAGCTTTTAACCAATCCCCGCTTTTAACAACAGTAACCACACTGTAAAATCCAATTAGAAAACCTTACTTCAAAAAAGCATGCAAACCGATTGCCTTGAAAAAACCAAGTAAAGTGAAATAGGAATGGTATGTAGAACTAACAAGTGACTGTCAAGTTTTGTACACTCGCAAGACAGTTCCAGTAACTTAATAATTTACTTTAGATGTACTTGTCTTAGTATAGTCTACTCAAACTTACTATTTTTAACAACTAAATAATTTCAAGTAAAATACACTTTGTGAGTATTTCTAACTCATTAATGCAAGTTGTGCTAAGGTGATGATTTTTGCATACAACTTGGAATTACTTGGAGTTTACTTTCCCACCAAGTAAAGTTATGTCCAAAAGACATCTTTTCAACATCTTTGTCCCTAGAGGCAAACATTGAAAAGACATCCACTAATGCTTGTTATAGAAGCAGGTGCACCAAATATTTTGAGCAAATATTTCAGAAATCAACATTTGACCTATGATTCACAACAATGGTGACAAGTTTCATGCTGCAATGCATGATGGGTGGCTTCATAGTACAAAACTCATGCTTGATTCACAAGCTTTTTTGATTTGATTGTCACCGTTGTTGTGAATCATAGGCCAAATCTTGATGTCGGTGTGTGAATTTAAAATATTTTTCCTCATATTGTTGGGTGCACATACTTTTTTTTTTTCAATATCCTTCAAGATAATTGATCCTTTTAATAATATTGGTGCCAATACCACAATATCACAAGGTTAATGTGGCTATAAACAAAGTACTATTGTACCAAAAAACACAACATCAGATGCTCTCTTTCTGATGATTTAGTAATCATCAATGAGGAGCTGACAACACCTGATGTCACGTTAGCTTTGCTTGCTCAGCCGCAACTATTGTGTTTAACAGATACAATTACAGCAGCCAAAGAAAAACTATCCCAACTGCAGAGACCAAGAGACCAACTAAAGCAAACACTTTCCACCACAATGGTGACTTAAAATGAACCACACATCATCAACATCTAAACATCTGTTAATTCTCAGTAAGAGCTTCTGTAGACGTCTGACAGAAATAGTCAAAGTGTCTCTTATATCTGTGATTAAGGGCAGCACCAGTGTATGAGTGGGAAACACTGGTTCCTCACAGCAAGAAGAATCCTGGATTGAGTCCTGAGCCAGAGAGTCTTTCCTTCAGGTCTGGTTTCTCTCATGATCCAAAGATGTGTGAATTACAGATGCTAAGTTGCCTAAAGTGTCTAAAGGTGTGAGCTAAGTTTCTTTTATTTTCATGATTTTGGACAAACACACACTGTCTGTGAGTTGATTTGCAATTACAAAAGGAATATATGTCCATATTGAGCACATTTGACCTGTTTAACCTTGAGGTTCCATGAACGTCTATATCGGACGTGCAGATCACGTCCAAAACAGACGTCATAAAAACTTTAAATCTGGCTCCTCAGTGGACGTCTTTTCAACGTTCGCCTCTAGGGACAGAGACGTTGAAAATACGTCTTTTGGACATAACTTTTCTTCGTGGGAGGCTTTAATGCACTGCTGCCTCTGACTGGTGTTGTAACCTCATTGCATCCTTTGTTGCTATTTGCTTGTTTCAAGTAAGCGGCACCCAAAACAATTGAGTAAACTGTTATTTTCACCCTGCAATTGACTGTAACTCAACAAAACCAAGTAAGAAGTATGTATTCTATATTATTTCGTAAAGTTAACTAAGTATATGTGAGTCAGGAAAGCTATTAGATTTTACAGTGCAGATATAACGTAACCCATAACCATACATTTCCTTTACCGTCAAATTAACCATATACATACATTTAGGGGGTGAAACAATACCCATCTATATACATATTAAATATATGAAATATTGGAAAATAATAAAACCTATTAACAAACGACCCGCTCAGATGACACTGACTTCTACATTGTTGACAAGAAAGGTCACTCCACTTCAGTGGTTTGGAAATATTTCAGCTATTTGCGATCTGACACAAAACAGAGTGATGTGCACTGCAAACTGTGCAGATGATGAGTGTTCAAAGACAGGCAACACCACAAACTTGTTTCATCATTTGAAACAATGTCACCCTTTAGAACACGAAGAAGCTAAGAAATTACAGTCCCAAGTAAGTGTTAGTGCACGTAGACCATCAAGCACCAATGTGACTCAGCAAAGTATCATGTCATCATTTTCCCACAAAATGCCTTACAAAAAAAAAAAAAAAAGACACGAAGACATCACAAAAGCAGTTGCTTATTGCATTGCAAAAGACATGCTTCCCATTAGCGTTGTCAAAAATGAGGGATTTAAGACACTTATCCGCGTTCTTGACTCCAGATACGAGCTACCTGGCCGAAACCATTTTTCACAGACGCTGATTCCCCGACTGTATACGGAGTGCAGGGAGAACTGCCCATGCTGCACCTCTTCAGAACAGAGCTCCCTCTGATGATGACACACAGCTCACAAAGGACATAAAGACAGCGGTCATGGAATATCTCAATAAAAGTACGATGACGAGATTACAGACGAACTGCTTGATATGGCATCCTAGCTCAAGACTCAATATATTAGGCCAGACAAGATTGAGGCCATTAAAACAAGAGCAGTGACTGAGATTCTGAAAATGGAGGGAGCCAAGGCTCATCCACTTCACAGGCTTCATGCAGAGCAGAAGAAATAGAGGCAGAGGGAGGCACTGCTACAGCTCTTCCTGTAAAGAAGTCTAGCCTGTAAATTATAAATTATGCTAGCTATTATTACAAAATGCAAATGATGCATTATAGGCATTATTTACATTGTTCTTATGCCCACCTACATTAACTTTGGGCTTAATCACTGTTATAGCCTAATTATATGGGGGTCATTGGACATTTATTTACTCAATATGAAATAATCTCAAAGTAATAACTGCTGCGTATTTCCTGAACACGGTCTGCACCTATCTGGTGCGATTATCTGCAGTTTATTTATTTAGCCAATTGTGAAGTGTGTTGTTATGCTTATTACCTTCTTTTTTTCGGAACACACAAATGTCCTGCTCGCATTTTAAAGTGGATGCGTAACATAATCCATGCAACTTGTGCTATATATTCCAAGCGTTCTAATAGGGTTTGAGAAGCAAACCGAAATTGCAAGTTATTACACGCTTTAATGAAAATCTTGTGTTGAAATCCTGTGTGCGAGTGTGCGAGTCCTTGCGCTGCACACAATTGTTAATTAAGCACCCTTTTGAGATATCAATTATAATTTAAAAAAATTTAAAACACGGTTGTCTGGTTGCAACGCATTATTTCCTTTTTGTATTACTGTAAATAAATAAATAAATATAGTCTCTCTCTCTCTCTCTCTCTCTCTCTCTCTCTATATATATATATATATATATATATATATATATATATATATATATATATATGATCTAGGCCTATTTAGCTACTTAACCTTTCTACTTTCAATATTAAATCAAAAAACGATTAATGAAAGATCATGAATGAGGACTCTTTGGCCAATAATATGTACGGTAGGTCATTTCTGGACTTCTGCATGGGCGAAGGAGTGAAAGAGAATTTATAGAAATTTCATGAATGAGGACTCTTGGGCCCTAAATTTATTCAGTAGGTCAATTCTGGAATTATGTATGACTGATTTAACATCAGAAATATTCTACGATAATATATAGTACGACGACCCTTTGGCCAGAAATATATTCCGTAGGTAAACTATGGACTTCTGTATGGCTTACATAACATCAGAAAGAGTCAATCAGTATGTGAGAAAGTTCAAGAGCGAGGACTCGGGCCAAACATATGTTCAGTAGTTCAATTATGGACTTCGGCATGGCCGACGGAGTGAAAGAGAATTTATAGAAATTTCATGAAGGAGGACTGTTTGGCCAAAAATATGTTCAGTAGGTCAAATATAGACTTCTGTATGGTTGACATAGCATCAAAATGAGTAATTGAGTATTCATATAATGTTAACTTTTGTGGAGTCATGGCCTAGAAATATGTTCACTAAGTCAATTCTGGAGTACTGTATAGCTGATTTAACATCAGAAAGATTCTACGAGAATATATAATGTGTAACCTTTTGACGACCCTTTGGCCAGAATTATATTCACTTAATAAACTATGGATCTGTATGGCTTACATAACATCAGAAAGAGTCAATCAGAATGTGAGAAAGTTCATGATTGAGGACTCTTGGTCTAAAAATATGTTCAGTGGGTTAATTTGGACTTCTGCATGGCTGATTTAACATCAGTAAGATTTTAAGAGAATATACAATATATAACCTTTTGACGACTCTTTGTCCAAAATTATATACAATAGGTAAACTATGGTCTTTTGTATGGCTAATATAACATTAAAAGGAGTCAATAAGAACGCATATAATGTTCTTGTTCGTGGACTCTGTATTGGTGATCTTGGGCCAATAATATTTTCAGTAGGTCAATATAGACTTCTGTACGGTTGACATCATCAAATTGAGTCATTGCATATAATGTTTACTTTTGTGAACTCGGGGCCAGATGTGTTATGTTAAGTCAATTATGGATTTCTGTATGGCTGATTTAACATCAGAAAGATTCTATGAGAATATATTTTATGTAACATTTTGACGACCTTTTGGCCAGAAATATATTCTGTAACCTTCTATGGACTTCAGTATGGATTGCATAATATTAGAAAGAGTCAATCAGTATGTGAGAACGTTCATGATTGAGGACTCTTGGGCCAAGAATATTTTCTGTAGATCAATTATAGACTTCTGAATGGTTGACATAACATCAGAATAAGTTGAGTATGGATATAAAGTTAACTGCATATAATATATGCATATAATGTTAACCTTCAATGCACTACAAATTCTTTTATGCATTCAAAAGCATGTATCTCTTAAATGCATGAGTTCTTGTTGCAATGCATCACTTTAATGCACTTATCACTTTAATGCTGTATAGCAACAATGAGTTTCGGGGTGAATATTCAAATGGGGTGAATATTTATGAGTCTATGAATATGATTTGCTTGTTGTACACAAAAATATTAACTTATTCACGGAAACTTTAATCATCTAAAAGTAACCTTTATCCAAATTTATTTCAGTCATCCATAATTTCTTTTTGTCCTGCGAGTTGAAAATTAGATTTCTTCATCAAATATCAATCTTACAAACTTTAAGAAACATTAATCTGCTGATCAGGACAAATAATATTTCCTATGTTTGTACAATTTGTATTACTGAAATAGTTACAAGAAAATCAAGCTTGATTGGTAGCTACGTCTCAGATATTACGATATTACGTCTCATTGACTTCAAGCTTTGTGAGCAAAATAATACAGATTCAATTCAATTCAGTTATTGGGTTTTAATAAAACAATTCACACGAAAAGAAAACACGATTCACACAAGGTGCATGTAGGTAAAACAAACAATATGGTACAAACAGGGAAAATCACACTTAACGAATAATATAAAGGGGGAGAGAATGAAGGGAAGAGAGAATGAAAGAGGAGAGAGAGAGAGAGAGAGAGAGACTTTATCACTCAGTCCTTTGCAAGAGACCTCAAGCAATTAATAATCCCGTAAACAGGAAAAATTTGGACAACCTTTTAACTGCAGTTTGATTGTGAAATAAAATTTGCTTTTGATCTGGCTTCTCATGTGTGTGTGTCTGAGTTCAATTGTCCTCTGAGTCTTTTCAGGGCAGTGAGGCGCAGATCTTGGTTCTTGGAGGAGTTTTCTGGAGCTGGAATAGTTGTTTCTGGAAGCTGGCAGTCTTTCTCTCTGGCGGAATGCTGGTCTTCCTCTCTCTCTGGTCTTCCTCTCCCGTCAGGCCGATCGGGGCGTGCCTCGCTGACGTTGGTCGTCGGTGTGAGTACTACCATCCCTGCAAGTCTCTACGACTTACGGTTTGGTCTGCCCGATCAGTTTTAGATGTAGAATGATGCATCATGGGAAAATTAGCAATTACAATAGGGTTTCAGCACTTCGTGCTTGAACCCCTAATAAAAAGGGCATAAAAATAGCCTAAAAAAGCCTATAAAAAATAACTTGATTTTCGGGCTGCTGGTTCCAAAAACTTTATCAAGCGTTCTGACATGCACATCGGAGGGAAAAAGTCAGATTTTCGCATTTTCAGCTAATTTATCATGGAAATGGGGTGTTTATTTTTAACCTTTTAAACTGTAAAACCTCTACCGACGGCCGATCTCCGTAAAAAATGGCACGCTTCTGTAGAATAATATGACGCACATGCCCAACTAATTTGGTGAAGTTTTGCGCAGAGCAGGCCATGTTTCGGTCACTTAAAGTTAATTTTGCATGGAATGATATAGAGGTTTTTTTTTCACCTTTATAAGAGTTAAACCACCATTCATGGCCCAAAGTCCATCAAAGTTTGCAAGCTTTTTTAGGACCACGTGACGCATGCGCACGCCCAACTTGGTGAAGTTGTATGCAAATCAGGCAGGAAGAGGGCTGCTTTCAGCCATTGAATGGGATTTTCCTATATAGCAATGCATCATTTTGACACCTTTTTAACCGTTATAGCGCCACCAAGTGGCCGGCCGCTGCGTCCTTTTTCACGTGACCACTATGGAGTCAATATAATGCCACATAGTTTTGCAAAATAATAAAGTATTGCAAAAGAAAAAAAAGTTTTGCAAACAAAACTAAAGTATTGCACGAAAAATTAAGTATTGAGAGAAAAAAAAAAGTTTTGCAAACAAAAATAAAGTATGCACAAAAAAAATAAGTATTGAGAGAAAAAAAAAGTTTTGCAAACAAAAATAAAGTATTACAAAATAAAATAAAGTATTGAGAGAGAAAAAAAGGAAAAGAAAAATAAAGTTGTTTCATTTGCAACACAACTTTTATTCTGCGTAGCGTTTCAGTGTGCTTGCGATACCGTTTCCCCTGTGCGCTTCACTTTTCTGTGCGTGTCTTTGTGGCACTGTTTTGACATGGGGGGTGGAGTCAAGAAACTGGGGCGTGTTCAGCTGACATAGTCACGCCTCCCTCCGTGTGACATCATCTCCTCGAGACGCAGATCAGCACAGATGAAGGCACCATGGCTGAGCTCATGCGGGTGGAGCGTTTCCTTGTACTCACACTTTTACTAGCATTAAAACGGGCATGATTTTGTTTTGTTATGAATAAATGTGTATTAAAAGCGTTTGCTTAAGTTAGAAGTGGTGTTTATTATTAGCTTTGGACTACTGGCTAATGCAAACTGTGTGAAAATAGCCAGCACTGTTTATTTCTCTCAGTCTCAGTGTGCACACATTTATAGCATTTAAATGTTTATAGTTTTATTTTGTTAACTAAATGTTTATTAGAAGCATTAACCTGTTGACGTCAAAGTTATTGCTAGTTTTAAGTTGTAAATAGAATGTAATTAACTTGACAGACTTTTATCATTAAAAATATCTCAGACTCATGCTTAAATTGTTTCTTCTACTGGAGAAAATATAGTAGGCTACCTGACCGTTACTCCATTAGATGGCGGCAGAGACTGTTTTAATGAGCGAGTCACTCGATAGAGACTTTTATATTGAATTTGTGAATGCAGAACAAGACGCAAATGACAAAAGCTTGGACTAGCGCCGTCGGGCACGGGAAAACCCATAACGGATTCAATTATTTAAATTGAAATATCGCAGCGGACATTCAAATAGATGTTTTATTATGAACATAGGACTGACCAGAAAACCTAATACAGTAAGCTTCAATTAACTATCAATGAGAACAAACACGTTTACGTTGCTAAGCTATAAAGATTTGCACGCATTCTGAGTGAAATGAACAGCTATGGCTTTTTCAGACAGTTCTAAACTAAACACTTAACATCACATTAACTGATCTCTACCTACTTCCCAGATAGCAAAATTGTTCCGGG
Source organism: Gobiocypris rarus (assembly GCA_023029165.1). Classification (NCBI taxonomy): domain Eukaryota; kingdom Metazoa; phylum Chordata; class Actinopteri; order Cypriniformes; family Gobionidae; genus Gobiocypris; species Gobiocypris rarus. The sequence continues at coordinate 9,663,629 of CM040923.1, forward strand.
CCTTTTATGGCCCAAACACTGTCTTTGTTTTGGCAATCATACCGCCAGGAATGCAGGGCCAAAACCGGCCCGAACAGTTTTGCCAAAAGCACACCAGAAAGATGCCAATGCCTTACCAGACAAGAGCCAGAAGACCCTAAATTGGCCAATATTTATGCCATAATATCGCCAAGCGTCTTTGACCCTAGAGGCGACGTTGAAAAGACGTCCACTGAGGAGCCAGAATGAAAGTTTTTATGACGTCTGTTTTGGACGTGATCTGCACGTCCGATATAGACGTTCATGGAACCTCAAGGTTAAACAGTTCAAATGTGCTCATTGTGGACATATATTCCTTTTGTAATTGCAAATCAACTCACAGACAGTGTGTTTTTCAAAAATCTTGAAAATAAAAGAAACTTAGCTCACACCTTTAGACACTTTAGGCAACTTAGCATCTGTAATTCACACATCTTTGGATCGTGAGAGAAACCAGACCTGAAGGAAAGACTCTCTGGCTCAGGACTCAATCCAGGATCTTCTTGCTGTGAGGAGCCAGTGTTTCCCACTCATACACTGGTGCTGCCCTTAATCACAGATATAAGAGACACTTTGACTATTTCTGTCAGACGTCTACAGAAGCTCTTACTGAGAGTTAACAGAGGTTTAGATGTTGATGATTTATGGTTCATTTGAAGTCACCATTGTGGTGGGAAGAGTTTGCTTTAGTTGGGCTCTTGGTCCCTGTAGTTGTGTTAGCTTTTCTTTGGCTGCTGTAACTGTGTCTGTGAAACACAATAGTTGTGGCTGAGCAAGCAAAGATAAAGTGACATCAGGTGCAAACTTTAATCATCTAAAAGTAACCTTTATCCAAATTTATTTCAGTCATCCATAATTTCTTTTTGTCCTGCGAGTTGAAAATTAGATTTCTTCATCAAATATCAATCTTACAAACTTTAAGAAACATTAATCTGCTGAACAGGACAAATAATATTTCCTATGTTTGTACAATTTGTATTACTGAAATAGTTACAAGAAAATCAAGCTTGATTGGTAGCTACGTCTCAGATATTACGATATTACGTCTCATTGACTTCAAGCTTTGTGAGCAAAATAATACAGATTCAATTCAATTCAGTTATTGGGTTTTAATAAAACAATTCACACGAAAAGAAAACACGATTCACACAAGGTGCATGTAGGTAAAACAAACAATATGGTACAAACAGGGAAAATCACACTTAACGAATAATATAAAGGGGGAGAGAATGAAGGGAAGAGAGAATGAAAGAGGGAGAGAGAGAGAGAGAGAGAGAGGCAACTTTATCACTCAGTCCTTTGCAAGAGACCTCAAGCAATTAATAATCCCGTAAACAGGAAAAATTTGGACAACCTTTTAACTGCAGTTTGATTGTGAAATAAAATTTGCTTTTGATCTGGCTTCTCATGTGTGTGTGTCTGAGTTCAATTGTCCTCTGAGTCTTTTCAGGGCAGTGAGGCGCAGATCTTGGTTCTTGGAGGAGTTTTCTGGAGCTGGAATAGTTGTTTCTGGAAGCTGGCAGTCTTTCTCTCTGGCGGAATGCTGGTCTTCCTCTCTCTCTGGTCTTCCTCTCCCGTCAGGCCGATCGGGGCGTGCCTCGCTGACGTTGGTCGTCGGTGTGAGTACTACCATCCCTGCAAGTCTCTACGACTTACGGTTTGGTCTGCCCGATCAGTTTTAGATGTAGAATGATGCATCATGGGAAAATTAGCAATTACAATAACTAAACTAAATGTTTATTAGAAGCATTAACCTGTTGACGTCAAAGTTACTGCTAGTTTTAAGTTGTAAATAGAATGTAATTAACTTGACAGACTTTTATCATTAAAAATATCTCAGACTCATGCTTAAATTGTTTCTTCTACTGGAGAAAATATAGTAGGCTACCTGACCGTTACTCCATTAGATGGCGGCAGAGACTGTTTTAATGAGCGAGTCACTCGATAGAGACTTTTATATTGAATTTGTGAATGCAGAACAAGACGCAAATGACAAAAGCTTGGACTAGCGCCGTCGGGCACGGGAAAACCCATAACGGATTCAATTATTTAAATTGAAATATCGCAGCGGACATTCAAATAGATGTTTTATTATGAACATAGGACTGACCAGAAAACCTAATACAGTAAGCTTCAATTAACTATCAATGAGAACAAACACGTTTACGTTGCTAAGCTATAAAGATTTGCACGCATTCTGAGTGAAATGAACAGCTATGGCTTTTTCAGACAGTTCTAAACTAAACACTAAACATCACATTAACTGATCTCTACCTACTTCCCAGATAGCAAAATTGTTCCGGGCCTTTATGGCCCAAACACTGTCTTTGTTTTGGCAATCATACCGCCAGGTACCGCCATACCACTGGTGCTGCCCTTAATCACAGATATAAGAGACACTTTGACTATTTCTGTCAGACGTCTACAGAAGCTCTTACTGAGAGTTAACAGAGGTTTAGATGTTGATGATTTATGGTTCATTTGAAGTCACCATTGTGGTGGGAAGCGTTTGCTTTAGTTGGGCTCTTGGTCCCTGTAGTTGTGTTAGCTTTTCTTTGGCTGCTGTAACTGTGTCTGTGAAACAATAGTTGTGGCTGAGCAAGCAAAGATAAAGTGACATCAGTTGTTGTCAGCTCCTTGTTGATGTAAAGAGAGCATCTGATGTTGTATTTTAAGTTTTTTGTTCTTGTTTGATACAATAGTAATTTGTCCACAATAACCTGTGATACTGTGGTATTGGCACCAATAGTATTAAAAGGATCAATTATCTGGAAGGATGACCCCCCCCCCAAAAAAAGTATGTGCACCCAGCATTTTGAGCAAATATTTCACAAAGTCACACACCGAGATCAAGATTTGGCCTATGATTCACAACAACGGTGACAATCAAATCAAAAAAGCTTGGGAATCAAGCATGAGTTTTGCACTATGAAGCCACCCATCATGCATTGCAGCATGAAACTTGTCACCGTTGTTGTGAATCATAGGCCAAATATTGATGTCTGTGTGTGACCTTGTGAAATGTTTGCTCAAAATGTTGGGTGCACATACTTTTATTTTGTCATTCTTCTGGATAATTGAACAATATAATGTTAATGGTACAAATTCTGCAGTTTCACAAAGGTATAGTAGCTATAAGAAAATTACAATTGTGCCAAACAATAAATAAACAAAAATCAGATGCTCACTTTGTGATGATTTTGTGATCATCAACGAGGAGCTGACAACACCTGATGTCACTTTATCTTTGCTTGCTCAGCCACAACTATTGTGTTCCACAGACACAGATACAGCAGCCAAAGGAAAGCTAACACAACTACAGGGACCAAGAGCCCAACTAAAGCAAACGCTTCCCACCACAATGGTGATTTCAAATGAACCATAAATCATCAACATCTAAACCTCTGTTAACTCTCAGTAAGAGCTTCTGTAGACGTCTGACAGAAATAGTCAAAGTGTCTCTTATATCTGTTATTAAGGGCAGCACCAGTGTATGAGTGGGAAACACTGGCTCCTCACAGCAAGAAGATCCTGGATTGAGTCCTGAGCCAGAGAGTCTTTCCTTCAGGTCTGGTTTCTCTCACGATCCAAAGATGTGTGAATTACAGATGCTAAGTTGCCTAAAGTGTCTAAAGGTGTGAGCTAAGTTTCTTTTATTTTCATGATTTTGGACAAACACACACTGTCTGTGAGTTGATTTGCAATTACAAAAGGAATATATGTCCACAATGAGCACATTTGAACTGTTTAACCTTGAGGTTCCATGAACGTCTATATCAGACGTGCAGATCATGTCCAAAACAGACGTCATAAAAACTTTCATTCTGGCTCCTCAGTGGACGTCTTTTCAACGTTCGCCTCTAGGGTCAAAGACGTTGGCGATATTATGGCATAAATATTGGCCAATTTAGGGTCTTCTGGCTCTTGTCTGGTAAGGCATTGGCATCTTTCTGGTGTGCTTTTGGCAAAACTGTTGGGCAGTTTGGCCCTGCATTCCTGGCGGTATGATTGCCAAAACAAAGACAGTGTTTGGGCCATAAAAGGCCCGGAACAATTTTGCTATCTGGGTTTAAATTAAGCGCTGCTAATACACATTTAATTAACAAAACCAACCATTCAAATGCTAAAATTGTGTGCACACTGAGAGAAATAAACAGCAGATGCTGGCTATTTTCACACAGTTTGCATCAGCCAGTAACGCTAATCCCAAGCTAATAATAATTACCACTTCTAACTTAAGCAAACGCTTTTAATACACATTTATTCATAACAAAACAAAATCATGCCCGTTTTAATGCTAGTAAAAGTGTGAGTACAAGGAAACGCTCCACCCGCATGAGCTCAGCCATGGTGCCTTCATCTGTGCTGATCTGCGTCTCGAGGAGATGATGTCACACGGAGGGAGGCGTGACTATGTCAGCTGAACACGCCCCAGTTTCTTGACTCCACCCCCCATGTCAAAACAGTGCCACAAAGACACGCACAGAAAAGTGAAGCGCACAGGGGAAACGGTATCGCAAGCACACTGAAACGCTGCGCAGAATAAAAGTTGTGTTGCAAATGAAACAACTTTATTTCCCTTTTCCTTTTTTTCTCTCTCAATACTTTATTTTTACTTTTGCAATACTTTATTTTTGTTTGCAAAACCTTTTTTTCCTCTCTCAATACTTTATTTTTGTTCGCAAAACTTTATTTTTTCTCTCAATACTTAATTTTTCGAGTGCAATACTTTATTTTTGTTTGCAAAACTTTTTTTCCTTTTTTCCAATACTTTATTATTTTGCAAAACTATGTGGCATTATATTGACTCCATAGACCACAGAATGAGCTCTTACATAGGCGTGCTGAGTTTGGTGCAAATATCTCGTTCCGCGAGTTCTAGGCAATTAAGTGAAAGCGGCTCCTCCCACTTCGGACGTTTTGGTGGCCCTTAGGGACCGTGAAGCCAAATTTACACTTTTTTTTAAATATAATTATTGACATTCAGACTCCAGAGAATCGTGCTGCACTGGTTTGGTTCCGGTCGGGCCAAAAACCTAGGACTAGTCCGCAAAAGTATGTTTTCGGAAAAAGCCAAAATAGCCTACATTTTTCCCAGGGTGACGAGCCAATCTGAGGAATACATTTTGTCCGTATTGAGCCAGGGGTTCCAACGATATAAAACACTTGAGCCCACGCCGAACGGTTTAGGAGTTATGAGCCATTTCGTACTTTTGCTCGCTGTTGTGCCCCAGTCAGGCCGATCGGGGTGTGCCTCGCTGACGCTGGCAGTCTGTGTGAGTACTACCATCCCTGAAAGTTTCAAGTCTCTACGACTAACGGTTTGGTCTGCATGATCAGTTTTAGATGAAGAATGATGCATCATGGGAAAATTAGCAATTACACTATGGTTTCAGCACTTCGTGTTTGAATCCCTAATAACATGGCATTTCATGACTATTGCCACTAGATGGCCTTAAGGCTCTATGGAGCAAATTACCATTGGGAACAAAACTCCCATTTAAAGTCAATTTTTTGGACTTCAATGTTTTTATGACACTTTTATAATTTTAAGCATTTTTTTGGTTTGTTAATTATGTTGAAGTGTCATAAAAACATTGAAGAATATGTTTCGGAATATGCTGATTTAAAGAGTGAGATAAAAGTTTATGAATGTTTTCAGCTTTATGTAAACCCAAGCACTAACACATGAAAGAGAAGTGTTTAATAAAGCTATTTTATGTAGAAATGTTGTACAGTTTTTGTCCTCATTGCTTTAAATATTTATATCAGTATATATTCAGAAGGGCCACGCATATATTGCAGTATATTGGAAAATATGGCACTGTAGTTTCCCTATTATGTAATATAATATTGCATTATATTTAGCAGAATTCCCCAATATTTTTGTTTTGTAAGGGGTTACAAGGCCAAGAACTCTGGTGCTATTCAGGACCATTTTCTATACTTTCATCAACAGAGAATATCAGCTTTCATCAACAACTTGTAATTTTACTGCATATTGCGATGAACTCTATCATTTCTCTGTGATAGAGAAAAGATCAATGATCTGATGGGTCATGCTGATGAATATGGTTATTGAGCCAGGGTGTCCAAATCTGCATTACAAAAACAGCCCATTGGCCATCAAAACTAACCCCAAAACTAACCCAAATTCCAAAATTCAAAACATACCACTCCCATATACCTAAAACGTATATTTTAATGACTGTCAACTTGAAAAGTTGTTCTCTGTATAGACAATCATGAACAGCCTGTTGTCATAAAGGAGCTTAAAGGAGCTAGCAAAGGCTCCTAACCAGTGTCCCTTCCTGACAAAAAACATTATAAAAAATTATATATTATACGTATATATCTAGCACTGTTACATCACTGGTAAGTAGAGTAAAATATCAGTTTATGCATTTCAGTCAAATATAATTTATACAATACGTCACACCTTTAAAACCTCAGAAAAAAAATCTACCTACGACAAAAGTTTAAAAGTAGCTCAACAGTAGACTTTGCAACCATGTTGAGCTGCGGTGATGTCTGGCATGTGGAAATCAGCCATCAAATGTCACAGAACACAGGGCCCTTTTAATATCATGTGATTGCTGTCTTGACATGCATTATCATGCTTTTTCATGCAGAGAGTCACATTGAGATACACAAATCATACATTTCTTCGTATACGGGTAAGTGAACGCTTTGATTATTTGATTCATTTTTTTGTATAATAATTTTATTAAATTTCTTAGTTAAATAAAGATGGTCATTATATCATTATGATGTGATATGTCTGGTATTGTATGGAATTTATGTCTGGTGTTATAATTTAAAAAAAAATTAATGAATGTCTATTTAAAACTGTCACCTTTTTATAATGTCTTAATTTTTGCTACTTTTCAAATGTTAGTAATATATTTTAATGTGTAGATTTCATGTCTAGACAGACTTTCAATCTTAATGATAAAAATACATTATGAAGTATAATTATTATTACATCTTTAAAACGTAATTATGTTTTTATTAGTAGTTTTAAAAAAATAAATACAATTATTGTGTGAAAATTATGTCTTTTTTTCACATATATGGTGGTCCTAGTCATTTCTACCAACAAACACTGCACCAAATAGGGTTTTTCAACTGTTACTGCAGGCTATACTAACAAAACAGCAGTGTCACTTGAGATTAAATGTAAGATTTTTGTAAGATATAAGCAATGTTGGGTAAGTTACAAAAGTAATTAATTATTAGCTACTAATTGTATCTTCAAAAATTTGATTAGTGTAGGAATTACTCTAAAAAGTATTGCATTACTTATTTCTTTCTAAAGTCTTAACCAGTTGAACATTACAAGGCTGAAACTGCTGTTTTTAATTCTTTCAAATAACATTGTAATGAGTTACACCCAACACTGGATATAAAATACTTTTATGAATTGTAATTAATAAATAAATACATTTAAATATAAAAAGGTACCTATTGTGTGTACTTAATCACTACCTATGGAATTAGCCTTATCAAGACAAGGAATTTAGCTATTTTTTTAAAAAGTAATTTTCTTCTATGTCTTACTAAACACAATACATTGAGACATGGTGAAAATGTTTAAAAACATGACAAATTGCATACTTTTACTGTTGTAGGCTATGTTGTTTAAGGACAAATTACAGATAGTGAGAAAAGTGTGTTTTAAGTTTTTTAATCAAATTCTTTATAAGTCCACAGAGCTCAAAGGCACAGAGTAATAAAGACATTATCCGCAGTACAGTAAGTATTTGGCTCTAGTGACGTTCGCGAAGCCGCATAAAAAGCAACGGAAGAAGAATATCCCGCTTGATAGACAGCCTCCGATCCAATTACTGACATGGAGCAACCGATTTCTACCAATCAAGGTAAAGTGCTCAGTTGCCTTCCGCCAATCACTGTGCGTCATCTGTGTGTACTTTATCCTGATAGGTCAGACTTCAGTTTGTTGAGTTGACCGGAAATCAGTCTACTAGTTCACATTTCACAGTAAATAGATCTGTGTTCTTTGCTCATACTATTACACACTTCCAAACCTGGCTGTACTTCAGGAATCATGGAGCAAGTGGGGAACAAGTATTTGTGCCAGGATTATTTCAGGTGTTGTTTGTTGTATTTTAATATTCATGTTAGTAAAGCATGTTAGAAGTTTGTACATAACCGTACAACAACTCATATAACATAATTAGGCTACTACAGACATGTTCGATAAAATAAACGTATAATAAATTATATCATAATAATTATAATTTGTTAGGATCCCATATTATATTATAAAATAATAGGGCATCCCAACAGAACTTTCAAAATAGCTCAGTTTGATGCTTTTATTATTTTGGATGATACTGACAGTGATAGTTAACATGGTTGCCAGTGAAGTTGTATAATAAGAGTGTATTAATTGTAATATTTTGACAGAAACTATGATTTTTTTTCTCTACAATTCATACTATCTCCGAGCAGCTGGGATTTTTGAAAGTGAAGGTAGCACTAGGATAGTGCTGGGTAGATTACTTACAAATTGTTGTCAGTTACTGATTTTAAATTACATGACAACATTACACATTTAGGGTAATATGATCAGACTACTTTTATATTATTTTGACAACTCGCCTATAACATTACATTTAATAAAATAATATTGTACCATATTGATATCAAATGCAAAGAAAAATGAAATATATTCCATTCTTTGTTATCAACAACATTAAGTGCATTAAACATTACATTACATCAGGACTTCACAGATGGGTTTGTGAAGGAACTGCAGGAGGTTCGTGACTCACTCTGTGAAAATTCAAATAATAATTATTGTGTTCTTCAGGAGTTGATTAGATATGCAGTGTTGCAATGTTGAGAACCTTTTTTCCCCTGTAAACAAATGCTTTGTGGCCTGTCAATTTACCGTGCTATTATAGCCATTTGACTAGTGGCTGGTATGTGTGTCCAATTTCACAAAATGAGAAGACTTTCTGAATGTATAAGTGATATTAGAAAGGAAAATGTAATTGTATTTTTTTTAATTAGGGAGAATCAACAATTTATTAATGATTTATTGTCATTGTATAAATAATAAGTAATAAATAAAAAGTAGTCTGGCTACTAGTTTTTGAAATTGTAATCTAATCTAATTACAAGTACTTAATTATTGGAATCTGATTACGTAATCAAGATTACATGTAATCAGTTACTACCCAGCACTGCCCATCAATTTTAACAATCATTTTTAGAGAGAAAATAATATTTGTTTGACATTTCACTCTTCTGTTTGATTTTCTCCATAGCTTTGCGCTCCTCACCGAAGATGCAATTTGAGGATGGTATATTCATCAAAGATTACATTACGATGATGGCGTATATGATTGTGTTGTGTTTCACACTGGCGATTTCATTATCGTTCTGGGTCCTGTCTATAACTGCCAGCACATACTATGGTGAGAACTCAATTTTTCATGCTATGAAGTCACTCATATCTAAATACATGTGGGCTGTGTGAGAACCAGCCTCATTGGCCAGTCTGTCAGTGTTTGTGTATGAAGGGGTCTCCTATGGAACCTGGTTTTAAACACCTTAGCCTTAAATGGTCTAAAATTAATTGAACTTTATAGATAATTTAACTTTATAGATTGCAAAGATAGATTTTGAGAATACAATTCTTATTTCTCACTAGAAATGTGACATGAATTGATAAAAACGAACATCCATCACAGAAAAATGTGGCTGTTTATTATTAATTATTGAGTGTTACTATAGAAAGATATAGAGTACATTTTATTGTGACAATTGACAACAAAGTATGACAACAGTATGACAAAGAAAAGATGGTGTTAAAACGTAATGATTACAGTGTGCGTTTCTACAAAGTGCAAAGTTAAGTTCAACATTTAGTTTAAGCATTTTCAAATAAGTGATTTTGTCATTTTAATAATGGGATTTGGTATTTCCAGGCCTAGAAATGTTGCAATACTTAATTTTGAAAGGTAATGTTAAAGCCAGTGGATTCTGACTTTTCATATGCAATTCAATGCTGTTTTGCAGGTACTCTGCAGCCAGTATCACCATGGCGGTGGCTGTTCTCAGTGCTGGTCCCTCTTTTCATCACATTTCGAGCCTATAAACGTAGGAGTCTTGATCATGGTGGTGCCATAGGAGGTGAGGAATATATTTTAAAGTTCAAATGGCTTTATTGGTTAGTGTTTCAACACTCGTTACAGATTGTTAAGATAAAGTCCACCAGAATATGATCCAAAGCAGGTCAGTTTACAAACCCTAAAATAGACATGCTTGGAATCTCACATACAGCATGTACAAAAAGAGCACTAAAAACACAAAACCTTAAATAATCTAAACTAACCCATCCTAATTATACACACTAAGATATGGTATGAATTGGAAACCCTTAACAAAACCGTCCTAGGCAAAAACATGTTTTTAAACCAACTTAAACCGTAGAAAGTAAATATAAGACAAAATTACAAATATACAATCCATCTTCAGCTGGATACCTGTATAAAGTTTTAGATGCACTGATCTTTGAAAATCAAATCCTTTCAAGCTTGAGTAAGCAACCATCTCAGAGAACCATTTTATCAAGAATGATCAACTGTTGAATATACAGCAATGCCAATAAAAAGATCAGATCGTCTGAACAGAACGAATTCAACATTAGGGCCTGACTCCCTATAGCATGAGAATATGTTAGCATGAGTACCTTCTGAGCTCTTGCATCGATCACATAAAGGGAATAATGAACAGTAAGTTTTGTTGAGTTGTTAACATTTAACTAATATTATCTATGTACTGTATCACTATAAACTGTATAAATTGCAGCCTGACACTTAAATATGAATTAGTTTTACTCCCTCTTCCCAAATGTATTTTGAGATTTTGACTCCGTGGTGAATCCTCCCAGGCAAGACCAAAGCAGCTTTGTAAATAAACCTTTAAAAGACAATTTCCAATATTATATATTGGAATACATTGTCTTTCAAACTTACTATAATTAATTATCTTATTATTATACCATAAGAACAAATTATATAATACATTAAAAAAATATGTTTGACAAGGTCACATTATTTGGCCAAAATTTCATACTTCAAATAGTTAGAAAAATTCCAGATTGCAGTTGCAGCTGATATGATTGGATCTGTTTACTGAAAAGATCTGTCTCAAAACATTGATTCATTCATAGTTTGGACTTAAGATGTATTTTATATTTTATTTGGACAGCAAAGGTTTATTTTATACTATTATACATTTTTGTAGTTGTTATCAAAAAATGCGTGGAATTATGCAAATATGAACTTCAAGCACTTAGAAACCATACTATGGATTTAAAGGGAACCACTCTGAGACATCTGAAAACATAATCCATAAGCCCCCAAACCTTGTCATAGCCAACCATTTCGTGAATGTTTAAACTTATTATTCACTTTTATTTTATTTTAAAAGTATTTACTTATTAATTTTTTATTTATTTATTTTTTTACATATATGCAGAACCTGCATGGTATTCTTGAGGAAATGTATCCAATGAAAGGAAGTCACTTCTTATCATTATTATTGTCAGCCTATGGTTATAATAATATACTTTAATATTTTCAGTCAAATCCACATTCAGCTGGAAATGGCCATAGTAGAGTCCATCTGTTCTTTATCTTCGAGCACACAGCCTTTGAGGAAGTAGTACTGTAGGCCTGTCACAATTGTTTGATCTAATCATGATTATTTGGGATAACCACAATCATTGTGCAGTTTCCAAACACATATTCCGAATATAGAAATGCCATGAAATCATAATTTCTTTGTGCCAGCAGTATATGAAATGAGAAATTAATTTGAAGCCAAGCTAGGTGCCTGTATCCATGCAAAATACAAGGCTTGAACATGCATTGCGCAATGCAAAGTGGTTTCCTGTTATTTGGGATTCATACTATTGTAATAATGGGTCCAAGCACCAAAGGTGCTGGAACCCTGCTGTATTTGGGCTGTTTTGCCAATTATTCTTTTTGGGACCCAAAAATGTCTACCAGCAGCCAGTCAAATTTCACCCAATAAAAACTGAATGGGCTACCGTTACAATAATGGAAATATTTGCACATTGTGTGTTAAGTGTGTGTAACATTTTTTTTTAATCATCCAGAAGGTGGCGTCACCATAAGCAATGCGCAAGCAATGTGCAAATATTTCCATTTTGCTAAAAATTCTTAAATCCTTGCCCAGAATTTTACTGGGGCAGCATGGCCATCTTTGTACCTTATTTATCCCTAAAAGGTTAATAGTTGTACTTTAAGGGTACATATTACTACTCTAAATGCACCTTAGAGGAGTACAAAGTTGTCCCTTTAAAGAGGAGTGGAAATAGCTTTAGGCACCTCATGATCCAAACCAATTGACTTCTGATTCTGGGAATCATGATCCCATTCTAAAGCAATTCTTGCTCTAATTTATTTAGTGAGTTCACATTAAATTGATTTGTGCATTTTTATTAAAGTAAAAAAAAAAATTTTTTTTTTTACAAATCAATAATAGATCAAAATAACTGTATGTTAAGAATGATTAACTCACTTCAAAGCATAAAAGCAAATATAAAGTAGTAAAGAGGAACAGAAAAGATTTTTCTTTTCTTTCAGAATTATTGCTGTTTGATAATTACTGATATTACTGAGTTCATAGGCTGCATTCACACTAATGCGTCTTTACATTAATTTCGCATATTAAAACATTTGGAGATGCAAGTGTTTTACTTAATATTGGAATATTTGATTGTTTAAAAAAATGTATTTTGCATGGTTGTCCTATTTAATAGATATTGTCCAATGAAAGCACTCCACTGTCTTAATGATTTGAGTGAAGATAACAAGTATCCTGCACTGAAGCCGAACTAATGACAGCTTCATATTAGTGTTGATATTGACAGCTTGTTGACTGCTGTAAAGATATAGAATAGGAGAGTATAAAAAATTTGTTTCTCTGGTCACTGTTATCTTGATTAAACACTTTCTTTTTATGCATATCATTCATATTTGACACAATGTATCTAGTTCTCATTATCTATATTTGTTATAAGTTACAGTATCTCCTTCATATTAAAATGGTTCAGTGAATGTTTGTTACTATTACTGTTAACTGTTTGTAAGTAAATCACAATAAAGTATTGATCCAACAACAACAACAACAACAAAATAATAATTGCGAATTAGTCAACCTCAACTAAAATTATCCAAAATCCCTAGGCTAAAAATGATTAGAAAATTTTTACAGTTTGGTATTTGGCTATAACAGGGTAGTTTAAAAATGAATATGGCCATGACCAAGTGTAGATGTAAACTTTTATGGAGATCTGGCAATAGATGGCACTTTTTTCTTTTTAAATCTCTGATTAAGATGCTTACAGACTTGCTAAAGAAAACATAATAAATACATATTTTTATGTGTACCTTCAAAGCTCTTAAAGAGCTTCAACCCCAACAATATATTATTAATCTTTTTTTGTTGACAGATTAAGAATGTTTGTCTGTTGCAGGTTGGAAAAAATCTTAAAATAACTGAAAGATAATAATTTAGGACGGAAATATTTTACTATCACATATGATGTAATATTATGTAATATTAAAGTTGGATCATCTTGATGTTGCTACAAATGGACTTTACTGTACTGTTGATTATGTGACTAGATTAATAAACTGCAAATAAACACATTTTCCTCCTCTTTGCAGCGCTGCTGGTTGGCTTTGTTCTTACTATGGCCAACATGAGCTTTTTTGCATCTTTGTTCACCTTTTTCGTCACATCCAGCAAATTAACCAAATGGAAAGGGGACATCAAAAAACAAATTGATTCAGATTACAAAGAAGGTAAGTGGCTACTGAACGATTCAGATATTTGGTTGTTTAGCTGTATTGAAATACTTACTGTGATATTTGTGTTATTTTTAACATAAGGCAGGGATGTGATTCTGAATTTAAATGGATTTCTGTATTTTCCGCCCTTGTAAAATGTATGGGGGCTGCTGGTTGCTGATGATTGAAATTGTGAATTAGCCTTAACAATTACTAAAAGTTCAAAATGTTACCTTTTCCAATACATGTATTCCCTAGCAAAAAAAATATTTTAATAAATATTTGTTATTAATATTTTCAGACCAAAAGTAAATGCATATAATTTAGCTATTTTAAAACATTGTAAATTGTTATTTTATAAATAAATTAATAAATAAAATCAAACTTCCTAATGCCTCCCCCAATTACATTTGCGTAAAAAGTTGTCGCGTTACATATCTTAATTTTATCTTAACACTGCCTGAGATTATGATTATGTCCAGCCATACAGCATGACAATGCTTTTGGGGTATCTTTGTCGTTGCTGGTTGGGACAAAATCTATGATTAACATGGAAAAGATACCTTTTATTTTGTTTGCGTTGCCACATCGCATATGGTTAGGACATGGTGTTATTTTTTTTTACTTTGTTAAATTGATATTGCATTAAAGGTAGGGTAGGTAAGAATTATCTAAAACACTTTTGTCCAAATTTGTTTAAACTTTCTTTATATTTCAATACATAATTAAAATGTAAGTAGTCTGAAAAAGAAAGTATAAAAATCGAGTGACTCTAGACTTTTTAATCTGCAATAAACACCGCTCATTATTTTCTTTCGGGACGAATCAAGTGATTGGCTTGTGCGACTGTCACTCTCTCTCTCGCTAGCAAACCCCTAGCAAACTCCTGTAGCAAACCCCTTTTGCTACAGGATCTGCCCACATGCACGCACCTCTACTTCTCGGACCCTAGTTGCCTGCCCTCTTGCACGACCTCCTCTGCTTCGCCCTCGACCCCCGGCCTTGTCCTCGAGCCGACGATGCGGTACTTGTCTCTGGAGTGTAGTCCTCATCAGAGTCAACAATGCTTTCATCATGGAAACTCTTACATGCAAAACACTGTATACCTATGTTATGAATCTTACACGAAATTCATCTTCATCACAGTATAACTGATGTTATTGGAAAAACATGTATCAATGCTACCCATTTTTAGCTTTGTCTTATAAAAATAATTAGCTTGTTACTGAATCAAACAAAAATATATTTTAAACTTTACCAGTATCGGTATTCTAGCTTGATAGTGAATACTAAAAGACATCTTATTTGTTTATATTCATACTGATAAAGTTAGATTTTTGATGTCACTACGGAGTGCATGTAGTGACATCATGTCAGAATCACATGTAATAAAAAATCTAACTTTATCATTATGAATATAAACAAATAAGATGTCTTTCCTCCTTCTTCTCCGCTCGTCTCAGGTAAAAAAATGTTCTTCCAGCTGAGTGGTTGGCGTAGCGCGTTCATGTGTTTTGGGGGTGTGGCTTTGGAAAGAGCCCAGAAGGGAGAAGGTGGAGTGAATGGAAATAATGAGCTGTCTTTAAAACAGTCGTGAGAGGTCTACAGACACTCAATTTTGATAGTTTCTTTTTCAGAGTACTTACATTTTAATAATGTATTGATATATAAATAAAGTTTAAACAAATTTGGAAAAAAAGTTCTTACCTACCCTACCTTTAATGCATTATTATTAATCGTATTAATTATTCTTAAACTTCGGCACAAGACATTTTTTTTCCACACACAGTATGAGTTGAAATCTAATAAATTTTTCAGTTCCCTTTTGATTGGCAAGACACTATCATCCCTGATCATCGCCTGCTTTTAAAATAATTGGGCAATACTGATTATTGGTCGATTAAGTGTTTACATTGTTTACAATGAATTAGAAAAGGTTTAAACTGCTCTGCTCTGCTTGGCCCTCATAATCAATTCACCATTTCTGAATTCTGCAGAGGCTTAGTTGTTTATATCAGCTCCGGTGGTATTATGTGATACATTTCATGTTAGTTGTGTTCCGAAAATCAAATTTGGTCAGAGCCATATGGCTCTCATTTTTAAATTAAAAAATCCAAAACGTTCTTTAAATCACTTTCAAAATGGAAAGCTTTTTAGTTCTTGTTTGTTTGTATACAAATCATTCTAGTGCTGAAAGTATGCTAGTTGACTTATCTGATCTCTGCAGGTGGCCAGAGGAACTGGTTGCAAGTTTTCTGTAATGGTGGAGTTCCTACAGAATTGGCCCTGCTCTACATGATTGAAGCTGGTCCTGGAGAAATACCTGTGGATTTTGGGAAGCAATATTCTGCTTCATGGATGTGCTTATCCCTATTAGGAGCTCTGGCTTGCAGCACAGGAGACACCTGGGCTTCTGAGGTGGGTCCTGTGCTTAGTAAGAGCATGCCCAGGCTCATCACCACCTGGAGAGTTGTCCCAGCAGGTACAGAGCACAATTGTGGAAGTTAACAGAATATTCCAATGTTCACAGTTCAATTAACAGATTATGTGGCATCAGTTTATGTTTAAATTCAACATGAACTGATGCCACAGATGCTGTAAATGACCAGAGACAATAATTATCCAGGGCTTAAAATTAACTTTTTTATGGACCAGTCAAATTGGCTTCAAAATGAAGTTACCTGCTATTCAGAACTTCTAGCCAAAACAGAAATAAAAAATAAACCAGATTATCAAAACAATAGTTCATATTTAAATATATTTATTATAAAATCTGATTTGTAGTATATTGCTTTTTTATGACTGACAATCATTGTTTGTCGATACCATAAAAATGAAAGAGTAGTGCCACAAACAGAATGTTTTGTTGTAATCTGCAGATATACAGTAGTGGCCAAAAGTGATGTTCGACCTAGGAAAATTGACATCTTCACACATCTTATTTAATTTTTATAGATTTTGTAAGTATTTTGCTAAGTTGTGCTTGGAATCAATAGTTTTATTTGTGATGACGAAATAAGGGCAAGGATGTCATACAAAAAATTATGAACATATACAAAACAATGAGCAAAATTAATAACTGATCAGTGCTTTTTCCTGTGAGCTTTTAGTTTTTCTATGATTTTTTTTTGTTGCATAGTAAAATAAAACCTATAGCTGTAGTTTGCCTTTGTTGTTTTTTCTGGTTTTAATCTTGTTTTTCTCACCATTTTAAAATATTTAAAAATATATAAATCCTATATTTAGATCAGGGTCATGCAAAATAAATATTCCCTCTGAACATCACTTTTGGCCACTACTCTACCTGTGAAAATTTTATTTGTAATAGTTTGCAATAATTATGTAAAAAAAAAAAAACTGTTTAATGTTTTATTTTAAAAAGTACCTTATGCTCACCAAGGCCAAATACAGTAATACAGTAGTATAGTAATTATAATAAATACAGGAAAAATAGTAATATTAAAAATACAGTAATATAATATAGTTTTATTGTTATACTTTAAAATGTAATTTATCCATGTGATGGCTAAGCTGAATTTTCAGCAGCCATTACTCCAGGCTTCAGTGTCACATGGACCTTCAGTTTATTTGGTGCTCAATTATTATCAATTATTATTGATGCACAATTATTAATAATGGTTTATTAATAATTATTATTATCAATGTTAAAAATGCTGCTTAATATTTTTGTCAAAATTATTCTTTGAAAGAATAGAAATCTTTTATAAATAAGTAAATGTCTTACTGTTACTGTTACTGATACTTTTTTATTTATCCTTGCTGAATTAAAAGTATTAATTTCCTAAAATCTTATTTACACCAAACTATTGAATGGACAAAAATTAAGGAGCAAAACTTTTTCAACATTGATAAGAAATATTTATTGAGCACCAAATCAGCATTTTAGAATGATTTCTGGAGGACCATGTAGCACTAAATACTGGAATAATGGCTGCTGAAAATTCAGCTTTGTCATCATAGGATTAGATTAGATATTAAAATGTATTAAAAAGGAATCAAAATTGTCTTGATATTTACACATATAAGAGTTTACTCTACAATAAAAATATACTAGGGCTGTCAAATGATTAAAATTTGTAATCAAATTAATCAGAATTTTCAGTGGATTAATCACTATTTGCAATTACACCTGAATCCTAACCATTTTTTTTCTGAAATGCATACCAAAAGATAAATAACAGGACACAGATACATAATTTTCATATTATGTCTATTTATTAACACATAATGGTGGGTTAAATCAAGCTGAAACATCCGTCAATAGGCCTACTTTGCTCACCCTGCTCCATCTCGCTTCTAGCTCCCAACCACTTTCCTGACTTTCCAAGTCCTCACTGCAGAACACGAAATCCAACTCCTCTCACCTTACATACCTAAACCTACCAATGTCCACCCCCTGATCCCTAAACCTAAACCTACCCCTAAACCTACCAATCCAACTCCGCCCCCTGGATCTCCTGTACTGCAGTGAGGTGCTACTGGACTTTCCTGACCTGATTAATTTGTCACACTGCGCATGCGTGAAATGCGTTAAAAATTGACGTAACCAACAACAAACAACTAATTAACGTCGTTAACGTGCTATTTTTGGCAGCCCTAAACTATACTGCAAGTTTCAGAACTCAAAATGAACTTCTCAGTTTAAAATATGAACTATTATTTTCTAGCCTTCTAAAAACAGCCAGATTTGAATCGTGACGTCAAGAATGTTTGACACGCTCCTTAACATGCGTCATCGTTGTATGTAATAAAGGAGGTGTGTTCTGGACAACTCATATCTGTCCATTAATCACAAGAGCGATACTGCTGTTGGTTAAAGATGTTAAGAAATACTTTGATTTTTTTTTGTCAGTGGGTGTAAAGAAACTGCACCTCCAAAAACTTTGCTTAGCCTTCCTAAAGAGCCGAGCATTACAAATGCATGGTTGAAGTTTATTTTTAATAATGTGCCTGAGTGACTGATGAAAGTTTTCATTTGTTCTTCACATTTCACAACAGTTTTGTGAATTATTCTCAACATCTCAACAGTTGGGGGTTATGTGCTCCTAGTGAAAAACGTTAGTCTGGAGCCCTGTAAAAACACTCCATATGTATGGAAATATATTTCACTTAGATGTTTACTCATTAGAATTTGTAGGGGTACCAACTGTGGAATACATGTACAAGACTTTAATTAAAGGTTAGATTTTTTGACTATTTTTTTTAATGATTTGATGAGTCAGTTTTGCTCATATTTACCAATGGTGCCAATATTTGTGGAGCCCACTATACATTTATTTTTAATCTTGTCTACAAAGGACGATACAGTTCCTGTTGCAAATCTATTTGTTCTGTGTAAGAAGAGCATAGAACCATGCAATACCTGTGAGGACTGCAGTTCTGCTGTCTAAAAAAAACATTAACAAATTGTAATTATTTCAAACATTTGACAATATTGTAGCTCTAAAATGTGAATGTTTAATGGTAAACATGCTTAAGATTTGTAGACAGGCTGTTAATTCATCAGCTGTGATCAGCGGTTTCCTCACAAAAGTCAGTGTACTGAACTCAGCACTTGGAATCCACTTTTCAATTGACATCTTTTTAAAAAAACAACCCATGACTCTCACTCTCAAGGCGCATAGCAATGTTAGTGATAATCATGCCCTAGAGAATATCACAATGACAATATTATACTCCAGTATAATTTTACAAAGAAAAAATGACCATGCCCTTTTCCCCTTTGTGTCAGTATATTGACAGCAAATGTTTCTCATTGAAAGTAATGTATTTAAAGGCAGTGTTACAGTAAAGATTCTAGAGGGCACTTTTGCTGACTTTAAAGTGACACGCAAAAGAGGATATGGAGTGAGAATAGGTTGAAATGAAAAATAAGTCTCTTGTCTCCCTGCCAGTGTACTGCATGTTAATCTTTGTTTTGCTAATGTTGAAGGCTCTGATAGCGATGGGATGCAAATTAACAGAACTAAGCAAAGCTCCCAAATTGGATAGTATACTGTGTACATTTGGTTGGTGTTAATTTTAAACCTTGGGCCTCTTTGAAGTTATATATTTCAGCAAATTGCCTTTGTCTTCACTGAAATAAAATGGTTTATAGGTACCAATGGCGGCGTCACTCCTGTTGGATTAGTGGCCAGTGTTTTGGGTGGTGGCACCGTGGGTGCAGCGTACTTCTTCATGCAGCTCCTGTTGGTCAAAGATTTGCATTTGGCAGTTCCTCAGTGGCCTGTCATCTTGTATGCAATAATAGCTGGCCTGTTTGGATCTTTGCTGGACTCATTCCTGGGTGCAACCATGCAGTATTCAGGTAAACTGGCTGATTAATATTATAAAATCTACATAAGGAAAATAAATAGAAAACTTAAAAGGTAAATAAAATCAAATACACAAATTCCTACATATTTTACTCAAATGTATTTGTGGCGAGGTAGACGAGCGAGAGACGTGGGAGGAGCGAGGACTCGAGACCGGTGGGAGGAGCAGGTGACGCTCATTCTTTAATCACCGGTCTCATCTCGCTCCCACGTCTCTCGTTCGTCTACTTCGCCACAGTATTATTTTTATTACACATTATTTGTATTAAACCTCCCATCCTGCAGATGTTGCTACAAATGGTCTTGCCATTTGATGTTATGTTTATGTTTTATATAAAAAAATGTTTATTTATTTAAAGTGCTCCTATTATGCTAATTTAAAGGTTATTTATTTTGTTTTGGAGGTCTCTTGCAATCAATAAGGTTGAATAATACTTTCTCCTAATATACATTGCAACATCACCTGTTATCTCACAGTGTCTGTAACGGATTGGTTAAAGGGTATCCATATTTAAAACTTTTTTTGACTAAAATAACTAGCTTCCGGCGGTCAGCGGTACACAAGCGGTACACAAGTTGACTTACGCTACATTTACATTTAGTCATTTAGCAGACACTTTTATCCAAAGCCACTTACAAATGAGGAGAGTAATAGAAGCAACTAAACAAACAAGGGCAACAGCGTGCAAATGCTGTAACAAGTCTCAGTTAATCGAGCACAGTACATATAATACATACACAAAATATTTTTTTAATAAAATAAATAAACAAACAGAAGAATTACTAGAAAAGTTAAGTGCTAGTCTTTATTGGTCAAGTGCTGCCGGAAAAGAGTAACCCCTGACCCCTGACGCGATGTATAGATGCACATTTATGGACTTAAAAAATGAACCAACAAGTCACTGCCATTATAAAGCTTGGAAGAGCCAAGCTTTTTTTATATATAACTCTGTCATATACACCTAGGATGACTTGACGGAGAGTAAATCATGGGCTAATTTTAATTTTTGGGTGAACTAACCGTTTAAGAATCCGGTCTCTCTAAATTGCTTCTTTCCGAGAGCCTGCTCTGCTTTGATTGGTCAAATAGCCTAGGCTGTAGTGATTAATCTGCCACTCTCAGTGCATCTGAAACTAAATCTTTCCATATCTGAATCCGATTACTATATCTGAATTTCAGTTGTGGAGACTTCCTCACCACTTGTAAACACAGTGATATGAACAGTAACTATGGAGGTGGTTTTACTGTATTAATTTGATTCCTCATCCTTTGGAGGTGCATGCAAAGTGAATTTGCTTTCACAGCGCAAAAAACGGCTTCTTCTTTACATGTCAACAACACAAATGTAGGTTATGTCCATAACTATGGATCTATTTCGACCTTACTTCGACCATCACCACGGTCTTACCTTGAATGATTCCTTTCTTCCGCCTATCCTCAAAACCTAATATCAACAGTGTCAGGTGACTGACCTTTGAGGTTGGCTATATAACATCCGGGTGAACTTACCACTTCCTTTTACCTGATTGTTCGGTCTCATAAATCCATATATCTTACAATCTATTTCGACCTCACTCAGACTGTCACAACTCCCCTGTCAATTTAGCTACAGATAAAACAGCAGACCCCAAATAATTTGGATTTGACACATTAATCCTATAAAATCTTGTGAATGTGCAAGAGGCACTAAGAGGCTGCAGCACATGTCTGAGAGTGCTACCCCCTTTTAGTGCCACCCAGGAAGTAGCCATGCTCCTGGTAGAGTGAGCAACCAGATCACTAGGGATAGATAGGGGATTTTGGTTGGTATATGCCTGTGAAATTGTATCCACTATCCAATGAGACAGTGCGCCCAATGTACACTCACCTAAAGGATTATTAGGAACACCTTTTCAATTTCTCATTAATGCAATTATCTAATCAACCAATCACATGGCAGTTGCTTCAATGCATTTAGGGGTGTGGTCCTGGTCAAGACAATCTCCTGAACTCCAAACTGAATGTCAGAATGGGAAAGAAAGGTGATTTAAGCAGTTTTGAGCGTGGCATGCTTGTTGGTGCCAGACGGGTCTGAGTATTTCACAATACTGGGATTTTCACACACAACCATTTCTAGGGTTTACAACAAATGGTGTGAAAAGGGAAAAACATCCAGTATGCGGCAGTCCTGTGGGTGAAAATGCCTTGTTGATGCTAGAGGTCAGAGGAGAATGGGCCGACTGATTCAAGCTGCAACTTTGACTGAAATAACCACTCGTTACAACTGAGGTATGCAGCAAAGCATTTGTGAAGCCACAACATGCACAACCTTGAGGCGGATGGGCTACAACAGCAGAAGACCCCACCGGGTACCACTCATCTCCACTAAAAATAGGAAAAAGAGTCTACAATTTGCATGAGCTCACCAAAATTGGACAGTTGAAGACTGGAAAAATGTTGCCTGGTCTGATGAGTCTCGATTTCTGTTGACACATTCAGATGGTAGAGTCAGAATTTGGCGAACATGGATCCATCATGCCTTGTTACCACTGTGCAGGCTGCTGCTGGTGGTGTAATGGTGTGAGGGATGTTTTCTTGGCACATAGGCCCCTTAGTGCCAATTGGGCATCGTTTAAATGCCACGGCCTACCTGAGCATTGTTTCTGACCATGTCCATCCCTTTATGACCACCATGTACCCATCCTCTGATGGCTACTTTCAGCAGGATAATGCACCATGTCACAAAGCTCGAATCATTTCAGATTGGTTTCTTGAACATGACAATGAGTTCACTGTACTAAAATGGCCCCCACAGTCACAGGATGTGCATCCCAAAAATCTCCATCAACTGCAAGATGCTATCCTATCAATATGGGCCAACATTTCTAAAGAATGGTTTCAGCACCTTGTTGAATCAATGCCACGTAGAATTAAGGCAGTTCTGAAGGCGAAAGGGGGTCAAACACAGTATTTGTATGGTGTTCCTAATAATCCTTTAGGTGAGTGTATGTGTGCAATGCTCTAATAGGACATAGAGAAGAATTATCCAACCCTGCACCCTTTCTGGATGGAAACCATCAAGCTCACTTACCTGATTTATAGACCTTTATGGTATTAACTGATTTCCCCAAATCTAACAGTGATTGAAGAAACCGAAGAACCAAACTGGTGTCGCAATTGGTTGAGTCTAGTTGTTGGTCTTGACACCATGTTGAGAATATTCGGCACTTGCTAGAGTAGTTACTCCACGTAGAGGGCACCTTAGAACTATTTATAGTCCTTAATACAGCTTCATCTAGGTATTTAGATAGGGGCTGAGCAAAGGCCATACCCAGAGTTGTAATGTCTCTGGTTTCGAGGGCCATATTTGGGAGAGGAGATCGACTCTCTTCGGTAACCGCCAAGGGTGTCCTTGGTCCAAACGTACAAGAACTGGAAATCAACAGCCACATTTTCACTGACGGGCCAGTGTGAGCCAGGGCTTTTAACGGGCCAGGCTGGGCTAATAGCCTCGGGTAGCACTGAGCCCAAAAATACCAGTAGCCAGAAGCTCCACAGCCCTTCACTAAAACCCGCCCATAACACGCCTCTCTGGAAGAAAAACACACAAACCAATCATTTCACCAACAAATTAGTTTTATCAGGAAACTAATCAGAAAGAAATCACGGGAAACTAGCGAGATTGCATAATGAACATGATAAAAGCAACCGTTTGTTGCCATTTTTGTAGTTTTACTTAAAGATTTAAAACTCAAGCATCAATGTTTTACCCCAGTTTTACAATATTAAGTTATACATTGATAATTTTTCAAGATTGCACATTAGTCACACAAAGTGGTATGCACCGTTATTTCACTAAAGAAAAGGGATACACATAGCCTACTTATTCAGTCGTTTCTGTTTATTTGTAGTCAGAGGACAGTATGTTTACATCATAGAAAGAACGATAATTTCTACAAATTTTCCAACAAAAATTCGACAAAAGGTTTTTTTACAATAAAACCTTTTTTATTTTCTCCACAATAACCCTTTTTCGCCCAAATAATTAAATGTACATAAAATATTAACAATAGCAATAGTAATAATAATAATAATATTATTATTATATTAAAAAAGATGAGGTAATATAAATAAATGTATAAATGACAAACATTGAAAAAAAAATTCAAATCTCTGACAGATTCGTGGTCTGTACATAATTATAAAACCAACTGACAATGATAATAGAATTTAAACCAACCAGTTTTCACAAAATTTGTTATAATAATAATCAATTAAAGGGTTAGTTCACCCAAAAATGAAAATTCTGTCATTAATAACTCACCCTCATGTCCTCACCCGTAAGACTAAATATTTTAGATTTAGTCCGAGAGCACACTCTACAGTCCGTGTTCAGAAAGGTAATAAGTAAGGTATGAAAAACATCATCAAAGTAGTCAATGTGACATCAGTGGGTTAGTTAGACTCTTTTGAAGCAGCTGCAATACATTTTGGTCCAAAAATTATGGACCTTTATTCAACATTGTATTCTCTCCCGTGTTTGTTTGAATCCGCGTTCACGAGTCCACAGTGCTGACGTAAGATGCAAAGCGTGCATCTCCCTCAGACTACATGGAAGCCAGATAACACATCAGCAGCGTCTTACGTGAGCAGCGGGATTCAAACAAACACGGAAGAGAAGACAATGCTGAATAAAGTCATAGTTTTTGTTATTTTTGGTCATTAATGTAGTAGAAATGTGAAATTATTTTTGAATTTGGTGCCTTCTAGACTGAGAAAACAAAGAAAATGTATTTTTGTCTCATGGGGTTGAAAGACAACAATTCCCAGAATGCACTTCGCTGCCCTCCTACTCTAGGCACAGCTACAGGATTACTGGATCACTTGCCTACCACATTCATTTTCATAAAATCAGTTCAGTTAGAGACACTACAATTAAAAACTGAATGTGTCTTTTCCGATGTGAGTGAGCCGATTGAGTGTCATGGCACAAACGCAGCAGGAGTCAGATTACATTTATCACATGAGCGGAGATAATCGTGGGATTCGCGGGCGCGGCTGCATTCACAGCGCGTGATCAGTCTGGCGCATTTTCAGTTCATGTCTTTGGAAGCTTAACTTTCATAGGAATTTCTTCTAGGGTTCCTTTCCCCCCACAAAAATGATAATATGGGTTTATTTACTGAGTGGAAAAACATTTTGGGAGAAAAACTGGAAGCAACGATTAAATAAGTATAAGAATCTGTGTAAAATATTAATTTGCATATAAACCTGAGAAGGTATGGGTATTATGAATTCCCAAATATTAAAACGAGATTGAGAAATGTGACATGGTAGGGATGCTGCATTATTTTGTAAAGCAATAACATTAATTGGGAAACATTCACTTTTAGAAAAGTTTTATTTGTATCCCAAAAAACTGCCAAAATCAGATAGCTTCTGCACTGTTTTTGGGACGTTTTCAACTGGATTTGAAATGCATATAAAGAAACCATCCTCCATCTTCATTCGATCAATGCCCTTTACAGACTACAAGGTTTTAAGCATAATGGAAAGTGGCTCTATCGCTAATGCAAAAAGAAGAGGGCTTAAAGCTACACTGTGTGATATTTTCCCCCATCTAGTGGTGAAAAGGTATATGACCATCAAGTGAATATTAGTTTCTGTTCCTCTCAATACCGATTTCGTTTGAACTCCTACGGTGGCTGATTTAGTCCAAGATTAACATGGCTTTCAGTTCGACCTCGTCCATGAGTGTTCCTTCAAGTGATGAGGTTACTTTAGAAAACTATTATAATTTGCAGTTATTTAATTTGTCAGTTAACATGCAGGTTATGACATCTGTGTAAAATGAATAATAGTTTTACGTTTTCGTAATTTTTTACCATTTCATTGCTAACATCAGCTATCAGGTTCCCAGACGAATGCAAGCTAATCTTAGTAAAGTAACTTTTATCGGTGCTATCGTTATTCTGTATATTGTACAACATCACTACGTAAGGCAAAGTTTACATTGTAGGCTATATCAGTCTCAAGCAATCCCCCTCTTCACATTCGACACAGTGCCATTGAGTGTTAAAACGCGAAAGGCAAAGCTTGAATTTACCGGTATGTCCCTCTTTGGCTAATGTACTTTCAAGATGGAGGGGCAACATGGTGACCGGCATTCGAACCCCTCACCCGTATGTATTTTCTATGGCATATTATAAACTTACGAGAATACTTTATTATTTAAAAGAAATAAATATACATTAATGAGCACATATATTTTTGAAAGAACTAAGTGTTTTTAGCTAAGAATAAACTAAAAAAGTTACACAGTGTAGCTTTAAAAGGCAACTCTAGCCTGGCTGCACAATCCTCCTCAATTTTCATTTTCCTTCATTACTCCGTCTGGGATTGCAGTATATTCTCTGTTTTTTTCCGGTCAAATTTTAACTGGTCCAATCACCAAACAGAGGGAGTGTCTGACAACGATGACGTTGCGCTAACTTAGCGATTGGTTATGGCATGCAGATCCAGAGTGGCTCTGGGCAAATCCAATAGTTTTAAACTTCATCAGAGTACCCACCTTCAAGGAAGTAAATGGAGTGGCTAGACTCTCATTACAAATAAAATGTACGAGAGTCTGGTAGGACCAGGCTAGGGCAACTCTGCCTTGTGCCCCTTAATATTGGAAAAAATTGTGAACGTATTTTATAATAGATACTTTAGGATTCGAATACAACAATTGGACCCAGGATATCAATTTTGGGCCAAGACCAAATTTTTCAATACTGCAAATAGATAGCTCCACTCTACTCTGTTAAATGCCTTCTCGTCATCCATGGATATCACCAACTCTAAAGCCTCCCTGGATGCAGGAGAGTACAAAATATTAAGATGCCTCTGCCTGTCTGATCTGGAGATACTATTAATGACTATTACTAACGAATCGTTTCAAGCAGATTAGAATTAATAATTTTTTCTTTTGGGAGACAAGAAGTCTGTTTATCATGCTCTTTGATCTAAGAAACTTTGCAGAACTTTTACATTCACAAACAGCTATAATAGACACTACATGAAAGGTAATATCCCAAAATAGGGGCAATTTAATAATAAAAATGAAGGAGTTGATAACAGTTTTGAATATGCTCCCAACTCCAAATTCGGAGAAATTCTGTCCACCTGTTGTTGCAGTGTGATGTAGCCAACATGCACAACATGCTCTTTTATCATATTAGGCATAATTATTTGTGATTGACCTATGTGCTTAGTTTTCTTTCAGAATTTCTTTTAAATTATTCTTGATGATTGACCGTTTCTCCCTCTCCATCAAGGATATGATGAGTCCGTCGGGAAAGTTGTGAGTTACGAGTCACCAAGTGTTAAACGAATATGTGGGAAACCCATCCTGGATAACAATGGAGTGAATCTGTTCTCTTCCATCCTTATAGCACTGTTCCTGCCTGGGTTTGCTTGGATTTTCTGGCCTAGGCTCTGAATCATGTGATTTTATTGTGCACATGTCAGTTTATGGTAAAAACAATACCATTATTATTATACACTTGACTTTTTAAGAATTTAATTAAGCACAATGTGAACTCTCAATTTCTTTCTTTCTACTCATTATATTGAGATTTTGAATGGACTTGTAGGTGAATTGTGTAATTTTTTGGATGTTAAATACATTAACATACAAGAAATAGTGCAATGAAATCCCTTACATATACAGTACTCCCAGCCTTAAAATAAGCCTTCAAATAGGTCAGTTTATTTAAGCATTACAACATAGTACACCGAGCTCAAAATACTGTAAAATTAAAAAAAATAGTTTCTAGCCCACTACAGGTCAGATCAATTTATTACATGCACACTATGCAATTTATGTAGTCCATTTTTTCACATTACTTAAACATTTTCACTAAATATCCTTTTCTGTACCTTTACACAAAATGTATTATGTCTGTCTATGCCACTTATGTCCACTGTACTGCTCTGGTGGGCTCTGGTGTATGTCAGAGAGTATGTATTCTATTGTAATGTATGTGTACTTCATGGAATAAAGTACCCTTATTGTCATGTTGTCATTGTCATGTTACCTTTATCAGTTGCTTTGCATCATTGCAATTCACAACTCCTTTCCCATGGCCTCACGGGAAAGTGTTCATTGGATTCACATTCAGAATCCAGGCGTTTGTTTTCACATACTGTTTTTGCCTACTATAAAGGCCTAGTACGCATAGTATGCATTTTCACATGCAGCCTGTGTGCCATGGTTAAGCAACCAGAGTTCTTTATAGTTATAGTCAAACAATGTATTATTGTTTCTGTCATTTGTTTATTTTATTTTTTATGACAGTGGTGAATAATATTAGATATTTACAGTAACTAGACACACGTATTGAAGGGTAGATGGCAGTACACTCTAGTTGTGTGCAATACACAACTGAAATAAAGAAGATGTGAGGGAGGCTTAAAGACACATGGGTGCCGTTTGGGCTGCTGACACTAGCCTATAACAAAGTAATAAAGTATTTTTCCTCCAGGGGTGCCTGATGGCCCATGACGACGCAGTGTCAATACCAACTCATTCAAGTCTCCAGAGGTTTTTCTTTTCACTTGAGATGATTGGACTCTGAAACGAATAATCTTTTAAATCAGATTGATGCACAGGTTGCCACCTGACAATCATATGTAATCTGGCCCCATTAATCTCTATAAAATACATCCGAATCCAGTAATCACAAACGACCGTTATTGGTCCATCTAAAACTCCGCTGAGAAAAGTGACACATATCATGTGACACAGACGTTTATGCGCTGCTTTAGCAGTGGTTTGGGCGATATTTTTTTACCCGAGTCATGTTTACCGATTACCGTTAAAACCTATTTTTAAAAAATAGATGCAAAGTGAAATTAAAATGTGGATAATTATTATTTACAATTATCGTACGTGACCAATCAGAGACAAAGCTAACGCCGATAAGCCCGCCCCTTTAAAAGTGCACATTTTTGCTGTTGTCCGTTCTAATGCGCAGTCTATTTCCTACGCATGCGCAGTGTATAACGGAACGAGTAAACGGACGAAGTTGTGAACACGACTGTTTATCAGTCCGAATATTTTTAAAGAAAGAAGCAATGGGTGTGTATAATTATCTACCTTACAATAATTTATATGAATTGCCTTTAGATCTGTAATACCCAGAGCTACAGTGTTTCTCATGGCTTGTGTTGATGTAGAGTAACATAGCTTTAAAGTGCACAGCTAGTACCTCATGTTGTTGGATGAAACTGACATATTGTTTTCAGGCATGTAACGTTATTATTAGTTGTGTTTTTGTTATAATATGTGTATGTATAAGTTAATATTCATGGATATGTGTATATGCAAAACACCGCTAACATTTTAATAAATGTTTGTATACCTCCGTCTCTCCGTAGAGTCTGTTCCTCCTCTCTCCTCACTTCGCCTTCTGGTTTCTCCCCTTCGTCTTACATCTGCCTTCATGTGGCAAGTTGTCCAGGATCAAAATGTGGAGCAATTTGGAAAACTGGAAGAATTTGTTTCTGTGATGACAAACCTCGTGCCAGAACTCTTAAGTAGGAGACAGAGAGCCACGTTGATAGTAGGGCTGCGAGCTAAGGTTAGATGTGTTTATGTTGCTCTCCTGACGCAGTCACAGTGGTAAAATGTATCAGTCCACTAGTTCGGTAATCTGTTAATGCTGGATTTTTGCACATGCAACATATTTCCTGACACCCAGACTTAATATATACACAGTGTGCGTTAAGAAGACTACTACTTGTAGTAACTTGTCATTTCAGAAAAGCAACCATCGCATTCTAAATTAAGAAAGAAATTACAGTAATTATGGCTCATTAGAGCTAACAGTCAGTTTACCCTAATTACTATTAGACCAATATGCAGAAGCAATATTTGAATAATTGTTGAGCATATTGCTGAAGTTACAAAAGTTTTTTATTTCCATAATGTGGAATGTGGGCTAAATCTTTCCCTTTCAGTTCTTAAGGAGATGCATGCTCTTTTATTTTGTTAAAGATAATTTAATTTTGCTTATTTTTTTAAATAACCTATAATAAAACCCAAAGAGTAAAGTGTACTTGTCCATTAAGAAGTGAAACTGAATTTAAACTCAAAAAGATTTACTGTCTAGTTTGTAAATTATTTTAAAAAATGCTGTTTTCATGAAGATTACCATTTTCAGTTTCAGATAAATGAAGTCAGAGGTCATATTGCAAACAGGCCTGAAGTACTCTTGGATATAAACACCTATTAGATGCTGTCCATTGTAAAGTAATTGTTGTATGTTTTGTGTTTTCACTGTCAATAATTTTTAGATGATTCTTGAGATGTGTCGAGGCGAGCTCCCCGCGGACATTCACACTGTAAAATCACACATTCACCAAATTCAGGCTACTGATTTATTAAAGGTATGTGAAACCTCAATTTCTTTTTTTCACCAACCCCTGCCCCCCCCATATATTTTAATTAACAAGGGCTGACGTTTAGGGGCAATGCGTTATACATGGTTAGAATAGCCAGTACTGATCTAATAATTTTTTAATAAAACAGAAACTAAAGCACTCAAAATGCAAATGTATATCTTCATAATTGAATGATTTGTATGCAGTAAACTTAGTCCCCTGCAAAACATCACTAAATGACCTCGGGGTGTCTGCGGAGCCTTACAAAGTCTTTAAATGTAAAATAAGGTCTTATTTAGCATTAAAATGTCTTTAATCCTCTTTTCAAAGGTGTTAAAAATGCAACTGAACTGACAGTAGTAATCGTAAAATAAGTCTAATGCATTGAAGTAAAGTCAAGTCCATTGTTAATTTGTAATGTATATCTCTGAGCAGAGTGATTTTGTTTGTTTGCATTGAAGCCAAGGGAAGTGATGTGCAGGTCTTAACATCTTTTGAAAGGTCTTGAAAATGGTATTAAAATAGAAGTGCTGATACCTGTAGGTAATTGTTAAAAGATTGCGATCCCGATTCAAACACCGTGCAGTCCTTCCTATAAGACAGCGATGTCTATTTAGTCTTTGACAAGTCTGATCACAGTGAACATTTAAATCTGCGTTGGCTGAGCCAAAGAGAGCAGTTGTCAACTTGTATAGGTATGAAACAGCTTCACATTCTATTCAACCACACAGAATCGTAATTACTATAACAGAGAAATAATGATAATCACAGAAGTACCGGGATAAAAGTTTATAGTTCAGATATAAACACGGAAGTGAACAAAATAGATAAAATCACCTTTTGAATGTAACTTAACGCTTCAAATAAAGATTTTATCAATTACATGGTTACATCAGTAGGTGGAGACATATGACTATTCAAATGTTTTATTTGTAATTATTCAATAATTTATTAAAAAACATTGATTCATCCAGTAATAAAACAAGTGAAGTCTTTATGACTGAGTTTAACTCTAGAAAAAATAAAAATCTAATCAATTAAATATTGTTTATAAATAGAATGCAGCAATTAACATTTCGTCAGAACCTCTAGTAATTTACATATTATTTTCAGTTAGTCTATTTATCTCTATTCTATTATTTATTAGTGCTGTCAAATTGATTAATCACTACTAATTGCATCCAAAAATAAGTTTTTGTTTACATAATACTTGTGTGTGTACTGTGTATAATTATAATGTATATTTGAATACACACATGTATATATTTAAGAAATATATAATGATGCGCTTCTCCATTCCAGTGTTGCGATTGACAGTGTGTCGCCCTTCTTTCCCCTCTAATACTAATTTGCATAATGAAAAGTTAGAAGTCTTTAAAGTGTCTTTAGAGTTTACCAATGTATTTCTCACTTTCCAAACCATCACCAGAATACCCTTGGAAATATTCTAAACAAATAGACACCAAACATGATGGATAAATATAGAACTGTCGTGCTGTTAATTTATATGTCCATTAACAGCTGAATTTGTGTAAGATTACAAATAGCTGTCACTGAGAATAATTCTTATTCAGAAAAAAAAAGTAAATGGATGTGTGTAGTTCAGTTTTAAAACATCCGTTTTAAGTTTTCCAAACATAGTTATGAATGTATTTGGATGAATCATTGTGGTCTTTCTTTGTTTCACCCACAACTGCTGAGGTTCGGAGGAATTTTTATGGCAGTCACAGACCAGGACATTAGGCATTAGTCTCTAGATGGGTGAAGGGCAGAAATTATTCGATTAATCGAGTAATCGGATAATAATTTATTTTTCTTTATTAAAGAGCAATACTAAATAAGAAAATAAGACAGGTATCTTGAAATTAACATCTAATTTGTTTTCTTTTTAGAACAATTTTAAAAGTTTTATTGCAGAAATTGCATACAATAATAACAATTAATGTATGCATTAATTGCAGAAATTGCATACATTAATAACTGTGAAAATAACCCATTTTAATGCGTTTAATTGCCACATTATAAAAATCTATTTCAAATTACTTTAAAAAGGAAAACATAGTCTAAAACTTCAGTCTAAAACTAAACCTACAACCAATAAACCAAAATAATATTAATATAATAAATAGCAATAATGCCTAAACATTGCATGTATGTTGTGCAACTTAACTTAAAAGTTCCAGCTTCAGTTCAGGCATGACATAAGCCTTTACTGTCTTCTGAAGGCTGTGTGGCTTTTGTAAGAAGCAAACAATATTGGACAGGAAGTTAACTTGAAATAAGAACATGAGTAGAGATGGTCATACTAGAGATGCGCGGATCGGCTCTAACGTCACCGAATCCGCTGTTAAAAACAAACCATTCATCCGCACCCGATTGTCACAAATTCAAATCCTCAGTGTAAGCGCGATGCTTTCGTCACAAATTAGCTACACTGAAGTAGGTTGCTTTAAAACAAATCTTCTTTGGCGAAATTACACGTTTTAAAAAACCTAAACGGGTTGACAACCTCTACATCACACAGAGGAGTAGGTCTAACTGCTGGAACATGAGCAAACGCGAGAGATGAGTTTGTATTTAATTCAGATAAAGTAGCTTACATCGCACATACAGATCTACATTTTGAGCTAATCATATTCATCATTGTAACACAATTTTTTATTAAGTTAGTAGCTATAAATATTGCTCAGATCTTCCTCAGCTGCCGCGCAAATGAAACCTAAATGTTCAGTGTCGTATCCTGAAGCTCAACACACAGTTGTCTTCATTTAAAAATATCGAGACTAAATATTAGCAGTGCTGATGCCAATTTCTCTCGCATTGCGGTCTTTGATCTCGACATGAGCTGAAAACAAAAGTTAAAGAGCTACACATTCATTGCGTTTTACCGTGAAATGAGTTCCGCATCTTAATTAAAATAAACACATTAATGATTTCTCTCATCCACCCGCAATTTTTGGGATGTTTACCCACCTGAATTACTATAATAGAGCTGTTCGGAAGCAAACCGCTTCAGTCTGCTCACTGTCAGTCTGACCTGCAACGTTTTCTTTCTCTGGTTGGTGTGTGTGTGTGTGTGCGGGCAGGCGTGCATGCTTGTTGGGGGGTGGTTGGGGTAGTAACACATAACTGATGATGATTGGTGGGTGGGAGACAAGGTTGAGGTTGATAGGTTGAGTTCACACACACACACCTATGACACACGCATATGCACTGTCAGCGATGGCAAGTCTAACGACTTCAAAGGTAGCTTTCACAAACTGGAAGTATAAGCGCAACGTTTCCGTCGTTGAGGTAAAAGGTAAGAATGTTTATTTAACGTGCAACATATGCCCAGAGCCTCTCCACGTCAGTGGAAAGTAATTCTAATGTAAAAGCACTTCACATCATCACATGCCGCCACAAAATTAGTGGCTAAAAACCCAGTTGATAACACTCCACTACCAAAGGATAGTACTTATAATATTTACACTATAGTAGGCTTACTGATAATATTTACACGATAGGCCGACTGATAGCCTAACATTTACAATAATGTATGTATTGAATTTGATAGTTGTCTCTCACATTGTCCCACAGCTACATTACAATAGTGTACATTAATGTACAATGTTTTATAATAATAATTTATTCTATTTCATATTCTATTTTATGTACAACTCATTTATTTAACATATTTAATATTGGGGGCATCCCAAGTTTTGGAAAAAAAAAAGTAACTCAGTAGTTACTTTCCCTGGTAATTAGTTACTTTTATAATGATGTAACTCAGTTACTAACTCAATTACTATTTGTAAGAAGTAACTATAACTAACTAATTTTTTTAAGTAACCTGCCCAACACTGGCTGCCACAAGCATTTTTGTCCCAGTAGAGTGGTGCAGGTATGACGTCACTTTGTAGGCCAACCGGCAGTTATAGCATCGCACTAGTTCCCTTGAGAAAAACCCATTAGGATTTTCCCATAGGCTTTTGGATAATCTCTGTGATCAACTAAAGTTTATGATACTTACATATTTTGTTCATCAAGATAATTATCGTAGATGAACACTAATTTATTAATTTTGAAACCTAAATGCAGTCGCCAGAAGTAAAAGGTAGGCTATAAACAGAGTACACCAAGGTCCTGCAATTTTGATGTCACCATCACTAAGCTTCCGACAACTCTTTCAGTATTTATCTCAAAACATTTTCCAAGAACAGTTGTGTTAGAGTAGTTTATAAGAACATAATGAGGCTGTAAAAGCAGACTGAGGTTACATGGTCGGCATGATGACACTTCAAAAAAAGAATAAAATATGAAAGTGTCTTGAGCTTGTTCACCATCGACCTTATTTCAACCATTTCACCAAAATCCCATTTAAAAAAAAAACATGGACTTCAGGACGAGGAAGCTGTAAGTGCTAAAATGCTAACTTGCTTCTGTATTTTGGCCTTCAAAGTATGTCATACTTGCACCACTCCAGTGACTGTTTTCTCCAGAGCGGTTGTACAGCTGAATCCAATTCTTTTGCATTATTTTCCTGTTTAACACTGAAGCTGCTTTGAAACAGTCGGGATATATAAAGTGCTATATAAATAAAGGTGACTTGATTTGACCACTCTATACTTTTGTTATTATTTGAGGTTTGCAACACAGAAATAGTGATACTGCATGGTTAAAAACACTGTTTGTGAAGCTAAAAAATAAAGCTTACATGGCCGCTGCTCTCTCTGGGACAGTGTCAGCATGAAATCAGATTTAAATATTCTGGTGTGATCATAATTCCAAAGGTTTAATAGACATAACGTAATCGTTGTCATTTAGGAATAAGATCACGTGTGTGTTTAAATTGAGATTGAAATCTTTTAGTGATTAATTATGCATACATAAGGGCCTTTGACTTAAATTACTGACTAATGTAATTGACTTTCTGTTTTCATGTTTTTAGGGAATATTAAGTGTATGCACTCAAATATTGTTTTACACAAGTTGGTTTACATCCCATTTGAAATCATTAAACTGTTTATATATATATATATTAGCATATACAGATGTATTACCTGTCCACAGGTAAGTGACACAGACATGGAGAGCTTACAAGACAGCGTACTTCAGCTCGTTCTGAGCTTGCTGGAGGACTCCATGAAAAGAGAATACTTCTTTCAGGTCAGTGCTTTCAAGGTCCATTAGATGTACTTTAAATGAAAAAACACTCTTAAGTATAAAATGTTCCAGATAAAAAAACAAAACATGCATAGATGTATACGTGATATGTTTGCTGTCAGAATAGGAATTTGCAGAGGATGATGTAATATAGTGAAAGGAAATGCATTGACAGTGACCCAACTTAAAGTCCTCATGTTGGAACAATGAAAATGCTATCAGGTTTTTTCTGATACTTAAGGTCAGGAATCACATGAAAGTACAATTTTGATTAAGCTTATCGCTTCATGTGCACACATTTTAATGTTTTTTTTATTTTTTTATCATTCAAGTGCAAAAAGATGAGAGAACAACATTCGGTATGGTGTGTGAATACTGAGTTTAGTTCCTTTTTTGCGTTGTCTTATGCTTGAATGGATGAATATCCAAAAATTTCCAAAATATACTTGTGAGGTTAGTCTACCTAAACTGTGTACGTAGTAAAAGAAAACTTACATAATAGTATATTGGATCCATGCGTTCAGTCTTAAAGTGACAGCAGCCTAATATTCCTCTCTGTGACTGTCATTGTTAATCAAGTCATGTCACTTTTATTTACACTGACCTAAAAGATTATTAGGAACACCTCATTTCTCATTAATGCAATGATCTAATCATCTAATCAACCAATCACATGGCAGTTGCTTCAATGCATTTAGGGGTGTGGTCCTGGTCAAGACAATCTCCTGAACTCCAAACTGAATGTCAGAATAGGAAATAAAGGTGATTTTAAGCAATTTTGAGCATGGCATGTTTGTTGGTGCAAGACGGATGGGCTACAACAGCAGAAGACCCCACCGGGTACCACTCATCTCCACTACAAATAGGAAAAAAAGGCTACAATTTGCACGAGCTCACCAAAATTGGACAGTTGAAGACTGGAAAAATGTTGCCTGGTCTGATGAGTCTCAATTTCTGCATTCAGATTGTAGAGTCAGAATTTGGCGTAAACAGAATGAGAACATGGATCCATCATGCCTTGTTACCACTGTGCAGGCTGGTGGTTTAATGGTGTGGGGGATGTTTTCTTGGCACACTTTAGGCCCCTTAGTGCCAATTGGGCAATGTCCATCCCTTTATGACCACCATGTACCCATCCTCTGATGGCTTCTTCCAGCAGGATAATGCACCATGTCACAAAGCTCAAATAATTTCAAATTGGTTTCTTGAACATGACAATGAGTTCACTGTAGTAAAATGGCCCCCACAGTCACCAGCTCTCAACCCAATATAGAGCATTTTTGGGATGTGGTGGAACGGGAGCTTCGTGCCCTGGATGTGCATCCCACAAATCTCATCAACTACAAGATGCTATCCTATCAATAAGGGCCAACATTTCTAAAGAATGCTGACAGCACATTGTTGAATCAATGCCACATAGAATTAAGGCAGTTCTGAAGGCGAAAGGGGGTCAAACACAGTATTAGTATGGTGATCCTAATAATCCTTTAGGTGAGTGTATATAACGCTTTATTGAATATACAGGTCCTTCTCAAAAAATGTGCATATTGTGATAAAAGTTCATTATTTTCCGTAATGTGATGATAAAAATTAAACTTTCATATATTTTAGATTCATTGCACACCAACTGAAATATTTCAGGTCTTTTATTGTTTTAATACTGATGATTTTGGCATACAGCTCATGAAAACCCACCTCAAAAATTTGCATATCATGAAAAGGTTCTCTAAACGAGCTATTAACCTAATCATCTGAATCAATTAATTAACTCTAAACACCTGCAAAAGATTCCTGAGGCTTTTAAAAACTCCCAGCCTGGTTCATTACTCAAAACCGCAATCATGGGTAAGACTGCCGACCTGACTGCTGTCCAGAAGGCCATCATTGACACTCTCAAGCGAGACGTTAAGACACAGAAGGAAATTTCTGAACGAATAGGCTGTTCCCAGAGTGCTGTATCAAGGCACTGCAGTGGGAAGTCTGTGGGAAGGAAAAAAGTGTGGCAAAAACGCTGCGAGAAGCGTGACCGGACCCTGAGGAAGATTGTGGAGAAGGACCGATTTCAGACCTTGGGGGACCTGCGGAAGCAGTGGACTGAGTCTGGAGTAGAAACATCCAGAGCCACCGTGCACAGGCGTGTGCAGGAAATGGGCTACAGGTGCCGCATTCCCCAGGTCAAGCCACTTTTGAACCAGAAACAGCGGCAGAAGCGCCTGACCTGGGCTACAGAGAAGCAGCACTGGACTGTTGCTCAAATTTTGCATGTCATTCGGAAATCAAGGTGCCAGAGTCTGGAGGAAGACTGGGGAGAAGAAAATGCCAAAATGCCTGAAGTCTAGTGTCAAGTAACCACAGTCAGTGATGGTCTGGGGTGCCATGTCAGCTGCTGGTGTTGGTCCACTGTGTTTTATCAAGGGCAGGGTCAATGCAGCTAGCTATCAGGAGATTTTGGAGCTCTGCATGCTTCCATCTGCTGAAAAGCTTTATGGAGATGAATATTTCATTTTTCAGCACGACCTGGCACCTGCTCACAGTGCCAAAACCACTGGTAAATGGTTTACTGACCATGGTATTACTGTGCTCAATTGGCCTGCCAACTCTCCTGACCTGAACCCCATAGAGAATCTGTGGGATATTGTGAAGAGAAAGTTGAGAGAAGCAAGACCCAAAACTCTGAATGAGCTTAAGGCCGCTATCGAAGCATCCTGGGCCTCCATAACACCTCAGCAGTGCCACAGGCTGATTGCCTCCATGCCACGCCGCATTGAAGCAGTCATTTCTGCAAAAGGATTCCCGACCAAGTATTGAATGCATAACTGAACATAATTATTTAAAGGTTGACTTTTTTGTATTAAAAACACTTTTCTTTTATTGGTCGGAAGAAATATGCTAATTTTTTGAGATTTTGTGTTTTCATTAGCTGTATGCCAAAATCATCAGTATTAAAACAATAAAAGACCTGAAATATTTCAGTTGGTGTGCAATGAATCTAATATATATGAAAGTTTAATTTTTATCATTACGTTATGGAAAATAATTAACTTTTATCACAATATGCTAATTTTTGAGAAGGACCTGTATATTGTTTCAGCTTTACAGGGATAAACAGAAACATAATGATTCAATAATGCAAACAGGGAGCAATTCTGCTGTAAAAGCAGCTCTAAAAAGAAAATAGTGTCATTGTTCATCTAAAGTGAGTTTTGTGTTTAATCATTTCAGTTCAAGAACTGTGGAAAGATCATTAATTATGAGTTCAGTTAGTAGTCAGCAGCTCTGTAGAAAACAGTGATGTCATCGTCCAGCTCAGTTTAGTTCTCATCAAATAGCATCGCACAGTCAAATCAGTAAACTCTATCAGGTAATAGAATGGAGCGAAAAAAAATTGTGTAGTTAATGTTAATTAGTATAGTTAATTAGTTATAATTATCGCTATCAACTGATGTGAAAAATGGAACCCGTTGATTCCATTATGTGAAGTCCATTATGTGAAGAAAAATCCTGGATTGTTTTACTCCAACTTAATTTCTTTTCAACTGAAAATAAATTTTCATTTTGAAGTGAAATAATCCTTTAAGTTTGCACCCCATAAAACAGAATATTCAGCACTGTTGAAAGAGCATTTCCTCACAAAAGAGCAACACGGGTGTGTCACTGCGTCTTTTTCAAGATGTCATTCCACCCGGTGCACCAGAAAAGGGGTGACTTTGGCTCCTCCTCTGGAGTCAGAAGCATCTGAGGTTACTTCGTGCCATTCACATTCCGGGCCTGATCAATCGTGCAGCTGACGAGCTCTTACGATAGCCAGTGCTCCCGGTAAAGTGGAGACTGCATCCCCAGGCGATCTGGAGTCGCTTCGGGACCGCACAGGTAGACCTGTTTGCCGCCCCGGACACAACCCATTGCCAGTTGTTTTATTCCCCGACCGGGGGGGACCCTCGGCTCGGATGACCTGGCAATCAGCTGGCCCCGGGGCCTACGCAAATATGTGTTTCCACCAGTGAGACTTCTTGCACAGAGGAAGGACAAGGAGCAGGTCCTGTTGGTCGCTCTGTATTGGCCCAACCGGACTTGGTTCCCGGAACTAGTGCTCCTCGCGACAGCACCTCCTTGGCCCATTCCTCTGAGGAAGGACCTCCTGACTCCTGATGGGGCACCCTATGGCACCTGTGTCCGGACTTGACCGAGAAGACCCCCGAAGATGTTCGATCAGTTCTGTGCTTTCCTTCCTACAAGACGGGTTGGAGCGAAGGCTGTCTCCCTCCACCATCAAAGTTTATGTTGCTGCTATCGCCGCTAATCATGACATGGTAGATGTCCTTAGGTAAGCACGATTTGATCGTCAGGTTCCTGAGGGGGGCAAGGAGACTAAATCCGCCTCGCCCTCCCTCTATACCCTCTTGGGACTTAACTCTGGTTCCCCTGCAATTTGCCTACTGGGCCAATAGGAGCACTGTGGATGCCTCTCTTACTCTTCTAAGTAAGGTTCAACATCATTTAGACAATTCAAATACTTATGTCCGAATACTTTTCATGGATTTCTCGTCTGCTTTTAATTCTGTCCAACCTTATCTTCTCTTAAAACGCCTCTATGATTTAGACGTTAGTAGTTGGATAATTTTATGGATTAGGGAGTTCTTAAAAGACCGACCTCAGCGAGTCTATATTAATAAAATGTCAGACTGCTTGGTTTTAAATACTTGGGTACCGCAGGGATGTGTACTGTCTTCAATACTGTTTTATTTATACATCAATGAATTGCTGCGTAATGATGATAACCTTTCTCTTATAAGGTATGCTGATGATATGGCATTGGTCTTCTGCCAGAAAGACATTAATTGCTCCTCATACTTTGAGTACATTGACAGTATTATCTGTTGGTTCGAGAACAGCTTCTTACATCTTAAAATTGAAATGACAAAAGAGCTGTCTGAGGACTCAATTAAAAATAGATACCGCCTCTGTATATAAACCAGTTGCAATAAAAGGGAAAAACGTAGAGCAGGTGTCAAATTTGAAAATGTTCTATATTTGTATTCTTCCACGGTACGGCTCCCTACGGCAAGCCCGTGTCTTTCCCTCGGCAGAGCTTACTCTGCCGTCTCAGTGTGGTGTTGTTCCCCCGCCTACAAGGCCGGAGCCACCCCTGGGACTTCAGTATCTTGTACTGCCCAAGGCCAGTCCATATGTGTATTCTCCACATGGTAACTCCCTCTGGGCATGATGTGGCTGCTGAGTGGGTCTTGCGGAACAGCAGCAGTGACTCTCCCTGCGTGAGTTTCCCCGCCCGGAAGTGGTAGCAACTGTGGCGTTTTCCAAAGGGTTCCCAATTCGTCGGTGAAAGGGAACGTCTGGTACGTTAAGTATGGTAACCCTCGTTCCCTGAAGGATGGAACGGAGACTTACGTCCCGTCGCCATAGTTGCTGTACCATCACTGCATGGCAGAGTCACTAGTTCGGCTCCTCTGTGAAAAACAATAGTGCGCTGCTCTCGCTTCTTGTTTATACCCGCGTTGCGGGGCAGAGCGCGAGATGCAAAATCTTGCACGCCAATGGCCCATTGGCCTGTTCTCTATATCTCGAAGTTGATAGGGGCTCCTTGAAGTGATCCCAATTCGTCTGTGTATCACATTATTTAATGAGTTAACACATTTTTCTTCAATTTCGTACTGCCCTAGCGTCATACCTTTTATGCTCGATTTTTGTGCCGTTAAAAGAAACCTGGTACTGTAACTACCCTTCTTAATGAAAACCCCCACTGTCTCCATCCCATGCTGTTTTAATGTAGGAACATTTAGGATAAATTGGAAATCAAACCTATGACCTTTGCTAGTGTATAATATGTGTAAATGTTTTTTAATGGGTGAATGTTCGTTTCCAGTATAAATATCTCCATAGGATTCAATTAAGAGTTCTCTTGCACTTTAATTTCAGAGTATTGTAAACGTGCTAAAGACATAATGTTCTTGTTGTCAAGCCTGTACCATAGGTGCTATGAACTGCAGTGAAAGTTGCAATAAATGAATGGCTGTTTTTCAGATAGGTTTGCATGAAGACTTCAGATGAAATTGTTTTTGTATTTCAGGAAGTATTTCCAGTTGAATATGGCCCTGACTTTGATAAAGCACTGCAAGTCCTTGTTGGCTTTTTCCTCTCCAGATTGGAGCAACTTTTGCCTGTACCAAACTTCAAACAGGTCTGATCAAATGTTTTATCATATTTGAATGATTCAGGCCAGATACTTGGTAACACAGCATCTTTTTTGTGTTTGTAATGTGTGAAACTTCATTTTCTTTCATTTCAGCTTTCATTGTTGCTCAGCTGTCACCCTGGGGAGCTAGATGAATGTGTGGACTCTGTTTGTAAAACACACAATTTGCTATCTTTGCTGCAAAAAGATGTTTGTGGGACTTTGGAAAAAAATGGTAAAATGTAGTCCTTGAATATTAGTGTTATTCCATATGCTTTAAGTTAAACTTGGCTTGTTTGGTTAATCAGATATGTTAGAGAATTGTTTGACACAAACTGAGATATCTACTTTGCCCAGCAAGCAGGTTTGAGAATTCCGATTTGCTGATTCTTTGACATAGCTGAATCAGAGTCCTGCTTGGTAAACCGGCACCCGCCCTGCACTTATACTTAACAGAACACCTGACACCCGACCCGTTATCTGATAGCAGCACAAATGTAATTAAATTTAATTCCATACCAAACCTGACCCGTTGGACATAAAGACAGCTGCATTAATTCTACTGCATTAAATAAGGTAGACAAAAATTGTGTAACACAAGAAATCAAACCAACATTAGGTATTCTGAGCTGATGCATTTAAGAAAAATAAACAATATGATAATAATTCAAAGAACAAGCATGAGTGCATCTGTTGTATTAACAAAACAAAACTTTTGCCTACATCATGTAAACAATCTGCCCATACAGGCTATTTTGAACAGATGTGCATAAATCACACAACAGGCCATACAGATTCTTAGAGGTCTCCATAAATTAAAAGAACAGATACAGCAAAATATGAGCCTTTATTGTCATATATAATAGGCTATTGGGGCTATTTTAACGTATTCACTCTGCATTTAAATGCAGGGTTTCTCTACTGAAACTGTAGTGTAGGCTATATTGGTTCTTGTAGCATGAAAAATAAAACATTTATTCAAATTGTGAATAGATTATATACAGA
The DNA here is from genome assembly GCA_023029165.1 of Gobiocypris rarus. Taxonomy (NCBI): domain Eukaryota; kingdom Metazoa; phylum Chordata; class Actinopteri; order Cypriniformes; family Gobionidae; genus Gobiocypris; species Gobiocypris rarus. The sequence goes on from CM040923.1 coordinate 9,706,586, forward strand.
AAGTGAGCAAAGAGAGCTCCTTTTATAATGACTTAAGCTGCCAATCACTTCAGTTTCAGCGCGATTGCCTACAATGCTCAACGCTTCAAATCGCTTTAGAAACCTACGGTCTTCAGACTACACCGTGTGAACACAAATTAGCATGGGACTTTTTGGAAACAGCGGCCTGAACTATCAGTGGGTACCGAATTGATTTGAAAAAGCCTTGGCTATTGCACCCGCTGTCTGTCCGTGCCTATTGATACCCGAATCGCACCCGCACCAGACATGACAATGTAAATATTACTCCCCCCATTACATCAAATATTAGCGGCTAACCCATCAGGTACATGTCCGTGAAATAAGCTTTCTAGATAAAAATGTAAATCAAAAATTTATGTTGAGATGCACCAAAACTTATCTGACTAAACAAATAAGCCCCTGATGAAGATTAAGACCCACTTCTATTACTAGAAAAATACAGTTATTAAGCACAATTGGTCAATGGCTAATTTTTTTTAATATATTTTTATTTTCAAGTTCTTCCACCAATAGTTGAGGATCGAATAGTTTCATCATTGTCACTGCCTCCTGTTGGCGACTCAGTCGTTATAAACCATCACAATGATGATGGCAAGTTACTGCCTCTTGATTCTAAAACCCTGCCAAACCAACAACATAGTATGGACAAGGAGACTGTGATAGGTGATCCAAATGTCCAGGATGTGGGATCCAGCTCCAGCTCCAGCTGTGAATCATCAGAGTCCTCCAGAGACTGTGATGGAGAAAAGTTAAACTCAAATGCTGATCAATTACAACGGTATGTTACCATATTACTAGGTGTGGGCAGGATGGTCAGTTAGTTATATAACAACCATCTAATCAATTACTGCAGTTAACTAGATTTTTTTATTTTTATTTAGCTTGAAGGAACAGTGCAAAAATAATTTCTATTACCCTTGTCTTCAGATTTGTATAAAAAAAAAAATTTCACAAAGAAATATTTCAGCTGATTTTGTCCATACAGTAAAAGTCATTGGGGTCCAAGATTCAGGCTCCAAAATCAGCCATATGGCCATTTTGTACGATGAACACCGTGACATTTAAGTTGTTTGTCTTACTCAAATGAAATAATTTTTCAATGTTGGTGCTAATGGTTTAGGTGATCATTTTCTGATATGCAATTTTTGAGATGGTTCTGAGTGCATCTTGTGAAATTCACTACATTCAGACTGTTGTCAAAATGTCTGCTTTGAGTTATAATCCCCATTGTTATTCTATTTGTTGCTGAAAGTCTTTTTGAGGACTGAAGACATTGCTACGAAATTCGCTCTGTTGTGTTACTGAATTAGGATATTTTACAGGTCCTTTTAAAAAATTTGCATATTGTGATAAAAGTTCATTATTTTCCATAATGTAATGATAAAATTAAAATTTCATATATTTTAGATTCATTGCACACCAACTGAAATATTTCAGGTCTTTTATTGTTTTAATACTGATGATTTTGGCATACAGCTCATGAAAACCCAAAATTCCTATCTCAAAAAAATTAGCAGATCATGAAAAGGTTCTCTAAACGAGCTATTAACCTAATCATCTGAATCAACTAATTAACTCTAAACACCTGCAAAAGATTCCTGAGGCTTTTAAAAACTCCCAGCCTGGTTCATTACTCAAAACCGCAATCATGGTCAAGACTGCCGACCTGACTGCTGTCCAGAAGGCCATCATTGACACCCTCAAGCGAGAGGGTAAGACACAGAAAGAAATTTCTGAACGAATAGGCTGTTCCCAGAGTGCTGTATCAAGGCACCTCAGTGGGAAGTCTGTGGGAAGGAAAAAGTGTGACAAAAAACGCTGCACAACGAGAAGAGGTGACCGGACCCTGAGGAAGATTGTGGAGATGGACCTATTCCAGACCTTGGCGGACCTACGGAAGCAGTGGACTGAGTCTGGAGTAGAAACATCCAGAGCCACCGTGCACAGGCGTGTGCAGGAAATGGGCTAAAGGTGCCGCATTCCCCAGGTCAAGCCACTTTTGAACCAGAAACAGCGGCAGAAGCGCCTGGCCTGGGCTACAGAGAAGCAGCACTGGACTGTCGCTCAAATTTTGCATGTCATTCGGAAATCAAGGTGCCAGAGTCTGGAGGAAGACTGGGGAGAAGGAAATGCCAAAATGCCTAAAGTCCAGTGTCAAGTACCCACAGTCAGTGATGGTCTGGGGTTCCATGTCAGCTGCTGGTGTTGGTCCACTGTGTTTTATCAAGGGCAGGGTCAATGCAGCTAGCTATCAGGAGATTTTGGAGCTCTTCATGCTTCCATCTGCTGAATAGCTTTATGGAGATGAAGATTTAGTTTTTCCATACGACCTGGCACCTGCTCACAGTGCCAAAACCACTGGTAAATGGTTTACTGACCATGGTATTACTGTGCTCAATTGGCCTGCCAACTCTCCTGACCTGAACCCCATAGAGAATCTGTGGGATATTGTGAAGAGAAAGTTGAGAGACGCAAGACCCAACACTCTGGATGAGCTTAAGGCCGCTATCGAAGCATCCTGGGCCTCCATAACACCTCAGCAGTGCCACAGGCTGATTGCCTCCATGCCACACCGCATTGAAGCAGTCATTTCTGCAAGGATTCCCGACCAAGTGTTGAGTGCATAACTGAACATTATTATTTGAAGGTTGACTTTTTTGTGTTAAAAACACTTTTCTTTTATTGGTTGGATTAAATATGCTAATTTTTTGAGATAGGAATTTGGGGTTTTCATGAGCTGTATGCCAATATCATCAGTATTAAAACAATAAAAGACCTGAAATATTTCAGTTGGTGTGCAATGAATCTAAAATATATGACATTTTAATTTTATCATTACATTATGGAAAATAATGAACTTTTATCACAATATGCTAATTTTTTGAGAAGGACCTGTACAATTAAATTTTACAATTTTACAATCTTGTTTATTTTTGTAGGAGTAACTTAGAAGAGCCAAGCATACCGTCATCCACCAATGATGCTCATAGAGGTACAGCACTTCCGAATATCTGTCAAGATTCTCATTATACCTTTTATCATCTTTAGACTGAACCATCTCTGTTTTCCTTTAGGTGATTTAATTTTTCAGGCCGCTGCGCCTCTCCAGCTGCCTGCTCTTGACTCACCTTCTAAAGGCTTCCACTATGCTGGCAGGACCGTACATAAATGTCAGCAGTGCACAAAATACTTCATCTATCGCTCTGATCTTGTCAAGCACCAGGACATTCACACCCAGGCGGGGACACACGAGTGTCTTCAGTGTGGGCAAGTTTTTGACGATTTGACGCAGCTGACATCGCACAGGAGCACCAGCTGCAATACCAGAATTTTTAAGTGCATCAAATGCACAGCCCACTTTAGATCCCTCAGGACCCTATACAGACACAACCGAGTACACAAAGAGAAAACAACACACAAATGCCCTGAATGTGGACGGCTGTTCACAAGTCTGTCACGATTAGTCAGTCACCGGCGAGCTCACCGAACTCCCACTGTTAAAAGGAACTACACCTGTAAACAATGCAACGAAACTTTCGGGTCTTATCGAGCCAGTTTAATCCACCAGAAAACTCATAAAGTAAAAGACGTCCGCCCATCTAAACCAGAACGGCAGCCAGGAAAGTGCCGTTTTTGTGATTTGACATTTAACGTCGACAGCGAATTAAGAAGCCATCTGAAGACGCACGCAGAGTTCAGGCCATATATATGCGACCAGTGTGGGAAGTGCTTTTCGGCAAACAGCAGCCTGCTTGCCCACCTCTCAAACCACACGGGCGAGAAACCTCTCCTTTGTTCGCAATGCGGAAAAAGGTTTTACAGCAAAATCCAATTAAAATCCCACATGAGATGTCATTCTGGCGAACGGCCGCACGTCTGTCCATACTGCGAGAAGCAGTTTTCACTGTCTGGGAATTTGAAAATCCACATTAGAATTCACACTGGGGAGAAGCCGTACGTTTGCCATCAGTGCGGAAAGGGTTTTGTCTCTGCTGGATGCCTGCAGGTGCATCTGCGTTCTCACACGGGAGAGAAGCCTTATCAGTGTAAAATCTGCAGCAAGAAATTTGTTGTTTCGAGTCACCTGACGGCACATATGTGTTTTCACACCGGAGAGCGTCCACACTGCTGCTTACAGTGTGGGAAACGATTTATCCGGCGCTATGACTTAAGTAAACACATGTACACTCATATTGGGAAGAGGCCGTTTCCATGTCCTCTGTGCCCAAAGGCATACACATGCCGTACACACTTGAACAGGCACATGAAGAGCCACAGTGTTTGACTTAATTGTTTTTTCATCCTGAGTGCCTTGTGTGGAGTGAAAACAACTATGATCTTTTAAAGTAATAGTTAAATCAAAAATTTAAATCATGTCATTATTTACTCACCCTCATGGCTAATGTCCATGTTCAAACCCGTTTACTGTTGTGTGTTTTCTGTGGAACACAAAAATTATTTAAAGAATCTTTACACAACTCTTTTCCAATTGACACATCATAATTGACAACATGTTTCAAGCTCTAAAAATGACAGGAGAGTATCATTATAGTCCATACATCTTATGCTGTATACTCCCTGTCTTAAGTCATATTATTCCTTTCTGTGAGTAATGAATTGAAATTCAGGTTGTTTTTGAGCTGTTAACTGCAGCCAGATCATCGAGTCATTTTGAGAATTACAACCAGATCATCTGGATTATTAAAAATAATTGTTTTAGAAGGGAAAAAATCAACAGATTACTGAAGGTGAGAACTACCACTGAATAACAACTGAAGTTCCATTCTGTTACCCACAAAGAACTAAGACTTCAGACATAAGAGTGAGTAAATAAGTTGGGGTGAACTATCCCTTTAATTAAAATGTTTCAACTCCGTTTCCTGCCAATTTGATGCTGTTGAACTGCAGTTGTTTCACTACAACAAAGTCATTTGGAGAACAGCTTCAATATTTTCTTGCATTACTAAGTTTCGTGCCATCGATATTATTTTCTGTAGAAATATAGGATTGGAGCCCACAGTTAGTTTTTCTTTTAGATTTAGTTTTTTTCTAAGATCATTTTAAGCTATAGCATCATCCTCCATATGCAACTATTATTGTAACGTGCTAAATATTATAGCCTCATACTAAACTAAATTGTGTCGACAGTTTAAAGTGGGAATTAAAAATCTCAACATATTGTTAATGGTGCCGTGTCATTTTTAAATATATTTAAAACCAAGATGTGTGGCCTATTTTTATTTGCATGTATAAGTAATTCAAGGTAGCAGTGATGTAATTTTAAATGCAAATTTTTTTAGAATGCAATAAGAGGCAAAGAAGCTGAAACAAAAAGGCCATTCTGACATAATCTGTATCCAAAGCAATGGCATATTTTTTTACATTTGTTAATCTGATGAAATGACGTTTCATTGTTTGTTCATTCATTCATTTTAATTAACTATTTCATTTTCCAAAGATTTAATTTGGGGGAACAAGTTTATCAATAACTACAAGATGGTTTTAAAAAGGTGTGTGAACTCACATAAACAAAGTCAGATGCTGTTACTTGCTCTGGCCCTTCTCTGCATATCAAATTGACTACATATAAAGTAGGTTATTGTAAATTAATGGCTAGTTGTCTTATTTTTCGTAGACCTGGCCTGCTATAGAAAGACGTCTCCATCCCTTGAAGGTGCCACTCTTTTTGCTCAAAGTCTTCACAGTGTTAGTAGTTGACTAACTGGGGCTCAGGTCAGGAATTAGACAGACAAACATAATCAACTGTATTTTAGCTGGCTTGAGTTGTCTGTTCTGCAAAATGTCTGTTTTTAGTGATCATAAATTGAATGCACTCAGTTTGACAGAAACCTGGCTTAAATCAGATAAATAGAGTTTAAATGAGTCTATTCCCCCAGGGTGTTGCTATAAAAATGAGCCCTGCTATGTTCTTGATATGGTACATACTTTCTTGAAGGATGATATTTTATGTTGGATCTAGTAGTTTCTGTTGATATAGATGTGATTGTTGGTGATTCAATATTTGCATAAATAATTCAAATGACACATTACGAATAACGTTTACTGATTTTCTGTGATCAGTGATATGTCAGATCACTGCTCTCAAGCTTAGCCAAAGTCACTCAACCTGCTCAGCATTACCAAACTGGTAGAACTAAAGAAAACTTTATTATAATCCTCCCTATCACAAACGCTCTATGTGCCCAAAAGCTCTGAAATATTTAATTGCAGAATAGAAACTATGCAGTGGCGATTTCTTTAAGACTGCAAGAGAAGCTCGGCTTCCCTTATAATGTCACAAAATTAACGCTGCGATTATTTCCTGCCCACGGACACTCAGCGTCTCTGGGGGTGAATGGGGAGTGGGCTGGCCCGGACTCCGAGCTTCTGCGTGATGATTGGCGGGTCTGTCGAAAGACTGCATCTCCTTTTGACTGACAGCGATTCTGTACTATAAGGAATCACTGAAGCTATTCGCGCTCAGTCCCATCGCGGATGTCTCAAGTTCAGTCGAAATAAAAACTGCTGCAACCTATTTCTTTGATATTTGCTTGGCGAAATTGCTTGATTTTCATCATACATTTCACACAATTATACACCACATTCCTTGATCCAGTTTTACAGAGTTTAATTATTTTTTTTTGGTCGTTCATTCATTCATTCATATAACGTTAGTAGGCTAGGCTAGCGTCGTGGGTGAAACTGCGCATGATGGCAGACGGTGCTAATTTACTTTTAAATAAATAGACAATTTTATGATGTAGGCCGAAAATGAGCTTCCCCTCTCTGACAGACCAGTAGTCGCCACTGAAACTATGATACAGTCTTCTTCAACATTCTAGAAGTGTGTTGAGTGATCTGTTAGTGATCAAGGCCTATATGCATTTGCTCTTAGTCACATGGTCAAGGAAGGGATAAAAGAAGATTGTAACTTGCTCTGGGCCTTTTCTCTTTTGTCTGGCTCATTTCTTGGGCCTCTGCCCAAGATTATTACGAAAGTGCTACCTATTGAATGCAATATAATATAGTCACAAACTAGCAATGCTCTCCCACATAGTTTGCTACTCTAACTTTGCTTATTTCCATTGTTGGTGGTATCAGTATGATGGTGGTAGTTGTCACCGTAGTTGTTTTCAGGCAGTCTAATTCCTCTTGATCCTGCACGCTACACACCTCTTTACAAAAAAATTGCTTGACCGCTCTGTCATTACCCATTACCCATCAAAATCCTCTAGAATAGTTCCATCGAAGCTTAAGAGGAGTGGCGGCACTGGCCACACTGCTTGATCCACAACAATCCGCTGGGGTACTGTGAAATCGTTTTACTCAATAAGAATTCTTGGTAAAGTTACACTGAATTATTTCACGCAAGTTAGTCACAAACGCTAACATGCAGTAGGAATTTTCTATGTGGTAGCATGGATCGATAGATATAGCTATAATTTTGCGCTACGGTAGGAAAATCTGACAAGGTAGGACAAATCAACAGAACACTGTCATTTCTCCCCTTGGGTTAAAGGTTTGGGGAAGGGAAAAAAGTCCACCCCCTGTCCAAATTTGCAGGATACTGGGTATCAGATTTGCTCAATCCATAAGCAGCATTTCCTCTCGAAAGCTTGACAGACCTGCCGTGCCAAGTTACGGTTGCTAAGCCATGCTTGGCCTGTGGCGGTTTTCGGGCGTGGTTTAGCGAAAGATCAATTGATCATTCAATAATACCCTTTCCCTTTAGTTACTGTTGCTATGTCTGACAAGCCATGGCGCTCTCACACCACACCACACACATTCTTACATAGAGAAAATACATCGAGGAGCAAAAGGGACACTGACAACATGCCGATAGATAGGACAGAGTAAGTTACTTTTGATATCAAAGTCTCAACTTTCAAATTTTGTAATTTTTTAAAGAAATTTAAACAATAAATACAGTTTTGTGGCTCTTTAATGTGTCGTGTTCGCTGTAGCGCCTCGTTAATGTACTAACTCTCCTGACTGCTTTGTTGGACAAAGCGGCAGATTGCCGTGATGTGATTGGTCAAATCGCCTGTCAAACTTGCGGAGAAGGGTGAATTACAGGCAAATCTAACAGTACTAAATTGAAAAATTTAAGGTTCTGTTCTGGGCCCTCGTCTTTTTACTATCTATGTTCTTTTTTTACTATCTTCCATGTTACCACTTCTTGGACAAATAATCAGACACTCTATGGGTTCAATTTCCACTGTTATGCTGATGACATCAAGGACATCTTGCATCAAGGAACTTAAGCTTTGGCTGAAGGCAAATTATCTTAAATTTATCTGGGAATACTGATCAGGTAATACTGATTGTGTCACAGTTATGCTCAGTTTTATTTTTATTTTCACTGTGTTCAGTTCCTATGTTCCCTTTTCTAGTTTGCTTTATGGTTTATTGTTTGAGTTCACATGTGTTAATCATGTGTATTTAAGCCCTCAGTTTGGGGTTTGTGTCATCAGTAGCAGCCTATGCTGTTGTGTTTATTTGCTTGTGATCACCTGAGTTTACGTTTGTGGATTAATAAAGACCGTTCATGTTTTTTTCATCTTCCTTGTCCTGCACCAAGTTGACGGAACACTGAGCCAAAAAGAAAGAAGATAATTTAAAAAAAAAAAAAAAATTATTTATCCTTTGTTTTACCAGGGTAGTCACATTGAGACAGTAGTCTCTTTTTCAAGTGAGCCCTGGCCAAGAAAAGGCAGCACATAGCTAAAAAGACACATGAAAACAGAGATGGACACAACATAAAAACATAAATACAATTAACAAGTGAGAATATGCAGGCTGTAAACAACAAAAAGTCTAGACACACTCACATGTATGATGTAAAGTGTCTGCCAGATATGACTTAAAATCAGAAATGGGGATAAACATGTTTAGTTTCAGTTCTGTAGTGCATTCCAGGTTGACGGAGCATTGTAACGGTAGGCTGTTTTACCAAAATTGGAGTGAACAGTAGGCACATTGAAAAGTATGCTATTGTTGGACCTGAGGTTATATCTATTGCTTGTTGCCAATGAGAATACTAATAAATATGATGGTAATGATCCAGTAAATGCTTTATAAATGAAAATCAACCAATTGCATTGTCTGCGTATAGACAGTGGTAACCAACCAGATAAGCTGTACAAATTGCAGTGGTGTGTATTATAGTCGGCTTTTGTTATAAATCGTAGTGCTGAATGGTAGACAGAATCCAGTGAACACAAGACTATGAGGCATGCATACAGAAAATGTCGCCATAATCCAGAACAGATAAAAATGTGTCTGCTACAAGTTCTTTTCTAGCTTTCAAATTAAAACAAGCCTTATTTCTAAAAAAGAAACCTAGCTTTACTAAGTTTCTTTAACACAGGCATAACATGAGGATTAAAAGAAAGATTTTCACCCAATAAAAAACCTTTTCTGTCCCTGTGCGCTACAATTGGAGTTAGAGATTTTACTTTGGACTTGGAGTGTGTGAACAACATGTATTTAGTTTCTTTAGCATTAAGCACTATTTTTAATCTCCTTAAATTTTCTTGCAAGACTGTGAAAGCCTCCTGCAGTTTTACTAATGCCTCACATGGAGAGGGTGCAGTGCAATAGATGATGGTGTCATCCACATAAAGGTGTATAGAAGCATTTACACGTTCCGAGATAGAATATATGTAGATGGTAAACAAAAGTTTTGGCCCTAAAATGGAGCCTTGTGGAACCCCAATTGTAATTGCAGCCTTCCCTGATGTAATATCATCACATGTAACACATTGAAACCTACCTGTAAGATAGTTTTTAAACCAACTTAACGCATTTGAGGACACCCCAATTTTAACTAGACATTTTAAAAGAATGCTGTAATCCACTGTATCAAAAGCCTTAGAAAGGTCAATAAAATAATCCTGCCGAGAGTTTTTGCAATCAATGGCAGACACAATGTCATCAATTATTTTAGTGGCTGCCGTGACGGTGCTATGCCCCTTCCTGAAGCCTGACTGAAAGGGGGTGAGGATACAATTCCAGGTTAAAAACTCTTTTAATTGTTCACTGACTAATTCCTCAAATATCTTAATTCCATCAAATATATAGCCAGTACTGATAATTTAGATATAGGGCGATAATTGTCCAATAATGTGGGGTCCCCACTTTTAAAAAGAGGTTTCACATGTGCTGCTTTCCAGGATTCAGGAATAACAATAATATCAGCTGCAAGCTTCAGGAGAGATGGATCAAGCCCATCCAGTCCAGCTGACTTTCTACAGTTTACACATTTCAATTTTGACAGGACCATTTTCCTTGTAAATGGTTGAAAAGAGAAAGTGTTAACATTTCCAACATTTGGGACCTGTGTGTCCAAGGGTTGATTTGGCATTGACTTGAAAAGATGCCCAGCAGAGGCAAAGTGCTGATTAAAGGAGTCTCATTTTTATCTGTGATTTGTCTAGAATCAACACTTATTTGCTTTGGTAAACTTGATGATGAGGAGTTAGAGTTTAAAGATTTAATAGTTTTCCAAAATTTAGCTGGATTATGCAAATTTCTGGTTGTCTCATCTAGATAAAACTTTGCTTTTAGCTTTATGTATCTGTGCTTTCTTGGAATTTGTTTCTTAGGCATCGGAAGATGGACCAATCATTTGCTAAGCCATATTATTATTTTAATATCCATGTAGACAATGAAAAAGACACATTGGGATTGGCATTTAGAGACATTCTAAACTCTATTGGAGTTAGTCAACACGTGTCAGGACCTACTCATTGCCATAATCATACTCTAGACCTAATATTGTCACATGGAATAAATGTTGATGCCGTTGAAATTCTGCAGCAGAGCGATGACATTTCAGATCATTACTTAGTATCATGTATACTTTTAGCTAGGCTGCAAAGTACTTTAGACACAGTTGCTCCCCGGCGCTTAAAGAAGATGAAAGAAAATAGTCCAACCCCGTGGTACAACGAGCACACTCGGGCCCTTAAAACAGCAGCCAGAAAAATGGAGCGTAGCTGGAAGAAATCAAATCTAGAGGTTTTTCGTAGTTTGTGGAAAGAGAGCATGATCGCATACAGAAAGGCCTTAAAAACTGCTAGATCTGCTTATTTCTCGACTCTCTTAGAAGAAAACAAACACAACCCTGGGTATTTATTCGATACAGTGGCTAAACTCACCAAAAATAAAGCTTTGAATTCTGATGGTTGTAAACAGCACAGCAGTAATATATTTATGAACTTCTTTACATGTAAGAATGATAATATGATAATATCAGGGAGAAAATTATAACCATGCAGCTGTCTACTACTGTATCACATCAGACAGAGCGTTGTACTGGTGTCACTGAGGAAAGTTTACTCTAATTCATTGTTATAGGAGAGGAAGAATCGGCTAAATTCATTAAATCATCAAAATCAACAACATGTATGCTCGACCCTATACCGACTAGGCTATTAAAAGAGATGCTACCAGAGGTCTATATCCTCTTCTTAATATCTGTGGCGGAGGGGGCATGGTTTTTGCAAGGTCTGTAGTGGGAGAGAGGGAGCAGAGCCGAGCGGTGAGTAAGTTGGTCAAGTGCAGATGAGTAACACATGTGTCTGATTGCAGTAATTGGCATGGAGAGACAGCATTTAAGCTGCGGCAGAGAGAGAGTTGGGAGAGAGAGACCAGGACTGCTGCTGGAGTGAACTGAAGCTGATTACCAGAGAAACGTTGCCTACAGAGTTTTGAGTCTATGATAGTGAAAGTGCCCTTGCCCTTCCTTTATGTATGAGAGTATTTGGAACAATAAAGTGTGCAGTCCCAGTCTCGCCGACCCCGTCTTCTTCCTTCCTACACCCACACGAACCCACGTTACAATATCATTAACTCATCTTTACTCAGGTGTTATGGGAAGAGAAATGGGAATAGAGAGGCGAAGGGAAGGAAAAGATGGTAGATAAAAGTGTAAAAGCAATAGGATAACCGCACCCTAGAGAGGATTGTGAAACAAAACCCATTAAAAAATGAGGGGGAGATTCACAAAGAGTGGACTGCAACTGGAGTTAGTGCTTCAAGAACCACTACCCACAGACGTATGCAAGACATGGGTTTCAACTAGGGATGCACCGAATATTCGGCCACCGAAAACAAACTGAAACCGCGACCTGTGCTTGTCTAAACCGTCTCAATCAATCAATCAATCAATCAATCAACTTTATTTATATAGCGCTTTTACAATGACGATTGTTTCAAAGCAGCTTCACAGTGTTAAACAGGACAACATTGCAACAAAATTTGATTTGGCTAGTTTAATTTGGATAGTTTATAGAATTATATATGACCAAATTAATAAATTCTATTTGTATATTTAGTTGAGTAACTTGGATCATAATTTGAGTGTCCCCAACTGAGCAAGCCAAGCCAAAGGCGACAGTGGCAAGGAACCAAAACCCCATCAGGGCATGATGGAGAAAAATAAACCTTGGGAGAAACCAGACTCAGTGCCAGTTCTCCTCTGGCCTATTATTAACAGTGTATAATTATTACTCAGGCAACCTTGCAGGTCATAAATCATATTAGATAGGAATATTCGAAATTTTGGGTATGACGACGAGACGGGTTCATTTAGGATGGCGCGTCGATTACACAAGAATATGAATACTTGAAAGATCGGAGTTATTGCGCGAGACGGGTTAATTGAGGATGACGCTCCGTCTCAACAAGCAACATGCCTAAGGTGTGGACGCATCTATGCATCTATGGGTTTTACCTTGAAAATAATGCTTAGTTTATGTTTCTGTTGATGGATACACGTGCTGGCTACTCAGTGATACACTACAACAACAGCGACGTGGGCAAAACGGTCTCTCTTTGTAAACTTTGTTCAATGCATGCGAGTGCTGCCGTATGTTCGAATATGACCAGTCGTTTTCGCCGTTATCACCGGGTGTAGTGCCAGAAGACGCGAATGAGAACTCGCGCGCTTTGAGAAGATTTGTCTCTGTGTGTGCACTCATCCGAAAGCGAGCACTCGTCTCACAGCGCGCAAATATTGAGTTCTCTTTCAAGTCTTGCGCTCAAACGGACAAACTCACACAAAAAGTATTTCAACATGTCCATCTTGATGAGTCTCCTTGCAGACATAGTCTGTATATGCCTTAAGTGAACTTTATACAGTGAGAAAGACGACGCATTTCGGTGCATTAGGTCTTAAAGGGGCAGTAGCCTTTACTGCGGTCTGTTTAATGTCAACAAAAGACAAGGACATCACTCACTGCCCTTGATTGAATAGCTTTTGTAAGTTTAATAAGGATTAATCTTTTTGCAGTAATTTTATGTTTGATTACTTTATGAAATTGTTGTACCTTTCTGCAGGCCAGTAGGCCTGTACATTATTATTTAATGTACACATGAGTGAGGTCAAGTTAAAAAAAATTTATTCAAATGTTATTTTATACTGTGCATTGTTGCAATGTGCTAAATAAATATTTTCATAATTTATAGTTGATTTATTAAAAATGTAATATTAATTCATGCACTTGCAATGCGTTGATTGGTAGTAAAGTTACACAGTCATAGCCATAAATGCAATGGTACTAATAATTGGCATAATTTATTTCAGTGTTTCGGCTTTCGGCCTTGGTTTCCTCTTTTTCGGTTTCGCCAAGAATTTTGATTTCGGTGCATCCCTAGTTTCAACTGTCTCATTCCTTGTGTCAAGCCACTCTTGAACAACAGACAGCGTAAGAAGAGTCTCGCCTGGGCTAAACACAAAAAGGACTGGACTGCTGCTGAGTGGACCAAAGTTATGTTCTCTTATGAAAGTAAATTTTGCATTTCCTTTGGAAATCAGGGTCCCAGAGTCTGGAGGAAGAGAGGAGAGGCACACAATCCATGTTGCTTGAGGTCCAGTGTAAAGTTTCCACAGTCAGTGATGGTTTGGGCTGCCGTGTCATCTGCTGGTGTTGGTCCACTGTGTTTTCTGAGGTCCAAGGTCAACGCAGCCGTATACCAGGAAGTTTTAGAGCACTTCATGCTTCCTGCTGCTGACCAACTTTATGGAGATGCAGATTTCATTGTCCAACAGGACTTGGCACCTGCACACAGTGCCAAAGCAACCAGTACGTGGTTTAATGACCATGGTATCCCTGTTCTTAATGGCCAGCAAACTCGAAGATGCGATATGCCAGACCCAACAATGCAGAAGAGCTAAAGGCCAGAGCAACCTGGGCTCTCATAACACCTGAGCAGTGCCACAGACTGATCGACTCCATGCCACGCCGCATTGCTGCAGTAATTCAGGCAAAAGGAGCCCCAACTAGTATTGAGTGCTGTACAAACTCATACTTTTCATGTTCATACTTTTCAATTGGCAAAGATTTCTAAAAATCCTTTCTTTGTATTGGTCTTAAGTAATATTCTAATTTTCTGAGATACTGAATTTGGGATTTTCCTTAGTTGTCAGTTATAATCATCAAAATTAAAAGAAATAAACATTTGAAATATATCAGTCTGTGTGTAATGAATTAATATAATATACAAGTTTCACTTTTTGAATGGAATTAGGGATATAAATCAACTTTTTGATGATATTCTAATTATATGACCAGCACCTGTATACTGTGCAACTTTGAAAATATGTGTTTGCTTATTTCAAGTGCCCTCGCAAGGTTTTTAATTAATCTCAAAAACTCTTAATTAATTTGAGCTTTTATGTTCCAGAGTTAAATGAGTATCCCCAAATTACCTGGATGGTCTACTATTTCAAGTGGAAATTCCAGCCTTTTGCCAATAAACATTCATTAAATTATAAATTCTAGTTCTAGTTTTGTTTTTGGATATTTTGATGCAGATCCAAGAGCTACTTTAAACTTTCTAGATTCTATAATCCTAAACTATGAAAATACGTTTTTAAACTGTTAACCTATTATTTTGTTAAATAAGATAAAACATTTTATGATTCCAGTTTCATCTTCTGCTAACAAAAAAGCAACAACTTGTACTACAGTAGCTATTTTGCCTACAAACTTTTTACTTTATTGGATGTGAGTTATGGAGTTTGCTATTATTAAATGTTCCAGTTAACTATTAATATTATTTTTATTGTGGCTAACTTTAATAATTAGGCTACTGTCTTATTGCTTTTGTTGTATTATAAAGCTGTAAGCAAGAAAAAAAGAAAAGGGCACGATGATCCAAATTGGCCGTTACGCTTTCTCCAATGGTAAAACCATGGAGGTTGGCATCTCCCCATAATAATAAGAAAATACCTGCTTTTTTGTCAGATGAAAGAATAATTGTGCTGTGACCCCTAATAAAGTGACTTTTATTTTGAAACATACAACATCCGGAATCGGATGACGTCTGTGTTTACGATTCAACGCCTTTACGTTTCATTTGAAAACAATGACTATCTTCCAGTCAGAGATTAATTTACAGCAAATGATTTAAACCGGTGAGTATATATACTTATTATTAGTGTATCTGTGGAAGGCTGTAAACATTTATCTTGATAAGCTATAGACGAGCATTAAAGTAACAGTGAGAGTGCCGATGGATCTATCAATCTGTCGATGGATAGATTTTACAGTGGTGTGGTGTGTACTAATGTTTGTAGATGGTGCAATAGAGTGTCCTGAAGACTCCAGCCCCTCCTCTTCCTCCCCCTTTTGATCCAGACCCTTATAATGTGGTCCCTCTACACCTATCATCAACTGCTAGCCTTCCTACTCACATTCCTCAGGTAAAATGTCCTGTTCCTACCTTCTGTTCTTACCATGGTATCAGTTTCTGCCTGCGTTACTGACAACATCTAGCTTTTCTTTAATATTGCAGTCCCTGCGTTGGCCGAAAGTCTGTGTGGGGGTCCCAGGTTCTGTAAAGGATGATAAGAACTGCTTTACATTAATAGTTTGCTTGACATGTGTCAGGCACTGTTTTATTTGCATTATGAGCATACTGAACTTTGTATTGTTTGCCATCTTTGATGACATGTAGCGCAAAGTTCTGTGTGCTGTACGTCGTTTAACTGGCTGTATTCTGATTACTTGATAATGTAATGGGTCATTCCATGTCAAATCAACCCAATTTCAGAAACGTCGCTGACTATTTTTTGTATATTTTTGGTGAAGAAAGACGAACAGAAATAGTAAATCAGAAATAGTAAATAAAAGACAAAATATTAAATACCATGGATGAATATTTACTGAGTACTCCACTATTTTGTAGAAGGGCATCAAAATGACAATTTCCAGATTTGGAGCCAAATTACAAGAGGGTGAAAATAACTAGAAAGATAGTGTCATCATCATTTTATTTTTACTCAGTGATAGGTAGGTCTGTTAGTCACCTCTTAGAAGTTCACAAGTGTTCTTACTCTTAAAGGTTGCATGCCTCCAACTAGAGAAATATTAAAGATATCTTAATATCCTTTTAGATTTTGCTTCTAAACAATCGTTTCTTTAGCATACAGGGAATACTTGTTGTATTTAAAGAGGAATGTCTGAAGAACAAAAATTTTTGAAACTAGAAATGTATCATGTTTCCCTTAATCAAAAAGTATCGCATAGAACATACTCGTCTCAGTGGCAAAATACACTGAAATTGACATGCTCTTTATAGTGCATTCAGTATTCATAAGATTCTGTATTTGAATCAGTTTCAGGGATATTTTGAAAAGGGGGTTTTCTAATTTTACTGCTTCTGGAGCTACCAAGAGTTCAAATACACAGTATCGTAACTACATACATGGTTAAAACAAGTTTCATGGCAAACAGGACAGTGTGGTTTCTCTCCCAACACAATAACAATAAATAACAATAAACCAAGATTCACCTCACTTGGAGTATTAGTAGTATTCAGTACTAAGGGGCATATTTAACAATCACTTTTAGCCCCCTCAAAATTTTTTGCTTGGGCAATTCGGTCTGGCCTCGCTCCATAGAGGAGTAATTATTCCCGAACAGAAACTGTTCGGACCAATTAAATTGTCAGGGCGGGCTTTAGACGGTGATGGACAGATGATCAACAGTAACGTAATCATCCACGTCATCAAAGGCGCTTGGGTTTAATTTGCTTATCCTAAACGGAGAACTTGTTCGTATATGCATTCGCCTTCACTATTTCTCTCAGAAACGATGATCGTGTTGGTAAGTACTCTGTGTATCCTTAAATTCTTTTATACTCATCTTTTTCTTGTAACTTTACTTAGTCCAGCGTGCGTGCAGACAGGGTTGCCACGTTTTTTTGCAATGTCGCGCACAATTGCTACTCAAAACTATAGCCCAAAACAATACATTTTTGGGGGGTTCTCTGGAAAAAAATTGCGTTTGGTTGGCAAAATATGTTATTTTGGCAAGGTTGCCTGCTAAAATTCGCATTCCTGGGTTTATATAAACACATAATTGGGGTCGCTTCAACCCGCGGACATGGAGAAAAACACGGACTTGGCAACAGTGCAGTTGAGTTCTGTTGACATTTGACAACTAACGTTATGCGTCGCTCCGTTGCTCTGATTGGTTGTGGGTCTATCCAATTGAGGTCTTTCCTGGCTCAGTTGAAACACGCCCCAGAATCAAAGCTCAGTGGAGCGGTACCAGACTTATATTCTGACTAGAATTGAGTATGACAACGCCAGGCTAATATCACCTTAAACAAAAAGAAATCCAATGGTAATGTATAGCTTCAGAGCTTGCCAAAAATTAAATAAAGGTTTACCTCTTAAAAAAAAGATTACCTCCATGCAAAATTACCACATTGTAAATGGATAAAATTCAACAGTGTGTAAATGGAGCCACATTAAGTTTCCAATAAAAAAAATTAAGATATGAAAAGAAAAGTTTAAGAATCATAATCTTTATTGATATTGAGAAATCTGTAATAATTCTTGAGTTACAGGCACATCAACTTTGGAAAAATAATACAGGTGCTGGTCATATCATCAAAAAGTTGATTAATTTCTCTAATTCCATTCAAAAAGTGAAACTTGTATATTATATACATTCATTACACACAGACTGATATATTTCAAATGTTTATTTCTTTTAATTTTGATGATTATAACTGACAACTAAGGGAAATCCCAAATTCAGTATCTCAGAAAATTAAAATTTAGAAAAGAAAGGATTTTTAGAAATCTTGGCCAACTGAAAAGTATGGACGTGAAAAGTATGAGTTTGTTCAGCACTCAATACTTAGTTGGGGCTCCTTTTGCCTGAATAATTACTGCAGCAATGCGGCGTGGCATGGAGTCTATCAGTCTTTGGCACTGCTCAGGTGTTATGAGAGCCCAGTTTGCTCTGATAGTGGCCTTCAGCTCTCCTGCGTTGTTGGGTCTGGCATATCGCATCTTTCTCTTCACAATACCCCATACATTTTCTATGGGGTTAAGGTCAGGCGAGTTTGCTGGCCATTAAGAACAGGGATACCATGGTCATTAAACCACGTACTGGTTGCTTTGGCACTGTGTGCACGTGCCAAGTCCTGTTGGACAATGAAATCTGCATCTCCATAAAGTTGGTCAGCAGCAGGAAGCATGAAGTGCTCTAAAACTTCCTGGTATATGGCTGCGTTG
Organism: Gobiocypris rarus; assembly: GCA_023029165.1. Classification (NCBI taxonomy): domain Eukaryota; kingdom Metazoa; phylum Chordata; class Actinopteri; order Cypriniformes; family Gobionidae; genus Gobiocypris; species Gobiocypris rarus. The sequence continues at coordinate 9,725,148 of CM040923.1, forward strand.
ACCTTGGACCTTGGGCGCTTCTGAAGCTGTCTGTTGTTCAAGAGTGGCTTGACACAAGGAATGCGACAGCTGAAATCCATGTCTTGCATACGTCTGTGCGTAGTGGTTCTTGAAGCACTTACTACAGCTACAGTCCACTCTTTGTGAATCTCCCGCACATTTTAGAATGGGTTTTGTTTTACAATCCTCACCAGGGTGCTGTTATCTCTATTGCTTGTACACTTTTTTTCTACCACATATTTTCCTTCCCTTCGCCTCTCTATTAATGTGCTTGGACACAGAGCTCTGTGAACAGCCAGCCTCTTTTGCAATGACCTTTTGTGTCTTACCCTCCTTGTGCAAGGTGTCAATTATCGTCTTTTGGACAACTGTCAAGGCAGCAGTCTTCCCCATGATTGTGTGGCCTACAGAATTAGACTGTGACACCATTTAAAGGCCTTTGCAAGATTTTTTGAGTTAATCAGCTGATTAGAGTGTGGCACCAGGTGTCTTCAATATTGAACCTTTTCACAATATTCTAATTTTCTGAGATACTGAATTTGGGATTTTCCTTAGTTGTTGGTTATAATCATCAAAAATTAAAAGAAATAAACATTTGAAATATATCAGTCTGTGTTTGATGAATGTATATAATATACATGTTTCATGTTTTGAATTAGAGAAGTAAATCAACTTTTTGATGATATTCTAATTATATGACCAGCACCTGTATTTTAAACATTCAGACAGTTACATTCTATGGTATTTAATAACGGGAAACAATATACATTTCTAGTTTCAGCATTACAGTACTGAAAATGTGTACAAATAAATGATTTACTCATGGATCCACATTGAGATCCTCATATTTCTAGATCTGAATTGTGGCGAGTTTAAAGAACCGGAGTCTTAAAAGAATATGATAATATCTTACATATTAATTAGGCATGCAAACTTTAGGGGAGAAAAATGCAAAAAGTGCTTTTTTTTCCATTTGTGAACTATCACCATTGCTGTTTAATGCAACAGGATTGCTAAAGTCAACTGATTAAAAATAATGATGCTGTCATTTTTCTAAAGTCATCCCCACCTACACACACACATTAAATATTTATCCATGGAATTTATTGTGTTGACTTTCTTTGTGTATTTTTTTGACCAGAATAAATAATGTAAAAGTAATTTTTTTTGCCAGGATTTGTTCAGAGAATTATGACCCTTTAATTAATGAATAAATGAATGAATTAATGAATCTAACTTTTCTGCTGAATCCTAGCAGTAACTGGCTATAACATCACAATACAATTTTTTCACTCACTTCGAAGTGAACTGAGTATATGGGTAAATGATGTACAGTGACTTGCCAAAGTATTCATACCCCTTAATTTCTTCACATATTGTCATGTTTGCAGTCTTATGCTTAAAAAAAAGTCTTACACCAATCTACACCCTATATTGGCAAATCAAAGACCAGATACACTGATCAGGCATAACATTATGATTTCAGGGAATTCACAGAAATGCAACAATATGCTATCATAACATAAATGGACTAATATTGTGTTGGTCCCCCTTTTGTTGCCAAAATCGCCCTGACCCATCGAGGCATGGAGTCCACTAGACTCCTCCTGAAGGTGTGCTGTGGTATCTGGCACCAAGATGTTAGCAGCAGATCCTGTTAGGCTGCACCCCTGCTTTTGAAAAATATCCTAAGAAATGGCATACTCAGACTAAAACAGACACAGTTCAAGAATCATTTGCACTAAAAGCATGGTCTCATTTGAAAACAGACACTTGGCTGTTTACTGTAAAGTCAAAATTATAATTATTTTCATAATCAAAAATAGCTAGCCTGGATGCCAGCCGAACTTAGCCCCGCCCATAACATTTGAGCTCGGGTAGTTCATATTCTGACTAGAATTGAATATGACCACGTCAGGCTAAAAATAGCTATAATAAGCTTCACAAGTTATCAGAAATGTATTTGTTTGAAATATCTTTTATGAAAATAAAATTGAAGTTGGCATTGTAGCAATCTAGAAATGCACTACACCTAAAGCCACAAGTCTGACCATGATAAAATCTGGTGAGATTTTAAGGTGACAAGTCTTAAACTCAGAATTTTATGAAATGTTTTACAAGATAAATAAATAAATATACAAAGAAATGTAAAAAAGCAAAAGTAAATAAATATATAAATATACATAGAAAAGCAAAAAAACAAAAATGAATAATTATTTATACATTTATTTTCATATTTATGTATTTATTTATTTATTTCCATATATATTTATTTATTCTTTTATTTATTTATACATTTATTTATTTCTATTTTTATTTATTTCCATATTTATTCCTTTCTACATTTACTTCTATATTTATTTATTCATGCATTTATTTATTTCTCTATTTATTTATTTATTCATTTATTTATGCATGCATTTATTTCTTCCAACATTTATTCGTGCGTATGGTAATGAGGAGGGCGGGGTTTACCTCAGACATAGCAATCGAGCTCAGAGTAAGCGATGGTGAAGCGTTGAGGCCACAGTGACACCTTGTGGTGTGGCCGAAATACAATAAGTACAGTCGACTGACGCTGATACCAGACCATTGAATTTTAATGTAAATTCCAAAAACAATACTGACAGCAACAGAAACTATTTGTTCTATTAAGCGGTGGTAGTCTTTAGCCTACTTCCATAAACTCATGTCCAGGGGCAACTTTATTAAATGTATGAACGTCACGTTAATCCAAATATATGGCATGACGGAATCAATGAAGTGATACGTTTAATATGAAACTAAAACAAGACAGCAGGTGGCAGCATGTCATTGTCTTAATGATTGAGTTACTTGATTCCTTAAAATACACTCAATCAAAAACAATGCGTTCAGCTGTAGATTTGTTTCTGATCATTTCTATTTAGGCCTATATGCGTTATTTAAAAACAGATGTAAAAATGCATGTGCTGGCAAGTATTCAGGTAAACACAGTATGTATGTCTTTAGTGAACGTACCACTGATCTATATAATTTATATAAATCAGCGGAACGTACAGAGAGTTGAGTGAGAAATCTGTTCTTGTGTAATCGACGCGCCATCCTAAATGAACCCGTCTTGTGCGTCATACCCAAAATTTCGAATATTCCTATCTAATATGATTTATGACCTGCAAGGTTGCCAGAGTAATAATTATACACTGTTAATAATAGGCCAGAGGAGAACTGGCACCCCGACTGAGTCTGGTTTCTCCCAAGGTTTATTTTTCTCCATCATGCCCTGATGGAGTTTTGGTTCCTTGCCACTGTCGCCTTTGGCTTGGCTTGCTCAGTTGGGGACACTCAAATTATGATCCAAGTTACTCAACTAAATATACAAATAGAATTTATTAATTTGGTCATATATAATTCTATAAACTATCCAAATTAAACTAGCCAAATCAAATTTTGTTGCAATGTTGTCCTGTTTAACACTGTGAAGCTGCTTTGAAACAATCGTCATTGTAAAAGCGCTATATAAATAAAGTTGATTGATTGATTGATTGATTGAAATCGTGTGTTACAATGAATTTGGTCCGTGGAGCTCTTAAAGGGCCGGACCATATTCTGTGTGATTTAATGTTAATCAAACAACAACGAAAATTAGAAAACCACCCCATGCTTGGCTAAACAACTTTAATATATTTATTAAGAATCAGTGTAGCCTTTAGTTAATTTATATAATTAAGACTTAGCAGTTAGTTATATATATATATATATATATATATATATATATATATATATATATATATATATATATATATATATATTTATATTTATATTTATATATATATATATATATATATATATATATATATATATATTTATATATATATATATATATATATATATATATATATATATATATATATATATATATATATATATATATATATATTTATATATATATATATATTTATATATATATATATATATATATATATATATATATATATATATATATATAAATATATATATATATAAACTGCTCAGTCTTAATTATATAAATTAACAATTAACATAGGCTACACTGATTCTACACTGATATATATATATATATATATATATATATATATATATATATATATATATATATATATATATATATATTTGATTTATTTCTTGACTTGCAGGTGTTAAATAGACCCACTGTAGGTGAAATCGCAGATTAGTGAAGAAAATCTCAGCATTTGATGTCATCTGTTGTTCCCCAGAGCTGAATCCGAAATCAACCCCTAAACCCTCATTCACTCTTCCATACTTTAGTCCACTAATACAGTTCACTTGAACGAAATGAATGACAACGAGTGTGTGAAGTCGGACAGCCATTGAGTGTAGGCTACATCGGCTGTACACTTGTTATTGCGGTGCAACGTGGGATTGAATGAGTGTACTCGAACATGTCCACTATGGTACGGACACCACTACAAATGGCTGTCCCCTCAAATAATGCCCTATTTGAGGGTATAGGGGGGCGATTTCAGATTCAGTCCAGGTCTATTCAACAAAATAATAGTCCTCTATATAGCAGTAGTAGGCTACCGCTTCTTAAACTGTACAGGCCAAGTCCTAGATCGGGCTTCTTCTATGCAACTTAACACGTTTCACAGAAATAAATCAGAAATATGAAATATTAATCAGCACCCGGCCTGTTATATTTAACTGTGCGGAGTCAAATCTGTGTGGTGAAGCTGCGCTAGACAGCGAAGAGCAGGTGTAAAGCACAGACCAATGTTTAGTCAAGTGTAAATACAGCAATTATAATTTCTTTACGATACGCTCAGTTTTGGACAAGGGATGCAAATACTGTAATGCAAATTGGCTGAGGTTGGGTAGCCTACCGATGATGGTGAATTTAAATTTAAATTTAACTAACTCATAGCCCCGAGGGGATAGCAGAGACTTTGTTAATAAAAAATATAGGCCTATATTTCTTTGCTTAATATAAAAGTTTTTATTTATTTTATTGTTGTTGTTGTTTTCAATCAAATAATAGTGAACCACAAACTGAGCTTCGTTTCAAATATCTTTTATTTATTTGTTATAGGTCTAATGCAGGTAGGCTATTTTATGTCATCCGTCTTGGCCTATTCGTTTTAATAAACGTTTAATATATGCACGTTTTTTATTGTTGTGGTATTTTCATTAATAGGCTAATAACGACCAAAACAATAAACATTTGTTTGGAAGTAATTTAAGAGGAAATTTATTTATTTAATTTATTTGTTACAACGCGGGTACCATCCATCTTAATTAGTTTTGGTAATAACAAATAATGTTGTTGATCATTTTTGTTTAAAGAGTGGAGGAAGATGCTTTCAAACACGACCAAAATAAGTGCTACACAGATGCTGAACATCACAGCCAGGTTCCCATCCTAGGATTTTTTTTTTTTTTAATTATTTTTCTTTTCTTTTTTTTTTTACAATAATAAAACTTCAGAATAATCAGAAAAACTTCAGAAAAATAATGGCTGCACCCGTTTTTGAATATTGCTTGATTGGTAGGCCTATCAATCTAAAGGGTGTTAATAATGGAAAAAAACCTTGACATTTGTTAATAAAAAATATTTTATGTATAGGGCCTACAATTAAACAATATAGCTACATAAAGTTTTGTTTCAAAATGGATGAGGAAAATACTGTGCCTTGAAGATCTCTGCAGCTCGTCAATAATAAAAATGTGGCGTCTCAAATGAAGGAATGCTGTTGGAGTTTCTAATACTGACAAAAAGAAAGGTAAAATACACAACATTTTACGTCGGTATCTGAATAGATAAAAGGAATGCCATAAAATCACAATTTAAATCATTTTTAAATGAAAATCACTTAGGTCTACATGACACTTGTTAATATTTTATAGGCTAAATACAATTGATTGTAAAATAATTTTATAAATAAAGTAAGTTGAATACAAAAAGCTCTAAACGAATTTTAGAATCAGACAGCAGTTATTTAAAGGTACACGATTTTTGCAGTCAAATATCCAAAAACCTTTTTTGTTTTTTTTCTGTTGATCTTACAATGTCCCGAATGTTTCCAACTATTTGTAAATTGTGAGAAAATCGCTATTTTTACCAATGAACCGGCACGTGTGAGCATAGCATGTGAGGGAGTCGCCTGTAAATCATATCTGCGTTACCCTCGTTTACGTTTTATTTTGCAGAAACTTTACCCTCACTGGAGTGTGAACAACTGTCACAGCAGCTGCCGAGCGAACGCACAGAGTAACGTCATAACATCATTTTAAACACACTTAAATGTATCTTATATAATAAACAGAGCTGTGTTACCTCATACTCATGACCTGAAAAGCGGAGATTGCGCCGGCGAGTGTGTCCCGTGTCCCGTCATAATAAAAGTCCTGTGCTCGCAAGAAGTGTGTTTTGTGTAACAATCGCTCCGGCGGCCTTGCTCAGCTCCACAACACTCGCCCCTGCTCTGCTTCATACTACAGTAACATTAATAATCGCATGCATGAACATGATTTCTGCCCGATTCCTATCCCGATTCTTTTCCACCGGCTGTGAGGTGAAGACCACATGTCCCAAGATTCTGCGCTCAAACTACGCCTTTGTTTTGAACAGGCGCCCTCTAGCGGACGGAAAAGTAGCATAGTGTACCTTTAAAAAAAGTTAAATATAGGCTATACAAATAAAACGTTTAGGTTACAGCTGCATCTGTCTCTGAGAGAATCTTTTATTTTAATTTTTTTTTTATTATCAGAGATTTGATGTTTTTGATAGATTTGATGTTCTTGAACTCTGAAGCCAGAACGAATAACTTTGTTTGGTTTGAGTGATCTGACATGCGTTCTCGGCCAAGTCAAACCGCAACCGTCTGCATGTTCAATGCTTACGTTAAAATTGTTGCTGACCAAACATTTTACTGTTCCAATCTTTTTTTATGGATAGTAAATTGTTACAGCAGGGCAATTGACCGTTCGGAAAGACACGCCCCCTTTAGTTACTGTTGCTATGTCCGACAACCTATGGTGCTCTCACAGCACACGTGTGTGGTGCGAGAGCCGTTTTTCAAAATACATCGCCGAGTAAAGAGGACACAGACAACACGCCGACATACAGGACAAAGCAAGTTACTTTTTATATGAAACAATGTCTTAACTTTAAAATTTTGTATTTTTTGTTGAAATTTAAACAATAAATACCGTTTTGTGGCTCTTGATTATGTGTCGTGATTGCTGTAATGCCTCAGTTAAAGCTGCTCGTGAACCGATCATCTTTTCATTCTAGTTCATGGATAAGCATCAAATAAACATGAATGAACACTAAAAGAAATGTTGTTTCAACCTTGGAAAGACGTCAGTACATACCGTTTTTCAAGTTCAAGTCCACCAATGTTAATCTACGAACTCTCCAGACTGCTTTGTCGGACAAAGCGGCAGATAGCGGCAATATGATTGGTCAGATAGCCTGTCAATCAAACTTGCGTGAAGGGTGAATTGAGCTGCTCTGTGTCCATGCCCATGAGCTTCGTCATAAAGGCAGTTACATGCGGTCCTGTCAGAAAAACTGTCACACTCGTGAGCTTCTGATTAATATTAATTTCCTAATTTAGTAATAGTCCTATTATTCTGATGTGGAACTGAACATTGGTCTGTGCTTTACACCTGTGATTAATATTTCATATTTCTGATTTTTTTTTCTTCTGTGAAACGCGTTAAAGGTGCCCTAGAATGATTTGAAACAATATTTTAAATTGTTTTCTGATATCTACATAGTGTGTGTGTGGCTTATTTAAGGGCAAACATTGTCCAGAGACAGTTTTACGGGTCCATTTGCAACCCTAGAAATTGTGCCTAGGATGTAATGATCTGTTTTTGCCATATTTGGAAGGGTCATGAATATTAATGATGAGCTCTGCTCTTATTGGCTTATTTCAGCAGCTCACACAAGTGTAGTTGTTCAGCTAGCTAACACAATCACAAACAGCACAACCAGCTCATGAGTCCATACAGAACACAGATCGACTGAATGTCACTTTAAGCAGAACATCTCAAATGGAGATCGCTCAAATGCAGCTTACTTGTTTATTGGTCTTTTCAGATCACCGCACGGGCGAGAGAGAGAGCTTGCGTGCATATAGTTGCGAGATTGCACATGTTTAGGTAAAACACCGGATAGAATATGTGTTCTTTTGACAGAAAAGCTCTGATTGGGGGATTAAAATTACTGAACTCTGGCAACCGCAAGCACGAAAGCTCCTCTTTTTCCCCTGACACAACCAAAACCAGTGCTTTAGTGCAAAACCAACTACATTTTAGACTCGTCTTTTTTCGTAAAAACGATATTGCATGTTTATATATAGTCACAATGTATGCAGTGACTAGTTATGTATGGTACTTGGAGTTTCCTATTGTTACTGTACTAGCATCTTGCGTTATCTAGACAATGCTGTCTCTCTAAGAAACTTTCAATTTAATCAGAAATTGTTTAGATAGTCAATAAGTAGATAAAAAACACTACTTTCTGTTTGCAGCAATATAGTTGGAATTGCCCCTTTCTTCAGTTTTAGACACTGAGCGTAGACTGCTTGATATTGTCCCAGGTTAGAAAAATTGTCCACGGTGAAATGGGCGAGCAAACGAACAATTTTGAATTAAATTGTTGCTGTATCCAATTATAACAACCATGCCTGTTGACATTTTTTATCTGTGGGAAGGGTATGAAAAGTCCTCACATCCCCTGCACAGCCTGGAACATAACATTTGTGTAAAATCATTTTGAGCTAATTTAAACAGAAAGCTTCAGTGCGTCTGCGTCCTCGCGAAGCTTATCAGATTATCACTCCTGTAAAGTGTCACAAGAAAGGGTTTGAATACTTATGCAATGTAATGTGGTTTTTGCCTTGTTATTATGGAATGTAGGAGTGAAAAGAGTGAAGGGGTATGAATACTTTTTCAAGGCAATATAAGAGCGTTCACGCTAATAGATTTTTTAGAAATGCATGCTTTGTATTCATGTTTCTTTCATGTGGTTTTGATAAGTTTAATAATGATTCATTTGGTATAATCATGCAGAAATAAAAAACATTGAGAAGTTATAGTAATTGTATGTCTTGACCCATATACATGAAGAACAAAATGAAGGACATTGTAGTAATGAGCATGCGAAATATATGTGCTCATTTCCATACATACTGTCTGTCCTCTCCACTCTCTATCTAGCTATGTCCTGCTTCACTCGTCACGTAAGACTTTTAGTAATGTGAAAGTGAGCATCTCAGCGCAATGGACACCGTCAGGATTGCAGCAGAATGGCAGCGCTTTAGCTTTGTCTCCTGGAGAGGTACGGATTTAATACATACTTCCCATTTTCCCTTTAATTTTTCCCAAATATTTTCTTTCTATCTAAAGGAGCAACATTTTCTCTAGCCTGATAGATGGATGATGTTAAGAATGAGCATTTCCAGTAATTTTGTTGTCAATTAACAAAGAGTGATTGCTCATTTAAATCTTAATGCAATTAAACATTTTAAAAATAATATGATTTTTAAAACAAACATCTGAAAAATTGAGAAGTAGATCGCAGCCATTAGTGTAATGCACATAAACTGTTTAAAGGCTTTTACTTTTTTATAGTTTAACATAGTCTTATTAAAAACCAAGTTGTTCATCTGTTAACTGTGGAGAATGTGTGCTGTGGAGAAAATGTAGGGTAAGTAGGGAACTGAATTATTCCTCATAACACTGTAATGATACATTTGAATACCTCACAATTAGGGGTGTGCGATATTGACAAAAAAAGATATCTCTATTTTTGGGGATTTTCTCGATAACGATAATTAGACAATATTTTGTGTGTTTTTGTGCTGTACTTTGGCAGGTGTAGGACTGCCATGGTCAGCTGACTCCTAAAGTTTATGATATTCTTCATATTCTGTGTGGTGGTCAGTTCACAGAAGTGACAGAAATAATCTTTTTACCTTGATCAATTAATTTTTTACATATTTTTTTGTCAATTTCATAACATTAATAAAAATGAATTATAATAAGACACAATAGCGCTGTTACCAATCAAATTAAATAAGTATCAACAAAATGTATCTTTGCAGTGCAGAGGAAACACAGAAGCTGCATTTGAAGTGGCATTTAGATCATTTACACAGCTCAGAAGTGACTAATTATTATCCTGCAGTTATGCATAAATACTGTTTTGATGTTTCAAACAAAATGTTGAATAATATTGATATTTGAAATGATTTAAAACATGAAAAGATACTTTAACTGTGAAATTCAAAACACCAGTAGGTTTACTCTCTTAATCTATCGTAGTCATTGAATCATTGATTCAATTGATTCGTTCAAAAAGCTGATTCGTTCAGTATGAAAACACCGCTGTGTGTTGCTCAGAGAGGCAGTGTTGCTACAGTGCTGTGTGTTTGTTTTGAACTATTTTTCGGTGGCGAAATAGAGCAAAAATAGGCAATATGGAAGTCCAAACTGTATTAACTTTTTGTTTAGTAAACTTGTATAAAATCAATATCACATTAACTATATTATATGATATAAATATAGCACGCAGTGAAAGCGGAAAGTGAAATGCGCACTTGCATTGTCTAATCAACAAACTACATCACGTGTGGTATGCGTGCAGTCTCTGGGTGTGTGTGAGGGATAGTCGGATCGCACATCGTTAAAACAACAATTACGATATTATCGCAGACGATATATATCGCACACCCTTATGCTGGGTACACCAAAAGATTTTTTACATCTTATAAGATTTTCAAAATGTGATAGACCACAAACATGAGGACAAATAATCCTAGATTTAACCATTTTGCTCCTATAGTGTGTGGTTTGCCATGATGTGACAAAGACAGCACACCACACACAAACAGATTTTCAACCAGAGTCCCGACTGTAAACACAGGAAATCACACAAAATCTCACGAGACTGGCTTTTATAAAGTAATAAAAATGTCCTGGTTTCATTATATTCCATTGGGCCATTAAATTGACCGGCACCGCTACAAAATCTTCACATGATTAGTAATATCACGACATTGTAAAAGCACAACAGCCAACGTCATCTTGGAATAAACACAAATTTAGTCTGCTTACACTTTAGGGCTGTGATAAAATCTTATTTTATTTTCGCTTCCAATGATTATACAAAGAAGATATGAGGTAAAACTTTTATAAACTATATCCGCGTGTCAAGCGCAAATTCCTTCCCTCCTCAGCGCGCGCTGTCATTTCTCCCTAAACATAAACTTAACGTCAGACTCAGCACAATGTGTGATTGTTGTCAAATGCAGTCTCTACTTAGGCTAAATTGCAGGATGTGAAATTAAATTAATATCAAATTAAAAGAACTATAATCAGCGCAATAGACGCTGTTTCTAATTTGTGTGCGCGCGATTTGCACAAATGCTTTGTGTGCGCGATTAAACCATCAAATAGGCTTTACAACAAATAGCCTATGTCAAAATGACTGGCTTGGAGATTATTCACTTAAACACAGTTTATGTTAAATGTTCGTAATAGTTTGGAGAAATCATGAATGATTAGAGCTGCATTCGGTCTTAAAGGGCAGCATCTAATAAACCTGTCATTAATGTGAATCAAACAACAAAAGGAAAAGAAAATTACTCGCAGCCGTTGCATGAATAACTTTAGTTTTAATAAGTAAAAACAATTAATCTATCAACAGTGAAAACTATGCAATGTTATTTTACATTTCATTACTTGACTTCACAAGATTATTTTTTTATTTGTTAATTTTTTAGATTTGTAAAGTTTCTTTGATTAATAAAAAGTTAAAAAGAACTGAATGTAATATTTAACAATATTAGGCTATTGTTTTGTTCTGTATTTTTGATTAAATAAATGCAGCCTTGATATGCATAAGAGACTTCTTGCAAAAACACAAAATATTATCCAAACTTTCATACACACACACATAGGCCTACTACATATATATGACGGCATATATGGAGACGGCGGGAACATGGTCTGTACATGTTACACTTTATGCTGGGCCGACCGCGCTTCTGTATTCCCTCAGTGTGCTTTCTGATATTATTGCGTTTCACGTGAGTATGCGTGCGTTTGTCCTCGGGGTTCCCCCCACACATCAGGATTTCTGATCGTAAATATTCAACATGTTTCGCGATCGGGACGTCTCCGACGTTCTTCCGAGCAGGTTCGGACACTCTTAACACACTTCACACCACAGGAAAATCTGATAAGATAATCTTTAGAACCATCAAGATAATCGGGACAGAGCTAAGATTGTCGGAAGGGGGGAAATCGGCCCAAAATAAGCCTGATTATCTTTTGGTGTGTACCCACTCACAATACTGTATTAATATTATATTTCTTATGAATACTTTTGTGAAAAAGGCAATTAATCATCAAGTCTGTGAAAGGGCAACACATGGTCAAGCATTAAGCCAGTACACACTTTATTCTTTCTATTTGTCAAAAATACAAACTAAAATTCTTACAACTTGAATATACTTGTACAAAGCACTGAAGTCCAATACAGATTTTTGAGTTTTTAATATACATTTATTATAATATAATATTGCTTCACACTTATTTTTTGTTTTTACATTTGTAGACATGGGAGGATAACAAACTGTTTGCTGATGCGGGGGAAGCCACTTTGTTTTTGGGAGCTCTGGACTCAATCTTTCTCTTCTCTTATGCTGTGGTAAGTTAAAAACAGGACTAGGTGTAGGGTTTTGGAGTTGGACAGTGGTTGTCTGTTATGAACAAATAATTCTGCTGGTGTGCCATATTAAACTATTAAATACTACTGTGACAGTAGAGGTATGTGATATTGACAAAAAAAATCCTCCTCCTTGCTAAGGTTGATTTTTTTTACGTTTGTGGAGTTCGAGAGAGTTATATAATATATTATCTAATGTCAACTAGACTACTGCAACTCAATGTACAGTTAAACATGTTTAACAGCTGTCAGCTGTTAAATTTAATTTTGAAAATACCAATTTAGGTAAACCAATTACCAAGCAATGAAAACACTTGGTCAAAGTGTATGAATAATTTTGGTCCCAAATTTTTTATCAGTTTTACTGGTAGTTTTTGGGTATTATATGTCACAGTTAACTTTATTTTGCTATCCTTACTTACATAAATGAACTATAGTGTCCTGCACCCACTAGTAAAAAATTATATCTGGTTTCTGAATAATTTTTGGTTTGACTGTATAGGTATTAGCCAGTCCTATATGAATTGCTTACAAACAGTCCAAAATGCAGCTGCTAGACTTCTGACTGGAACTTGCAAATACGAACATATTACCCCCGTCTTAAGCTCTTTGCACTGGATGCCAGTCTGTTTTAGAATAGAGTTTAAAGTCTTACTCTTGTTTTTAAGGCCTTAAATGGACTGGCACCTTCTTATCTTTATGACCTTTTAAGTATAAACATTCCGGCTAGATGATTTTAAGGTCATCAAATCAGAAACTCTTACTGGTTTCTAGATCTTGGCTGAAGAAAAAGGGTGACCAAGTTTTCGCCATATCCAGCCCTAAACTTTGGAACAGCCTACCGCTCTCTACTAGAACAGTTTAATCAGAATCACTTTTTAAAGCACTTTTGAGGTTTCTTCTCTTTAAGAAGACCTATAATCGCTCACATGGGGTTTGCTTAAACATAATTTGTGTGATTGTATCTTATTGTCATATTGTTTTTGTCTTTAAAGTTTTCTTTTAAATGTTATTGTTCAGCACAATGAAAACTGTTGTTTTTATTGTGCTTAATAAATAAATTAATTCATTGAAAAATTATATTTTTAACTATATTGACAATATTTGCTGAGTGTGTCTTAATGAGTTAGTCATTGAGTCATTCATTCAAAAGCAAGTGATTGTCTTTATGAAAGGGTCACAAATACAGATTAATTCAGTAATGAAACACCTCTCAATGTGTTCTTAATGCATTCTAATAGAGTGAAGGCATTCACTTTAAATGCACATGTAGTCCTAGTAATGTAAATACTGTTCTAGGATTATTTTACTTTTTTTTTCTCATCAACCTTAATCAATCTCAATTTTTTTTTATTTCTAACAATAATGTTTATTCACATGTTGTTAACTCCTATGTGACAGTGATTTGTTTGGTTTTCTTTCAGGGTTTGTATATCAGCGGGGTGATTGGCGATCGGTTCAACCTCCGCTATGTTCTGTCCTTCGGTTTATGTGGATCAGCAGTCGCGGTTGGTATTCTGTAATTAGGGCTGTGAATCATTTCAAATATTTAATTGTGATTAATCAAATATTTTGTTAAGTTGAGCTAACTAAAGAGTTAACTAAAGAAAACCTCTGGGTTACGTTTGTAACCATCGTTCCCTGAATAGAGAATGATGCATTAGTAGCTGGTGCTATGGTAACACCCTCAACAATTGGGACAATAGTTTGAAGCCCGTATAGAATCAATGATAATAGTACAACAGTTGGATTCCGGAGGTAAAATGATATTATATAATAATATTGAGAGCTATGCGGTTGTTAATCAATAGTAAATGCTTTTGTTTAAGTCGTCCACATTATTTCTTTATTTCTTAACTTTATATACATTATTTGTATTTATACATTACTAATGACTCTGTAAGTAATCTCCACCAATCAGAGAATCGAAACAAGCAATTTGCTGCAGAAGAACTTCTTAGTGTTTGATCAAATTGTTGATCAAAGAAGCAGTTGATCTGTTGTCATCCCAAATGTGTCATGCAGTGGAGGAAAAGCGAGGGTCTATTATCCAAATAACAATAAAAAAGCTTTCATGAAGCCTGGGCAGATAAATCTTCTTTTTGAAGAACAATCTGGAGTGATGGGATGGACATGTCCTTTTAAAGCACTTATGATGCAGTGCTTCAGAGTGCGACTTAAGCACTATCAGCCAATGAGAAAATCGTGAAAACCTGGATGGTGTTCCCATAACATCAGCTACACAGTGTCGAGTGAACCTATGAAAGGGAACAAAAATGAATGTCTTTTTTGTTTAATTTAATTTAATTACATTCACCCTCTCTTCTCTTTAGGAATTTGTTTTTGGCACTTTGACAGAATGGCTTCACTTTTATAATGTGTACTTTTATTGCGTTTTGTGGGTGATAAATGGATTGCTGCAATCTACAGTTTGGCCCTGTGTGGTGGCCATCATGGGCAACTGGTTTGGGAAATCTGGGTAGGTGTCGGTATCTCACCTCATCCTGTAATGCACACAGATTCCATAAATGCACTATTATTTTTTGAAAAGGTGTATGCATGATTTTTTATGCAGAAATATTTGCATTTTTATTCACTAATCATCCTTGATCTAGTTTAATTTGGTGTTAAATGCACCAGCGCAAACTTGCCTCCTTTTTATGTAAATTAGACTTTTAAAACTTATTTAAATGCACTAATGCACTATTACCCGTTGTGTACAATTTATGTGGTAAATTGATTGCTAAACAACATAGATAGCATGTGAGCCCGGTTGTGGTTGCAACATTCAATTATATGTGAAATTATGAATGTAGTCATGATAGTATGTATACTAACAGATGATGCACATTACATATCAACAATTGATATAGGTGCACAAACTATACACCCAATATCAAAACAAAATTGGCACACTGTTGCTTAACAAAAATTTGTGGACTCCTTAATTATGACAAGTGATAGTTGTCACATGACATGGCATTTCACCAACATGCCTAATGTGTAAGTGTAAGCATGTGGCTTGAAACATCATGTTTTTTTTTAAAGTTAGTTTTTTGTGTATGTTATGTTTTCAGGGAATTAACAAAAATGTAACAGTATGCCATCTTATAGCAGTAATTGTGCTTATACACTCACCTAAAGGATTATTAGGAACACCTGTTCAATTTGTCATTAATGCAATTATCTAATCAACCAATCACATGGCAGTTGCTTCAATGCATTTAGGGGTGTGGTCCTGGTCAAGACAATCTCCTGAACTCCAAACTGAATGTCAGAATGGGAAAGAAAGGTGATTTAAGCAATTTTGAGCGTGGCATGGTTGTTGGTGCCAGACGGGCCGGTCTGATTATTTCACAATCTGCTCAGTTACTGGGATTTTCATGCACAACCATTTCTGGGGTTTACAAAGAATGGTGTGAAAAGGGAAAAACATCCAATATGCGGCAGTCCTGTGGGCAAAAATGCCTTGTTGATGCTAGAGGTCAGAGGAGAATGGGCCGACTGATTCAAGCTGATAGAAGAGCAACTTTGACTGAATTAACCACTCGTTACAACCGAGGTATGCAGCAAAGCATTTGTGAAGCCACAACATGCACAACCTTGAGGCGGATGGGCTACAACAGCAAAATTGGACAGTTGAAGACTGGAAAAATGTTGCCTGGTCTGATGAAGAGATTCAGATGGTAGAGTCAGAATTTGGCGTAAACAGAATGAGAACATGGATCCATCGTGCCTTGTTACCACTGTGCAGGCTGCTGCTGGTGGTGTAATGGTGTGGAGGATGTTTTCTTGGCACACTTTAGGTTCCTTAGTTCCAATTGGGCATCGTTTAAATGCCACGGCCTACCTGAGCATTGTTTCTGACCATGTCCATCCCTTTATGACCACCATGTACCCATCCTCTGATGGCTACTTCCAGCAGGATAATGCACCATGTCACAAAGCTCGAATCAAATTGGTTTCTTGAACATGACAATGAGTTCACTGAACTAAAATGGCCCCCACAGTCACAAGATCTCAACCCAATAGAGAATCTTTGGGATGTGGTGGAACGGGAGCTTCGTGTCCTGGATGTGCAATCCCACAAATCTCCATCAACTGCAAGATGCTATCCTATCAAAATGGGCCAACATTTCTAAAGAATGCTTTCAGCACCTTGTTGAATCAATGCAGTTAGAATTAAGGCAGTTTTGAAGGCGAAAGGAGGTCAAACACAGTATTAGTATGGTGTTCCTAATAATCCTTTAGGTGAGTGTACATTTGACTAAAGTAACTGATTCCCACACATATCTTCTGTCTGGCAGCCGAGGCTTTGTGTTTGGACTGTGGAGTGCATGTGCATCCGTGGGGAATATTCTGGGTGCGTTTCTTGCCTCCAGTGTCTTGAAGTACGGCTATGAGGTAAGAGCGCTGTACATTACTTCATTAATTTTAGATCATGTCAATTAGTGTTTCAGTGACGAAAACAGCTTAGTAATAAATATGCTAAATAACATATTTTAATCTAAATGTCAAAATGCTAAAAGATTTTTGTGAGAGTTCATATTTGTATTATGTATTTATATATATTATGTTATTTATTCTATTTTATTATATTAATGGATAATGGATCATTAGCTGTGTATACAAACAATATAGTCTTGATAAGAGTGTGTTTGTGTTTCAGTATGCTTTCCTTGTGACATCAGTGGTACAGTTTGCGGGTGGTGTGGTGGTGTTTTTTGGCCTGCTCACATCCCCAAAAGAAATTGGTAAGTTCTTTATAAATACTGCTGATTCTTTACTTCTCATGGTTTCAGTTTGTCTGTGTAAAAGATGTAAAATTATGTAAAAAGGTGTTCTCATCTGTTGGTCTCTTTTAAAGGACTAAGTGACCTCTCTGAGACAAGTCTGACATCAGTGACAAGAGACTCAGACAGTCAGCGTCCTCTGATGAGTGATGATGAAGATGAGTTATGTGAGGAATACTCCTCCATACAGCAGCAGGATGAGGAACCTGAACCTCAGCCAAAAGCCATTGGCTTCCTACAGGCCTTCTGCCTGCCTGGAGTCCTTCCCGTCTGTGTCCATTTAAACACTACCTTACTTATCTTTACTAGAGATGGGTCATTATTGTCGACTATATTTGAGATTTATTTATTGTCTGTCTTCTGTAGTATTCTCTGGCGTATGCATGTCTGAAATTGGTCAACTACTCTTTCTTCTTCTGGCTGCCATTTTATCTCAGCAACAACTTCGGCTGGAAGGAAGTTCAGGCCGACAGACTATCTGTGTGGTATGATGTGGGAGGAATTGTTGGTGAGTACCCAGTTTGATCCTAACCAATCAAGTTTTAAGTATTTTTTCTCTGTTCACTCTGAAAGAAACAACATTACACCTAATCAAAAGATGTTTGTTGTTACCAGTGTTTAGCTCATCATTGGAATTACTGATGAAACTGGTCATCAACCAAAGGTTCTGTTATACCTGTCAGTGATGGTAAACTCAAAACAAAACTGGATAATCATAAGGATAATAGTAACATAGTAACACACTTATCCGACAAAACCCAAAGAAGTATCTGTTGGTGTCGGTGCGGAATGAATTGGCCTTTACATCTCCACACAATTATGTAAATTAACATGTAAATGTAAATTATGTAAAATTAATTTTTCCACTAAAATTCCCCCTTTTATCATTCATTTGATAATCTTACAAGAAAAATTAAAAATGTGTATATATGAAATTGTAAAATTATAAAAAGGTAGTAATTAATATAGTAATGTTAATAGTAATACAAAAAAGAAGTAGTGATAGCAATAATAATAAAACAAGCAAATTTAAGTCACTCACACCCTGATTTTCGTATAAATTATCACTCTCTTAAATTTGTGAAAGAAGAAAGAAAAATATGCATAAAATATAGTTATAGGCAGGGCTCCAGACTAACTTTTTTCACTAGGAGCACAGTGGCCCCCAACTGAAAATTTTAGGGGCACAACCAGAAAATTTAGGGGCGCACACTGTAAATCAACATGCTAATTAAATCTACTAATTTCCACTGTAATAGGGATGGGTTATCGATCCAGTACTCTAGCGGTATTCTTATTGGTTATTTTTATTATATATATTTTTTAATGAAAAAGAAGAACATAATTAAGAACATAATTAACATGCCTATATAATCGGAAAAGTAAAATATCTATAGCAAAAGAAACAGCAATGTTTGAACAAAACAAATAAAATTTGTAAATGGACCAGTGTGCAGGGATTTTTTTGTGTTTTATATGCATAAGATAAGATACAACATAAGAACAACGTGCAAACAGATGTTAAATAAACAAAGAAACAAGTTAAATAAACATTGCTTTATTTTCAGGAAGGTCTTCTAACCTTAATATTACTTAAAAAAGAACAAACCTACAAAGAAATCTAATAAAGTAATGAAATGTCAAACAATACTGCATAGCTTACAGTGTATAAATTGATAGATTAATGTTATTAACTAACGTTATTCATTCAAGAGATGTGAATATTTTCTCTTTGCCTTTTGTTTGATTCAAATGAATGGCTCAATCGTCAGCAGGTTTATTAGACGCTGCCCCTTTAAGACCGAATGCAGATCTAAAAATATCCCAATCTCCTCTTTCTCCAAACTAGTATTTACGCCCATTTAAGATATAAACTGTTAGAGTAACTACTCTCCAATCCAGTCATTTTGACACAGACTATTCATTTTTTATTTGATGGTTTAGACGCGCACTCGAAAAGCCTAAAATATAAAGTGCAAGTCGGTCCATTTCGCAGCACACACACATAAACCGCCTTGAAGTTGGAAACAGTGTCTCTTGAGTGGATGATTGTGCATTTAATAGCTCTATTTATAATCAAACACATCCCGCAGTTAAGCAACAGTAGAGACTGCAGTTTACAACAATCACTGATTCTGACGTTAAGTTTAGGTTTAGGTTTAGGGAGAAATGACATCGCAAGGCTGTGAAGGGAAGGAGTCGCGCTCAACGGAACGCGGCTATAGGAATAGTTTTACCTCATATCTTCTTTTTATAATTATTGGAAGCCGAAATCGAAAATAAAATTAGATTAATATAACAGCTAATCCCTAAAGTTATTTCTCTTGGCCATTGTCCGTCATTAAGCTGACGTGTTGTGTTCGCTGCAGCTCCACGTGAGAGAGCTCGTTCGCTTTCTCTCTCTTCTGGATTGCGAATAGCAAAAATGTATCACGGACAAATAGTTTAATATTATCTCATATAAAAACCTCTGGCAATGATATCATTTGCCAGTTATAACGTCAATCAATTATAAATAGTATGTTTTAATTTCTCCAGTACCGACAGCAGGCAAATTCACCGGTTGCACATGTGCAACTAGATGTAAAATTCAGTTGCACACTCTCAAATTTTAGTCGCAAAATGCAACCTTTTGGTCGTAGTCTGGAGCCTTGTTATAAGCATTTAGATATCTGAGTCCCCTTTTAATGCACCCAGGTTAAAGTAAGAAAAACAAAATCCCCTCATTTGTTTCATTCTGGTCCCCGCTCGTTGTATCATCATTACCCCCATCATTGTTAATAGACACCAGTCTCTGTACTGAGCTTGAAATACACGTTATACATGGTAGACAAAACATGACTATTTTGGATAATTTCATCTCTACCCCACATTTGCTCCCTGCTCCGTCTCCTGGATTGTTGATTGTTTCAGCCTTCAATGGCCGTTGTGAACCCGCGCGGCCTTCTCAACCTGCACATAGACCTTAGACAACAGATGAGACATTTCTTTGCAGTAATTCAACATGTCATGTTCACTGTCAATGGAATCTGTTGTTTAACCCCTCTTGCCACATTGTGTGTGTTGCAGATAACACATCCTTTGCAAAAAATTTCAGCAAATCCTGTAACCTTTCAATCATTAATTCTTTTCCCTCTTTTTGCTGCCACTGCAGCCATTTAACATAATTTCTCGAATACATTTCTTGGTAAACAACAGCTCATCCATACACTATTCATCATAACAGTTTAGCCACGTTTATCTTCTCCCATGGCAAAATTTGCTTCTCTGTAACAAAGAAAAAACATTGGTGTTTATTTCAGATAACAAAAAAAACTTTCTGGTTCTTTTCTCTTTAAACAACAGCAGTCCTCATCTTTAGATACCCCCATGTCTCAGCTTATCCTCTGCCATATCTAATTACCTGCAGGATTAAGACTATGATAGAGACATATTAAGTCAATATAACACAGTTTTACTGATACAATTAGTACATTTTGTCCACAAAGTTAAAGGGATAGTTCACCCAAAAATGAAAATGTGATGTTTATCTGCTTACCACCAGTGCATCCAAGATGTAGGTTTCTTTGTTTCTTCAGTATAACACAAATTAAGATTTTTTTAAACTCCAACCGTTGCAGTCTGTCAGTCATAATGCATGTGAATGGGTAACAATTCTATCGCTTTGGGACGCGCACCATGACTCAAAGACCCTCCACTTGGAGGAGTAGAGCCTCCTAGTGGAAGGAGCTCTCGCACTCGCAATAGTCTCCTGAACATCAGCAGGAAGACCGGTGTCTAGAGCTACTGACCCTTGATGGGCCATACCCACAACTTCCAAATTTCCGGGTGAGGATGCCAAATCCTGCCCGGAAGCTGGGACAGTAGGCCCTCTCTGATTGGGATCTCCCAGGGGGAAGAATCCAGAAGGAGAACCATCTCCAAGAACCAAATCTGGGATGGCCAGAGTGGAGACACAAGCAGGAGGCTGACCCCTCTCTCTCTCACCCTGCACAGAACCGCAGGAATCCGTTTGATAGGCGGGAATGGGAAGTTTCAGACTGGGCCATGGCTGCGCAAACGCATCTATCCCCAAAGGAGATGGGGAGCTCAGAGAAAACCAGAGACGGCACTGGAACAACTCTTTTGAGGCAAAGAGGTCCACCTCTGCCTTGCCGAACACTTCCTAAATCTGAGATACAGTTTGAGGGTTCGGCATCCATTCCCCCGACCTGAGCTTCTGCCTCGATAGGTAATCTGCTGCGATAGTTAAAAAAATAACTAATTTCTAAGGTGAAAATTAATATTCAAAATAAATGTGGAAAAAAACGCTCGCGGTAGTAGAGGCATGGCTGTCTGCTTTGCGAGTGAGCGCGCTAGTTTGCCTGAGGGTTCAGTGAAAGGTCACAGGAAGCGCACTGTCTGGCACATCGTCACTGCTGAAAGTTGACGCGTCTTGCATGGAAGATTGCAGAAAGTGCAGAGCCCAACTCGACCGCAGCAGAGAAAGTGATTTTAACCCCCCCAAATCTAAAAAGCCATGTCTGGAAGTACTTTGGATTTTGGTTGGTAGGAGGTAAAATTGTTGAGCCGCAAGATAAAGTTTTATGCAAGCTTTGCAAGAAACAGTTAGCATTCCATTCGACCACTAGCAACATGAGGTCACATCTCGAAAATGTGCACACAAATGAGCATGGCATAACGTGTGGAACTCCAGCTAAACAGTCATGTCTTGACACTTACTTTGCATCGCCCGCCACAAGCGCTTTGTCTGCTACACGACAACAGGCCATAACGGAGAAATTCATTTCGTTCATTTGTAAGGACATGAGACCGATCAGTGTTGTGGATGGGGCAGCCTGCAGGAGTTCTGTCAAGCATTGGAACCGAGGTATCATATCCCTAGCCGTGGAACAGTCACCAATAGAATCGTATCAAGTGTATAACAGCACCTCAGACAAAATAAAGGAATCTATCAAAGACAAAGATGTGGCTCTTACCACGGACGGATGGACATCTCTAGCGAAAGTCTCCTATGTTACAGCCACGGCCATGTAGGCCATGCAAGGAATGTAGGCAAATGCATTCAAGAGATCTTGGACGTTTTTGGCATAGAAAGAGGATCTGTGGTTGCCATCACAATGGACAATGCCACTAATTACGTAAATGCAGTGGAGAGACATCTTCAAACGGTAAATATACCATGTGTGGCGCACACAATAAACTTGGCTGTGCGTAAAGGGCTCTGGGTAAGAGCCATTGAAATCCCCGTTAGAAGGCTGAAAGTGGCGGCCTCACATTTCAGCAAATCTTCCGCCGACAGCTACCTCCTTCAGCAGAAACAACAACTTTTGGGATTGAAAACTGAGAAGCTGATTAACGACTGTCCGATGTGATGGAACAGCACATATGAAATGATCTGCCATGCATCAGAGCAGCAACCAGCTGTTTCTGCTGTCATCTTTGAGAAAAAAACTGTCAAGAATGGAGCTGACCACAAGGGAATGGTCCCTAATGGAAAAGGTGAGCATAGTGTATGAAATATGTACTGTAATCAATCAGTGGTAGAGGAAGTACTGAATCTCAGTAGCCTACTTAAGTAAAAGTACAAATAACCGGAGACATATACTTTAGTAGCCTTAGGCCGTGTGTCCACCAAAGCGTTTTTAGCCAGCTGAAAACGCTAGGCGCTCTGCTGAAAATGCTAGGCGCTCTGCTGAAAACGCTTCCCTGTGGGCGCTTGCGAGCGTTTTGGCAGGGCAGCGTTTTTTTTCAGTTGAGACTCTTTGCTTGTTATGATACGGAATATCCGCGGAAGTGTTATTAGTATCTCATCTCACAGATAGTTTGTTTCTGTATTGATTCTATATAAAAATGCTTATACAATGTAAAGTATTTGCTCTTGTTTTAAATTATTTTGGTCCATTATTATGCTGCTTGTTTTCATCTGTGGATGTTGTAAGCAGAATGTCAGTGTTGTTTGTCCCGGCCCTCCTCCACTGTGATTGGATGGCTGGTGAAAAGTGACAGTGATGAGCGCAGCGTTTTATTCAAAGTTGAACATTCTTCAACTCTCGGCGACCAGTAAAAAAACAGTCAAATACTCACTCAGCGCCTCGTTACGCTCATGGTGTTCTAAAAAACGCAACGCTCCCATTGAAAAAAATTGAATACGCCAGCCAGCCGCGTGAAAAAACGCTTTGGTGGACACACGACCTAAAGGTAGAAGTACCACAATGAAAACCATAAGTAAAAAGTACCCGGTTTTAAATGTAGGCTACTTTAAGTATTAGAAATTTAAAGTACTTGCATTACAATTTATTCTCTTAATGTCTATATTCTAATAATTAGGGCTGTAACATTGAAACTGAAATCGCGACACACCCCCAATTTGAAGTTATCATTATAAATTTTTAATTTTATCATTATAAAAGCCTTTAATTAAAGTTAATTTCATTTTGTATTAAATATATCTATATCAAAATGTCTACTTTTAAACAGAAACAATTCAAAACGAAAGAGCACAGACTGCTCTCTGCTTATGCAGGCTAATCTGTATGAAATGTGCATTTCTCTCAGGCGCGTTCACTACTGCAAAGATCGCGTGTCAGCATAGCCAACTTCAACTTTGCAGCCACTGACACAGAAAAACACTTGTTTATTAATAAACGATTAATATGTGTCCTTGCTATATTTTACATATTCATAATCATTACTTTTTTGCCAAGTAGTTATATCTCTTTGTATTAATTTGTCCAGTCAAAATGCGCAACCAGATGTTTGAATAGTACGAATATTCATGGTGTTTTTAGAGGGAATATTCGAATGTCATTTTTGAGCAATTTTGACAGCCCTAGTCCCGCCATACTGATAAGGCGCAGAAGCAGTCGCACGACATCTTCAATAGGCGATGGGCCAATCCTGTTTATCGAGCAACCGAGCGTTTCATCCACCCATGAGCCTGCGACACATACCCACAGAAACATGATCGCCGAGCCTGAAGCGGGCCAAACATGTTACAATACTGGAAATCCGAGCAGGGACCAAGCAGGCCTGCATCAGAACGGAATCCAGTTGAACTCCTAAGAAGGTGGTCTGCTGAGCTGGGGTGAGAACACTCTTGTCGGTGTACACTCTTAAGCCAAGAGACTGAATGTGCTGAAGAGCGACATCTCTGTGGCGAGTCACCAACTCCCTGGAGTGGGCCAGGATGAGCCAATCATCCAGGTAATTGAGTATACGGATGCCCTGGAGTAGAGGTCTTCACGGAGCACCCGAGACCCGAGGACCCGGGAACCGACCGGGTCTGTTAAACATTGTGTGTAATACCCGAGTCGATCGGACTCGGAGAACACCTGGCCGTGATCAGAGTCAGTCAGCACGGCTTGTGTGTTTTGTGTAACTTGCAAATTGTAAAATTAGGATAAGAAGAGTGTGAGCTGGGAAATAAGGTGCAGAAAAAGGAAAAACACGCGCTATCTCTCAACCGTTTAGAAAGCGGGCAGATTTAATGCAAGCGCACGGTAATAATGTACTCATATTCAAATAATAGCATATATTTCAAATCAGCAACAAAGGTGAACTCACAAATGTTTTCTATGATGCTCAAATTGCGTAAAAAAGCTCATATTTCAGGTTGCTCCAGCTAACGCGCAAGTGCAGTCTCAAGCGCGTGTCATGTTTCTATGGCAACCCGAGCTTCCGCAGTGACTGTAAGCCAAGGACTTTAATAATAATATCAATGAACTGTCTTGTTTAATCTTAAAGTTTTGGTGGTCAGACTCGGCTCACAGAGATATATCAAATAAATAATGCTAACGTCAGCGGCCATGGCACCGAACGAGCAATCGTTATTAGTTCAAAAGGGCAAACAGTCAAAGTTATTATGCAAGTTAACTCGAGTCGAAATCTGTAAATTCGCATTTGTCATCCGTCACCGTGGTATAAAGTGGACTTTTACAGCTGAAATTATGAGTGAATTAAGCATGCTTGGAATAACAAAGAGAGGAACTTTTTTCTTAGCAAGGATTGTAAAGCATCACAATCACATCAGGTAACGTTACAAGGAAGGAGATGGCGGCTATAACGTTAGTCTGAGACAAAAAGTTATATTTTTTTGTTAATTGTTAAGAGCAGTTTATTGTGGAATATGAGACAATCGGGTCCATGTCGGTTCCGGGTACTACATTTTTCGGATCTGCACGGGTCCGGGTCCAGCTTTTGAAATAATAGACGGGTCCGGGTCGGTTCTGTGTAGCACATTACAGGTCTCTTCGGGTTCGGGTACGAATTTTGCTGTTCCGCGAGACCCACTCAGCAGACTATTGAGTAACACTGGGAAGCGTGCCCAGGGGGCAAGCTGCGGAAGCCACATCCTGTTCTTATCATGTGGAATGCACCTATGGACTGACTTGCAGTACAACATATGGGAGTCCCAGGGGTAGCCCCAGCCTATGTCAGCGGGGGACAACACCATGCTGAGACGGCAGGAAGTCTGCCGAGGGGAAGACACGAGCTCGCCGTAGGGATCTGTGCCGTGGAAAATACACATATGGGACCACCGTAGGGGTCACAACATATGGACCCAGCCTGACACCAGATTCACGATGCCTCAGTGTCAGACCTGGCGTCTGACGCTCCGCCACGTACGACAGCCGCGGGTTGCGGAGGACTCCCAGGGTTCACCATGCTTGGGGAACTATGGCGCAGCAAGCCGACACTAGAACGGGCACTTCGGTGTTACTGACTATGGGAAGTGAGCACACAGGAAGATACCGGCTCTACACGTAAGCTAAAGAACCTAGCGAACGTGTTAAGTGTCGCCCCGCAGCTCTACAAATATCTGTCGTATATCTCGAGGCGCCACGAGCCAGCGCACAGGAAGAAGCTACACCCCTAGTGGAGTGGGCTCTTAACCCGAGTGGGCAGGGCACGTCTTGGTTTCCATACACCAAGACAATGGCATCCACTATCCAGTGCGCCATCCTCTGCTTGGAGACAGCCTTTCCCTTCTGCTGGCCTCCGTAACAAACGAAGAGCTGCTCTGAGGTCCTGAAGCTTTGCGTTCTGTCCACGTATATCCGCAAAGCGCGGATGGGACAGAGAAAAGCTAGGGCTGGGTCTGCCTCATCCGAAGGCAGCGCTCGCAGGCTCACCACTTGATCCCGGAAGGGGGTGGTGGGAACCCTGGGCACATATCCGGGCCTGGGTCTCAGGATTACGTGAGAGTCACCAGGCCCAAATTCCAGGCACGATTCGTCGACCGAAAATGCCTGCAGGTCCCCTACCCTCTTAATGGTGGCCAATGCAACCAGGAGTACTGCAACACAGACCCGAAACTGCAAGCCCGTTGTACGTGGCACCCCAGCCGGTGGCAGAGGCATCCGTGGAGACAACAGCATGCCTGGACACTTGTTCTAGAGGCACTCCTGCCCGTAGAAATGAAGGGTCCGACCATGGGCTGAAGGTTTGGCGGCATCTCGACGTCACTGAGACGCGGAGGGACCCGCTGTGCCACGCCCATCTCGGGACTCGGTCGTGTAGCCAGCGTTAAAGCGGTCTCATATGAACCAATGCCAACGGCGTTACTGCGGCTGTGGATGCCATATGCCCCAGGAGCCTCTGAAAATATTTCAGTGGAACCGCTGTTCTGCCCCTGAACGAATTCAGGCAGTTCAACACTGACTGGACACGCTCCCCCATGAGGCGCTGTCAGGCGGCGAATCTATCTCCATCCCGAGAAAAGAGATCCTCTGAGTCGGGCAGAGTTTGCTTTTTTCCCAGTTGACTCGAAGTCCCAACTGGCTGAGGTGACTGAGCACCATGTCCCTGTGTTCGCACAGCTGTTCTCGCGACTGGGCAATAATCAACCAGTCGTCGAGGTAGTTGAGGATGCGAACACCACGCTCCCTCATGGGACCAATGGCCACCTCCACGACCTTTGTAAAGACGCGGGGCGACAGGGCCAGCCCGAAGGGTAGGACCTTGTACTGATATGTTCGTCCGTCGAATGCAAAGCATAGGAACGGTCTGTGTCGAGGGAGAATCGAGACATGTCGCCTCTGGCCTGGCTTGCTCAGTTGGGGAAAAAAACTATTTTTCAAATATATTTCAAAATAAATCTAATTATTAAACTAAATTAACCATATAGACCAAATTACTTATCTAATTACTGATCTAAAGCCCACATTGTTACTGTATGATAATCAAAATATATTCTGTTGCATTATTGTTGATTTTCCTGATTTTCGTCGTCTGTAGGCGAGCTCTGGGCCAGGCCTACCCTCGTGCATGTCCATGAGTGCCTTGGCTTGGTGAACCTGAAGCAACGCCATGGAATGCAGGGTGGATGCGGCCTGGCCACAAGACCTGTAGGCCTTTGCAGCGAGGCTGGAAGAAAACCTAGAAGAAAACCCGGGAGACGAGGGTCACCCTGCCAGTTAGAGGCGGACGCCGGACACAGTTGCATTGCGACGGCGCGCTCCACCGGCGAGATGCCCTCGTACCCCCTGGCCTGTCCGCCGTCAAGGGTAGTGAGGAGGGAGGAGCCACCAGGTCTATTTCTGGCACTGAAAGGTGTCGTCCACGACCTGGTGAGCTCCTCATGCACCTCCGGGAAGAAAGATACCGGGGGGGGACGCTGAGAACCAGCGCGGCCCGCCCCCAGAAACCAATCGTCCAACCTAGAGGGTTCGGGACGTGGTGGAGGGTTCCACTTAAGCCCAACCTTTTTGGCGGCCTGGGAAAGCATGTCCGTCAACTCAGGATCCGGCTCGACTGTTGCCACTCTCCCAGAGGGAGGCAGCACAGCCGGGTCATCATCCTCTGAGGACTGGATCTCCCCCTCCGATGCAGCGATCGACATCTGTTCGTCCGCGGGAGCTCCGAAGGTCACCGCCGGACGCCCATGGGAGGGGCCAGCGGCAGCCCGCGGAAGCTCCACCAGAGACGACGCTTGAGAGGGATTAGGCCTGTGGAGGCTGGCTCGGCGGGTTTGCCCTAAACGTAATCCTCAGGTCAACCCGGCCATTCGTCGAAGTAGCCCTATTCTGCTGGGCAGGAGTAGTACTAGATCGAGGTATGGGTAGGGGGACTCCACCTTCCCGGAGGTAGGTGAGTCTCGACCTAAGCGTCGCCATGGTCATGTTCCCGTAGTGAGAACATGAACCATCCACCAAAGCTGTCTCAGCGTGCTTAATGCCCAAACACGTGAGGCAGCGATTGTGGCCGTCATCGGGCGACAGGGAACGACCGCATCCAGAAACGCACGGGTGGAATGACATCTTGAAAAAGACGCAGTGTCACACCCGTGTTGCTCTTTTTGTGAGGAAAAAGCTCTTACAGCAGTGCTGAAGCACCCAGGGAAGACCGCGGCAACAACACAGGTAGGTAGTGCAGCCTGTGTGTGCACTCAAACAATGAACGCCCTCACGCACCAACAGCAGTTGTTTGTCTGCAGCAGTGAGATCGCGGTCCCGCTGTTTTGTGCCTTCACTCCAGCACAAAATCTGAGATATTTGGGCCAGAAAAACCGAAGGGCATGAAATGGCCACTTCGTGAAGGCAGAGAAATCTAAAGGGAGCAGATGGCGCACGCGGCAGTATAATGTGGCAACGTAAGAGCATTGGGGCGGCGCCCACGCCATCAGCCAATGAATTGGCGTGATTCTATAAGGGCTTCAGACAATCGGCACACCCAGATGGCGTTCCCATTGTGTCATAAAGTGACGCAGTGTCGAGTAAACCTATGAAAGAGAACTTGCAATAGTTATTTCAACAAACCCAATATTAATTCATATAAGCATTATTAAAATGTTTTTTAAAATTTATAAGAGCCAGAATATATTTAGTATAAGAATTTTCCTCATTTAAAACCCTCTAAATCAGGATTTATATATCTTTGCAAACATGTTTTATCACCTTTATCTTTATTTTAACCTCATATTAAAATGATCTCAAATCCTTTCTTCCAAAAATAATTACATTTATTAACCTTGTTGTTATCTCATTATTTTCTTAGACAGACTGAAAATCTCATCTTCTTTTACTGGGTTTCATTTACAGAATGTTAGTCTGGTGGCGTGATTTGCCACACCTTCTACACCTTAAGGGTGTTTTCTTAGCAAAATTAAAACAATCCTGCCCATTTCCTTAATAATAAATTGCGGGCTTCAGAGCAGAGCTGCTTACAGCGTTTTCCGTCTCAAAAAAAACTCTATCCGGACTGATCAAGTTACTGACCATGTCACTCAAATTGTTAGCCCAAATTTAGTTAGCTATCACAAATTTTTATCCATAGCTTAATCAAAGTTCATACTCACCATCGATCTTTAAACAGCTGTGACTTCTGTGTGATCAGACAACATTTTCCTTTCCCTGCTATCTGCTTCTTTCACACAACACTGTTCATTTGCATTTCTCACACACATTTCCCACAACAGAATTGGATTTATCTCCTCTTTTCAACGGACTATATCACCACTCTCAGTCTGGTGACATTCAGCGTTCCTTCTTTTGGGAATCATGATATTTAATTGACTTCTCTATACCTTGCATGCATTTTTGGCAATATAATTTTCTTATTTGACAAAATACCGGTGTATCGTATTCAGCTATCTTGCTTTGGGATTTCCTCATATTGGCAATCTGTCTCAGTGCCAGCTTGCGTGCATGCTATTAATCTGTCGGACGTCTCCATTCAGATCTGACTCCTCACCCCCGAATCAGTAGGTCGGGTAATCGCAATAGCACCCCAGTTTCCCCCCCACTCCTTTTAATGGGAGGGCAGAAGGACACTCTCAGTAGTAACCTTAATTATAGGCAACGTAATATATAGCCTTTTTTTCTACCTCGTAAAAAGCATAAATTCCCCGTTGCTAAACCCACGTGATTGTAGTCTTTTTTTTCTACCTCGTAAAAAAACAATCACACAGGCTTGCCACAGAGTCAGGTTTTCACTATGGTTTACACCTTAGTTTTCCCAAATATTAATTTAAACAAATTCTATTTAAAATTCTTCCCCGAATTTGAAGTTTGTCTCTTACCAAAAGTTTCCCGTTCGTTTTCTCTGATTCCAGTAGTGGGACCCTCCGGACCCCCAGAGCAGTCAGCCCTTCTCCCTCAATCTGTCAGGGTAAGGCTGTGACTCTAACGTCCAGGATGATCAGTCACCATCCGCTCTCGGGGTCCAGAAGGCACATCCAAGGAATCCCACTATTCTGACACCAATTGTAATGGCAATTAAAATGAACTTGTTGCATGAATAAGAGACAAACCTTTGCCAATTGTCTTTATAAAGATTTATTTCTTGCAAGAAAGAGCCACAGTCAACATAGTCATCGGTCCCTGCATCGAATGTAACTGAAGACATAACAGAAGTCACAATCTCTTATACCCTTGTTGTCAAAACAATCCTTCAGTAGTTTTCCACAGAAGTGCCCTGCACGGCAGAACCACATGTTACTCCTGTATGAATTCAAACACTTGTCTACATAATTAATCATTCTTCATCAGTGATTTGAATTTTTCCTCTACAGGAGAGAAATTAGAGAAAGAGACGCTGCATTTTGTTGCTGTTAGGTGGAAACTTCTTATTTCTATGTTTCATCATGTTTATTGTTATTTTCATAAATAATTTCTGTCTATTTAAGTCTGTTTGTGGGTTTTGCAAATATATCACCAAGGAAAAGTATTTAAATATGCTTGTGAGAGAACCATATAACTTCATTGGATCCTTAAACTGTCAGTAAAACCTCAACTTCTTTCAAGATTGAGGCTGGTGGAGTTATGAGGGATTTTTTACACACATCTCTGCTGCTAAAGAATGCCGATTTTTCTGCTGATTTTTTAGAGCGTTTTTTTTACTGAAGAGACTCTATATATACAGTTGTGGCCAGAATTATGGGCACCCTGCATCATTTATCCTTTTTTAACTTTTACTAAAACAGTTAACAAAAAATCTAACCTTTCATTGAAGTACAAGAATTAAAAGTGGGGGGTAAATCACATTATGAAATAAATGCTTTTCTCCAAAACACGTTGGCCATAATTATTGACACCCTTTTATTAAATACTTTTTGCAACCTCCCTTTGCCAAGATAACAGCTTTGAGTCTTCTCCTATAATGCCTGATGAGTTTGGAGAACACCTCACAAGAGATCAGAGACCATTCCTCCATACAGAATCTCTCCAGATCCTTCAGATTCCCATCTCCATGTTGGTGCTTCTTCTCATCAGTTTACCCCACTCATTTTCTATAGGGTTCATGTCTGGGAACTGGGATGGTCATGGCAAAAGTTTCATTTTGTGCGCAGTGACACATTTGTTTGTTGATTTTGGTGTTTGTTTTGGATCTTTGTCCTGATGGAAGATCCAACCACGGACCATTATAAGATTTCTAGCAGAAGCGTCAGGTTTTTATTTTAATTTTATTTTTATCTGTTGGTATTTGGTAGAATCTAAGATACCATCTGAACAAGATGTCCAGGACCTCCAGCTAAAAAATAGGCCCACAACATTAAAGATCCAGCTGTATTTTTAACTGTGAACATGGGCTACTTTTTATTCCGTTTTGCTGCCAAAAAACTCTTTTTATAGTTTCATCTGACCACAGAACCAGGTCTCTTTTGAATTTGGAGTCGTGTCTGACTACTGAATATGCTGGAGTTTGTTTATGGATGAGGAAGAACTATTTTTCTTCAAACCCTCCCAAACAACATGTGGTGATTGTAGTTTTTATTTTTATTTTTTTAGGCTTTTTGACCCAGAGACTCAACTAATGCTATTTTCTATCTGTGGTCCTTGGAGAGTCTTTGTCCTCTCCTCCTTGCCGTGCATTAAGACAATATTAACACAAATCCTCTTCCAGGAGGATAACATCTTTAGTTGATTGTAACATCTTTAGTTGATTGGAACTTCTTAATTATTGCCCTGATGTTGGAAATGGGAATTATCAATGCGTTAGCTATTTTCATACAGCCACTTTCTATTTTGTGAAGCTCAACAATCTTTTGCTGCAAATCAGAAATATATTCTTTGGTTTTTTACTTATTGTGATCAATGATTAATGGATTTTGGCCTTTGTGTTTCCTCAGATTTATACCTCCTGTGAAAAAAGACATCATAGCTAGACAATTTAATGTTCCTTGTCACCCTGGTGTGCTAAAAAATGTAAATATTAATGGGAATATACTTTAGAGATATTTTACTCATAAAAAATTCTAGGAGTGCCAATAATTGTGGCCAACGTGTTTTGGAGAAAAACATTTATTTCATAATGGGGTTTTCCCCTGACTTTCCATTCTTTTACTTCAATGAAAGGTTAGATTTTTGCACATTATTTTAATTATACATCAAAAGGATAAACAGTACAGATTTATTTTTACAGCCATCTTTTATCATATTTATCCGGGGTGCCAATAATTCTGACCATAACTATATACAGGTCCTTCTAAAAAATTTGCATATTATGATAAAAGTTCATTATTTTCCATAATGTAATGATAAAAATTAAACTTTCATATATTTTAGATTCATTGCACACAAACTGAAATATTTCAGGTCTTTTATTGTTTTAATACTGATGATTTTGTCATACAGCTCATGAAAACCCAAAAATCTAAAATAAATTGGATATCAATGGAAAGGTTCTCTAAACGAGCTATTAACCTAATCATCTGAATCAACTAATTAACTCTAAACATCTGCAAAAGATTCCTGAGGCTTTTAAAAACTCCCAGCCTGGTTCATTACTCAAAACCGCAATCATGGTCAAGACTGCCGACCTGACTGCTGTCCAGAAGGCCATCATTGACACCCTCAAGCGAGAGGGTAAGACACAGAAAGAAATTTCTGAACGAATAGGCTGTTCCCAGAGTGCTGTATCAAGGCACCTCAGTGGGAAGTCTGTGGGAAGGGTGGCAAAAAGTGTGGCAAAAAACGCTGCACAACGAGAAGAGGTGACCGGACCCTGAAGAAGATTTTGGAGAAGGACCGATTCCAGACCTTGGAGGACCTGCGGAAGCAGTGGACTGAGTCTGGAGTAGAAACATCCAGAGCCACCGTGCACAGGCGTGTGCAGGAAATGGGCTACAGGTGCTGCATTCCCCAGGTCAAGCCACTTTTGAACCAGAAACAGCGGCAGAAGCGCCTGACCTGGGCTACAGAGAAGCAGCACTGGACTGTCGCTCAAATTTTGTCATTTGGAAATCAAGGTGCCAGAGTCTGGAGGAAGACTGGGGAGAAGGAAATGCCAAAATGCCTGAAGTCCAGTGTCAAGTACCCACAGTCAGTGATGGTCTGGGGTGCCATGTCAGCTGCTGGTGTTGGTCCACTGTGTTTTATCAAGGGCAGGGTCAATGCAGCTAGCTATCAGGAGATTTTGGAGCACTTCATGCTTCCATCTGCTGAAAAGCTTTATGGAGATGAAGATTTCATTTTCAGCACAACCTGGCACCTGCTCACAGTGCCAAAACCACTGGTAAATGGTTTACTGACCATGGTATTACTGTGCTCAATTGGCCTGCCAACTCTCCTGACCTGAACCCCATAGAGAATCTGTGGGATATTGTGAAGAGAAAGTTGAGAGACGCAACACTCTGGATGAGATTAAGGCCGCTATCGAAGCATCCTGGGCCTCCATAACACCTCAGCAGTGCCACAGGCTGATTGCCTCCATGCCACGCCGCATTGAAGCAGTCATTTCTGCAAAAGGATTCCCGACCTAGTATTCATTGCATAACTGAACATAATTATTTGAAGGTTGACTTTTTTTGTATTAAAAACACTTTTCTTTTATTGGTCGGATGAAATATGCAAATTTTTTGAAAGAATGGGTTGCTCTCAGGAGCTCAGTGAATTAATGTGTGCTACCGTGATATAGGGCTGCACAATATTGGAAAAACAAATACATTTACATTTTTTTTTTCCAACGATATTTATTGCGATATGGAGAGCCATCAATCCAGGCTAAAGTCAATAATTACCATTCCATGATATTAATGATTTCACTAATAAGCAAGCTTTATTTCAAGTGACAAAAAAGTCACTTAATATTTTATTCCAAAATTAGAACATTTCTGTAACCACAAAAGCAGAACACATTTTTAAATAAAACAGCAGCTTTACACCAACCCTCATGTCACCGATTATTGTCTGCTATAGTCTATTTGTTTCTTATTTATTAAAACCAAGCAATTGGTGAATGAAACATCAATTAAAATTAAGACACATTTTGTACAAAACGAAATTCACTTTAAAAATGGCTTTCTACAAAAAAAAAGCTTAATTAAGTGGTCAAATAATTTCTGACCCACTCTGTCTTTTCACTTTTAATAATCAATATGGCCTAAATTTAAAAATAGCATTATAATATCTAAACATAAATATGAAACAAAATACATTGTTTAATGGCTACAACAGGTACAGTAGGCTAAAGTACAGAACAGATAAAATAAGTGTGGAGGAACTTGACTATCCTGCATAGAGTCCTGACCTCAACCCGATAGAACACCTTTGGGATGAAGTAGAGCGGAGATCCAGGCCTTCTCGTCCAACATCAGTGCCTGACCTCACAAATGCGCTTCTAGAAAAATGGCCAAAAATTCTCATTAAAAGAAAACCCTGTGGAAAACCTTTCCAGATGAGTTGAAACTGTTACAACTGCGAAGGGTCGGCCAACTCTATATTAAAACCTAAGGATTAAGAATGGTCACCAAAGTTTATGTTCAGGCATACGTCCCAAAACTTTTGGCAATATAGTGTGTGTATGTCCAACATTTTCAAAAAAACTCTTAACTCAATTTGAGCTTGATTTTGGCAAAAATTGTATAATATAATGACACATGCAAGTCTTTGACCTTATATAAAGCAGTACTGTGTTTACGTAATTGTTAAAAAAAATAGTGTTTTTCCATTTCCTTATAAGTAGCACTTTTTGACGTACAATGTGTCCATTCGACAGTGACATATGAACAATAATTCCTTAACTAAACAGCAGCTGTTAAAACATCTAAATGAAGGAATTATGTCAACGTAGAATGTTTGGCTGGCTACATTTTGTCCAAGCAAAACTAAACGGTACACATTATTTGCATGTGCCAGTAAAATATATTTAAATATTTGTTTTTGCACTTTCTTGTCAAATAAAATTATATTTTCCTTGACCAAATTAGATAGCATTTTAATCAGTGTGTAAAATTGACCAAAATGAATAAGAATAAAAAAATCACATGTTAAAACAAAAGACAAAAAATTTTAATAAATGAAAAATTTAAATGTAGTGCCTAGGTACGACATCTGGTTCTTTTCTTCACTTAGTCTGTTCAGTCTGTTTAAATGCTTCTGTAAATTGATGGGCAGCTTCCGCATGATTGCTAATAGTATGCTGTTGCTCAGCTTTTTTGAACTTATTGGGGCCTTTACACCTGAGGTAGCTTTCAAACACAGTTTAAGGATTTTTTTCATCTCTTCCAGGAGGAACAGTACAAGGCTTGATCTCCGATCTTTTGGGAAAGCGAGCTCCTGTGTTAGTAGTCAGTTTGCTGCTGGCCATGGGAGCGTTAGTGGGATACAGCCGTAAGTTTAGAGAAGACTAAATCCTATTGTCTTGAAAATCTCAGTACCCTTTCTGATGCTTCTTTCTTTTGTAGCTTAATTTGAAAAATGACAGCTGAATAAATTTTTTTTGTAACTTTTTTATTTGTATTTCTTTCAATGCTTGCTCAGACTCTCCAAATAACCAGATAGTGAATGGAGCTCTTCTAGCAACAACAGGTGACATATTATAATACAATGAAACAATTTATATCTATGAGCTCAGTCAACAGTTATTCCTCCTCCTTATCTAAGAAACTATTAACATTGAATATTTCTTTGTTTCAGGTTTCCTTATTGGAGGCCCATCAAACATGATAAGTTCAGCAATCTCTGCAGATTTGGGCCGACAGGAGGCGCTGCAGAACAGTCAGCAGGCTCTGGCCACAGTCACTGGAATAGTGGACGGCACAGGCAGCATTGGAGCTGCGGGGGGACAGGTAACGCTTCTTCTTTTTAGTTCTCTTTAGTTTTAAACCTTTTAACTCAGAGTTTTGTTTAAATTTCTTTAACCTTGCTGTATTCATGTGGCTAATGAAGTCCAGAATAATCGTTATGCTGCTTTAATAATTTATAAAAA
Organism: Gobiocypris rarus; assembly: GCA_023029165.1. NCBI lineage: Eukaryota > Metazoa > Chordata > Actinopteri > Cypriniformes > Gobionidae > Gobiocypris > Gobiocypris rarus. Next base: position 9,761,811 of record CM040923.1, read on the forward strand.
CAATATTAAACAATAATGTCACAGCCCTCTTCTCATAATCATAATCCAAATGCGGAAGGAATAAAATCAAGTCCCTATTCCACTGTATTCTCTTTTTCACTCTGAAATATGTCACAATGCAGAAGTGATGTCCATTTCATGTTCTAAGTTTGATGTTTATTTTGTATTTCAAGACATTGTCATTTTCATGGACCCTTTTCACAACAACAGTGTTCTCCCATTTGCTAGTCTAGTCAATTTCACTCTATTTATTTCTTTTTTTTGGAAAGCTGTGAAAACACAGAGCACATACTCTCTGACTGCTCTAGTAGAGCAGTAAGAAGAGGGAAATATGTCAAATTTGCCATCACTCCCTCAGTCGTTGTATTAGAAACACTTACTGACACTTACTTCATTTAATGACAAGGTAATATAAGCAATAATTTATTAGAAAATAATGCACACCCAAGGTGGTAATTTGGCCACAACGTGAAGTGGATTTTTTTCTAATAATTAAATGGACTGAATCAATGAATTCATATTCTGCCTACTATGGTTACCACACCTCGAGACATTGTTCAAATGTTGTCTTTCAAGACATTCATCAGGTTTTTGTCCATAAAAAGCTTTTAAACGTCCTTAAAATGTATTTCTTATGCATCTCATCTCTCACCTCCGTTGTTAATTCCAAAATGTCATTTTAGAGCTAGTTATGGCAGATACTAGCTCATAGCAGATTAATGCATTTATTAAGGCAGTTGTTAGAGAGAGAAAGATTAAGCATATGTGAATTATCTGAGTCTGTGCGACTCTCAACAGTGATCAGCAGCAGCGTAAACAGCGTATTTTATTGATAAAATCGTCAGAGCAGCGCTGGCACATTTCTTTGCTAGTTTGTGTCTGTACTGTACGTGTGTGAGTGGGAGAAAGAGAGTATGTGCTTGTCCGTACATAACAGAATAAAAACAACAAATTATTTCTATATTTTTTGCCACAAAATAACTTTTTATTGTTTACTATATTTATTTGCATGTATTATTATTCAGTGCTGTTGTATTTTGTAAGGACTTTATAACTTAAATAATTTGGCGAAGTGATATGTAAATGTTATGCGGTCAAGACCTACCTGGAACTACTTTAGCCATGCATTTTCCTGACAATAATTGCACACCTTAGAACATTTGTCATCCAATCAGATTCAAGCATTCAAGAGCCCCATAGCATAACACAAAGTATAGCATTATAAATGTGTTTTTCTTTTGAATGTAAATATTAAAAAGTTTACTAGATTTGATGACTGTGGAAATGTGTCACCAGTCTGTGAAAAGGGTCCATTATTGTTGTTTCTGTGCTGCTAAAACTTATTGTATAAGTACTCATTTTAAAAGTGTGTCTGTTTTGTAGTACCTGGTGTCGCTTATTGAGAGCAAAATAGGATGGATGTGCGTCTTCTATTTCTTCATAATCATGGTAGGTAATTGTAATTGCAATGCAACAGTATAAAGCATTAAAAGCACATCTATGACCCTTGACCACAAAACCAGTCATAAATAGCATGGGTATACATTGAATGGGTCAAAAGTTAAATCTTTCTTTTATGCCAAAAATCAATAGGGTATTAAGTAAAGGTCCTGTTCCATGAAGATATTTTGCAAATGTTCTACTATAAATATATTTTTAAAAGTATTATTACTAGAAATATGCATTGTTGGACAACTTTAAAGGCGATTTTCTCAATATTTAATATTGCACCCTCAGATTCTAGATTTTCAAATAGTTGTGTCTCGGTCAAATATTGTCCGATCCTAACAAACCATACATTAATAGAACGCTTATTTATTTTAAAAAATGTGACCCTTATGACTGGTTTTGTGGTCCAGGGTCACATCTTTTCATTGGAGAAAAAAAAAATTAATTGAACAGTGACTCATTGGCATTTGTCAAATTAAAGGTAAAGTAAAATGCTGGTGTAATTACCATTAGTAAGTGAATCGTAAAGTGAATCATTAAAACAGGAAATGGACCAAAAATATTGATGACTTATTCTAGAGAGCATTTGATTTGACAAAAATCTATGTGATGCAGGAAAAGAATGTACTTCCCTTTAATACCATTTACCACTGACTAGCAAGCAGCAAATCGTTTCATAATAGTAATTTAACTAAAACTAATGGGCTGTTCAAAAAACTAAACAAAGGGCACAATCCCTTTACTGTGTCCAATCCAAACTTCCTGTTTCAATAGGAAAGGCATCAAACACAAGAAAGAAAACTGTTCAAATCATATACTAGCTTAAAGACCCATGAAATGGTTTGAAAGCACAGAGTAAATGAACATGATCTTCACCTTTAAATGTGCCATCTACTCTAAAGCCAGTGATCTGAAAACTGAGCTGAGCATGTTTACACTTTACGTTTGTCTTTCTCTCATTCACAGACAGGGTGCAGCGTGCTCTTCATCATTCCACTTCTCTTCCGTGAGATCCGCTCCTTATGCCGAGACAGTCAGGCTCGTACACATCAGCTCTGAGGTCATCTGTGTGACTTCTTTTGCCTGAATCTTCATTAAAAAGCAGACATTTAAAAAATACAGACGTGCTTTTGTAGCACCTCCTATTTGAGAACGTTCTGTTCCAATAAACACAAACCTCACATTTTGTCTGGCTACTCATCAAGGCATTGTTCAGACAGGTAGCAAATGAATGCCCTTAATAGTTTTAATATTTGCTGCCTTTCTGATCAGCAAACAAGAATAATGAACATGAAAACCAAATATCAAATTATCAAATTACCTAATTCTTATTTTTAGAAGTTTCTTGGCAATGTAATGACTCTTAGTCTACTAACCAGTGTCTTTCTAAAAGTAAAAAATCCTAAATCAAATTCATGTGCAGTGTGAACAAGGCCTTATATTTGAAGCAGGCCTTTTTTTTTTTAATCTATCCCTCAAATAATTTAATTTATGAAGACAATGAATGTTGCTCAAGATCTGTTTCTGTTTTGTTTCTGTGTATTGCTGTGCCTGCACCATTTTTATTTTTATTATTATTATTATTTTATTTTTTTATTCCAGTTTTATAATTGTTAGAGGGCAGGACCCTCTTGAGTTTCATTCATGGTGATTGTAGCCTGATTAAAATGTTGCATTGAATGATTGCTGTAACTAAAGAAGTAGATACATCATCATGGGGTTGTAATTTTTGTGTTAAATTTGAACCACACTTAATAAACATATTAGTATCACAGATGTTAAGTGTATTATGGGATGTTTAAATATAACACTACAGTTCAGCAAATTGATGTGTTTTGACTCTTGGAACCTGTACTGGTATTTTTGAATTGTGTGGTCTATTGTTCCTGCATATATACCTGTATATGAATAATAATAAATTCAAGCAAACAACAAGGACTGATTAAAAGAGCTTGTTTTTTTTTTACTGAGCAGTCTGTCAATGTTAAAAGATCTGTAAAGTGTGCTTCAGTGAAACTCGTAACTTATAGCGTAAATGGAAACAAACTAATTTAGTGGTCTTTAGAATCGCGTGGAAAGATAGTTTGTCACGTTATAAAAAGGACCTAAGAGCAGCCAGGGCTGAGCATCTCTGCAAACTAATAGAAAACAACCAAAATAATCCAAGGTTTTTATTTAACACTGTGGCTAGATTAACAAATAAACAAGCATTGCCTGAGCAAAGTATTCCGTTACAGTTTAGTAGTAATTATTTTATGAATTTCTTCTCTGAGAAAATAGAAAGCATCAGAAACAATTGTAAATGTACAATCTTTTATGATGTCTTATGATTCAACCTCAGTTATCGCCCCTCAAGAACTACTACACCGCTTTACAACTATAGGACAGGAAGAGCTAAATAAACTCATCATCTAAACCAACAACATGTTTATTAGATCCAATACCCACTAAACTACTGAAAGAGTTGTTACCTGTACTGCTCAATATTATTAACTCGTCTTTATCTTTAGGTCATGTTCCAAGAATATTCAAGTTGGCAGTCATAAAACCTCTCATTAAGAAGCCACAATTAGATCATAACAACCTAGCAAATTACAGACCCATTTCAAATCTTCCATTTATGTCTAAAATACTAGAAAAGGTTGTGTCCGCTCAATTGTGCTCTTTCTTGCAAGAAAATTATATCTATGTAAAATTTCAATCAGGATTCAGGCCGCATCATAGCACAGAAACTCCACTCGTTAAAATCACAAATGATTTACTTCAAGCTTCTGACCAAGGCTGTATCTCAATACTAGTTCTACTCGATCTTAGAGCTGCGTTCGATACTATAGATCATAAAATATTCTTAGATCGACTTCAAAATTACACTGGTGTTCAGGGACAGGCATTAAACTGGTTTAGATTGTTAAGGAGGTGAACTAGGATTGTATTCTAAGGTGGTTCAAATGTATCTAGCCTTCCTCTTGGTGTGTCAATTAGGACACAGGAATGGATCAAGACGATGGGATGTAATCGAAGGGGTTTATTAAATACTGCAGAGGCTTATACAGAGGTACATAGGTGGGAGGTTGTTGTGTGGTTTTACAATAAAACATAAATAAAGAAATAATCAGCATAACACGACTTGACTGTAATATCAATATAACCCACACTGTACATCACATTACACTATACAATGTTATTGTATACATAACTACAGTATAGAGTATTGACTTTCAGTGGAACAATACACTACAATATAGCGCTGTCGTCATTTATGTAAACATAATCGGCATATAGAACCGAAACTGTATATATACAGGCCATGAATAATTACACCACACGTCCCACATAGCAACATTGTGTCGGCCCAGATCCGGCCCATCTGGCACATGTGGAATACTGATCTGGCCCACATGCTGCAATGAATGACGGCCCTTGAGTGTCCCACTCCTGTTTGCCAGATCTGGGCCACAAGCAGGCCATAGCAATGACACATGTCAGCCGAAAGCAAAGAATTAAACCAGAACTGGACCTTATCTGAGCCACAAAATCTGTGTATATTAAATATGGATTCACCTCAGCTTTAATAAACCTGTTAACAAGCAGAATCACTGAAGGAAAGAGAACAGAAAAAGAGATGAGCAGAAACACAAGAACTACAACTGACTTAAGCCACAGCTTTAGATGAAATCAAATAAAGATAAAAGAAGACATTAAATCTCTGAAGATCTCAGCAACAACTCCACAAACAGCATTACCAACTTCACACATTACAAACCATTTCTGTCAGAAGTCTACAGAAGCTCTTATTGAGAATTAACAGAGGTTTAACTCTAATGAGTTTCATTTGAAGTCACCATAACAGTGATGAGTGTTTCCATTAGTTGGGCTCTTTACTCTTATCTCATGTTTTTCAGTGTTTAGCTGCTGTGACAGTGTGTTAGTAAAACACATTTACAGTGGCAAAGGAAGCTTAAACAAACTGACATCAGATTATGATTATCTGTTGATGGTTGAAATTAACTGTTGTCATTTGATTTAAAAGTTTTGTTGTGCAGTTAAAACATTTTCATTACAACCCCGTTACTGGAGCATCAGATCCTGCAGTATAAGAACAGTTAGATTTTAAGAAATATGAGCACAAAACATTAAGATATGATGACACAGAAATCAACAATCAGCACATTAATCTCAACTATGGTGACAATCAAAAATGCTGCATATTCCAATTAATCAATTATTTATTCATGCTGAAATGCATGCTGGGAGTTTTGTACTATGCTGGTACCCATCATGCATTACTGCATGAATAAATTATGCAGCTGAGTTGGAATATGCAGCATTTTTGATTGTAAATGGACTGCATTCACCCATTCACTCTCTCATTCACACACCGACGGCGGTGTCAGCCATGCAAGGCGCCATCCAGCTCGTCGGGAGCAGCTGGGGTTAGGTGTGTTGCTCATGGACACCTCAACACTTGGTCAGGTGGAACCGGGGATCGAACCACCAACCTTCCGGTTTGTAGACAATCTACATGAACCACTGAGCCACTGCCGCCCCTTAATAGAGGTGAATCTCAACAATTGAATCTCATGAATCTCAACAATTGTCACCATTGTTGAGATTCATGTGCTTATTGTTGATGTCTGTGTTTGGTCATGGATTATTTTTTTTGTGCGCATGTTTGTTAAAATCTTCCAACTGACTGGTATAATACTTGCATTAATAACACATCTTTCAAAATCAAATGACATCTGTTTATTTCATGATGCCAACAACAGATAACCATCATCATCTTATGTCAGTTTGTTTCAGCTTCCTTTGCTACTGTAAATGTGTTTTACAAACACTCTGTCACAGCAGCACAAACAGAAAAGACTGTGCAATAAGAGTAAAGAGCCCAACTAATGGAAACACTGATCACCGATATGGTGACTTCAAATTAAACTCATTAGATTTAAACCTCTATTAATTCTCAATAAGAGCTTCTGTAGACGTGTGACAGAAATAAAGTCAGTCTGGTCAGTAATGTGTGACGCTGGTAATGCTGTTTGTGAAGTTGTTTAATCCTCCTCTGCTGAGATCTTCAGAGATTTAATGTCTTCTTTTATCTTCAGTTGATTTCATCAGTATAGTTCTTTTGTTTCTGCTCGTCTCTTTTTCTGTTCTCTTCTTTCCTTCAGTGATTCTGCTTGTTAACAGGTTTATTAAAGCTGAGATGACTCAATATTTAATATTCACAGATTTTGTGGCTCAGATAAGGTCCAGTTCTGGTTTATTTCTTTGCTCTTGGCTAACATGTGGCATTGCCATGGCCTGCTTGTGGCCCAGATCTGGCAAACAGGAGTGGGCCACTCCAGGGCCATTCTTTCGGTTGCGTCCTGGCGGTGATTGACAGGTGTGTTAAGTCCCGCCTTTCCTACGTAGATCGTGCTTATCAGACCGCTACCATTTTGTCTGTCTAAATGGGGAAAAATCAAAGAGAACGCTAGTAGACTATGGGGGTGCCGCAAGGATCTGTGTTAGGCCCTCTGCTATCCTCAATATGCTGCCACTTGGCAATATTATAAGAAAACATGGAATTAATTTCCACTGTTATGCTGATGACACTTAATTATATATTTCATCACGACCAGATGAAAACGCAAAATTATCTAAACTGACAGCGTGTGTTGAAGATATTAAATACTGGATGACGTGTAATTTTCTGCTATTAAATTCAGATAAAACAGAGGTATTACTTATTGGTCCAAAAAACTGCCCACAAAACCTCTCACAAAACAACTATAACTTGGAAGTATGTCCTGTCACTATCCACTACAGTAAAAGACCTGGGTGTTATATTAGACCGCAACTTGTCTTTCGAAAATCATATTTTATGTTACAAGAACAGCATTTTTCCACCTTAGAAACATTGCTTAGCTACGTAACATGCTATCTATTTCTGATGCAGAAAAGTTAGTTCATGCATTCATGACCTCGAGACATTACTGTAATGCTTCATAAGCTGGTTGTCCTGCATCCTCAATAAACAAGCTACAGTTAGTCCAAAACGCAGCTGCTAGAGTTCTTAAATATTCAACTAAGAGCATGATGTTTTCACGTGACAGAACGGCGATGGCAATGGCAATGGCAGAGGAGGTTTTGAGGCAGATTGAAAGGCAATGTTATGCCATTGGAAGGACGTAAGAATAACAGACGGAGCCGTTTGTCAATTCCGAGAAGTCCATTACAATTAAACATTTGAACTATATGATTCTGGTATTATTGTAAATATGAAACTATACGATATTTCATTACTGCAATCGCAAAAGTTGGTTTAACAAAAACGCCAATATTGTCATATATCCTACTTGTCAAGAGACTCAAACTGCATCAAAAAGCTGTCAACTTATCATTAAAGCAGTTTTTCACGCACATAGTGTTTCAGGTTATTAATGTACAATACATGTAAAAGTCTTCTTTATTTCCTGATGGGAATGGCTGGGCTCATGTTTGTGCTTCAAGTTTACAAACTGATATTAGTCGCACGACACTTAAATGACATTTCCCATCAGAATACATGTTGCTCCCCCAAATAATTAATCTAGTCTTTCGATGAAGACGGTTGCAATAAAAAAGCAAAAAACGTTGCTGTTATTGTCAGTAATTTTAGAATAGTGTGACACTGACATCACAGACAGCAACATAGTGTCGGCCATGTGTAGCAGATGTGGACCCTGTCAGGGATGTCCACTCCAAATTTGCTTTGTAAAATGTAAATGCTGAACTAATTTCATTCGTGCATGGCTGTAGCCTAAAACAAGAAAAAAAAAAAAAAAGAATAAATAAACAGAGAAAGCTACATGAATGCAAGACAACAGAAAATTGATGAATGTCTAAACTTTATCTAAACCTGTGTCACTGATGCCAAAGAGCTCGTCATATAACTGGATTTTAGAATTTTGAAAGATGTTTGTTAAACGCGGAACTGTGGTAAATTAATGTTTGACATTACACTGCAGTTCATGTTTCTATTCTAGCCCAAACAGATACATAAACAAAATGCATTGCACAAGTCATATTCAGAAATACATTTCATAGCAGAAGAAAAGTTTTATGATCATTTTAAAATGTTAAATGTAACCCATTAAATTCAGCCTTAATCTCAGTGTCGGCGCTGTGGTGGGGCATTTGAGGGCCGTTCCCTCAGGGAGTCAGCCCATTGACTTATGTCCTGATCAGTGCCCTCCCTGACTACTGAACTAGCTGATTAAGACACACCGTCTCTGACACACCGCCACAGCCACCAGTAGCCTACCATGAAATAATAAAAAAATAATAATAATAATATTAAAGGGTAATATTTAAACATAGCCTAATTATGAAATGGATTTCAACTCCCACACCAATACTCTGTCCTTTTTAGCCATGCAGATAAGTGCAGGACATAATTATAAACTGTCTACTTTTATTTGTGTACACTCACAATAACAACAAAGACAGTGGATTCAGGGAACATTATTTTGCATACACTCCACTCCAAACGCGGTCTTCATTTCAAAAATGTACTTTGTTTATTAAACGCAAAGTTTTTAATTTCAAAAGCATTTCTAAATTTAGTTCAAATTTCCAACAAACAAAATTTTAAGCCAAAATAACGAGAAACAAAACAAACAAACAAAAAACTTGGTGAGTTGGCTACCACCATGCAAATTCAAACATTTCACCCTTTTAATTTTAATTAATGCTTTTTTAATTTTGTCTCCTTTTCATTATAAATATCATATCCTGCGAATGAATAAAAGTCAAAACGGCTTGCAGTAGCCGGCGGTTTTGACATTTATTCATTCCCAGGATATGTAGCTATTCTTGATATCAAGAATTAATTCTTGATATCAACAATTATATTCTTGATATCAACAATTAATTCTTGATTCATTATTTATTCGCAGGATATGAATTCCTGATAGGCTTTTAGAAATGACGTCATCACTCGCGTTTCACATATCATTAATTCCTTTTTGGAAATGTGCATAATTTAATTACAAAAGCCTACATCGCTTATGCATATTTAAAAATCAGATGACAGCCAGTCGTATAGTTAAAAAAATATGACAACAGCAACTGAAAAAAAAAACATGTTTTAAGTGATCGTCCTGTGTGGCGCAATCGTTAAGCATGGATTCACTCATCATTGTTTTGTCGCGATCAACACGGTTCGAATCCGTCTTTTGCAGAGCTTGCTCTTCTCTCTTTCCTCATCACAAATCACATCGGAAAGGCATTTATTTTCAATAAAAATAAGAAAATGTTCTAAATGTGGAAATAATGTGCCTAACGAAATGTTTAATTATTATAAAATGCATTTATTGGGTATGGTTATGTCATGTCTGCGACCTGAGTGCCCGGAGGGTCGGCTATTTGTGCCGGTTGCGTTGCGCCCTGAAGTCCTCCGGTGGGGCCACGAGTCCAGGTTAGTCTGTCACCCAGGAATTCGGAGATCGCTGGCTGCCATCCGCCAGCGGTTTTGGTGGCCCTCCATGGCCCCGGATGTCAGGCAGTTTGTGTTGGCTTGCTCGACTTGTGCTCAGAACAAGAATTCTAACCGCCCGTCCGTTGGTCTGCTCCAACCCTTGCCCATTCCCTCTCATCCCTGGTCACACCTGGCCCTTGACTTCATCACTGGGCTGCCACCCTTGAGAGGCAACACCGTCATCTTGACGGTACACAGCAAAATTCCTAGATTTAAATTAACTCTACTCAGAGAACATATGGTCCCTCTATACATAGAGTTAAAATAACTCTGAATCAGTGTTTAAGTTAATGAGATAATTAAGAGATTAATTAAGTGATGATTTAGCATTAATGATGAACACCTGATGTTAAGAAGCGGAATCACTGAATGACAGAGAAACACAATAACTACAGCTGACTTCAGCCACAGCCTTAGATGAAATCAACTGAAGATAAAAGAAGGCATTACATCTCTGAAGATCTCAGCAGAGGAGGATTAAACAACTCCACAAACAGCATAACCAGCTTCACACATTACTAACCAGATTGACTTTATGTCTGTTACACATCTACAGAAGCTCTAATTGAGAATTAACAGAGGTTTTTTTTGTTGTTGTTGATTTTGTGTTGAAAATCCTTTTTTATGTCACCATCAAGTTGATCAGTGTTTTCTTTAGTTGGGCAGTTTGACGACTTTTTAATGTAAGTGTTTCTCTGGCTGCTGTAAATGAGTTTGCTATGGCAAGAAAAGCTAAAGAAAACACAATCAGATGTTGTCAGTTGCTTGATGATAAGAAAATGATCATTGTACAGTGGCTTAATTCACCGAGTTTAATATGAGCAAAATACTATTAACTTTGTTTCATTGTGATTCTAGAAAACACCCATCATGGTTTAATCAAAAAAAGCTTAATACTTTTTAAAACAGATTGTACACTAAGAACTTTGACAGCCTACAAGCTTGTCTCACACACATACATCAAGAATCAGCCTATGAATCTTAATAATGGTGAAATGCTTCATGCCACAATGCATTCTGGGAGCCATGGATGAGTTTTGCATGATGCACCCAGAATACATTGCAGCATGTCACCATTGTTGAGATTCATAGGCTGATTCTTGATTTGTGTGTGTGAGAATAGCTTGCAGGAGTTAGAACTGTTTAGTGTGTGATGTGTTAGTAATCCAGAGAACAAAACAAATGTACACATTTTAAAGACCCTTCGGTTTATTTGATTAAAACACTGCTAAATATTCTGTAGAGTCTAGAGTTACAAGGCTACAGTAATCAATGACTCTCAGGAGATCAGCAAATAAAGACATATATGATGATAACAACTGTATTATCAACAACAAGTTAACATCAGTCGTCATCATCAATGTTATCTTGCTGTTCTCGCCATACAGCAGCCAGAGAAACAATTAAGTAAAAAAGTCAAGGGTCAAGAGCCCAACTAAAGCAAACACTGATCACCATAATGGTGACTACAAACTTACCTATTATTTTCAATAAATAATCAAGAGCTAAACCTCTGTTGATTCTCAATTAGAGCTTCTGTATATGTCTGACAGAAATAAAGTCAATCTGGTTAGTAATGTGTGAAGCTGGTACTGCTGTTTGTGGAGTTGTTTAATCCTCCTCTGATGAGATCTTCAGAGATTTAATGTCTTATTTTATCTTCAGTTGATTTCATCTAAGGCTGGTGCAGAAGTCAGCTGTAGTTCTTGTGTTTTTCTGTCCTGCAGTGAGTCTGCTTGTTGACAGCAGGTGTTCATGATTAATGTTAAATCATCACTTAATTAATCACTTAACCATCTCATTAACTTTAACACTGATTCAGAGTTATTTTAACTCTATGTAGAGATGGACCATATGTTCTCAGAGTTAATTTAACTCTGGGGATTTTGCTGTGCGATTCAGTTCACGCAGGCTCTTCCCTGCTTTCGGGGAGTCCGCTATACCATGGTGGGCTCCAATGCCCCAGTCATGCGTGCGGAGGTTGCGACCCTGCTGGCGAAGGCTGTGATCGAGCCTGTCCCTCCAGCCGAGATGGAGTCCGGCTTCTACAGCCCTTACTTCATTGTACCCAAGAAAACGACCGGGTTACGGTAAATCCTGGACCTGCACATCCTGAACCGATCCCTCCACAGGCTTCCATTCAGGATGTTGACAGCGAAACGTCTTTTTCGAATGCGTTCGTCCAGCCGATTGGTTTGGGGCGATCGACCTGAAGGACGCCTACTTCCATGTGTCTACCCACTAAGCAAAGTTATGTCCAAAAGACGTCTTTTCAAGGTCTTTGACCCTAGAGGCGAACGTTGAAAAGACATCCACTGAGGAGCCAGAATGAAAGTTTTTATGACGTCTGTTTTGGACATGACGTCATAAAGGAGCTGACAACACCTGATGTCACTTTATCTTTGCTTGACCAGCCATAACTATTGTGTTTCACAGACAAAGTTAAAACAACCAAATAAAAGCTAACACGAACTACAGGGACCAAGAGGCCAACTAAAGCAAACGCTTCCCACCACAATGGTGACTTCAAATGAACCATAAATCATCAACATCTAAACCTCTGTTAACTCTCAGTAAGAGCTTCTGTAGACGTCTGACAGAAATAGTCAAAGTGTCTCTTATATCTGTGATTAAGGGCAGCACCAGTGTATGAGTGGGAAACACTGGCTCCTCACAGCAAGAAGATCCTGGATTGAGTCCTGAGCCAGAGAGTCTTTCCTTCAGGTCTGGTTTCTCTCACGATCCAAAGATGTGTGAATTACAGATGCTAAGTTGCCTAAAGTGTCTAAAGATGTGAGCTAAGTTTCTTTTATTTTCAAGATTTTGGACAACACACTCTGTCTGTGAGTTGATTTGCAATTACAAAAGGAATATATGTCCACAATGAGCACATTTGAACGGTTTAACCTTGAGGTTCCATGAACGTCTATATCAGACGTGCAGATCATGTCCAAAACAGACGTCATAAAAACTTTCATTCTGGCTCCTCAGTGGACGTCTTTTCAACGTTCGCCTCTAGGGTCAAAGACGTTGAAAAGACGTCTTTTGGACATAACTTTGCTTAGTGGGTATCCTACCTTGACACAGGCCGTTCCTATGGTTTGCTTTCGGGGGGCGGGCATATCAGTACGCTGTTCTCCCATTCGGGCTATCTCTGTCCCCTCGCGTCTTCACGAAGGTCGTCGAGGCAGCACTTGCACCACTCAGGCAGCACGGGGTTCGCATCCTTCTACCTCGACGACTGTTTCACACTGGGCCACTCTCAAGAGCAGCTGTGCGAACACAGAGATCTTGTTCTTCAGCATCTAGCCCGTCTGGGCCTTCGGGTCAAATGGGAAAAGAGCAAACTCTGCACCCGTGCAGAGGATCTCCTTTCTCGGTATGGAGATCGACTCGGTCGCCATTTACGCGCAGCTTACGAGTGAGCGCGCGCAGTCACTGCTGACTTGCCTCCGTCAAGAGCAAGAGCGCGGTTCCACTGAAACTAATTCAGTGGCTCCTGGGGCATATGGCATCTGCAGCCGCGGTAACGCCACTCGGATTGTTTCATATGAGACCACTTCAGCATTGGCTTCGCGATCGAGTCCCGAGATTGGCATGGCATTCAGGCACGCTCCGGGTCCAAGTGACTCGAGCCGGCCTTCAACCTTCACCCCATGGTCGAACCTTAGTTCTACGGGCCGGGAAAAAGGGCCCTTAGAACGAGTTTCCAGATATATGGTTGTGTCAACAGATGCATCCGTGGCGCCATATCTGCCCACCACGACCTCCTGGACAACAAGAAGGTAGGTCAGCACGACCTGGTCATCAGGTTCCTGAGGGGAGCAAGGAGACTAAATCCTCCTCGCGCTCCCCTCGTGGCCTCTTGGGACCTCTCAGTAGTGTTAGATGCTCTGCAGAGGCCTCCCTTCGAAGGGGTCAGGGCTCACTCCACCCGGAGTGTGGCCTCCTCTTGGGCTCTGGCGCATGGCAATCCGCTAACAGACATCTGCAGAGCTGATACACCGACACCGAACACATTCGCCAGATTCTACAATCTCCGAGTGGAGCCTGTGTCCGACTATGTACTCGCCTCTACAAGTGGCCGGTAAGGACTAGGCTCAGGTGTCTTCTCTTGCTCGCCATTCCACTCCACGGACTGGATACGTGCGATATATTCTCAGGTGAGATTCCCCGGAAGCCCTGAGCTCCTCCAGCACTGTCTACGCCGAAAGTCTGCCCTTTCGAGCCCAGACCCTCGTGTCCGGCCAGGTGCCGCCGTGTGCATGGTTCCCCCTCTGGGCGACCCCCACATGTGTATTTCCACCGTAAGCCTCCCTGAGCGGGTGTCTTTCCCTTGGCAGGCTTGGCAAGCCTTGCCCCACCTGGGGTTAAAAGTCCACCTTCGGCTGGTACCCCAGAGTTCTTCCATATACAGCCCCTCTGGTCATATGTGTATTCTTAAGTCCTCCCTACAGCTTGGTGCATACTTCCACCTGGAATATGCTTCCCAGTGTACCTTGGTATTCCTGTGTTAAATGGGAGTCCTTTGTCCGTACTAGTCTTACGACAAAGGACTACTAGTCCAGCTGGTTCAAAACGCAGCAGCTCGAGTTCTTACTAGAACCAGGAAGTATGAACACATTAGCCCGGTTCTGTCAACACTGCACTGGCTCCCTATTAAATATCGCATACATTTTAAAATCTTGCTTATTACTTACAAAGCACTAAATGGTTTAGCTCCCCAGTACCCCAGCTAGAATTTTAGAACATTACCTACATTGTTCTATAAATGTTTTCAGCGGGTAGTTTTATTTTTGTTCCCAGAATGTTCTTTTAAAAGTTAGGATAACATTCTTTAAAAACATTCTAAAAATGTTTAGTGGTAACATTCTAATAACATCCCACTAAGCAAAGTTTCAACGTCTTTGACCCTAGAGGCGAACGTTGAAAAGACGTCCACTGAGGAGCCAGAATAAATTTTTATGACGTCTGTTTTGGACATGATCTGCACGTCTGATATAGACGTTCATGGAACCTCAAGGTTAAACAGTTCAAATGTGCTCATTGTGGACATATATTCCTTTTGTAATTGCAAATCAACTCACAGACAGTGTGTGTTTTTCCAAAATCTTGAAAATAAAAGAAACTTAGCTCACACCTTTAGACACTTTAGGCAAGTTAGCATCTGTAATTCACACATCTTTGGATCATGAGAGAAACCAGACCTGAAGGAAAGACTCTCTGGTTCAGGACTCAATCCAGGATCTTCTTGCTGTGAGGAGCCAGTGTTTCCCACTCATACACTGGTGCTGCCCTTAATCACAGATATAAGAGACACTTTGACTATTTCTGTCAGACGTCTACAGAAAATTAAAGGGTCATGAAACCCTACAGCAAATTTTTTGAGATTTTAACAGAGCTATGTGTGTTGAACATCATTGAACATAATGTTAGCATCTGTTAGATTTAATTCAAAGGTGAAACTGGTAAATTTTTATGTTTTTCACCCTATTTTCGTCTTCCGGGTTTAAAAACTACATTGCGTCCACGTCACAGCTTGTGACGTAGCAGCGCACTATAGTGCTACGTGACGCATCGGTGTCTCATTATTATTAATGAGACTGAGTTTTCTTATCCTATGAGAAGACACCGTCTCTTAATTATTCATGACAACACGTGGTTATTTCCAATGACAGAAGTGACAGTCTGCGTGTTCACGGAGTAGTTGAGAGGAGTTTATGATCTGTTTCCCTGGTGTAAAGTTTCGGGTGTGTTGCATGGCTTTCCCCGCGATGCCGCCAGGGCTAGTCTCTGGCTGCGGGCGGTTGGTTGGCCACTGCACTGCACTGACAGATGACAGTTGCTCGCCCCCCCTGCCTCGCTCTGCCACACCCACCCCCCCCTCCCCTCTTCTCACGGGCATCCACGCCCATTTTTTAAGTAGCATTTTTCAAAACGATTACGAGGTGGATTTGAGCTGAACGAGGGGGTTTCATGACCTTTTAACAGAGGTTTAGATGTTGACGATTTATGGTTAATTTGAAGTCACCATTGTGGTGGGAAGCGTTTGCTTTAGTTGGGGTCTTGGTCCCTGTAGTCGTGTTAGCTTTTCTTTCTGCTGTAACTGTGTCTGTGAAACACAATAGTTGTGGCTGAGCAAGCAGAGATAAATTGACATCAGGTGTTGTCAGCTCCTAGTTGATGATCACTAAATCATCACCAAGTGAGCATTTAATTTTTTTTAATTTTTTGGCAAGTTGTTTTCAATTGTAATTTGCTTATAGCTACTACACCTTTGTGAAACTGCAGAATTGGCACCAATAGCATTTAACTGATCAATTATCTTGAAGAAAAAAAAGTATGCACACCCAACGTTTTGAGCAAATGTTTCACAAAGTCACACACACACATCAACATTTCGCCAATGAATCACAACAACGGTGACAAGTTTCATGCGGCAATGCATGATGGGTGGCTTCATAGTGCAAAACTCATGCTTGATTCCCAAACTTTTTTGATTTTATTGTCACCGTTGTTGTGAATCATAGGCCAAATCTTGATGTAGATGTAGTGTGACTTTGTGAAATATTTGCTCAAAATGTTGGGTGCATACTTTTTTTTTTGGTCATCCTTCGAGATAATTGATACTTTTAATTTTATTGGCGCAAATACCACAGTATCACAAGGTTATTGTGGATAAATGCAAATTACTTTTTGTACTAAACAAGAAGACAAAACTTAAAACACAACATCAGATGCTCGCCTTGTGATGATTTAGTGATCATCAACGAGGAGCTGACAACACCTGATGTCACTTTATCTTTGCTTGCTCAGGCACAACTATTGTGTTTCACAGACACAGTTACAGCTGCCAAAGAAAAACTAACACAACTACAGGGACCAAGAGTCCAACTAAAGCAAACGCTTCCCACAACAATGGTGACTTCAAATGAACCATAAATCATCAACATCTAAACCTCTGTAAATTTTCTGTAGACGTCTGACAGAAATAGTCAAAGTGTCTCTTATATCTGTGATTAAGGGCAGCACCAGTGTATGAGTGGGAAACACTGGCTCCTCACAGCAAGAAGATCCTGGATTGAGTCCTGTGCCAGAGAGTCTTTCCTTCAGGTCTGGTTTCTCTCATGATCCAAAGATGTGTGAATTACAGATGCTAAGTTGCCTTAAGTGTCTAAAGGTGTGAGCTAAGTTTCTTTTATTTTCAAGATTTTGGACAAACACACACTGTCTGTGAGTTGATTTGCAATTACAAAAGGAATATATGTCCACAATGAGCACATTTGAACTGTTTAACCTTGAGGTTCCATGAACATCTATATCGGACGTGCAGATCACATCCAAAACAGACGTCATAAAAACGTTTATTCTGGCTCCTCAGTGGACGTCTTTTCAACGTCTTTTCAGTGGACGTCTTTTTTTCTTTGCTTAGTGGGTATGTTATTAGAATGTTACCACTAAACATTTTTAGAATGTTTTTAAAGAATGTTATCCTAACTTTTAAAAGAACATTCTGGGAACAAAAATATAACTACCCGCTGAAAACATTTATAGAACAATGTAGGTAATGTTCTCAGAACATTCTTATAACAAAAAAAATCTAGCTGGGACTTGAGTGAGCTCTTAACACATTATACTCAATCACATCTACTGCGGTCTCTAAACTCTGACCAGCTGATAATACCTAGAATATCAAAATCAACTGCAGGTGGTCGATCCTTTTCCTATTTAGCACCTAAACTCTGGAACAGTCTTCCTAGCATTGTCCAGGAAGCAGACACACTCTGTCAGTTTAAATCTAGACTAAAAACACATCTCTTTTCAATGGCATACACATAAAACACTTTTTTTCAATTAAATGATTATTAGGCTGCATTATCTAGGTCAGCCGGAACCTTGAACACTTCCCATAACACCTGATGTACTCGTTACATCATCAGAAGAATGGCATCTACGCTAATGTTAGTGTCTCTGTTTTATCCCAAGGTCTACTGCAGTCAGCCGGTGGACCTGCACCCAGATGTGACCAACACATGACCATGAAGTGTCTGCAGAGACCGTGTCATTTAGACTCCCCCTTAAGCTGCCTCATCGACACGGCATCCTCAATAAACCTATCTCCGGCGTGATGACTCCGATTGTTTGAATAGTCCTAGTTAATAATTTTTTTAATCGATATGTCATCCTCAAAACAACCCGTCTCCAGCGTGTTGCCACCGATCTTTCGAATATTACACTTTAGTAATTGTTTAATCAATACGGCATCCTCAATAAAAACCTGTCTCCGGTGTAATGACTCCGATATTTCAAATTATTTATTTTTAATAATTATTTAATCGATACATCATCCTCAATAAACCCGTCTCCGGCGAGTTGGCTCAGATCTTTCAAATATTCAGATCGATTTTGACCTCTGACCTTTAAAATAATAATTTTAATAATAATAATACGCTGTTTGTTAATTGGCCAGAGGAGAACTGGCACCCCGACTGAGCCTGGTTTCTCCCAAGGTTTATTTTTCTCCATAAGGTCTCCTGATGGGGTTTTGGTTTCCTTGCCACTGGCTTGGCTTGCTCAGTTGGGGTAAAAACTATTTTTCGAATATATTTCAAAATAAATCTAATTATTAAACTAAATTAACCATATAGACCAAATTACTGATCTAATTACTGATCTAAAGCCCACATTGTTACTGTATGATAATCGAAATATATTTTGTTGCATTATTTTTCTGTTTAACACTGTGAAGCTGCTTTGAAACAATCTGCATTGTTAAAAGCGCTATATAAATAAAGTTGACTTGACTTGACTTGATGACAGGGAACTCGCACTTACGCAGGGCACTGGAAGACAGCCAAGTGGCGTGATTTTATTGGGACCCCCATTCGTCAGTCACTGACGTTACTTGGAGTGACTGAACGAAAGGGAACGTCTCGGTTACGTATGTAACCCTCGTTCCCTGAGGAGGGAACGGAGACGTAACGTCCCTCTGCCACATCCACTGTGCCGCTGAAACGGCCGGAAGTTCAGTCTTGGCTCCTCAGCAGGTAAACATAATGCGACGTTGCCAGCCTTTTATACATGGTGGGGTGGAGCTACACATGCAAATTCCGCATGTCCATGGCATTGGCACTGCCATTGGGCATTTTCTAAGATCTCGAAGATGATTGGCTTCTAAGCAAAACCCCCATTCGTCAGTCACTGACGTTACGTCTCCGTTCCCTCCTCAGGGAACGAGGGTTACATACGTAACCGAGACGTTGTTTTCAACCGCGTTTCCTGTTTGCTGTGACGTTGACGTCACTAACCAATGAGAAGAGTTGCGTAACATAAAAAAAAATTATGTTAAAAGGTCAAGTCAAACTGTCCAAATAAAGCAAACACTGATCACCATAATGGTGATCAACAAAACATCAACATCTAAACCTCTGTTAATTCCCAATAAGAGCTTATGTAGACGTCTGACAGAAATAAAGTCAGTCTGGTTAGTAATCTGTGAAACTGGTAATAAGTGTACTTTTTGTGGAGGTGTTAATTCCAACCAAAATTCAACATCTGCACAACGTTGGATTTAGACGTCAAACCAATTTTCATTTTCAACCAAAATCCAACGTCTGACCGACGTTGGCTTAGTTACACTCTAAAAAGAGATGTGCAAACAATGACATCAACATTATTATAAAAAACATTATTTACAAAAGAAGAATATATTTATAGTAATTGGACGAATTGTGTAATTGTACACAATTGGTCCTTAGGGTCAAACACTTGCCAAGCTCAACAAATGCATGTGATGATGTCATTATCATCTGATCATGTTTTTCTCTTGTTATTTCTGCTGTTTCAAATGTGATGAATAAACACACAGTTCCAGCAAACAGAGAAAAGCTGAAGTAAAGAAGTCCAGGGTCAAGAGGTCAAATAAAGAAGCCACTAATCACGATTCTGGTGACTTCAAATCAAACATTCAATGATTCGTCAACACTAAATCCTGTTCATCTCAATAAGAGCTTCTGACAGAAAAAAAGTCTGTCTGGTTAGTAATCACAAGTGAGAAGCGGTGAAAGCTTTTGAAAGAGGCATGATGTGATTGGCTGCCAAAACGCCGACTGCTGTTTCATTTTAACACACTTGTTGTGTTATATCTACACAACATGTGTCAAAATACCCTCAACACATTCAGTGTGTTGTTTTTTAACACATCTCTTTTTGCAGTGTAGAGTCTAACGTATTCTTGACGTTACATTGACGAACTGTGCCTGCTGGGGAGGTTAATCATCTAGATATTTTTCAACCATAATTTAGTGATGTTCTTCTAGTTCCAGTCCTTGCAGTGAAAGAGACATACAGGGTAAACAACTTGGCTTGTTTGCTGATCCCTCTGGTTTAGAGGGGTTTAGCGCACTTGTCAGATGGTTTTTGAGATCAGATGAGAGCAGAAAAGCCTTACATTTTTTTCCCCCATTTGTCTATGACATCACAACCTTAATTATGTCGTCAGATCCTTATTTTGAAAGGGGGAATGTCACAGCATAACAGAGTTGAAAAGAAGTACAGAGACAAAGAAAATATATAAAGCATTGTGGGAAGAAAATACACAGACTGTGAAATCATGATATTTTACATTTAATAAAAGCCTAAGCTTTTATTAGCTTTATATTCTTTAGATGTAAGTGAAATGACCACATGTACGTACACAATTTATGTAACTACATTGTAGTTGATAATAAATTTGTATAATTTAAAATAATTTAACATAACGTGTCATGTTTTTCTATTTTAAGTCTTCTGCAATCGATGTAAAAATGTAAGTTTCTGCCAACACCCTTGATATTACATCTGGTATATTTTGGTTAACACGCCTGCTATTATTTCAGTCCAGGTTCAGTCACATTCCCTAACATGTTGGAACAGGAATGCAAACTGATGGGAGGACTGTTTAACTGACAGCTCAGGGTTATTATTGACTGTTATTTGCTGAGCGGAATAATGTCAATGACAAAATATGGCCTCTGTTATCATTGGTGCAATTCTTATTGTTTTGGTTTTGCAGTGTCAGTAATGCAGTAATCACAACCACTGTTTAATATTAGCTTTGATAGACATTTTCCTGAATATGTATTTGCATTCCTTCATCCATCCACTCCTCCGTCCCTCCCTCTCTCATTCACTCTCCCACGGCTTCGTATTTCTCTGTTTCTTGTTTTCTCTTTTGCTCTCTCTCTCTCTTATGTACGCTCTTATTCATTTTGTGTTTATACCTTGATACACATGGAATGCGATGACTCTTACAGCGTCCTCATCATTCCTCTCCAGAACAGCCTCTACAGCCCTGATGGTCTGCACTGCTTCCACTGGGTAAGAGACTGGGTAAAAATGGTTGCCAGATGGGATGGAATAATTCATACAAGGGAGCAAATCGTAAACCTCCTCTTGGAAACATCAGAACAGTCTGTTTGTGACTAAACTTAAAAATGAAAGATTGCAAAGACAAATGTTGAATGTAAATTTGCTTAAGCCTTGTCTGACATTTGAAGTCGTTGGTTTGGGACTTACGTAGTTTGTATACTTGGGCAGTTTGAAAAGAAGGTTAGATGGCTTAGACAAAATCAGTTGAATTGTATTGTTTTGAACTACAGTATATGCCTTATGTAAATGCATGCCAAATTCTTCTCAGTTGTTGCCAGTCAGGTATTTGATGGTTGCTGAGGTGTTCTGGTCCAAGGTACACTGTAAAAAATGCTGTAAAATAACGGCTAAATTTTGACCGTAACATGCTGTTTTCCAATAAAACAGTAATATACCGTAGAAAACAATGCAATCTGGGTAATATATTCATTTTCGAGAAAAAAGCCAACAGAAATATATTGTGAATTAACAGCACTCAAAGTCGACACACAGAGGCTGTGTTCCAAATCACACCCTATACCCTCATTCACTAGTTTACTGATATAGACCACTTGACAGAGTGCGTGAGAAGAAGTGAGTGAATTCAGACAAATGAACACCTGCTGATATCACTGAAGGAAAGAGAAACATGAAAAGAAAAAAAAGTTAATTTCATCAACTGAAGATAAAAGAAGACATTAAATCTCTAAAAATCTCAGCAGAGGATTAAACAACTCCACAAACAGCATTACCAGCTTCACACATTACTAACCAGACTGACTTTATTTCTGTCAGATGTCTGCAGGAGCTCTTATTGAGAAATAACAGATATTGTTTTATGGTTTCTTTTGACGTTACCATTATGGTGATGAGTGTTTGCTTAAGTTGGGCTCATGAACCTTGATATTTGCGTTAGTTTTTCTCTTGCTGTTTTAATAGTGTGTTTTAAATACATTTGTTGTAGCCAGCAAGCTAAGAGAAAACATAAAAAGATATTGACTAATTATTGGTCCTTGTACGTTTTGATCATTTTGTTTCCTGTTTGAAATGGAATAACGAGATTAGATGAATCGGCTTGTTTATTTGTTTAGTTTAAAAACGAAAAATTAGATTTTTGCTCGATATATCATTTTTCGTGTGTGGTTTAGAAATCGGTTGATGGGTTCGATATTTCATTTGCACATGAAGGCGGTGCTGAAACGCCCATTTCCTCTGATTGGTCAAATTGCTCCGCCTTCAGTACGAGCTTGTCTGTCAGGCAGAATAAGAGCCAGTGCGAGTGCGGCTCTGTACTTTAATAAATAATGTCTGAAACCACCACTCACTGTTAACTAATATTTGAAGCAGAAATATGTTGCTGGTCACGTAATTCGTGCTGCTGCAACTCGCTAGCGACCCCATTAATGTGAACCACAGTATAGGCTATATGACAGATTATAGTATGATGATGTATTTGCCATTGATAAATAAAGGGCAAATAGTTCCGTCTGTTTGGATAAAAGGGAAATGGGAATACAAATCAATAATAGGCTGAACTGTACCATGATAATATGTCCGTAACAGTTACCGCTACATAGCTTCACACATATGGGCAGCCAATATTAAAAATAAATAAATAAATATATAAATAAATATACAAATAAATGTAAAAAAGCAAAAATAAATAAATAAATAAATAAATAAATAAATAAATAAATATACATAGAAAGGCGAAAAAACAAAAATTAATAATTATTTATACATTTATTTCCATATTTATTTATTTATTTATTTATTTATTTCCATATATATTTATTTATTCTTTTATTTATTTATACATTTATTTATTTATATTTTTATTTATTTCCACATTTATTCCTTTCTACATTTATTTATTTCTATATTTATTTATTTATGCATTTATTTATTTCTATATTTATTTATTTATTCATTTATTTATTTCTATATTTATTCATTTATTTATTTATGCATTTATTTCTTCCAACATTTATTCGTGCGTAGGGTAATGCGGAGGGCGGGGTTTACCTCAGACATAGCAATCGAGCTCAGAGTAAGCGATGGTGAAGCGTTGAGGCCACAGTGACACCTTGTGGTGTGGCCGAAATACAATAAGTACAGCCGACTGACGCTGATACCAGACCATTGAATTTTAAAGTAAATTCCAAAAACAATACTTACAGCAACAGAAACAATTTGTTCTATTAAGCGGTGGTAGTCTTTAGCCTACTTCATTAAACTCATGTCCAGGGGCAACTTTATTAAATGTATGAACGTCACGTTAATCCAAATATATGGCATGAAGTGATACGTTTAATATGAAACTAAAACAGACAGCCGGTGGCAGCATGTCATTGTCTTAATGAGTGAGTTACTTGTTTCCTTAAAATAAACTGAATCAAAAACAATGCGGTTCAGCTGTAGATTTGTTTCTGATCATTTCTATTTAGGCCTATATGCGTTATTTAAAATAATAATAATGAAAATAAATAAACAAACGCATGTTCGGGGGAACGATAGGCTATTTTTGAGTTTAATGCACAAACCTGCGTGACCATATCAGATTCAGAAATGGAAATTACGAATGCATTAATATTTGTTTTCAATTTCAGAAAAGTTGATTGAATATTTACAGGTTTGTATCTCGTTATTTTATTTTTTTCAGAATAGTAAAGTGTCTATCCAAGTATCATACTGATCAAATATCGAAGCTATCTCTATCTAATAGTCTACTTCAAAGATCAAATGAAATTATTGATTGTTAAAAAATGTCTCTCTCTCTCTCTCTCTCTCTCTCTCTCTCTATATATATATATATATATATATATATATATATATATATATATATATATATATACACAGCAAAATCCTCAGTGTTAAATGTACACTGCGAGTGTATGTATGAGTCCACTAGAGCAGTGGTTTTATAGTGGTTTATAACTAGTTTAGTTCCCCTCACTCCACAACAAATCCTTCAAAGTGAACAGTATTCAGAACGGATCAAGAATTAAAAAATAGCCTACAATTAGGCTATAAAGCCAAAACAAAATAATTTAATGAGAAACTGAAAGTAACAAGCTTTGGTCTTGCGTAGCCCGACTCCCTCATTCGAATCCAAATGTTTCCATATTCGCGATGTAGCCCATTTGGATGCATAACCATTATTTATTATAGGCTTTGTACTTCACTCGCGTCCCAATATTGATGGGAAAAAATCATCCTCTTCACTTGCACAAAAATGTGATTGGGAATAGAGACCTGCACTTCTGCGGGACCCAACGCATATAGAGTGCACCGAGGGACTAGATTTGATGGCTGAGTGCGGGTGCGTGCGGCAAGGTATTCGTGTGTGTGCGAGTTGCGGGAGAATAAAACTATTTGCGGGACTCCCGCAAAAAAGAAATATCGAAAAATAAAACATCTAGAAACAAATAAATTGTTATGCATCTATTGCACAAATCAACAAGAACAACTAAAGCAAAATAAAATTGATTTACAGGCGCAAGCATAGGCAGAGTTTCTGTTTATAAATTGTTTTGCTGCGCTGTGCAATGTAACGAATTTGTGTTTATTTCTAGAACGCAATGGACAAACAGATGCATTTAAGATAGAATCCACTCACCTTTCAAAACGTCTGAGTTTTTTGCGCAGTTCTGAATCCTGAATGCTGGCAAATCCTCTGATTATAACAAATAAAATGTATACATTATGGAAGATTCATTGCCCAGTCAAGTTTTATTGATTACAGAGCTTTGTGAGATTGCGATGAACTGAGATTCTTTTAAATTATGAAGGGAGCGCACTTTGCACGCATTCTGCCTCGCCAAACCATGCACGCACACGCTTGCTTTTACATTAAATTACTTGAAATAGTGTCATGGACGTAAAGAAAAAACGTTTATATGCGCGGACGGAGCGGACAAAACATGAATGTTGCGGACGGGAGCGGAAGAAGGTAACATCCGTCCTGCACAGGTCTCTATTTTGGAACACCACAGTGGATCAGTGCTCCCGCTGAATGGCACGAATTGTTGGCTATTACTGACTATTTGAACTGAGCTGTGTAACTTTTTATATATTAGGTTGACTATTTATTTTTGATAATGAACTGACTGACTGTGATGTCAAGTTTGCAATGCTGGAATATTTGTTTGCGCGCGAGGCTCTGGCACGAACGAGCAGAGGAAACATAAATAAAATACTCCGTCATTTTGGTCATACAAATAATAAGAGAAGGACATCGTTCAAAATTGCAAAGTGTTTACTTACATTGTGCTATTGTAAAATAAAGAAAACAAGATGTGCTTTTTGTCATCTGGGTTTCCATTACGTGAACTTGTTCAAGGAGCACCGCGCCTCACAAACAATAAACCAAACTCAGCAGCAACTGTCACACATTTCTTTCTTTTGTTTGATCTGTTAAAAAGTCAATTATATTTCACATATTTATTCCTTTTATATAGGCCTATAGACTGATTTTATGAAAAATATTTATTTTTTATTTTTAGTATAACTCCATTTTCCTTAAATAGTCCTGGCGACCATTTTTTTTAATTCTCACGACCCACCCGAGGGTCCGCGACCCAGGGTTTGAAAACCACTGCACTAGAGTCCACAATCAGAGTGTTAAAAGGTAACACCGAATCAGTGTTGAAGTTAATGAGATAATTAAGTGATGATTGAGCATTCATGATGAACACCTGCTGTTAATAAGCTGTTACCTGATGATAACAAGCAGAATCACTAAAGGAAAGAGAAACACAAGAACTACAACTGACTTCAGCCACAGCCTTGTTGAAGCATGTCACCATTGTTGAGATTCATACGCGGATTCATGATGTCTCTGTGTGAGATTGTTGATGTGTGTGTGTGACTAAATTTTGCAGGAGTTAGAAGTGATTAGTGTACAATCGTATTAAAACAAGTTTTAGAACGTACTCAGGTTTAAAACAAAGATAATAGTATGTTGCGCATATTTAGTCATTAGATGGGAGAACAAAACCGCTACACCATGAGCATACCCTGATCATCAAGCAGCCAACAGCATCAAACTGCCCAACTAATAAAAACACTAATCACCATAATGGTGACATAAAAACATGTATAACAGAAATAAAGTCAGTCTGGTCAGTAATGTATGAAGCTGGTAATGCTGTTTGTGGAGTTGTTTAATCCTCCTCTGCTGAGATCTTCAGAGATTTAATGTCTTCTTTTATCTTCCGTTGATTTCATCTGAAGTCAGTTGTAGTTCTTGTGTTTCTCTTTCCTTTAGTGATTTTGCTTGTTAACAGCAGGTGTTCATCATTAATTCTCAATCATCACTTAATTATCTCATTAACTTCAACACTGATTCGGTGTTACCTTTTAACACTCTTAGTGTAGACTCATTGTGGACTCATATAAACACTCGCAGTGTACATTTAACACTGAGGATTTTGCTGTGTATATATGCTAGTCAATCAATCAATCAATCAACTTTATTTATATAGCGCTTTTACAATGACGATTGTTTCAAAGCAGCTTCACAGTGCTAAACAGGACAACATTGCAACAAAATTTGATTTGGCTAGTTTAATTTGGATAGTTTATAGAATTATATATGACCAAATTAATAAATTCTATTTGTATATTTAGTTGAGTAACTTGGATCATAATTTGAGTGTCCCCAACTGAGCAAGCCAAGCCAAAGGCGACAGTGGCAAGGAACCAAAACTCCATCAGGGCATGATGGAGAAAATAAACCTTGGGAGAAACCAGACTCAGTCGGGGTGCCAGTTCTCCTCTGGCCTATTATTAACAGTGTATAATTATTACTCTGGCAACCTTGCAGGTCATAAATCATATTAGATAGGAATATTAAAAATTTTGGGTATGACGCACGAGACGGGTTCATTTAGGATGGCGCGTCGATTACACAAGAATATGAATACTTGAAAGATCGGAGTTATTGCGCTGGAGACGGGTTAATTGAGGATGACGTGCCGGTGAGGCAAATTCAGAGGAGACACTTGTGGACATGGTCTCAGCAGACACTCCAGGATGAGCTGGTCATGTCCAGATGCAGGTCCACCATCCGATCCGGCCGACTGCAGTAAACCTCGGGATAAACAGAGAGACTAACATTAGTGTAAATGCCACTCTTTTTATGATGTAACGAGTACATCAGGTGTTATGGGAAGTGTTCCCGGTTCCGGCTGACCTAGTTAATGCAGCCTAACAATCAGTCATTTGATTTGAATAAAGAAAGTTAAAAATGTTCTATGTGTATGCCATTGTAAAGAGATGTGTTTTTAGTCTAGATTTAAACTGACAGAGTGTGTCTGCTTCCCGAACAATGCTAGGAAGACTGTTCCAGAGTTTAGGTGCTAAATAGGAAAAGGATCGACCGCCTGCAGTTGATTTAGATATTCTAGGTATTTTCAACTGGCCAGAGTTTAGAGACCGCAATAGACGTGATGGAGTATAATGCGTTAAGAGCTCGCTTAAGTACTGGGGAGCTAAACCATTTATTGCTTTATAAGTAATAAGCAAGATTTTAAAATGTATGCGATGTTTAATAGGGAGCCAGTGCAGTGTTGACAGAACTGGACTAATATGATCGTACTTCCTGGTTCTAGTAAGAACTCGAGCTGCTGCGTTTTGGACCAGCTGGAGTTTATTTATTAAGCGAGCAGGGCAACCACCCAGTAGAGCATTACAATAATCTAGCCTTGAGCTCATGAACGCATGTACTAATTGTTCAGCATTTTGCATTGAAAGCATGTGACGTAATTTAGATATATTTTTAAGATGGTAGAATGCAGTTTTACAGATGCTAGAAACGTGGCTTTCAAAGCGAAAGATTGGTATCAAAGAGCACACCCAGGTTCCTCACTGACGACAAGGGCTTGACAGAGCAGTCATCGAGGGTTAGACAGTATTCTAGGGCACTACTTGTGGAGCTTTTCTGTCCAATAATTAAAAATTCAGTTTTATCTGAATTAAGTTGCAGGAAATTACTATTCATCCAATTTTTTTATATCAGCTATGCATTCCGTTAATCTTGTGAATTGGTAAGTTTCGTCAGGGCGTGAAGAAATATAGAGCTGAGTATCATCAGCATAACAATGAAAACTAACGCCATGCTTCCTTATGATATCTCCCAGTGGTAGCATATACAGGGTGAAAAGCAACGGTCCTAACACTGAGCCTTGCGGTACTCCATACTGAACTTGTGATCGGTGTGACATCTCTTCATTTACTGCTACAAACTGATAACGGTCAGATAAGTAAGATTTAAACCATGCCAATGCAGTTCCACTAATGCCAACATCATTTTCGAGTCTATTCAAAAGAATATTGTGATCGATAGTATCGAATGCAGCGCTAAGATCGAGTAACACTAATAGAGAGATACAACCACGATCAGATGATTTACATTTACATTTAGGCATTTAGCAGACGCTTTTATCCAAAGCGACTTACAACATAGGAGTACAGGAAGCAATCAGTCATGAATAGGCGCAAAACGCAAAAAGTGCCTTAAATACCAAGTTTTGGATATTACATAGAATAAGCTTAAGCTAGAATAAGGAAGGAATAAAAGAGAAGAGTTTTTTTTTTTTTTTCTTATGATAAGGTTAAGTGCTCACGAAAGAGATGAGTTTTTAGCTGTCTTTTGAATGATGACAGTGATTCTGCCATCCGGATGGAGGTAGGAAGATTGTTCCACCAGCCAGGAACGGTGAATGAAAAAGTTCTGGAGAGGGATTTCATGCCTCTCTGTGATGGTACCATAAGCCTACGCTCCTTACCTGAGCGAAGGCTTCTGGTAGGGGTAGACTTCGTAGGAGCGAGTCGAAATATGCTGGTGCCGAGCCTGTGGTGGATCCATAAGCGAGTGTCAAGCCCTTGAACTTGATGCGGGCATCAAGTGGCAGCCAGTGCAGAGAGATGAAGAGAGGTGTGACATGGGCCCTTTTGGGCTCATTAAATACAAGACGTGCTGCAGCATTCTGAATCATTTGAAGAGTTTTGATTGCACACGATGGAAGACCAGCCAGAAGCGCATTGCAGTAGTCAAGCCTAGAAATGACAAGGGCCTGGACGAGAAGTTGTGTTGCATGCTCTGTAAGGAACGGTCTGATCTTCCTGATGTTGTGCAGAGCAAACCTGCATGATCGAGCTGTCTTTGAAATGTGGTCTTTGAAGGACAGCTGGTCAAAGATTACACCAAGATTTCTGACCGACCCTGAGGGGGTAATCAGAGATGAACCTTGCTGTATGGTGAAGTTGTGTTGTAGAGTGGGATTGGCAGGGAAGACGAGAAGCTCAGTCTTTGCCAGGTTGAGCTGAAGGTGGTGTTCTTTCATCCATGCCGAGATGTCTGCCAGACAGCTTGAGATGCGTCCATCTACTGTGGGGTCATCTGGTTTAAATGAAAGATAGAGTTGAGTGTCATCAGCATAGCAATGGTATGAGAAGCCATGTGCCTGTATGATGGGTCCCAGTGACGTAGTGTAAATGGAGAAGAGAAGAGGTCCCAGCACTGAGCCCTGAGGAACCCCCGTGGTCAGTTGATGTGCTTTGGATACCTCACCTCTCCAGGCAACCTTGAAAGACCTACCTGTGAGGTAAGACTCAAACCAGTGGAGCGGAGTCCCTGTGATGCCCAGTGATGAGAGGGTGGACAGAAGAATCTGGTGATTCACTGTGTCAAATGCAGCAGATAGATCGAGGAGGATTAGGAGCGATGATCTGGAAGCAGCTTTTGCCATCCGCAGGGCTTCAGTGACTGACAGTAATGCAGTCTCTGTTGAGTGGCCCTTTTTGAAACCTGACTGGTTAACGTCCAGCTGATTTGACTGTGAGAGGAAAAATGAAACCTGGTTGAGAACAACCCGCTCAAGTGTTTTTGCTATGTAAGGCAGGAGAGAAATAGGTCTGTAGTTCTCTACAAGTGATGTGTCTAGAGTGGGTTTCTTAAGCAGTGGGGTGACCCGGGCCTGCTTGTTGATAAATTTTGTTGATAAATCCAAAACTTACCACACAACTTACTCCACTTACTTTGTTTGATGGAGTCTATTTAATAATCCAACTCACCACAGTTGTCTAATGAACTCAGAAAACAGGAGACCCGGGTGCCGGGATGGAAAGCTACCAGGCTAGCGAAAAGCTAACACGTGGTAGTGATTTAGATTAAAAGCTAGTGATGTCAAATTTAACTTGATAGGCTATATTAAACAATATATGGTGATGAGTAAGTTATTTTTAGCAGTATAGATAACAAAGAAAATATATCAAATAGAGATTCAAACGCAGCTATACAGAGCTACAAACACTGACGCATGCAGCAGCAGCAGTAGGTAGACTGGAGCAATCGATCAGGGAGCAATCGATCAATGTGGTAGGGATGTGGTAGGGAAAAAGCCTACCACTTGAATGTGGTAGGGAAAAAGCCAGTGCTGAGAGATGTGTTGATGATGTGAGTGCTGGTAGAAGTGCTGGTAGAAGTGTGGGAGAGATGGCTTGCAGAAGGTGTGAGGGGATAGGATCTAGAGGGCAGGTGGTGGGATGGCTGGAGAGGAGAAGTTTAGATACTTCTGCCTCAGTGAGTGTAGAGAAGGAGGAGAGAAGATGTTTGGCTGTGGGTGTGGCTGATCTAAAATCCTGTGTGTGCGGGGATGGGAACTGACTGCTGATGGTTGTAGTTTTATTTGTGAAGAAGTGGGCAAAGTCGTCTGCAGATAAAGAGGTGGTGGGAGGTGGTGGAGGTGGACAGAGGAGAGAGTTGAATGTTCTGAAGAGTGTGCGTGTGTTAGAGGTGCTGTGATTTTGTTGTGGAAATATGAGGATTTAGCCACATGGACATCATCTGAGAATGATGAGAGCAGAGATTGATATTTACCCAGGTCAGACGGGTCGTTTGATTTTCGCCATTTTCTCTCTGCTGCCCTTAGTTTTGTCCGGTGTTCACGTAGAACATCAGATAACCATGGGTTAGCAGGAGTGGGGAGTGCTGGCCTACAAGACAGAGGGCAGATACTATCTAGACAAGAAGTTAAAGTAGAGCATAGAGTGTCTGTTGCAGTGTTGACATCCATGGATGAGAACTGTGTGGGTGAGGGAAGAGACTCTTATCATCTTTAAAGATGATAAGAGTAAATCATTTGTAACTCTAATTAGAGCAGTCTCAGTACTATGATACGGTCTAAATCCTGACTGGAAATCCTCACATATACCATTTCTTTCTAAAAAGGAACATAATTGTGAAGACACAGCCTTTTCTAATATTTTTGATAGAAACGGTAGATTTGAGATTGGTCTGTAATTGACTAATTCTTTAGGATCAAGTTGCGTTTTTTTAATAAGTGGTTTAATTACAGCCAACTTAAAAGTTTTTGGTACATATCCTAATGTCAAGGATGAATTAATAATATTAAGCAGAGGATCTATGACCTCTGGAAGCATATCTTTTATTAGCTTAGTCGGTATAGGGTCAAGCATACATGTTGTTGATTTTGATGATTTAACAAGTTTAGCCAATTCTTCTCCTCCTATAGCAGTGAATGAGTGTAGATATCCATTTTACTTCAATAGATATCCATTACTTTTTAATTTCTTCTACCCACCAAAATATGACTTCTTGAAATTGATGAAAAATAAAATTAGCTTTTAATTAAAACAATAACAAATATCATCCACCAAAGCTCAGAAAATTTAAGAAAACGTATTTCTAAGGGAAGGTATTTAAAATCCTTCCCTTATTTATAATCATAACCCTTATAATTATAAGAAGGTATTCGCTTTTGTTGAATTGTATTCAATCTTTTGAGACTCCAATTTAGCTTCCAATGTAAATGTATTTCGGTTGAAAGATGTTTAAATATACGTTTGGAAAACAGGACAAAAATATTGAGGAACTATTATTATTTTTATTTTTTTTGCATGCAACAACAATCAATGACATAACTTCATTAATTTAAGTCTTTCTGCTCTACTAAGACATCTTTAAAGCCTTAATTTGTTTAAAGGCGAATTAAGACTTTTACAGATATTTTTATCACCCGAGAAACGCTAACACGAATCATAAAACATGTCATAACATCTTTTTTAAATCTTAAACAGATTATAACCCACACTATGGAATCCCTTGCTTAGAATACGCATAATGCTTATTCACTTACTGCCATTGAATCCATCGCTTTCGATCAGATAATCAGACTAACATCGACGTGTGAACTTACGCGCATGCGTGGTGACACAAACGTGCCGTCATACCAAATACTAGCGTGCATGCGTAGTACATACATACGTGACGTCAAAATGCGTGACGTCAGCGCGCTACAGTCTGCAGCGAGGAGTATTTGGGTGGATTGCTGTTTTTTTTAGATACCCCTCGCTGCAGACTGTAGCGCGGTGACGTCACGTATTTTGACGTCACGTATGTTACGTGTTACATGTCTTTGTAACGCATGCGCCATACCGGTGGTGACAGCGCATGCGTGTCGTCTGTGATATTGTCCGCGTGTTTTGGCGTCTTATGTGGCGTCCACGTCTTTAAAACGCATGCGAAAACTTGACATTAGTAGTTAATAAAATGTTGACATGTTAAAAACGCTAAAGAAATCTTTATCAGAAACAGAAAGAGCTTTGCCAAGTGTGTTTGCACTCACAAGGATTATTTTCTTGGTGCTGAAGCTTCCTGTGCATATACAATACGAATACAACAAGAACATAGTAATAAAAATTCAAAGAATAAAAAAAAACAGCAGCAAAACTGAGTACACATAACCATGGTTTTGACCATGCCACCTGTCATGTTTTTTGTTTATTTTTTGTGTATATTTTTGGACAAAGTGACAGTTTCTGTCACTTTGGCAATACTTAAACTGACTACATACAGTACATTTTAAGTGTCTGTAATCCCATATGCATACCAAAAAAGAAAAAGAAAAACTGACAACGGTGATAACTTTCTTTTATTTCCGAACAAAGCAGATCTCTCTTTTACAATTGTAATTACAGAATTATGTACACATTATAATATATACACAATATATAAATATAAATAATATATACCTATATAAATATATACATATATAAATATACATTATATAAAATATATAAATAAATTATACATTAATTATATAGCATATTTTATATATATATATATATATATATATATACACACACACACACACACAAACACATATATACAGTCGTGGTCAAAATTGTTGGCACCCCTGGTAAATATGATCAAATATGGCTGCAAGAAATAAATTTGCATTGTTTATCCTTTTGATCATTTATTTAAAAAATTCACAAAATCCTAACCTTTTATTGAAGTAAAAGAATTGAAAATGGGGGGTAAATCACATTATGTAATAAATGCTTTTGTCCAAAACACGTCAGCCACAATATTTGGCCCCCCTAAAAAATGTTATGAGTAAAATATTTCTGAAGTATATTCCCATTAATATGGACATTTCTTAGCACACCAGGGTGACAAGGAACATGAAATTGTTCAGCTATGATGTCTTGTTTTACAAGAGTATAAATATAAAGAAGCACAGAGGCCAAATTCCCTTAATCATTCATCACAATGAGTAAAACCACAGAATATAGTTCTGATGTGCAGAAAAAGATTGTCGAGCTTCACAAAATAGAAAGTGGCTGTGGGAAAATAGCTAAAGCATT
The DNA here is from genome assembly GCA_023029165.1 of Gobiocypris rarus. Classification (NCBI taxonomy): domain Eukaryota; kingdom Metazoa; phylum Chordata; class Actinopteri; order Cypriniformes; family Gobionidae; genus Gobiocypris; species Gobiocypris rarus. The sequence goes on from CM040923.1 coordinate 9,795,826, forward strand.
GAAAACCCCCATTTCCACCATCAGGGAAATAATTAAGAAGATCCAATCAATTAAAGATGTTATGAATCTGACTGGAAGAGGACGCATGTCTATATTGTCCTAATGCACGGTGAGGAGGAGAGTTTGAGTGGACAAAGACTCTCCAAGGATCACAGATGGAGAATCACAGAGATTAGTTGAGTTTTGGGGTCAGAAAGACAAAAACAAACAAACAAACCACTACATCACCACATCCTCCTCGCTCATCCAGAAACAAACTCCAGCATATTCAGTGGTCAGACACGACTGGAGCTTCAGACGGGACCTGGGTCTGTGGTCAGATGAACTATAAAAAGAGCTTTTTGGCAGCAAATCTACCAGAAGGGTTTGGTGCAAACAGGGAAAAAAATTACCCCATACCCACGACTAAATATACAGCTGGATCTTTAATGTTGAGGGCCTATTTTTTGCTGGAGGTCCTGGACATCTTGTTCAGACACATGGTATCATGGATTCTAGCAAATACCAACAGATTAAAAATCAAAACCTGACGACCTCTGCTAGAAATGGACCGTGGTTGGCTCTTCTATCAGGACAAAGATCCAAAACAAACATCAAAATCAACACACAAATGTGTCACTGAACACAGAATGAAGCTTCTGTCATGGCCATCCCATCCCCTGACCTGAACCCTATAGAGAATGAGTGATGAGCTGAAGAGAAGAAGCACCAACATGGATCTGTTTAATCCTCCTCTGCTGAGATCTTCAGAGATTTAATGTCTTCTTTTATCTTCAGTTGATTTCATCTAAAGCTGTGGCTGAAGTCAGTTGTAGTTCTTGTGTTTCTCTTTCCTTCAGTGATTCTGAATGTGTTCATCACTAATTCTCAATTTTCACTTAATTAATCCCTTAATTATCTCATTAACTTCAACACCGCTTCAATTACTCTAACACGCTGTAGTGTGGACACATGTAAGTGTTCATTTAAAACTGAAGATTTTGCTGTGGGGTTTAAAGGGTTAAAGGGATAAGATGAAAAAACCAGAGTGAACCGTAAATTAACGGTAAGCAACTGTAAATTAATTTACGGAAAAGTACTGTAAAAAAACAGCAATCTACTGGCAACCAGAGCTGCCAATAGATTACCGTTAAATCAAGGAAAGAACAGTAATATACTGTAAAACATAACAGGCAGATTTACCAGATGAATCGAGATATTTTGACTGAAATATTACTGAAAGTTAATAGAAAAAAGTTGTGCAAAGTCAGTAACTGATAAGGAGAGTAAATATTCAAATGATCTGTGTTTATGTGTTGTTGCAGAAGGTGATATAGAAGAGATCTTAGTTTAATGAATTAGTTTTGCGGGTCACCATTGTGCTGGAGAGTAGCGCCTGTGCTTCAGTCCAGGGTGAGCAGAGAAACACTGATGATATGCTGTCTGATGCTTTATTTAAAGGCAGTGTTTGCTGATGCAGTTATGAGCTGTTTGTTGATTTGGCTCATGTGTGCTATTGCTAATGATGAACAGCAAAGATTGAAGTTAAAGTCATATTTCTTCAGTATTTCACTACTCATTGCGACACATAACATGTTTGCAGTTTATATTTATATTAAGAAATGTTCTTTTTCAGTGGATTCAAATGAAATAAGTTTACAGTACAAACACCATATAAATACTTGTTTTAAAATGAGAACTGTTTTAAGCGATCAGTTTTCCAAATAAAGAGAGATCATTTCATGGTATTATTACGGTAACATACTGTAAAAAAGGAGAGCTATAAATAACGGTTGTGGGCTGTAAATTAACAGTACATTGCTGGCAACTACAGCTGCCAGTAGATTACCGTTATTTTACTGCACAATTTTTTACAGTGTATTTATAATCCTTCCCTTATTTATAATCATAACTCTTATAATTATAAGATGGTATTCGCTTTTGTTGAATTGTATTCATTCTTTTGAGACTCCAATTTAGCTTCCAATGTAAATGTATTTCGGTTGAAAGATTTTTAAATATCTGTTTGGAAAACAGGACAAAAATACTGAGGAACTATTATTATTTTTTTTTTTTTGCAATGCATGCAACAACAATCAATGACATAACTTCATTAATTTAAGTCTTTCTGCTCTACTAAGACATCTTTAAAGCCTTAATTTGTTTAAAGGCGAATCAAGACTTTTACAGATATTTTTAGCACCCGAGAAACGCTAACACGAATCATAAAACATGTCATAACATCTTTTTTAAATCTTAAACAGATTATAACTCATTCTATGGAATCCCTTGCTTAGAATACGTTAACACATACGCATAATGCTTATTCACTTACTGCCATTGAATCCATCGCTTTCGATCAGATCATCAGACTAACATCGACGTGTGAACTTACGCGCATGCGTGGTGACACAAACGTGCCGTCATACCAAATACTAGCGTGCATGCGTAGTACATACATACGTGACGTCATTCTTGCGCATGCGCGGTAACACATACGTGACGTCAAAATGCGTGACGTCACCGCGCTACAGTCTGCAGCGAGGAGTATTTGTGACTCCCAGCATGCATTGCGGTATGAATAAATTATGCTGCTGAATAGCCTGGTTATTTGCTTTAATTCTCACTGTTTACCTTTATTTTTGGTGTTGTTTTTGTGTTGACTTTTAGTAGTGTTTTGTGATGTTGATGAGTTGATCTGTTCATCTGTTGTGTTTATTGTCACCATTGTTGAGATTCATATGCTGATTCTTCATCTCTATGCCTTTCTAAAGCTCACTGCATATTAAATCATTTTTTAAAATCATGATCTTTCATAACTGAATCCTTATCACTGCTTGATATTTTGCAGAAGTCTCACCAATTGACACCAATTGACAAAACATTGCAAAGTCAAGGGTCAAGAGCCCAACTGAAGCAAACACTGATCACCATAATGGTGACCATAATGGAACATTATCAATTAAACATCAACAGCTAAACCTCTGTTAATTCTCAATACGAGCTTCTGTAGACGTGTGACAGAAATAAAGTCAGTCTGGTCAGTAATGTGTGAAGATGGTAATGCTGTTTGTGGAGTTGTTTAATCCTCATCTGCTGCGATCTTCAGAGATTTAATGTCTTCCTTTATCTTCAGTTGATTTCATCTAAAGCTGTGGCTGAAGTCAGTTGTAGTTCTTGTGTTTCTCTTTCCTTTAGTGATTCTGAAAGTGTTCATCACTAATTCTCAATTATCACTTAATTAATCTCTTAATTATCTCATTAACCTCAACACCGCTTCAATAACTCTAACACTCTGTAGTGTGGACACATGTAAGTTTTCATTTAAAACTGAAGATTTTGCTGTGGGGTTTAAAGGGTTAAAGGGATAAGAAGAGAAAACCCCAGAGTGAAACGTAAATTAACGGTAAGTAACTGTAAATTAATTTACGAAAGTCCCTGTAATTTAACGGTTAAATACTGGCAGCAGGGTTTCCAGCTGTGTACCGTAACCCTGCAGTTATTACCGTTAAATCAAGGAAAAAAACAGGAAAAATACTGTAAAACATAACAGTCAGATTTACCAGATGAATCAAGATATTTTCACTGAAATATTACTGAAAGTTAATAGAAAAAAGTTGTGCAAAGTCAGTAACCGATAAGGAGAGTAAATATTCAAATTAACTGTGTTTATGTGTTGTTGCAGAAGGTGATATAGACGAGATCTTAGTTTAATGCATTAGTTTTGCGGGTCACCATTGTGCTGGAAAGTAGCTCCTGTGCTTCAGTCCAAGATGAGCAAAGAAACACTGATGATGATCCTGATTCACGGTCGGTGTAGCAGTAGTAGGGAGGATGGTCGCACGAGGTCGCGGTCGGGGTGGTGGCAACAGGTGGGTTGAGAGTGGAGTGCGCATGGTAGGAAACGCAGATTCTGGAAGTGATCCAGAAATGGAGGTAATGAATGGAAGGTAGTTGAAAATCGAAAAAGAAAATCAAACTGGGGGCAGTATTCAGATTCTGATAGTGATAAGGGAAAACATCAGTTAAGGAGAAGAAAGGAGGAATATAAGGTAATGACACAATTCGTATCTGATTCTGCAATAAATCCGCTGAAATTAACTAAAGCAATTAGTGACGAGATAGGGCCGATTGATAATACTAAAATGGTGAGAGGTGGTAAGGTGTTATTATTTTGTAAAGATAACAAGCAACAGAAAAAGGCACTAGGAATGAAAACTTTACTGGGGGAAAAAGTAACAAATTCAATTCCAGAAGAGAAAAATTGGGTAAGAGGAGTAATAACAGGGATCCCGATTGACATGACAACAGAAAGAATCAAAAATAATATCTCTGGAGCAGAAGTGAAGGAAGTAAGAAGACTTCAGTATGTCAAAGACAAAGAAAAGATGGATAGTTTATCTGTGATGATAAATTTTGATGAGAATAAATTACCTGAAAGGGTATATTTAGGATACATGAGTTATATAGTTAGACCATATGTACCTCCCCCATTAAGATGCTTTAAATGCCAAAGATTTGGCCATGTTGCAGCAGTTTGTAGAGGGAAGCAAAGATATGCAAGATGCGGAGGAGAGCACGATTACGGTAAATGCGAACAAGGAGTAAATCCCAAATGTTGTAACTGTGGGGGAGAGCACAGCGCAGGGTACGGAGGATGTGAAGCGAGACAAAAAGTTCTGAAAGTACAAAATGTAAGAGTGGAAGATGGGTTAACATACACAGCAAAATCCTCAGTGTTAAATGTACACTGCGAGTGTATATATGAGTCCACTAGAGTCCACACTCAGAGTGTTAAAAGGTAACACCGAATCAGTGTTGAAGTTAATGAGATAATTAAGTGATGATTGAGCATTAATGATGAACACCTGCTGTTAATAAGCTGTTACCTAATGATAACAAGCAGAATCACTAAAGGAAAGAGAAACACAAGAACTACAACTGACTTCAGCCACAGCCTTAGATGAAATCAACAGAAGATAAATGAAGACATTAAATCTCTGAAGATCTCAGCAGAGGATGATTAAACAACTCCATAAACAGCATTACCAGCTTCACACATTACTGACCAGACTGACTTTATTTCTAGTATAAATCTACATAAGCTCTTATTGAGAATATAGTTTGTTTTTTATGTCACCATTATGGTGATTAGTGTTTTCTTTAGTTGGGCAGTTTGATGACTTTTTAATGTTAGTGTTTCTCTGGCTGCTGTATCTGGGTTTGTTATGGCAAGAAAAGCAAGAGAGAAGACAATCTGAAGCTGTTGGCTGCTTGATGATCAGGATTTGATCCTGGTGTAGCGGTTTTGTTCTCCGATCAAATGAGCAACATACTTTGTTGTATGATTCAAGAAAATATCCAGCACCGGTTTAATCAGAAACACTCAATACGTTTTAAAAAAGATTGTACACTAAGCACTTGAAACTCCTGCAAGAATTACTCACACACAGACATCATGATTCCACGTATGAATCTCAACAATGGTGACATGCTTTATGCCACAATGCAATCTGGGTGCATCATGCAAAACTCATCCATGGATCCTAGAATGCATTGTGGCATGAAGCATATCACCCTTGTTGAGATTCATACTCAGATTCATCATGTCTGTGTGTGAGTAAATCTTTTCTAGAATCACAATAAAACAAAGTTAATAGCATGTTGCTCATATTCAGTCATTGGATCGGAGAATTAAGACAATACACAATGATCATATCCTGATCATTAAGCAGCCAACAGCATCAGATTGTGTTTTCTCTTGCTTTTTTTGCCATAGCAAACCCAGATACAGCAGCCAGAGAAACACTGACATTAAAAAAGTCGTCAAACTGCCCAACTAAAGAAAACACTAATCACCATAATGGTGACATAAAAAACAAACTATATTCTCAATAAGAGCTTATGTAGATTTATACTAGAAATAAAGTCAGTCTGGTCAGTAATGTGTGAAGCTGGTAATGCTGTTTATGGAGTTGTTTAATCATCCTCTGCTGAGATCTTCAGAGATTTAATGTCTTCATTTATCTTCTGTTGATTTCATCTAAGGCTGTGGCTGAAGTCAGTTGTAGTTCTTGTGTTTCTCTTTCCTTTAGTGATTCTGCTTGTTATCATTAGGTAACAGCTTATTAACAGCAGGTGTTCATCATTAATGCTCAATCATCACTTAATTATCTCATTAACTTCAACACTGATTCGGTGTTACCTTTTAACACTCTGAGTGTGGACTCTAGTGGACTCATATATACACTCAGTGTACATTTAACACTGAGGATTTTGCTGTGTAGTGTGAGGTTCAGTATTTATGCTATTTCACTAAATTAAGGTATTTCTTTCAGCTGAGGAGACGTAGAGATCTGGAAAGACAAAAGGACATCCTGTGGGCTGGATTGCAGGTTGTGGAACAAGCACAGCTGTGGTACCACAATCGCCTGAAGCTGAATTTACAAAGGCACGTTAGCTTCAGCACGGGAGACTTGGATGGAGAGGTAAACAAACTGTCACAAAACACAACTGAGTAAAGCAGAAGTATAGTCACCTTGAGGCCTGTTCCTACAGATTTTAATTCAAACCCTGCACATTTTTAAATCTCAGCAGAAAATATGAATATCATTGCGATATCATTTGGATACATAAGAACTAAACATCTACAACCAACTTAAAAAATAGAACTAAAACCTTTTTTAATATATTTTCCTTTCAAGAATGTTCCCAAAATGTTTTTGATTTGCCAGAAGAGTTTTCTTTAGGGACCTAGAACATTCTTTTTCGGTTTGCAGAAAGCAAAATGTGCATTGCTGTGGATCCCTTCAAAACAAAATCCTCAGTGTTGAATGTACACTGCGAGTGTATATATGAGTCCACAATGAGTACACACTCAGAGTGTTAAAAGGTAACACCAAATCAGTGTTGAAGTTAATGAGATAATTAAGTGATGATTGAGCATTAATGATGAACACCTGCTGTTAATAAGCTGTTACCTGATGATAACAACCAGAATCACTAAAGGAAAGAGAAACACAAGAACTACAACTGACTTCAGCCACAGCCTCAGATGAAATCAACTGAAGGTAAAAGAAGACATTAAATCTCTGAAGATCTCAGCAAAGGAGGATTAAACAACTCCACAAACAGCATTACCAGCTTCATACATTACTGACCAGACTGACTTTATTTCTGTTATAAATCTACATAAGCTCTTATTGAGAATAGAGTTAGTTTTTTTGTCATCATTATGGTGATTAGTGTTTTCTTTAGTAGGGCAGTTTGACGACTTTTTAATGTAGTGTTTCTCTGGCTGTTGTATCTGGGTTTGCTATGGCAAGAAAAGCAAGAGAACACACAATCTGATGCTGTTGGCTGCTTGAGGATCAGGATATGGTCATGGTGTAGCGGTTTTGTTCTCAGATCTAATGACTGAATATGAGCAACATGCTATTAACTTTGATAACTTTGAAAAGATCCACTATAGGTTTAAACAGAAAACCTGAATACGTTTTAAAACAGATTGCACACTAATTGCTTCTAACTCCTGCTTTGATGTTTGAGGCTGGTAATGCTGTTTGTGGAGTTATTTAATCCTCTTCTGCTGAGATCTTCAGAGATTTAATGTCTTCTTTTATCTTCAGTTGATTTCATCTAAGGCTGTGGCTGAAGTCAGTTTTAGTTCTTGTGTTTCTCTTTCCTTTTGTGATTCTGCTTGTTATCATCAGGCAACAGCTTATTAACAGCAGGTGTTCATCATTAATGCTCAATCATCACTTAATTATGTCATTAACTTCAACACTGATTCAGTGTTACCTTTTAACACTCTGAGTCTGGACTCTAGTGGACTCATATATTCACTCGCAGTGTACTTTTAACACTGAGGATTTTGCTGTGTTGCACCAGGATTGAAAAGGCCTACACACAACACTAAAACAAACAGTCTAACTCTAACTAAACCTTAACATTAATTTATATCTTGTGATGATGAACTGGGAAATCATCACTAAGTGAACATTAGTTCACAGTGTTAGCAAGTGTTTTGATTGGTTGTTTGTTTCATGATGATGATTTGAAATGGGTATGGAGACAATATCTAGTATTTAAATGGTATTGAGTACAATAATTGAACAGAGGTTTTGAATTGGTTTTCATTTGGTTTTCATGTTGTATTGTTCACAGCTTATCAAGGATAATATGCATGATGTGATTTAAATACATTTGTTATAGCAAGCAAAGCCGAGAAGAAACACAAAAAGATGATGTTGACAATTTATTAATGGTCTGCTTCCCTGAGATTATTCAAGGTTTAATCTTGAATGTGTTTTTTTTTAAAATATTTCATTTTATGGAATGAGATCAATTAATGTTACAACAATCAGATCATTAGAAGAGCATGAAAACAGTTTGCGGACAAAACACTTTGAAAATTAGTGCCCTTCAGATTCACATAGATATCAAGAATCGGCGTATTGATCTCAACAATGGTGACGATCAAAAGCGTCATACTGCAATGCATGCTGGGTACCAGCATTGTTCAAAAATCGTCCATGACTCCCAGCATGTATTGTGGTATGAATAAATTATGCTGCTGAATAGCCTGGTTATTTCCTTTACTTCTCACTATTTACCTTTATTTTTGGTGTTGTTTTTGTGTTGACTTTTAGTAGTGTTTTGTGAAGTTGATGAGTTGATCTGTTCAGCTCGTGTTTATTGTCACCATTGTTGAGATTCATATGCTGATTCTTCATATCTACGTGAGTGTGAAGCTCAATGCAAATTATACCATTTTTGAAAAACATGAGTTTAAAAAATCCTTCATAACTCACTCCTAAATCCTGCTTGATATTTTGCAGAAGTGTCACTGATTGATATCGTACAATATGAGTAAAACTATATATTTTTAAAACAATGGGTTTGTTCAGGGAATAGACTAACAAACTAAACATCCCATTAAGAATATTTCATAAGCAAAACATAACCAGGGAAACCTGTTTATACTTTTTTCATGGCTATCTCTTGCTATAATAAATATGCCTATGAAACACAGTTACAGCAGCCAAAGGAAAACCATTGCACTAATGTAACGGGTCAAGAGCCCAACTGAAGCAAACGCTTATCACAATAATGGTGACCAAACATTATCAATTAAACATCAACACTAAAAGATCTGTTAATTCTCAATTAGAGCTTCTGTAGACGTGTGACAGAAATAAAGTCAGTCTGGTTAGTAATGTGTGAAGCTGGTAATGCTGTTTGTTGGAGTTGTTTAATCCTCCTCTGCTGAGATCTTCAGAGATTTAATGTCTTCTTTTATCTTCAGTTGATTTCATCTACACTGTTAAAAATGCTGTAAAATAACATTCAAATTTTGACAGTAACATGCTGTGAATTAACAGCACTCGAAGTCGACACACAGAGGCTGTGCTCCAAATCACACCCTATACCCTCATTCACTATTCCTACACTAGTTTACTGATATAGACCACTAGACAGAGTGAATTCACACACTGATGAACACCAGCTGATATCACTGAAGGAAAAATAAACATGAACAGAAAAAAAGTTGATTTCAAATTTTAAAGTTGATAAAAGAAGACATTAAATCTCTGAAGATCTCAGCAGAGGAGGATTAAACAACTCCACAAACAGCATTACCAGCTTCACACATTACTGACCAGACTGACTTTATTTCTGTCAGACATCTACAGAAGCTCTTATTGAGAATTAACAGAGGTTGTTTTATGGTTTGTTTACCAACAAAAAGTCCCTGTAATTTAAAAAGTCCCTGTAATTTAACGGTTAAATACTGGCAGCAGGGTTTCCAGCTGTGTACCGTAATCCTGCAGTTATTACCGTTAAATCAAGGAAAAACAGTAATATACTGTAAAACATAACAGTCAGATTTACCAGATGGATATTTTCACTGAAATATTATTGAAAGTTAATAGAAAAAAGTTGTGCAAAGTCAGTAACCGATAAGGAGAGTAAATATTCAAATGATCTGTGTTTATGTGTTGTTACAGAAGGTGATATAGAAGATATCTTCGTTTAATTCATTAGTTTTGCGGGTCACCATTGTGCTGTAGAGTAGCGCCTGTGCTTCAGTTCAGGATGAGCAGAAAGACGCTGATGATATGCTGTCTGATGCTTTATTTAAAGGCAGTGGCTGTGTTTGCTGATGCAGTTATGAGCTGTTTGTTGATTTGGCTCATACATGTGTGCTATTGCTAGAGGTGTGTGATACCGCTAGATTTGGTATTGATCCGATACCAAGTAAATACAGGGCCAGTATCGCCGATACCGATACCAATATCGATACTTTTTAATAATTAAGGTTGATGCGTCTTCAACCTAAATCTAAATTAATTTTCATGACTTTGTGATTTGCATTTTGGGTTATTAATCAGTACTACAAAAGCTTTTGTTCAGAAACAACTTTTGGTCGGGGGATTTTTCTTCTCCTCTCTCCGTTTCTGCAGCACTGCATTTTCTGGTCAGTGATTTTTCATATGTTTGTACAAATTAGTTGTATTGCCACTGTATTTTAAAAACTTTCTACAAAGGGTACAAGTTGCTGTTGTCTCATTTTCGGCCTGAAAATACAGCCATACAACGCTCCTCTTTCTCTCTGCTACCATTCTCCGCCTCTGACTGACTGCTGTTAGAAATGCGCGGCTGAGCGGCGTGCGCGCCTGACTGCTGGTGGTAGCGATAGTGGTGAGTCACGTGACGGTACAAAACAGGAGAAGGGGAGGAGGCAGTGTCGAGCACGAGAAGCACTCTTGAGCTTCCTCTGCTCTGTGACAGCAGCAGCATTTTGACAAACACGGCCAGGTCGCAAAACGAGAGAAACTGAAACTTAAGTATCGATATTTTCACGTTGGTATCGATCAATACCAATACCAACGTTGGTATAGATATTATCGATATTAGTATCGATCTGCCCACCTCTAGCTATTGCTAACGATGAACTGCAAAGATTGAAGTTAAAGTCATATTTCTTAAGTATTTCACTACTCATTACGACACAGTCGCAGTTTGCAGTTTATATTTATATTAAGAAATGTTCGTTTTCAGTGGATTCAAATGAAATAAGTTTACAGTACAAACACCATATAAATATTTGTTTTAAAATGAGAACTGTTTTAAGCGATCAGTTTTCCAAATGAAGATAGTTAATTTCATGGTATTATTACGGTAACACACTGTAAAAAAAAAAAAGGAGAGCTGTAAATAAACAGTAGAGGGCTGTAAATTAACAGTACATTGCTGGAAACCCTGCTGCCAGTAGATTACCGTTATTTTACAGCACAATTTTTTACAGTGTAAGGCTGTGGCTGAAGTCAGTTGTAGTTCTTGTGTTCCTCTTTCCTGATTCTGAAAGTGTTCATCACTCATTCTCAATTATCATTTATCTCTTAATTATCTCATTAACTTCAACACCGCTTCAAATACTCTAACACTCTGTAGTGTGGACACATATAAGTGTTAATTTAAAACTGAAGATTTTGCTGTGGGGTTTAAAGGGTTAAAGGGATAAGATGAAAAAAACCCAGAGTGAAACATAAATTAACGGTAAGCAACTGTAAATAAATTTACGGAAAAGTACTGTAAAAAAAACAGCAATCTACTGGCAACCAGAGCTGCCAGTAGATTACTGTTAAATCAAGGGGAAAAAACAGTAATATACTGTGAAACATAACAGTCAGATTTACCAGATGAAGAAAGATATTTTTACTGAAATATTAGTGAAAGTTAATAGTAAAAAGTTGTGCAAAGTCAGTAACTTGAGGAGAGTAAATATTCAAATGAACTGTGTTTATGTGTTGTTGCAGAAGGTGATATAGAAGAGATCTTAGTTTAAAGAATTAGTTTTGCGTGTCAGCATTGTCCTGGAGAGTAATGCCTGTGCTTCAGTCCAGGATGAGCAGAGAAACACTGATGATATGCTGTCTGATGCTTTATTTAAAGGCAGTGGCTGTGTTTGCTGATGCAGTTATGAGCTGTTTGTTGATTTGGCTCATACATGTGTGCTATTGTTAATGATGAACTGCAAAGATTGAAGTTAAAGTCATATTTCTTAAGTATTACGACACAACATTTTTGCAGTTTATACTTATATTAAGAAATGTTCTTTTTCAGAGGATTTAAATTAAATAAGTTTACAGTACAAACACCATATAAATACTTGTTTTAAAATGAGAACTGTTTTAAGCGATCAGTTTTCCAAATGAAGTGAGTGAATTTCATGGTACAGTAACATACTGTAAAAAGGAGAGGTGTAAATAAACAGTAGAAGGCTGTAAATTAACAGTACATTGCTGGCAACCACAGCTGCCAGTAGATTACCGTTATTTTACAGCACAATTTTTTTCAGTTGAGCGGCAGGAGAGGTAGTTGGGCTAAGGATAGCCTGGGGGCTATAGCATGAGAGGCTTCTGGGACAGAAGCAAGGCCTAATGCCTGATTTGCTGCTCCAAGCATTTTTTTTATTTCAGTTTGTATTGTATGATTTCATTATTTTTGTTGATTTATTTTTTATTCATTTTGAATTTTCTGTTTGTGTGCGAGGCAGCTGCCTGAATAAATCTTCGGGAACAAATGCTTTGCTACTGTGTACTCTCGTCATTCCATCGATCCCTGGGCTTGCCGGCAAAACAAAAAAAGAACTCTAAAACTCAGGTAAACTGTGGCATCCGGTCATTCGACACCTGCAAACGCAAATTGACCGTGGTGGCAACAGCTTTCCGACACATGGTGGCAGTGGTGCTTCCAGGCCTTAAAGGGGAAATGAGTATACAGGCAAATTAAAACATGCAGTCTCAGCTGTGCCTCATTTAAGTTAAAGCAGCAAACACTGATTTTACGTCGAATTGAAAATGCCGCCAAAGAAACAAGATGGGGCTAAGAGCAAAGATGACGGCAAACTAGCAGAGCAACAAGTTAATCTCCAACGCATGACGAAATGGCTACTGGGAGTACTTCAGGGCATATGGCTGCAATGTTGCAAACTTTTTAAGATAATCAGCAGCAAAGAGAAGAAGGGATGGAAAAGGAAGCCCAACGTCAGGAGCACAAATATCACGTTCTTCAACACCAGTTTGTACAGCTTCAGTCGGAAATGCATCAAGAAAGACAAGCGCGATTGGCAAAAGGAACATCAGCGGCAGGTGTTACACCAGTAGCTACAGATGTGCTTTCTGCTTCAACGGTTCATCCGAGACGACAACAGGCCCAAGGTGAAGTGATTACATCAGCAGCTGTAGACGAACCTGCAATGGAAAGACAAGGTAATGGGTCAGCAAGATTTAACAGCCCAGGGATGCTACCATGGTCGAGTGAAGAGGACATTGAGGATTTTTGAATGACTTTTGAATGTAATGCGTGCAAATGGCCAAGACAAGACTGGGTGTTGCATCTCTTACTGTTGCTAACAGGAAAGGCAAGAGCAGCTTATGTGGCAATGGAGCCGGACGATTCACTGAGCTATGACTGTGTTAAGAAAGTGATACTTGATAAGTTTGAAAGTAACCCACAGAGGTGGGTAGAGTAGCCAAAATCTGTACTCAAGTAAAAGTACAAGTACTTACGGAAATATTTACTCAAGTAAAAGTAAAAGTAACAATCATAATAGTTACTTGAGTAAGAGTAAAAAAGTATTGGATGAAAAAACTACTCAAGTAGTTAGTTACTAGTTACTTACGATCTGATTGATTAGAAGCAACCTCTCCATATAATATAATATAATATATATATATATATATATATATATATATATATATATATATATATATATATATATATATAATATAATATACATACAGTCGTGGTCAAAATTGTTGGCACCCCTGATAAATATGATCAAATATGGCTGTAAGAAATAAATCTGCATTGTTTATCCTTTTGATATATTATTTAAAAAATTCACAAAAATCTAACAATTCATTGAAGTTAAAGAATTGAAAATGGGGGGTAAATCACATTATGTAATCAATGCTTTTCTCCAAAACAAGTTGGCCTCAATTGTTGGCACCCCTTAAAAATGTTATGAGTAAAATATCTCTGAAGTATATTCCCATTAATATTGACATTTTTTAGCACACCAGGGTGACAAGGAACATGACATTGTCCAGCTATGACGTCTTGTTTCACAGAAGTATAAATATAAGGAAGCACAGAGGCCAAATTCCCTTAATCATTCATCACAATGAGTAAAACCTCAGAAAATTGTTCTGATGTGCAGAAAAAGATTGTTGAGCTTCACAAAATAGAAAGGGTGCAGTAGGAAAATAGCTAAAGCATTTTGAAACCCCCCAATTCCACTATCAGGGAAATAATTATAAAGATCCAATCAGCTAAAGATGTTATGAATCTGACTGGAAGAGGACGCGTGTATATATTGTCCTAATGCACGGCGAGGAGAGGAGTTTGAGTGGACAAAGACTCTCCAAGGATCACAGATGGAGAATCACAGAGATTAGTTGAGTCTTGGGGTCAGATAGCCTAAAAAAAATCAAACAAACCCCTATATCACAATATGTTGTTTGGGAGGGATTCAAGAAAAATCCTCCTCACTCATCCAGAAACAAACTCCAGCATATTCAGTGGTCAAACACAACTGGAACTTCAGACGGGACCTGGTTCTGTGGTCAGATGACCTATAAAAAGACCCTTTTAGGCAGCAAATCCACCAGAAGGGTTTGGTGCAAACAGGGATAAAAAGTACCCCATGCCCACAGCTGGATCTTTTACGCTGAGGGCCTATTTTTTTGCTGGAGACATCTTTTTACTGGACATCTTGTTCAGACACATGGTATCATGGATTCTAGCAAATATCAACAGATAAAAAATCAAAACCTGACGGCCTCTGCTAGAAATCTTATAATGGGCCATGGTTGGCTCTTCCATCAGGACAAAGATCCAAAACAAACACCAAAATCAACACACAAATGTGTCACTGAACACAAAATGAAGCTTCTGCCATGGCCATCCCAGTTCCCTGACCTGAACCCTATAGAGAATGAGTGATGAGCTGAAGAGAAGAAGCACCAACATGGATCTGGGAATCTGAAGGATCTGGAGAGATTCTGTATGGAGGAATGATCTCTGAGCTCTTGTCAGGTGTTCTTCAAACTCATCAGGCATTAGAGGAGAAGACTCAGAGCTGTTATCTTGGTACAAGGAGGTAGCAAAAAGTATTTAATAAAAGGGTGCCAACAATTGTGGCCAACGTGTTCTGGAGAAAAGCATTTATTTCATAATGTGATTTATCCCCCATTTTCAATTATTTTACTTCAATGAAAGGTTAGAATTTTGTGAATTTGTTTAATATAAGATCAAAAGGATAAACAATGCAGATTTATATCTTACAGCCATATTTCATCATATTTACCAGTGGTGCCAACAATTTTGACCACGACTGTATATACACACACACACACATATACACATACGTGTGTGTGTGTGTGTGTGAGTGATTAATGGTTAAACAGTGTAAATTAATGGTGTGCTGGCTAACCAGAGCTCTTTTTAAATAATACTTTGTTTTTATATCTTTATAAGTATATATGCATTCTTTAGGTAGGAATAAAATACAATCCCTTTTTATTCGTATGCATTTTCTACACTTCAGACAGGTGTCTGTCCGGATTTGTGTATAAATGCAAGACGTCACATTAGGCTATTCAATTTGCTTCGTTTGAACGTTTGTGAACGTTTGTTTGTGGAGCAGATGTGAACGTTTGTTTGTGGACGTGTGTCGTTTGGAGGAAACGATCTGTCACTGCTTGCTTGCACAGAGCGCATATGAGGAAAACACTCGGACGGTGTGTGAAATAGCATTACAATAAGGGAAAAGTGCCCATAGTTACCAAATTACCATTAATAGTGTTCAAATATAGGCATCATTGTGACACTTACCGCTACATGTTTTTTCAGGTTAAAGCTGGAATTATTGTATGCTGACTTGATGAGATGTCAGTTTGTTTCGGTGCACACAGCATGCATCGCATAATGAAACTATTCTGTGAAGACTAAACCTGAGGCCACGGGCGATCTGCCTCCCGTAGCTCACACGCATCTTCCTCTGCCTCGGCCATCATCTTCCGAGTAAACGCGCGCAAATTATAAGCGGGTGATGCGTAGCCACCTCTCGCGGCCGCGCCTCTCTCACGTTTCGCGAGACTTACGAACAAGTCATTATTTGACAGTAGCGGAGGAACGCCACTGAATGTAACGAAGTAAAAGTACAGTTTTTACACAAGAAATATATAGTAAAAGTACCCAACTTTAAATATACTCTAAAAGTACTAGTTACCCCAAAAATTGACTCAAGTAAATGTAACGAAGTAAATGTAATTCGTTACTACCCTCCTCTGGTAACCCAGAAACTTTCTGACAACAGTTCAGAGGGTACAGTCTACGTGACGATGAAACGCCACCAGAACTGCATGTAAGACTTAAAGATCTGTATGAAAAGTGGATGGTCCCAGCGCAGCGAACCAAGCAAGAGATTGGTGATCAAATAGTGCTGGAACAGTTCCTCAAACTGCTGAATCCAGAAACCAGAACGCGAGTGAAGCAGAACGGCCCTACTTCACGTAAGCAAGCGGTAGAAACTGCAGAGATGTTCATGGCGGCGAGGCGATCGTTACGTCAACATCAGCTCAAGTCTGGGGACCAAGAGTCCAACTAAAGCAAACGCTTCCCACCACAATGGTGACTTCAAATGAACCATAAATCATCAACATCTAAACCTCTGTTAATTTTCTGTAGATGTCTGACAGAAATAGTCAAAGTGTCTCTTATATCTGTGATTAAGGGCAGCACCAGTGTATGAGTGGGAAACACTGGCTCCTCACAGCAAGAAGATCCTGGATTGAGTCCTGAGCCAGAGAGTCTTTCCTTCAGGTCTGGTTTCTCTCATGATCCAAAGATGTGTGAATTACAGATGCTAAGTTGCCTAAAGTGTCTAAAGGTGTGAGCTAAGTTTCTTTTATTTTCAAGATTTTGGACAAACACACACTGTCTGTGAGTTGATTTGCAATTACAAAAGGAATATATGTCCACAATGAGCACATTTGAACTGTTTAACCTTGAGGTTCCATGAACGTCTATATCAGACGTGCAGATCACGTCCAAAACAGACGTCATAAAAACGTTTATTCTGGCTCCTCAGTGGACGTCTTTTCAACGTTCGCCTCTAGGGTCAAAGATGTTGAAACTTTGCTTAGTGGGTATGTTATTAGAATGTTACCACTAAACATTTTTAGAATGTTTTTAAAGAATGTTATCCTAACTTTTAAAAGAACATTCTGGGAACAAAAATAAAACTACCCGCTGAAAACATTTATAGAACAATGTAGGTAATGTTCTAAAATTCTAGCTGGGAAACGAAGTGCTTAGGAAGTTAAGTCACACAAATTATGAGATTTCGGTACCGGACCGTAAGAAAAAGTCTCAGATTTTTCACATTACTCTTTTGAGGCCTTGGAATAAGAGGAAAGGTTCGTGGTCAGAGCAGTTGTGGGTGAGGAAAGTGGAGGACGAAGAGGAGTTGGAGGAACAATATTTTCCTGTGAATTCAAAGTCAACTTTCCCACTAATAGATCATCTATCACCTAAACAGTAAAACGAATTCCAGAAACTAGTACCAGGGGGTGTCTTTTCTGACAAACCAGGAAAAACGACCCCTTTGCACCATAATATTCACCTGCTTGCAACAGAGCCGATCAGGCAAACTCACTGCAGGGTGCCAGCGTGCCTGATTCCGGCCCTGAAAGAGGAAGTGTAAATAATGCTGGAGTCGGATATCATCGAGCCTTCAACCGAGTGAATGGTGAAGCCCAGTCGTACTGGAAGACGGAACGCTTAGATTCTGTGTTGATTTCTCAAAACTGAATGCAGTATCAGCCTTCGAACCTTATCCGATGTCAAGAGTTGACGAGTTGATCGAACGACTTGGCAAAGCTAAGTATTTGACAACGCTAGATCTATGCAAAGGATATTGGCAAGTCCCATTGACTGCTAAGAACTTGACTGCTTTTCATGTTACTGCAGAGCTATTTCATTTCAGGTACATGCCATTTGGTCTGCACGGGGCCGCAGCAACCTTCCAGCGCCTGGTTGATCAAGTGCTACAGGGTCTGGACAGCTTTGCAGCAGCATACATTAACAATATCGTCATTTTCAGTGAGTCCTGGGAACAGCATCTGGAACACCTGGCAAAGGTGTTTGAAAGAATTCAACGGGCAGGTCTGGTCATAAATTAAAAGAAATGCCAGATTGCTAAACAGGAGGTTTCTTTCTTGGGCTATGTGGCTGGAGGAGGATCAGTGAGACCCCAAGTAGACAAATTACAAGCGATTTTGTCATGTGCACCTCCGTCAACGAAGAAGAGTGTTAGATCGTTTTTGGGTTTGATAGGCTAGTACAGAAGGTTTATACCCAACTTTGCCAGCAGAGCGGCGCCACTGACTGACCTTACAAAGAAAACCAGTTCCACTAAAGTCGAGTGGACATCCGAATGTGAACGTGCTTTTCAAGACCTTAAGGCTTGTTTATGCAAAGACCCTGTGTTACATAGCCCGACCTTTGATTGTTCTTTTGTCGTACAAACTGATGCATCTGAGCTAGGACTGGGTGCAGTACTGTTACAGGGTAAAGGAGAAGATCGTCGTCCTGTACAGTACATAAGCAGAAAGCTTTTTCCCCGAGAGACTAAGTATTCTACAGTTGAGAAAGAGGCTCTAGCCATCAAATGGGCCCTGGACACTTTATAGGGATCGATTGCTCCAGTCTACCTACTGCTGCTGCTGCATGCTTCAGTGTTTGTAGCTCTGTATAGCTGCGTTTGAATCTCTATTTGATATATTTTCTTTGTTATCTATACTGCTAAATATAACTTACTCATCACCATATATTGTATAATATAGCCTATCAAGTTAAATTTGACATCACTAGCTTTTAATCTAAATCACTACCACGTGTTAGCTTTTCGCTAGCCAGGTAGCTTTCCATCCCGGCACCCGGGTCTCCTGTTTTCTGAGTTCATTAGACAACTGTGGTGAGTTGGATTATTAAATAGACTCCATCAAACAAAGTAAGTGGAGTAAGTTGTGTGGTAAGTTTTGGATTCATCAACAAATACGGTAAGCCATGTCTTCTTCTCCTGTCATTGTCACTTGCACTGCATGCTACATGTTTAGCATAGCTATCTCCGTTGGCGAACAGGGCTTCACATGTGTTAAATGTAAGGAATTAATCAGGCTGACGGAGAAGATTTCAGATTTAGAGACACGCATCCAGACTTTATGTGAGAGTAGTGAGAATGTAACAACTTTAGATACTGCCTTGGATGCGACTAGCTTAGTGAATACTCATTGTTTGGTTCCGGCTGAGCCCTTGCAGCAGGGCAATTGGGTGACTGTGAGACAGCATATTCGCGGATCTAAAAACCACTCTTCCGTTCGATTAGAACATCAAACAGGTTCTCCCCACTCAGTGATGCACCCACTGAGGATCCTGTTGAAAGTGCCCTAGTTATTGGCGATTCTATTACACGGGCGTGAAAATAGAGACACCAGCCACCATAGTCACATGTTTACCGAGCCAGAGCGCCTGACATCAAAGCAAATTTAAAAGTGCTGGCTAAAGCTAATCGTAAATTCTCTAAGATTATTATTCACGTCGGCACTAATGATGTTCGACTTCGTCAGTCGGAGATCACCAAAATTAACATTAAAGAGGTGTGTAAACTGCAAATGCGATGTCACCGGCAGTCTGTTTATCTGCCCCCTCCTGTTAAAAGGAGTGATGAAATAGTTAGCAGATTATCATCACTCAATGGCTGGTTGTCTAAGTGGTGTCCATAAAATAACATAGGGTTCATAGACAATTGGAAAAGTTTTTGGGGCAGACCCGACCTGTTGAAGATAGACGGCATTCATCCTACCCGGGCTGGTGCTGCTCTTCTCTCTAGTAATTTGGCACATAGTCTTAGAGCTAAACCTTGACTCACTGGGGCCCAGGTCAGGAAGCAGACAAACTGGCTAAACCAACCGTCTGCTAGCTGTCTCACGTCACCAGAGTCAGCTAAATCCCAGCACATAGAGACGCTTTCACCTAGATATTATCACATAGAGACTGTGTCTGTTCCCGAATCAGTAAATACAAAAACCATCAAAACCATTCAACAGTAAAAATTTAATTGATGTCCAACAAATAAACAACAGATATAATACGGATGAACAATTGATAAATCTCGGGTTGCTGAATATTCGATCCCTTTCGCCAAAAACGCTTATTGTTAATGATATGATTATAGATCATAACCTAGATGTGCTGTGTTTGACAGAAACCTGGCTAAAACCTGACGACTACATTACTTTAAATGAGTCCACTCCCCAAGATTATTGTTATAAACACGAGCCGTCTGAAAGGAAAAGGGGAGGTGTTGCTGTAATTTATAATGATAACTTCAGTATTACTCAGAAGTCTAGTTTCAAATATAATTCCTTTGAAGTTTTGGTGCTTTATGTAACATTGTGTAGTGTAAATGATAAATCCCGTTTGACATTTGTGTTGGCTACTGTATACAGGCCACCAGGGCACAATACAGACTTTATCAAAGAATTTGCTGGTTTTCTATCAGAGTTAGTACTAGCTGCAGATAAAGTACTAATTGTTGGTGATTTTAATATCCATGTTGACAATGAAAAAGACGCATTGGGATTGGCATTTAAAGACATTCTAAACTCTATTGGAGTTAGACAACACGTGTCGGGACCCACTCATCGCCATAATCATACTTTAGATCTAATACTGTCACATGGACTAAATGTTGATACCATTAAAATTCTGCAGCAGAGCGATGACATCTCAGATCATTACCTAATATCATGTATACTTAATTTAGTTAAAGCTGCAAAGCCATCCTCGCTTCAAATATGGCAGGACTATAACCGCTGCGACTAAAGATTGCTTTATACATAATCTTCCTCATCAGTTCCATCTCCTCAGAATTACAGATAGCCAAGAGGAACTTGATGTTGCAACAGAAACTACTGACTCTCTCTTTACTAGCACTTTAGACATAGTTGCTCCTCGCGCTTAAAGAAGATTAAAGCAAATAATCCAACGCCTGTGGTACAACGAGCACACTCGGGCCCTTAAAACAGCAGCCAGAAAAATGGAGCGCAGCTGGAAGAAAACAAAACTGGAGGTTTTTCGCAATTTGTGGAAAGAGAGCATGATTGCATACAGAAAGGCCATAAAACGGCTAGATCTGCTTATTTCTCAACTCTTTTAGAAGAAAACAAACACAACCCTAGGTATTTATTCGATACAGTGGCTAAATAATAAAGCTTCAACTTCTGACGTTTGTAAACAACACAGCAGTAATGACTTTATGAACTTCTTTACTAGTAAGATTGATAACATTAGGAATAAAATTATAACCATGCAGCCGTCTAGTACAGTATCACTTCAGACAGAACATTGTAGTCTCACTGAGGAAAAATTACACTCATTCACTGCTATAGGAGGAGAAGAATTGGCTAAACTTGTTAAATCATCAAAATCAACAACATGTATGCTTGACCCTATACCGACTAGGCTATTAAAAGAGATGCTTCCAGAGGTCATAGATCCTCTGCTTAATATTATTAATTCATCCTTGACATTAGGATATGTACCAAAACTTTAAGTTGGCTGTAATTAAACCACTTATTAAAAACGCAACTTGATCCTAAAGA
The DNA here is from genome assembly GCA_023029165.1 of Gobiocypris rarus. Classification (NCBI taxonomy): domain Eukaryota; kingdom Metazoa; phylum Chordata; class Actinopteri; order Cypriniformes; family Gobionidae; genus Gobiocypris; species Gobiocypris rarus. The sequence goes on from CM040923.1 coordinate 9,817,545, forward strand.
ATTAGTCAATTACAGACCAATCTCGAATCTACCGCTTCTATCAAAAATATTAGAAAAGGCAGTGTCTTCACAATTATGTTCCTTTTAGAAAGAAATGGTATCTGTGAGGATTTCCAGTCAGGATTTAGACCGTCATAGTACTGAGACTGCTCTCATCAGAGTTACAAATGATTTACTCTTATCATCTGATCGTGGTTGTATCTCTCATTAGTGTTACTCGATCTTAGCGCTGCATTCGATACTATCGATCACAATATTCTTTTGAATAGACTCAAAAATTATGTTGGCATTAGTGGAACTGCATTGGCATGGTTTAAATCTTACTTATCTGACCGTTATCAGTTTGTAGCAGTAAATGAAGAGATGTCACACCGATCACAAGTTCAGTATGGAGTACCGCAAGGCTCAGTGTTAGGACCGTTGCTTTTCACCCTGTATATGCTACCACTGGGAGATATCATTAGGAAGCATGGCGTTAGTTTTCATTGTTATGCTGATGATACTCAGCTCTATATTTCTTCACACCCTGACGAAACTTACCAATTCACAAGATTAACGGAATGCACAGCTGATATTAAAAATTGGATGAATAGTAATTTCTGCAACTTAATTCAGATAAAACTGAATTTTTAATTATTGGACAGAAAAGCTCCACAAGTAGTGCCCTAGAATACTGTCTAACCCTCGATGGCTGCTCTGTCAAGTCCTCGTCGCCAGTGAGGAACCTGGGTGTGCTCTTTGATACCAATCTTTTGTTTGAAAGCCACGTTTCTAGCATCTGTAAAACTGCATTCTACCATCTTAAAAATATATCTAAATTACGCCACATGCTTTCAATGCAAAATGCTGAACAATTAGTACATGCTCATGAGCTCAAGGCTAGATTATTGTAATGCTCTACTGGGTGGTTGCCCTGCTCGCCTAATAAATAAACTCCAGCTGGTCCAAAACGCAGCAGCTCGAGTTCTTACTAGAACCAGGAAGTACGATCATATTAGTCCAGTTCTGTCAACACTGCACTGGCTCCTATTAAACATCGCATACATTTTAAAATCTTGCTTATTACTTATAAAGCAATAAATGGTTTAGCTCCCAGTACTTAAGCGAGCTCTAACGCATTATACTCCATCACGTCTACTGCGGTCTCTAAACTCTGGCCAGTTGAAAATACCTAGAATATCTAAATCAACTGCAGGCGGTCGATCCTTTTCCTGTTTAGCACCTAAACTCTGGAACAGTCTTCCTAGCACTGTTCGGGAAGCAGACACACTCTGTCAGTTTAAATCTAGACTAAAAACACATCTCTTTACTATGGCATACACATAGAACATTTTTAACTTTCTTTATTCAAATCAAATGACTGATTGTTAGGCTGCTTTAACTAGGTCAGCCGGAACCGGGAACACTTCCCATAACACCTGATGTACTCGTTACATCATAAAAAGAGTGGCATCCACACTAATGTTAGTCTCTCTGTTTATCCCGAGGTTTACTGCAGTCGGCCGGATCCAGGCCGTGTCCGGATCGGATGGTGGACCTGCATCTGGACATGACCAGCTCATCCTGGGTGTCTGCTGAGACCCGTGTCCATTAGTGTCTCCTCTGAATTCGCCTCACGGGCGTCATCCTCAATTAACCCGTCTCGGGCGCAATAACTCCGATCTTTCAAGTATTCATATTCTTGTGTCGATCGCCATCCTAAATGAACCCGTCTCGTCGTCATACCCAAAATTTCGAATATTCCTATCTAATATGATTTATGACCTGCAAGGTTGCCAGAGTAATAATTATACACTGTTAATAATAGGCCAGAGGAGAACTGGCACCCCGACTGAGTCTGGTTTCTCCCAAGGTTTATTTTTCTCCATCATGCCCTGATGGAGTTTTGGTTCCTTGCCACTGTCGCCTTTGGCTTGGCTTGCTCAGTTGGGGACACTCAAATTATGATCCAAGTTACTCAACTAAATATACAAATAGAATTTATTAATTTGGTCATATATAATTCTATAAACTATCCAAATTAAACTAGCCAAATCAAATTTTGTTGCAATGTTGTCCTGTTTAACACTGTGAAGCTGCTTGGAAACAATCGTCATTGTAAAAGCGCTATATAAATAAAGTTGATTGATTGATTGATAGTATCTGATTGGTAAAGACTTTGTGCTTGAGACAGATCATAGAGCTTTACAATGGCTCAGGAGAATGAGAGATACTAATGCAAGAATAACATGATGGTATTTGGTATTTGTCCCTTCAACCGTTTAAATTTGAAATCCAGTATAGACCAGGAGTAGCATGTTATGGCAGACTTCTTGTCACGTCAGTCCTGAGGTCGTGACTGTTGAGAGGGAGGGGGGTGTGTGATGATGAACTGGGAAGACATCACCACGTGAACATTAGTTCACAGTGTTATCAAGTGTTTTGATTGTGGTTGTTTGTTTCATGATGATGATTTGAAATGGGTATGGGGACAATATCTAGCATTTAAATGGTATTGAGTACAATAATTGAACAGAGGTTTTGAATTGGTTTTCATATGGTTTTCATGTTGTATTTTTCACAGCTGATCAAGGATAATATGCATGATGTGATTTGTTTCAAGGTTTAGAAAGCACTGTCGGGCTAGACCAGTATTCTGGGGTTATGGGGGAGGAGTTAAGTCTACCTAAGTTGGTATGTTCCATGAGTGTTTGGCGGGAACTGGGCTTGTACAAGCTAGCGTGTTTGGCAGGAGGGGTGAATGCTGATTAAATTGTCACACCTGTGTGCAATTGCCTTGCTGACTGCAGGAATGTCCACTAGAGCTGTTGCCCGTGAATTTAATGTTCATTTCGCTACCATTGAGCCACTTGGGCGGCAGTGGCTCAGTGGTTCATGTAGATTGTCTACAAACCGGAAGGTTGGTGGTTCGATCCCCGGTTCCACCTGACCAAGTGTCGAGGTGTCCATGAGCAAGACACCTAACCCCAGCTGCTCCCGACGAGCTGGATGGCGCCTTACATGGCTGACACCACCGTCGGTGTATGAATGAGTGTGTGAATGGGTGAATGTGAGGCAATATGTAAAGCGCTTTGGATGGCCATTGGTCTGTTAAAAGCGCTATATAAATGCAGTCCATTTACCATTTTACCATAAGCCGTCTCCAAATGCGTTTCAGAGAATTTGGCAGTACCAACCGGCCTCACAACCGCGGACCACATGTGAACCAAACTGTTACGTGTCATGTATTAAGGATATTAAGGATATAGTAATCATCTAAACAACAAATAAATCATATAAAATAAGTATAATATATAGTCATCATCACAGACAATTTTGTCTTTAAAAATCTGACAAATCTTTGATTTGGAGAAAGATAATCTGTATTGGGGAGTGACTGTATTGTGTCAGACATGTCACTTTGCTCACAGCTGATTGGTCTATTTTTGCTTTTAGGGTTGGCACAAACTGAAACATATCAGGCTATCATGCTTCATGGTATAGGCCCAAGGTCTACTGTACATCCAGATCAGGCTTATGTAGACCTTTCAAAGTGAGGATATGAGGAACAATTTGTTCACTATGTTACATTGTTGTTTATATGTGTCCCAATTCGGCTGACAAAACATTGATTTTTTTATTTGTACCTTATTTGATTTTCTTATTTTGACATTACTGTCTTAAGAAATATGTAAATAATGAACCTGTACCTTACAGGGTAATTGGTCCTGCGCTCTGCGGTCCTGTCTGCAGCGTGTTAACGGAAGTCTGGGTAGTTTGATGAGCGACTCCTGTGTCTGGAACAATCTGGCCCCAGAAGAGAGCGGAGGTTCAGATTGGGACCTCCGGTGGAGCAATGCCACACTGGTCAAGGTGATGATGAGGAATAATTATAGTGATTTCTTTTCTTCTGTTCTATTTCTGTTTGTGCAGTTTAAGTTTAAGATTCAGCATAACGTGTGTGCATTTTATATACAGGAAGTTAATCGACGGAATCAACAGATTTCCATGTTGGAGCTTGAGAAGACACGACTTCAGCAGCTTGTGTCTTACAGTACATCTGATTGATCACATACATCCACACATTTACACCTTTAATTGCAAAAGGATTAAACAGCAAAATGCTTAAATGGTTTAAAGTTTTCTCTGTTCATGTAAAAATGTGTAATCAATGTAATTATGCGGTTGTCTTTGTTCATATGTTTTGGTTCTGTAATAAGCTGTAATAAACTTATATACTTATATGTGTGACTTTGTGATCTGATGTTTTCTCTGAAATAAATTAAAATTAAGTATTTTATGAGAGGAATAACCAAAACCTACTACAAGCGATTTGAAAACCCATGACCATATAATTTAAAACAATGAAAAATCTCTCAAATAATGAATATAATGTTATAAATTCTGTTATGGACTTAAATGTCCTGTTCTTCGTGATCCCATTTTTCAAACTTTAGTTAGTGTGTAATGTTGCTGTTCGAGCATAAATAATACCTGTAAAATTGTAAAGCTCAAAGGTCAATGCAAAGCGAGATTTAACAGATTTAATTTAATTAACAGAAGATCCCTTTCAAAGCCCACAGCGAACGGTCGGTTTGTACTACATCCCTGCACTTCCTGCTTTAATTATGTCAATAGAACAGTTTGTTGACTAACCTCCACCCACAAGAATACGCAAAAAGGGGCGTGGTCTTGTTGCTCTCCCACGTGGAGAAGAGGAACTGTTGCGTTTGTAGAGTGTGTTTGTCGCCATGTCTACCATAACATTGAGCGCATGCATCTCCCTGTTACGGTAAGAGGCGTGACCTTTCCGGGCAACATGCGCTAAGCTGCTGTCGAATCACAACATGGGAACTGCTGGCACAATCAGAACTCGTTACGTGTTTCTGACGGAGGGACTTCATAGAACAAGGAAATCATCAGGCCGTTTTCAGGACAGAGAAAACAGCTGTATATAGATAAGTAAATAAAAAAATACAGTTTTTTTACACGCGAAACATGAACACATGTTATATTGCACACTGTAAGCACAATCAAAGCTTCAAAAACACATGAAAAACGGGACCTTTAAAGCTGCAGTTGGTAACTTTTGTAAAAATGTATTTTTTACATATTTGTTGAACCTGTCATTATGTCCTGACAGTAGAATATGAGACAGATAATCTGTGAAAAAATCAAACTCCTCTAGCCTCCCAGTGGTCCTATTGAAACACACAGCTCCCGGTAAGAAACAACCAATCAGAGCCAAGAGGAGTGTCTTAGCAGTGTAAATCAAGCTTGTGCTTGCTGATCACACCCCTCTCATGCACAGTGCGTACAGGCAGGCATTCAAACCCTATACAGTCTATGGTTCAAACTCAAGATTACTGGTGTGCCGCAGCTTTGCTTATGATGGACAAACAACCCAAACTGCCAATTCCTTGAGTGGCACCTGCTCATAAATAAAGACGGGTAAACAGAAAAATTAGCTATTTATTTCTTATAGAAATAGTGCATGTCATTCAGTTACATTACATGTATTGCAAAATACCTAATGTTTTGAGGACCAAGTTTGTAGTCAAAGTATGGGCAGGCCTTGGCTGTGGCTGAAGTCAGCTGTATTTCTTGTGTTTCTCTGTCCTTCAGTGATTCTACTTGTTAACATCAGGTGTTCATCATTAATGCTAAATCATCACTTAATTAATCTCTTAATTATCTAACTTTAATTAACTTTAACACTGATTCAGAGTTATTTTTAACTCTATGTAGAGAGGGACCATATGTTCTCTGAGTAGAGTTAATTTAACTCTGGGGATTTTGCTGTGTACTGCAGCTTTAATGAACATTATCAATCTAAATTGATCCGTGATGATCCTTGTAAATCACTCATTAAGTTTTTGGACTATGCCCTATTGTTGAGTGGTTCCTCTTACACTGTTGGGGATGTAGAGGAGGAGGTTACCCCTAAACATTCTTTGGGAGGTGGTACCATACTTCAAGCTCCAGCGAGGCACTGTGAACAAGGCCCATCACAGTGTTCCCCATGTCCGGTGCTGATGATTGCTAGTCCCTTGTTTTCTGCACCTTCCTGTCCTGTGGTTTCCCCACCTGAACCTGCTCATAAAATGGCTGCCACGCCAGTGTCTTCGAACAAGACGGCTGCCACACCAGTTTCTTCAGACAAGACGGTCGCCATGTCAGAGTCTCCAGCTACCATGGATACAACACCAAAGTCTCCAGCTGCAATGGATGCTACGCCAGGGTCTCCAGGTGCCTTGGACACCACACCAGATCCTTCAGCCGTCATGGACACCAAGGCAGAGTTCCAGGTCTTCATGAAAGCCACACATGAAACCGGTAAGGTGGGCCCAATGAAAATGAGACTGGCATCCAGCCTGGAGGACACAGCGCTGATGTCAGTGTGGGCAAAAAGCGGCATCCCTAGATCAGTGCCATCCAACCCACAGGCCTCTGTGCTCTCAAGCCTTCCGGTGCCTGCGCTGTCCGTCTCAGAGGACAAATCATATAAACAAGATATGCCCTTGCCCTCTGCTCTCCACGTCACAGCAATTGCCATTTTGTGTGTTTGTGCCGCACACTTCTCTCCAGCCCGTGTCCAAGTCCATGTCCAGAGTCCAGTGACGTCTCCTGCCCTCATCCAGAGTCCAGCGACGTCTCCTGTCCATGTCCAGATTCCAGTGACGTCTCCTGTCCATGAGACAGGATTTGATGGACAAGTTTGAAGTTTATGTCAAGTTCAGGACTACATTTTCAGACAGGAATGTTGCTCCAGGATCAACAAAATATGTTGACTCAGGACCATGTCTTACTTGGCAAAATCATGACGACCAAAGGCTCCAGCCAATGACCAGCGTCCAGAGATGGCTCCAGCCACTGTCAAGCATCCAGAAATGACTCCACCTCCAGTCCCGAGTCCAGAGAGGACTCCGCCTCCAGTCCCGAGTCCAGAGAGGACTCCGCCCCCAGTCCCGAGTCCAGAGAGGATTCCGTTCGGGCCACCTGCTCAGCCTGCTCCGCCGTGGGTGTCCTCAAGCTCGTCTGTGCTGCCGTGGTGGTCTTCTGCTCCGCCAATGGGGGTCTTCAACCTCGCCTGTGCTGCCGTGGTGGTCTTCTGCTCCACCATGGGAGTCTTCAACCTCGCCTGTGCTGCTGTGGTGGTCGTTCACGGTCTTCAAGCCCGTCTGTACTGTCGCGGTAGTGTTCTGCTCCGCTGTGGGGGTCTTCAACCTCTTCTGTGCTGCTGTGGTGGTCATCTGCTCCGCCGCCCTGGTCATCTACTCCAGCCTGGACTATTGCAATACATCTCAGACTACATTTCCCATAATCCCGTGCCCGGACTCATCAGCCATGATTGTTTTCAGCTGTGTCTCATCAACCTCATTAGCCCAGCCTATATAAACCATGTTCACTCTGTCTCTCACTGCAAAGACTTGTAGCATTCTCCCTGGTTACTTGTATCTTGTCTTTTGGTCTTGGATTACCCTTTTGCCTGTCTCTCCTGCCTTGTTTGCCTGTCTGGACTGCTTACCTGTGTATGACCTTTTGCCTGGTTTTGACTACTGTTGTGGAATACCCTCTGAATAACATATTGTATTGTATCATATTTCCATTGTATTGCCTCCCTTAGGAGAAATTTATTTTAGGCAATCGAGAGAGCAGACCAAACACACAAAACAACAATTCAAAACAACAATACTATTTATTCACCCATACACCACACTGGTTATTGTACTAAAACATTGCATGTTGCCCATCGCATTACCCTCCCCCAATTCATCACTTCTTATTCAATAATATAATTGATAATAGATTAGGAGCATTTTTTACCTGTTTAAAGGAACACTCCATCGTTTTTTAGAAACAGGGCTTAGTCAACATCTTTCCTACATTTAGATATGTGAGCACACATTCCCTGGTGTTGAATTAACTCTGGTCGGTGTTCATATGGGAACCACCAGCAGGGTGTTAAAGTAACACTAAAGCAGTGTTAGAGATAATTAGATCCTTAAGTGATTAATTAAGTGATGATTATTTGATTATTGAAGACACCTGATGATAATGAGCAGAATCACTGAAGAGAAACACAAGAACTACAACTGAACTCAATCACAGCTTTAGATGAATTCAAACCACACCAACTTTCTATCATTTATTTACAAGTCTTATTGGGAATTAACAGGTGTGGCACATAGAAAGATCAAGAATCATCATATGAATCTCAACAATGGTGACATGCTTCCGCCGCAATGCATGCTGGGAGTCACGAGTGTTATACTATGGTGGCTCCCAGCATGCATTGCGGCAGAAGCATGTCACCGTTCTTGAGATTCATATGCAGATTCTTGATGTTTCTATGTGCCTAAAGGTTTTTGTTAGTTGTTTAAAAGCAGGTTTAAATAACAATACAGAATAATTGGTCTCTCGCAAAACATAATCACTGGGGAAAGCCAACAAATAACTAGTTTACTTTTTTAATTGTTCGAAAACTTCTTTTTTTTTTGACATTGAAAGCTTGATAACTTGGTCATTATTGTTTATGGTCTCTTTTGCAACAAATTGCACATCTCAATAAACACTGTTACAAAACACACAAACTGACATAAAAAGCCCAGAGTCAAACTACCAAACTAAAGGAAACGCTGATCACCATAATGGTGACCAAATATTTCAAATAAAACACCAACCTCATTCTCAAAAATAACTGTAGATAAATGACAAATAAAGTCAGTCTGGTTTGTAATAAGATATATTTAATGTACAGCCTGGGAATTGTTTTTATGAAGATGGAAATATTGATGGTATTGTGGATGTGATCACAGGGTATATTCATTTTATATACAGACCACAAGAAGTAATTAGGTGGGGTTTTTTTTTTTTGGTTCACTTTTACTCGGGACATGCTAGCTGGCAACATAGGATTCCATTCATTATGCTAAGCTAAGCTAGCGGCGACCCTGCCAAACTAAAACAATGCATGCACTGAGACAAAAATGCATGATCTTGAGAGATCTTGAGTGATGTGGATGTGTAGTGATGTGAATTAATGTGAGACAGTAAACACTGTGAGATGCAAGACAATTTTTGGAAGGAATTTCAACAATAAAGTGAAATTGAATTGAAAGGGTTTCTGTATCGTCTGTTTTGTGGGTCACCAAGAATACAAGCCTGTGATTCAGTCCAGGATGGGCCAGTAAATGTTAAGAATATGCTGCATGTTGCTTTATTTAAGCGGAAGTAACTTTGTTGCTGATGCAGTGACATATTCATTCATCTGTTTCTTACTAATATTTCAGGGAATTCCTGTAAAATTAGTTTTTCTGTAAAAAAAGTTAAATGAAAATTTCTGTAAAATTGTTTTGCACTTTATTTAAATTAGGATATTTAACATTCATTTTACACTTAATTTTTCATTTTTGTTTGTCAGCCACTGCTGACAGTAATTTGACAATTTTTTTAAAAATATTTATTTATTTATTTTTATAATGAAGGTGTTGGATCATAATAATTCAGGAAATACCTGTAAAATAGTGCTATTCTGGAAAATTTCTGCTAAAGTTTTTAGCACTTTATTTAAATTTGGATATTTTACTTAAATTTTATGTGGGTTTTTTTCAGCTGTAGCTGACAGTCATTGAAAATGTGTTTTTACAGTGTTGTCACAGAAAGAGCTGTTCTTTTTTAGCTTTTTTTAGTAAGTATGAATCATTATGAATCATTTTAAAAGAAATCGCTTTTAATTTATTGGTTAAAAAAAGAGATGTGGAAGCATCCACACTTTTTTTCCAACATATACTACTGCATTATTCCAGTAGGTAAAGATGCAGTCACAGGTGGTAAAGTAAAGATGTCCTGCTGAAATAGTGAATGGACTGATCTATTATTATTTTTATAGGATGAAGCAAAACATAATTTTGCAGCAGGAGTATTGACCAAACTCAGAGAGACTGAAAGTAGAAATTGAGTACCTCCTGATGGGATTGAACCCATAACTATTGAAAATTCTTTGGGAGAAACAGGAAACTGAAATTATCTAGAAATACCTTATATGAAAACAGCAACCCCTGAGAATTGATTAACTTTTTTTTTTTTTTTTTCAAACCAATTCTGAAAAAAATAAAATAAATTGTATTCTTGTATAAGAAGATTATCACAGTTATTTCATATCAAATATTTATGAGGTGAGAAATTGTGCTTAAATATCAAAGAAAAAAACAAAAGCCTATGAAAAGCATGTTGCTGGTCATTTTTCAATTTTGTAGTTGCATAACACAAGAAAATCCAGACCACACTCCACCGTCTGAGTTTTTATTGCATTTTCACAGTTTTGACCAGCAGGCGTCACAAGAGTGTGGTGTTCGAAACAGTGAATCATTTTGCTTCAATTGATTCAAAGCTTAGAAAAGGTTCGTTTCTCCCAGCATCACATATTCATATATAGCTTATTATCTGATATGTATCTCTTCCCTTTATCAGGAGAAAATCAATTGCAGTGTGTGGCTCCTCCTTGTCACGTTGCCGATCAACGTGACTGGAGTTCCTGGCCGCGCGCCAGCTAAACGTGACATGAGCAAAATACTGAATGTGTGTCAAGCGCGCGGGGGCTTTGGTGGGGGATTGACCTACTTTCCACACACGATGCTACGTAGACGTGGAAAAGGTACGTCACTTTTACACATATACTTGAACTATTTTGTGTTGTTTGCAATGCATTAAGTAGATAATTCCATTTTATTGACATGCCGTTATAATGTAAACATGTGCACTGATGTTCATATTGAATGCAGTAGTGCTGTGCGTTTCACGTGACTGTGGGCAGTCCTGCCATCATAACAAACAGTGTACAGCAGTCAGACTGAGACTGAGATGAGTTTGAGAGCTTCGCTTCTCCTGTCGTGTTTTGTAGTTCAGGTAGTTAGTTTCTGTCATTGATCAGAAAGTGCATTAGTAACGGTAACGTTGTGGATTTAATCTCTCTTAATCAGAGCTCTGCTTTTACTCGAATGGTGAGTTAATATTTTTTTGTTGTTGTTGACATTGACATATATCTATATAGAGGAGGAGAGGGGAGGGGAGAGGAGAGGAGGAGGGGGGTTGATATGCATGTCTTCTTGTTTTACTGGTAACAATTTTTTAAAGGTAACTGTTAATAAATGAGTGACAGAAAAAGAGGTGTCAGTCATTCCTTCTGTTTTCTATCCTCTTGTACACTTGTGCGCATGCTCGTGAAGTACGTAGTGTACTAGTAATTTGATAGGCGTGCTGGGCCCTACTTTTTCGCTGTAAACAAGTCACACTCACAATTTTCTCTCTTCAGTGGCTTATGATGAAGCGATTGATCAGACAAAATTTAATTAAAATGGTTCATTTTAATCCAACGCTCTCCGTTGACTTTCTATTGCTGTGAGGCGTCCTCCTTGTCATTTCGGACTTATTACACAAAAAAAAAACAGAACAAAAAACCAGAACAATGTCTAAAAGCTGAAAAAAGGTGTACAGCAAACATGCTAAAAACACATAACTACATTTTTATAAGCTGTCGATCCCAAAAAACGAGCATTTAAGGAGACAATACAGGCAATAAAACTTGAAGCTTCAACAGATAATGGGTACATTTTGGGATCCTGACACTCAGTATGCCTACTTGTGTACTAAACATTTTGTCAAATATCCAAATGTCAGTTTAATATATTAAATTTTCCTGTCACTGATTACTTTCCCTTCCAGTGGGCGTAGACCCAGAGTACCCCCAAAAAAGCTAGTAAGCATAGGACAGCCGCCTGCTAATTACCCCCCAAGAAGTGCCGAGCTTGGCGGCTGGAATGAGAGAGGGGCCTGGTTGTTTGACCGGGAGGGCCCGTGAGCGGCTTGTCACCGATGGGCGGCTCTGTTGGTTCATGAATAGCACGGTTCTTGGTGAGAGTGATGTTGCGCCCCAATGCGGAAAGAGTGGCTTAAGTAGTTCTTTGCTGAGATGCCTGCCTGTTGGAGAATGGATTTGAGGTGCTTCTGAAACCAAAAGTGCGTCACGGGTTTGTTGACTTCATCTGTGAACAGGGGTTCTATGGGAGATTTGGCCTGAGAATTTCTCCATTGGAGGTATGCCAGACTGGTATGGTTGGATTGGTGATGAAAGGTTAAAAATGTAGATAAAATGACCTTTTTTTTTTTTTTTTTTTTTGGTCAGTATTACTTTGTTTGATCAGGTATGCTATTGTGTCCTCATCCATGGCTGTTAAGTCTGAGATGGTGGGGTAGATTTTTGGGTCGAATTTGGATGTAATAGCGAGTTCCGAGCATCTGAGAAAACCGAAAAAAAGCTAGGATACACATGGTGTTGAGTGTTCGGGCGGTATTTCTGGCCTGGTAGCTTGTATGCAAGGTGTGAATGCATTTGGTGAGGATGTCTATCGTTATTGGTTGTCTTGAGTCAGGGCAGGTGGGCTGGGATCTTTGGATCCCTTTGATCAGAGAGGTTTGAGAATTGTTTATCTCGGGCGAGGGAGCGCCATGTGATAATTTGTGAAAACTGATATACCCTTTGATATACCCGACTTGGAGGCCCTTAACAGTATTAAGGTAGAAAATAAATGAGGTGATTGAAAGGAGAGAGAAATCGGGGAACGGTATGTTATACGAGTTGTGAAAAGCTCAACATTTTTTCCAAGCAGTCACGATGGATTGGAGGGTCCTGGGAGAACTGCTTAGACGACGGTGTTAAGCGATGCTTTGAGGAAGGATTTTTAACGGGTGGGCCACGGGAGTATTAGTTCCGAATAGCAAGGTACTGGAGTTGGGATTTGGTCCGCCTCTGGAGCCAACATCCTGAATTCCTTAAGCAGAAGTTGAGACCGCATCAGCTATTTGATTTTCTGATCCGGCAACGTGTTTAACGATGATGATGATGAATTAATCGCAAGATGAAATCTAAGTGAGACGCCTTAAAAGTGGTATCATGGCAGGTGCATTGGAACGTCCTTTATTTATGCAATGCACTGTTGCGTCGTTGTCGCAGTGCACTAAAATGCTGCTAGTGGCCCATTCTTCCCCCACAGTGAAGCCTCAAATAGCGCTGAGGGCTTATGTCCTAGAGCTGCGGTGGCCATGGAGAAGCCAAACCAACGACCTTTCCAAACCAAACCAGCTTTCCACTCTTTCGATTGAATGGGAACTTCCTACCGACTCGCTGTGTGGCAACTTGCACTCTCACTGCCTGGAAACTTTCCACTTTTGTGTGTGTGACGAAGAGATTTCTTACTGTGTCCAATGGGTTTGCATGAGGGAGGTGGGAGGGTCTACACCAGGGCTGCAGATGTCGGTGGTGGCCTCACGCTGGGTTTTCCTCTATGGTTTGAAAAGAAAAGTTGGTTGGATGATAGGAAGAAAAGTCGGCTTGTACTTAAGATGTGGCTTGTACTTAAGTGGAGGAAGGCGCCACTTGTTTGCGCCACTGGAGCTGCAGGCCACTGGACGTGGGTGAAGTGTTGAAATGAATTGATTGAAATGATTGGGCCTGTGCAGCTAGCGGATGGTACCGCGCGCTAGCGTCTGCAGTTTGTGCACTGGTTTTATTGTGCGACTCGCACAGCCCATCGCTGCTTGGCGGTGGAGAATTTAGCCAGAGTAACTAAGATCCTGCGGGAGCGGAGGGACCAGCCCTGCTGTGGTAGTGGAGGAATTTATCCAGAGAAACTGAGCTCCTGTGGGAGCAGAAGGAACAGCACTGCTCTGACAGTGGAGAAAATTATCCAGAGAACTGGGCTCCTGTTGGAGCAGAGGGAACAGCACTGCTCTGGCAGAGGAGAAGATTAGCCAGAGAAACTTAGCTCCTGTGGGAGCAGAAGGAACAGCACTGCTGTGATAGTAGAGAAAATTATCCAGAGAAATTTAACCCCTGTGGGAGCACAGGGAACAGCACTGCTGTTATAGTGGAGAAGATTATCCAGAGAAACTGAGCTGCTGTGGGAGCAGAGGGAACAGTACTGCTGGGGCAGTGAAAAAAACTATCCTGAGAAACTGAGCTCCTGTGGGAGAAAAAAAGGATAAAAAGTTAGGCGGACAAATAGTGAGACACATTGTGTAACGAACGGGACTATTATTTTGAAATGCTAGTGCCTTATTATTGTGGGATGCTTGTTCAATTCATACAACATATTACGATATAAATCATGGTAAAGAAAACTTAATTGTTCATAAGAATTTGTTTTGCATAACTGTGTTTTTCATTGATTGATAAATGCTCTGAAACTGAATCCTTCTGTAGAATTATTTTGCAAGCCAGTAGAACGCACAACAGCGCCACATTCAGATTTAAAACATGAGTGCTCAGTCTATTCAATTAAATCAGTACCTTTGCAGTATCGTGATGTTTTTAAACCCCAAATATAGATGCTGTACAATAAAACATTGTTTTATACAATACGTTTTATACAATAAAACATTGTTTTATACAAACACGTGTTATACAATAGCCTACTGTAAGGTATTTATGTAACATTTAAGAAAACGGGTGCTCCCAAATACGACCGCGTTTATGTGTGCATCAAGTTTGAGAAATATTGAATCAAAGACAGTGATTATCAGCTGATTCAACTAGTGGCTTATTGTATGGCGTGATGCAAGCTGTTGCATTGCCATAATTTTAGTGATTTAACCTCACCATACGTTCACTCGCTTTACAGAAAGCATATTTATTGTTCATCACCACGGCGACTGTGCACGCTCCATTATAAACGCACTTCTCGTAACTGTAAAGTATCCGTCTGCAGTACACGGAGGCGGCAAGATCGCAAGAAAAGTTTGATGGGTGCTGTATACATTATCTTAAGACAGGAACTGTTGTAGATCTCCCTGTTGTGAGTCAGTGCGATGTGCACTCTACACGCTGTCCGAGCACTGCTCTCACAGCTGATTCTGTCGTCATGTCTTCAACGCACCATGTTAACAGCTTATTAACGTTTGTGAATCGATAATGTTAGAAGACAGACTCGCGATTGTGAATCGTGGCAAAGGCACATCTCAGGAAAAGCAGAATTTATTTTACCGTGAATACTGATGGAAGCTGTTTATAAATTTGAAAGGACCGATTTTAGCATTGTAGCATTGCTTTGAGCTGCGTGGAGACGAGGAGACGTGTGGTTAGTGAAGGTAGGACGGCTGCGTATAAAATACCTTTGTTGATTAGCTGAGTACTCTCAACCTGTGTCAATTATCTGACATGTTCCTCCCAAACCTCATTTAGTAAAACAGCATTTATTGCATGTATGCACTTTTATGTCTTGAAACGCTCGTTTTTAGGGTCAACAGTTTATAAAAACTTATGGGTTTTTGGTTCTGTTTTTTTAAGCTTGTTTTCTGTACACCTTGTTACAAATCAGCTTTTAGACATTGTTCGTTTTTTTTTTGTTATAAGTCAGAAATTACAAGGAGGCCGCTTCACGCAATAGAAAGTCAATGGAGACCTATCAATGTTTTCCCACCCGGTGGGCGTGGTTTTCAGATTATGACATGTGGCGCTCTGTCTCTATACAGTGCTTTTTTTAAATTTATTTAAAAACATATTAAAATTTGCAGGTTTTGAGACAGTTTCTGAATTATTATTTTCGGGGATATAAAGTCCTGAGGAAATCATGATCATTAACCGGGAAACCCTAAATGGAGAAGTTGAAGCAGCTTTTTAAAGTAAAAATAAGTTAGTAATAAATAATAATATTTTAAAAAGTCATTTAACAAAGTCACTGTGGTGCAACTTTTGTCTTGAAAAATATGATTTAAATGTTTTTTTTTGTTTTTTGTCATTTAATCAAAATATTTGTTGCCGAAAAAAAAAAATTGAAACCTTTAATATGTTGGTTCAAAGTAGGGATGCTCATTTCGGTTATTTTTCCCGACCGACAACCGATGCTCATTAATCGATTATTAACCATTAACTGATAAGATTATAATATTGAATTGACATCAAATAAAAATACAATTGATGAGTGTCTGTGATCCGTTAAAAATACTTTTTTCACGGGTTTATTTTACGGTGCAAACAGCAGCATAACACAACAGATCAACAACAGAACCTGGATTCACACATTGTCACATTTTCACACACCTGCAGTTTTTCTGACAACACAGAAAAAGTAAATAAAATCATAGAAATAAAAAGCATAAAATAAATAGGCCTACACTATTTTTTTTTTATTAAATAATTATCAAATTAAGATAACAAAACGAAAATACACTGAATCCGTTTGAAGCTTTGAAGAACCGGAATAGTTTTTCCAGTCAAATCAAAATAGCAGGCCTACCTCAATCCACAGCTTGACTGGTTTTTATTTAAAAAAATATATATATATAAAATAACATGTCTAAATTATGTAAGTTAGCCTGTTGACAGTTAGACCTGCGGCAGAAAGCCTCGTTTATAAGGTCTGACTGCGCGCGCCCTGTCTGTTTGAGGAAGTGTTTCGATGCGCCCGACCGTTGTGCTGTTCTTTGAAACGACAGAGGGAAACTGAGTAATTGTTCTATAAACCATCAATACTTGACAATGTTTAGGCTACTTTAGTAAACTTGACCAAAACCACCAGAAAAGCATTAAGGCTTCAGATGGCACTGGTTCCCGGGAATACAGAGATAACGCCTCGCTATAGCGGCCAGCATTGGGAAGCGCCTTTTATTTGCTTTCCACCAGGCAAGAGCTTGTATTACTGCTTTATTTTAATACCGCGTAGCATAATTTGCAATTTGCAAGTAACCGTCGCCCTTTCTGCGAAATGATCCCACATAGTTTGGGAAATATGTCTGCAGAGACGTGTGGTTGCTAGTGACCATGCGCCCCATGAGTTAACATATACAGCATATTTTTCTTTAACCATACAGCAAAAAAAAAAAAAAGACTTTAAACCGTTTAACTGATAGTATTAATCGGTCGAAATTCTTACTATCGGTTAACGGTTAAACGGTCAAAATGAGCATCCCTAGTTCACAGTAAATTCCCTGGTGTTGAATGAACACCAGCAGGGTGTTAAAGTAACACTAAAGCAGTGTTAGAGTTAATTAGATACTTAAGTGATTAATTAAGTGATGATTATTTGATTATTAAAGACACCTGATGATGCAGAATCACTGAAGAGAAACACAAGAACTGACTTCAGCCACAGCTTTAGATGAAATCAAACCACACTGACTTTCTGTCATTTGTCTACAGGTCTTATTGAGAATTAACAGGTTTAGAAGTAGATGTTTTATCAAAAATGTTCGGTCACCATTATGGTGATCAGTCTTTCCTTTAGCTGGGCAGTTTGATAGAGGTGGGCAGGTCGATACTAATATCAATAATAACATTGGTATCGGTATTGATTGATACCAAAGTGAAAATAGCGACACTTAAGTTTCAGTTTCTCTTGTTTTGCAACCTGGCCGTGTTTGTCAAAATGCTGCTGCTGTCACAGAGCAGAGGAAGCTCAAGAGTGCTTCTCGTGCTCGACACTGCAATGCCTCTGTTTTGTACCGTCACGTGACTCACCACTAGCGCTACCACCAACAGTCAGGCGCGCATTTCTAACAGCAGTCAGTCAGAGGCGAAGAATGGCAGCAGAGAGAAAGAGGAGCGTTGTATGGCTATATTTTCAGGCCGAAAATGAGACAACAGCGACTTGTACCATTTGTAGAAAGTCTTTAAAATACAGTGGCAATACAACTAACTTGTACAAACATATGAAAAATCACTGACCAGAAAATGCAGAGCTGCTGAAACGGAGAGAGGAGGACAAAAATCCCCCTACCAAAAGTTGTTTCTGAACAAAAGCTTTTGTAGTACTGATTAAAAACCCAAAATGCAAATCACAAAAACAAATTAAAAGTCATGAAAATTCATTTAGATTTAGGTTGAAGACGCATCCACCTTAATTATTAAAAAATCGGTATTGGTATCGGTATCGGTGATTCTGGCCCTGTATTTACTTGGTATCGGATCGATACCAAATCTAGCGGTATCGCACACCTCTACAGTTTGACTCTTTTTGTTTGTCATTGCAACAGTGTTTACTAAAACATAATTTGTTGCAAAGGAAGCCAAAAATTATTATTGACTAAAATAAAATTATTTCAAAATAAATTATTGAGTAAATTCATCTCTGAGAAAAAAAAACTGATAACATGTTAATAGCTTTTCACCACATTTTTGGCACATAGAAAGATGAAGAATCATCATATGAATCTCAACGATGGTGACATGCTTAATGCTGCAATGCATGCTGGGAGTCATGAGTGTTATACTATGGTGGCTCCCAGCATGCAATGCGGCGGAAGCATGTCACCGTTATTGAGAATCATATACTGATTCTTAATGTTTCTGTGTGTCTAAAGAGGTTTTTCTTTTAAACAATGGGTTTAAATAACAGTTCAGAATATTTGATCTCTGGCAAAACATTATTACTGGGGAAAGCCTACTAATAACAATTAACTAGTTCACTTTTATTGTTCAAAATCTTTTCTTTTGACATTGAAAGATTGATCTGTAGATCATCATTGTTTATGGTCTCTTTTGCAACAAATTGCATGTTTCAGTAAACACTGTTACAAAACCACAAACTGCCAAACTAAAGGAAACGCTGATCACCATAATGGTGACCAAACATTTCAAATAAAACATCAACCTCATTCTCAAAAAGAACTGTAGATAAATGACAAATATAGTCAGTCTGGTTTGTAATAAGAGAGATTTAATGTCTTCTCATTTGATTTCATCTAAAGCTGTCGCTGAAGTCATTTGTAGTTCTTGTTTTTCTTTCCTTCAGTGATTCTGCTCATTATCATCAGGTGTCTTCAATAATCAAAGAATCATTACTCAATTAATCACTTAGTATCTAATTAACTCTAACACTGCTTTAGTGTTACTTTAACACCCTGCTCGTGGTTTCCATATGAACACAGACCGGTGTTTATTCAACACTGGGGAATTTACTGTTTGATATGGTTTTTGAAAACTTGGTATTGTAAACAGCATCTTTATGTTGGACACTTTTATTTATCATTTACCCATATATACACATGTGAGCGCAAAAAGTAACATGGACACTTAAATCACACTTGCCCGAATGCCTTTGCATTACACACACACAACTGTGTGAACTTATATAACTGACTTCATACTGACTTCATTAACTAAAAATCACCAAAATGCCATTCGATTAAAATACATTGAATGCTGTAGAAGATGTAGATGTAGAAAAGCACAGAGCAGGTTGACAAACACTTGACAAATGTACTCTAATGCCAATACTTTTGTTGCATTTCTATCCTTTGTCCATGTTTGACAGGAACATGTCCATGACACCAGCTGCACGTGATTTCAGGTTGCTGGACAGGCAGGAGGAGGAGGACATGAAACCTCAGGCGGCAGTAATTCGTCGGAACCTCTTTGGCCCTGTGGACCACCAGCAGTTGCAGCAGGACTTCCAGAGGCTGTTTTGCATGAGCGTGGAGAACGCCAAACAGCGCTGGAACTTTGACTTTCAGAGGGACCAACCTGTCCCTGGCTGCGTTGAGTGGGAAGAGCTGCGGTGCCAGGATGTGCCAGCGTTCTACCACAGCTGTGTGGTCAGGCCCGGTATGGCAAAGCAAATAGTGGAAGCAGCTGTTGGAGGAGGATCCTTCGCTTGTTCGTCTCCAGCTATGGCCACAGAGAAATATCTGGAGCTTCGGACCAGAGGAACTTTGAGGGGAACAAAGCCAGAGAAGAGAAAGGCTGCATTGCTGGGGGTCAAACGCAGACAAGCAAACATCACAGGTAAACTGTCGCCCACTTCTCATTCTCAGTGTCATTTGGTTAAAGCCAGCGATCAGGGACATTGTTAAAAAAAAATTTTTTAAATTATTGTTCTAATAAAGCTAAAGATATTTACTTTTCTCTCCTTCAGACTTTTTCAGAGTGGCAAAAAGAAGGTTTCTTCATCACAAAGCTTCATCGGGACAGTAAACGTTCACTTGCTTTGTATAAATGTACATACAATATCTGCAAATGTAGCCCTTCTAACTGACCAGCAAATAAGGCTTAATAGGATATATATATATATATATATATATATATATATCACTGAATGCAGTGCCTATTAAAAATCTTAACCTCTTGTAATTTTTCAGATTTTTTTGTTACAACATGGAGTCATGAATATTTATATAGATCCAAATTCGGATCTTATAGTACATTTGAATAATTAGAAGCAATTGACCCTTCGCTAAGCCACGCCCTAAAACCGCCACAAGCCAATCATGGCTTAGCAACCATAACTAGGCGCAGAAGGTCTGTCAAGCTTTCAAGCGAGGGGAACATGCCGAAGCATTGCACTTATGGATTGTGCAAATCTGGTATCCTATAAATTTGGACAGGGGGTGGAATTTTTTCCCTTCCCCAAACCTAAAACCCAAGGGGAGAAATGATGCTGTTCTGTTGATTTGTCCTACCTTGTCAGATATTCCTACTGTAGCGCAAAATTATAGCTATATATCTATCGATCCATGCTGCCGCATGGAAAAATCCTGCTGCATGTTAGCGTTTGTGACTAACTTACGTGAAATAATTCAATGTAACTTTACTGAGGATTCTTATTGGGGAAAACAATTTCACAGAGCAAAATACCCCATCAGATTGTTGTGGATCAAGCAGTGTGGGAGAATCTATAAAATATAAGCAGGAGAATGTTATCATTGCAAAGTGGTCAGGCTAAAGTATTGTGTTTATTCCACAAGTCTTACGCCCGTTTCACACATACTCCATCTGCAGTGCGTATTCGGTGCGTTTTTTTTTTCGTACCCATGTTAATGGATTACAGCTTTCACTCTGCACGCGGATGCTGTTCGTCAGTCCGTTCCAGGTGCGGCGATCGTTTCCGTACCGAGTCTATTTTTAGCTGTGCTGCACTGCTGCATTAAAGTGACAGAACATTGTTCGCATTAAAATAAACATGTACTGATGCGAAAATCATAGTAATTTCACCACAGATGCATATAATTTAAAGTCTACTTGTTACTAAGTCTACACATGGCTTTTTTTCTCTCTTTTTGGGCAAAGCAAGGAATGGAAACGACACCTTAGCTGACATTTAGGTTAAAAAAAAAGTGACATAATGGATAGCACTCGTCCTTTCTTGTTGATTAAAAAATAAAGTTCTTTATGATCTGCAGGATTCATTTTAAAAGAGTTTAAAAATGAAAGAAAAGACGAGAGTCGGCTGTTTTTGAATAGCTGTACGTTTCTAATTTAAAATGTTTGTGATTTTAGGCTATAACCTATGTTTAAATGTTTTGCCACTTGTGTGAGCTACATCTAAAGTATAGGCTATATAAATATGAATTAATGAATTAAATAAACGTTTAAATGTAGTAGGCTACGTTAAAACCTGACATCAATGAAAGTGTAAACAAAGAGATTTGCAATTCTGGTGAGCCATGTTCAGTAACAACTTTTATATTTGAAATAAAAAATTATTAATAAATGCTGTGTTTGTGGGATATAACACCGGATCAGTTGCGCACTGCAAACGCAGCCTATGTGAAAGCACAACAGCTCGTGCTGCTCCGGCACCGAATACACACCGCAACACGCACCGCATACGCACTGCAGACGGAGTATGTGTGAAACGGGCGTTATGGATAAGCTGTTTGATTTATAATTATTAGATTGTTTACCCTGCTATGCATGAACAGCTGTTCCTCAGTTTGTGAGTTTCCCATTTGAATGGTCAGCGTGTGAGGCGGCTGCTGCTTGCACTGGGACCTATAGGCTTTAGCTTCAATTTTGATGAAATTATTCTCTAATCGGTTGCATATTATGCCATGGATATATCCCTCGAATGCATACTGCAGTCCCTTTTGTCTTGCTCTCTCAGATATTTCACCTGTTCGCTAAAAATGACTAATTATCTCCTTGGGAATGTCTGACACCGTCGCATATATTGTACGGGCGCGGCCAGGCGCAAAAGGCGTAGCAACAGTAACTAAGGAGGGCGGGGCTTAGTGAAGGGTCAATTGAATTTGAGTCATTGAATAAGAATTTACTCTCTTGCAAAATCAACAATTGATTTTAAATTCATTACTAAACTAAAAACGAAATGACTTTTTAAATATTTTGTTCCATGCCATTTTGAAAACGTTAGGATTGCACTGTTTAAATAGTGCATTTTTACTTTCTTTTTGTTTGGTGCACTGAACATACATCATACACTGCAAAAGAGATGTGTTAAAAACAACACACTGAATGTGTTGAGGTATTTTGACACATGTTGTGTAGATATAACACAACAAGTGTGTTAAAATGAAACAGCAGTCGGCGTTTTGGCAGCCAATCACATCATGCCTCTTTCAAAAGCTTTCACCGCTTCTCACTTGTGATTACTAACCAGACGGACTTTTTCTGTCAGAAGCTCTTATTGAGATGAACAGGATTTAGTGTTGAATCATTGAATGTTTGATTTGAAGTCACCAGAATCGTGATTAGTGGCTTCTTTATTTGACCTCTTGACCCTGGACTTCTTTACTTCAGCTTTTCTCTGTTTGCTGGAACTGTGTGTTTATTCATCACATTTGAAACAGCAGAAATAACAAGAGAAAAACATGATCAGATGATAATGACATCATCACATGCATTTGTTGAGCTTGGCAAGTGTTTGACCCTAAGGACCAATTGTGTACAATTACACAATTCGTCCAATTACTATAAATATATTCTTCTTTTGTAAATAATGTTTTTTATAATAATGTTGATGTCATTGTTTGCACATCTGTTTTTAGATGTTCAGTGTGTACAGAATGTTCTAGTCTATGATTCCACACAGAAACACACACATCAGGAATCAGCTCATGAATCTCAACAATGGTGACAAACTAAAAGCTGCATGATGGGAGCCACCATACACAACTCATCCATGACTCCCAGCATGCATTGCGGCATGACACTTTTAGTTTGTCACCATTGTTGAGATTCATGAGCTGATTCTTGATGTGTGTGTGTTTCTGTGTGGTACCATAGACTAGAACATCCTGTACACACTGAATATCTACAAACAAATATCTGCAAATGACATCATTAATATAAAAGTATTAATTATAAATGAAGAATATTTTTATAGTAATTGCTCAGATATCAAACACTTGCCAAGCTCAACAAATGCATGTGATGATGTCATTATCATCTGATCATGTTTTTCTCCTGTTATTTCTGCTGTTTCAAATGTGATGAATAAACACACAGTTCCAGCAAACAGAGAAAAGCTGAAGTGAAGAAGTCCAGGGTCAAGAGCTCAAATAAAGAAGCCACTAATCACGATTCTGGTGACTTCAAATCAAACACAAGTTGACACAAGTTGTGTACCTATAACACATTAGTGTGTAAAAGGTTTCAACACACTTCTGAGTAAGAGGAATAACACATTAGACATAATGTGTAAAAGAAACGACACAGGTTGTGTGTTAAAATCAACACAACATGTGTCGTCCCTGAGCACACACACTACATGTGTTAAAATCAACACAACATGTGTCGTCCCTGAGCACACACACTACATGTGTTAAAATCAACACAACATGTGTCGTCCCTGAGCACACACACTACATGTGTTAAAATCAACACAACATGTGTCGTCCCTGAGCACACACACTACATGTGTTAAAATCAACACAACATGTGTCGTCCCTGAGCACACACACTACATGTGTTAAAATCAACACAACATGTGTTAATTTTAAACACATCTCGTTGTGTTGTTTTCAACACATCATGTTATAAAGCGCTCGACACACACCATCATAGAGCAGTGTATGCCGTGTTTATGTTCTCAAACAATCAGGCCTGTGTTAATAAAAGTTATTAATACACATTGTTTTACTAGTTGCTACATTTTAATTGAATTCAAAGTGCAAACTCTGTTAACTGTTCTCTCCTCATGAGCTTCTCTCTAAAGCAGTACTATCGGTGAGGTGTTAAATTGTGAATGATTGAGTTGATAGAGTCATAGAGTTTGAAACGTTGTGTTTTGTGTGCACATGCGTTCTGTACTCAACTACTGATTAACTGCTTAATAATTTAGTTTCACTTTATTTTTAAAGTTACTTCTGAGTATGTAATTACCTGACACAATTTCTGTGTTAAATGACACATTTATTGTGTCAAATTTGACACAACATGTGTTGTCCCTGAGCACACACACTACATGTGTTAAAAATGACACATGTTGTGTCAGTTTTAACACATCTCTTTTAGAGTGTACATACACTTATTTATATATAAAAAAACTAATACTGTGAACTTTTACCAAAATGCACTAAAAAAGGACTGTTTGGAAAAATCATAAAATTTTACATTTCTCAGATTCAAACTGCATTGATCCTTTTGAGTGGCATCAGTGCCGGCTATCCCAATGTTGTTATTTATTTTCCTGTTTTGATATATTCCTAAAGGCATGTTTAACCTCAGCCGTTTTTCATGAAGCATATACATCTGGGTATAAAAGTGACTCTGTTATTACAGAGTTACAATCAAACATAAGATATGCTTCGATACATTTGAAGATATGTAAAAAAAGATTTTTATATGGATATTGCCCTTAAAATATTGTTAGAGGAGTGTCTGACCAAGTTTCCTATGGTTGTGCATGAGGCTCCATCTTGCTCACTTGGGGGGACAATTGAACATGTTGAAAAGCTACCTTTGTCTTTAGTTTGAATCTGATACCAGTATTAGCACAGATTGCGAGGACGTTTTTCATCGATCATTTACTTTTTTACAATACTGTATTTTTGTCTTGTGCATGTGTGATATACTCAAAGATATGGGTGTTAATGTGTTGAATTAGCTATTTGTTTGGCATTATTTTATATTAAAGAGGCAGCTGAGGCAGTTAACCAAAGTAATTGCACTACAATAAATAAAATAAAAAACCCTAAAACCCTGTCAGGAAGACTCAATTAAGCCACTAAACCAAACACACATGCTGAGATATTTAAACAGAATTTAAGCAGATTTTTTTTTTGCATTTACACATGCAAACATTTACATCTGCAAACACATGCTAAACATTTCTGATATATTCACTGACTTCTTAAAACAGTGCATTAAATTTGAATCTTTTTAAAATGCAGTAATAGAAAATAATAGTACTCTACCTCATACAATGACAATGACCTCCATTTATAGAACACAAATATGTCAAATGTAGCAGTTGTTTTTTCCCTTAGAAGTACAGCAGAATGGCAATCTCGTACTTCACGTCAGGTTTACATGATGTTGTGTGTACTTGCATTGTTCCAGTTCTGTTTTTTTAACAACTTTTAAAAACTCACATTTACTTTCTAATGTGTCATTCTGTTTTTCAAGTGCCTCTTGATATCACCAGTTGTGTTTTGCACTATATGTTGTCATTACAGATGTGATGGGTCAGCTGACTTTTACCCCGCAGATTTTGTTGCAGATCTGTCCAGTGTTGTATTCAGTGCATGTTATCTCTTGCAAATTTGTAGTCATGTATACTATATGGTTGAATGTTACTTGAGTTAAAACATTTTAACATTGCCTGATTTTATAGAACTGATGTATGAGTTTGCATAGTATGCAAAAATCACTGATAAAAATGTATGTACAAAGCCATCTAGGAAGTATGTCTTTATTTGAATGTATTACACCATATATATATATACAGGTCCTTCTCAAAAAATGTGCATATTGTGATAAAAGTTCATTATTTTCCATAATGTAATGATAAAATTAAAATGTCATATATTTTAGATTCATTGCACACCAACTGAAATATTTCAGGTCTTTTATTGTTTTAATACTGATGATTTTGGCATACAGCTCATGAAAACCCAAAATTCCTATCTCAAAAACATAGCATATTTCATCCGACCAATAAAAGAAAAGTGTTTTTAATACAAAAAAGTCAACCTTCAAATAATTATGTTCAGTTATGCACTCAATATTTGGTCGGGAATCCTTTTGCAGAAATGACTGCTTCAATGCAGCGTGGTATGGAGGCAATCAGCCTGTGGCACTGGTGAGGTGTTATGGAGGCCCAGGATGCTTCGATAGCGGCCTTGTTGGGTCTTTCGTCTCTCAACTTTCTCTTCACAATATCCCACAGATTCTCTATGGGGTTCAGATCAGGAGAGTTGGCAATTGAGCATAGTAATACCATGGTCAGTAAACCATTTACTAGTGGTTTTGGCACTGTGAGCAGGTGCCAGGTCGTGCTGAAAAATGAAATCTTCATGTCCATAAAGCTTTTCAGTAGATGGAAGCATGAAGTGCTCCAAAATCTCCTGATAGCTATCTGCAAGGGCAGGGTCAATGCAGATAGCTATCAGGAGATTTTGGAGCACTTCATGCTTCCATCTACTGAAAAGCTTTATGGACATGAAGATTTCATTTTTCAGCACGACCTGGCACCTGCTCACAGTGCCAAAACCACTAGTAAATGGTTTACTGACCATGGTATTACCCCTCATTATCATCAGATGTCTTCAAAAATTAAATAATCATTACTCAATTAATCACTTAGTATCTAATTAACTCTAACACTGCTTCAGTGTTACTTTAACACCCTGCTGGTGGTTCCCATATGAACATATGGGGAACCACCAGCAGGGTGTTAAAGTAACACTGAAGCAGTGTTAGAGTTAATTAGATACTAAGTGATTAATTGAGTAATGATTATTTGATTATTGAAGACATCTGATGATAATGAGCAGAATCACTGAAGAAAAGAAAAACAAGAACTACAACTGACTTCAGCGACAGCTTTAGGTGAAATCAACTGAGAAGACATTAAATATCTCTTATTATAAACCAGACTGACTTTATTTGTCATTTATCTACAGTTCTTTTTGAGAATGAGGTTGATTGTTTATTTGAAATGTTTGGTCACCATTATGGTGATCAGTGTTTCCTTTAGTTTGGCAGTTTGACTCTAGGCTTTTTAAACCAGTTTGTGGGTTTTGTAAGTGTTTACTGAAACATGCAATTTGTTGCAAAAGAGACCATAAACAATGTTGTTCAAGTGATCTATCTTTCAATGTCAATAAATAAATAAAAAAATGTTTTGAACAATAAAAGTAGTAAAGCAGTTATTAGTAAGCTTTCCCCAGTTCAAACTTTTTTTTGCCAGAGATCAAATGTTCTGAATTGTTATTGAAACCCATTTTTTTGCCAAAAAAAAACTCCCAAAATTTTGTTAAAAATCTAAATTTAAGCTGACTGACCTGTGGCAGTGAAGCATTTATGGTGAAATTCTATTAACACATTATTTTTTTTTCTCAGATATGAGTTTAGCCAATAATTTTTCTTTGTGATGATAATTACATCACCTGATAATTTGGGTTTTTGGCTTCCTTTGCAAACAAATTATGTTCTAGTAAACACTGTTGCAATGACAACAAGAAGCCAAGAGTCAAACTGCCCAGCTAAAGGAAACACTGATCACCATAATGGTGACCAAACATTTTTGATAAAACATCTACATCTAAACCTGTTAATTCTCAATAAGACCTGTAGACAAATGACAAAGTCAGTGTGGTTTGATTTCATCTAAAGCTGTGGCTGAAGTCAGTTGTGGTTCTTGTTTTTCTTCAGTGATTCTGCTCATTATCATCAGATGTCTTCAATAATCAAATAATCATTACTTAATTATTCACTTAAGTATCTAATTAACTCTAACACTGCTTCAGTGTTACTTTAACACCCTGCTGGTGGTTCCCATATGAACACCAACCGGTGTTAATTCAACACCAGAGAATTTACTGTGCACCCCAAACCATCACTGACTGTGGGTACTTGACACTGGAATTCAGGCATTTCTGCATTTCCTTCTCCCCAGTCTTCCTCCAGACTCTGGCACCTTGATTTCCGAATGACATGCAAAATTTGAGCGACAGTCCAGTGCTGCTTCTCTGTAGCCCAGGTCAGGCGCTTCTGCCGCTGTTTCTGGTTCAAAAGTGGCTTGACATGGGGAATGCGGCACCTGTAGCCCATTTCCTGCACACGCCTGTGCACGGTGGCTCTGGATGTTTCTACTCCAGACTCAGTCCACTGCTTCCAGGTCCCCAAGGTCTGGAATCGGTCCTTCTCCACAATCTTCCTCAGGGTCCGGTCACCTCTTCTCGTTGTGCAGCGTTTTTTGCCACATTTTTTCCTTCCCACAGACTTCCCACTGAGGTGCTTTGATACAGCACTCTGGGAACAGCCTGTTCGTTCAGAAATTTCTTTCTGTGTCTTACCCTCTCGGTTTGAGGGTGTCAATGATGGCCTTCTGGACAGCAGTCAGGTCTGCAGTCTTACCCATGATTGCGGTTTTGAGTAATGAACAAGGCTGGGAGTTTTTAAAAGCCTCAGGAATCTTTTGCAGGTATTTAGAGTTAATTAGTTGATTCAGATGATTAGGTTAATAGCTCGTTTAGAGAACCTTTTCATGATATGCTAATTTTTTGAGACAGGAATTTTGGGTTTTCATGAGCTGTATGCCAAAATCATCAGTATTAAAACAATAAAAGACCTGAAATATTTCAGTTGGTGTGCAATGAATCTAAAATATATGAAAGTTTAATTTTTATCATTACATTATCAAAAATAATGAACTTTTATCACAATATGCTAATTATTTTAGAAGGACCTGTATAACAAACACAGGGATTGTAAGCAGCCAAAGAAAAACAAGTCGTCAAACTACCCAACTAAAGCTAACACTGATCACCATAATGGTGACTTCAAACTAAACTATTATTTGCAATAAATAATTAACATCTAAACCTCTGTTAATTCTCAACACTGCAAAAAATGCTCTTCTTACTTTTTACGTCAAAAAACTTGACTTCTTACATTTTTTCTTGTTTCCAGTCCAAATATCTAAAAATTCTTAAATCAAGATGCATTTACAAGATAAGTAAAATAACATGAGATATTTTTTCTTGTTTTCTGGGGAAAAATATCAAAATGGAGTGAGTTTTTGCTTAAAACAAGCAAAATTATCTGCCAATGGGATGAGAAAAATAATCTTATGTAATTTTACTATTCTAGTAAAAGCATCTTGATTTAAGAATGTTTAGATATTTGGACTGGAAACAAGAAAAAATTACTAAGTAAGAAGAGCATTTTTTTGCAGTGAATAAGAGCTTCTGTAGACGTCTGATAGAAATAAAGTCAGTATGGTCAGTAATGTGTGAAGCTGGTAATGCT
The DNA here is from genome assembly GCA_023029165.1 of Gobiocypris rarus. NCBI lineage: Eukaryota > Metazoa > Chordata > Actinopteri > Cypriniformes > Gobionidae > Gobiocypris > Gobiocypris rarus. The sequence continues at coordinate 9,846,730 of CM040923.1, forward strand.
GTTTTTGGAGTTGTTTAATCCTCCTGTACTGAGATCTTCAGAGCTGTGCTTCCACACACACACAGACACACACTTCCCTTTTTACGATATATATATTTTTTAACAGTGCGGTGCTTATTCTAACCAAAATTAAACGTCTGTCTGACATTGGAGCTTGACGTCAAACAAACGTTGGATTTTCATTTTCAAACAACCCGATTTTCATTTTCAACCAAAATATGACGTCTGACCGACGGTGGCTTAGTTGGAGTCCAACGTCTTCCTGACGTCACACTGACTATACTGTGCCTGCTGGGAAAGAAGTTCCTTCCCACCTAAAACTCCCACCTATGACTGGCCATTTCAGGACAGATGGGCGTAGTGTTAATGTACCTTTAAAGTACAGTAACACAAGCTCTCTGGTGGTTCGTCCGTTCTTATCCTTCATCCCGTCATTGTAACCACACACAGTAAATTCCCCGGTGTTGAATTAACACCGGTCGGTGTTCATTTGGGAACCACCAGTAGGGCGTTAAAGTAACACTGAAGCAGTGTTAGAGTTATTTAGATACTTAGTGATTAATTGAGTAATGATTATTTGATTATTGAAGACATCTGATGACAAGTAGCAGAAATTGCCATTCCTGCCCTTACCCTATTTCTCTTCATTTTCTCTTTTTCCTTTCGTTTCTTTTCGTTATCCTGTATGTATTCGTTGTATCAATTATTGTAAATGCCATTATATTGTTTATATGTAATTTGTTTGTTTTCTAAAATCACTTTCATAATTGAGAATTTAAGTTGTTTGTTATTTATACATTATTGCATTTATTTTAAGTTGCAGTACTTTTATTTTGAAATGTCGATCCAAGTTTATGCGCAAATGCTGACTTCACGTTAGACTCGTATGCAAGCAAGCTAGCGGCAAGCACGGACATTATATGCTCTGATTAAAAGTGTATTCTCGTCGCAAAGGACTTTAATGGTCATAAAGAAGAGTCAAGATTATTTTTCTTTTTTTCACAGCATGCAGCCAACGAGGTATTTTGTTTTATTTGTCTGTATTTTGTGTCAGTAAAATGCTATTACATCTGTTGTGCACACTTTTGTACATGCTTTCGTTTTGTGTCAAGCTAATGTAATTTCTTTATTATGTTGTTTATACTATGCGCAGTTTTCACGGTGAATTGGAGAAAAGTCTTTAATTAAACCAGTAGCAAGAGAACCACTTGTGTCTGCGTATGCTTGGAGGGAGTTACAGTGAAAACTCGTCTGTTCAACGACACGAGTGAATGACGCAGCAAGTTCGTACGACTAGCGGCACCATGGAGCGTCATCGAAGGATACAGATGAGCCGAAAATATGCACTACACACACACTTAAAGTCGTAAGAAGACGCATACAGTTATGTAACCGGCCTAATTCTGACCACCACACGATCACGGCCCTCTGCGTTGTGTTATGTAGGCTAACTGAAGGAAGACACAGGACAACTGGATCTGCTGCTGATTTGGAGAGTTTATTTTCTGCGGCTGGATGGAATAAAGAGATACAGCATGAAATGTTGGCTTCTGTGATTTTATCACCTCTCCTCAGCGCGCTCAAAGCAGACTCAGTACATACAATGACAGTAAATAATCAAATTAGCCATAAAATGGATGAAAACACATTACAAACAATATTTAAGGAAAATAAATCGTCACAACAATTAATAAATTGTCACAATGAACAAATGTAAACCATACCTGGATGGAATAAAGAGATACAGCATGAAATGTTGGCTTCTGTGATTTTATCACCTACACAGATCAAAGACCAATTAATTAATCGGCCAAAATCACCGCATTCAATCGACGCACACACATACTCAAACCGCTGTACTCAGCTATAAAACTATTATATCCAATCCATCCATGCATAAAACACTTCGTAATACATTTCTAACACTCTTAACATGAATATAACTGAATATCGTGCACTCGATTCAACTTCTGTGAACTTTTACACTTTATATTGAAGGAGCACCGCTAGCAGCTTACCTCTCCTCAGCGCGCTCAAAGCAGACTGGGGACGCAGCACGAGTTGAACGGTAATGACGTCATGACGCCTGTACAATTAAACATAAAACTCTTTTTTCCCCAAAATAATACTTATAAAATTCAAAACTAAATTATGCTTTCTTAGACAAAATAATATAGAGAAAACAAAATAAAAACTGACAGGAAGGATTATTAGTGAAACATTCATTTACATTGTGAACACACTGTGAATATAAACATCCGTCACAGTTACAAGGTGTAATGGACTAAGTCATAATAACGCACTTGAAAACTTAAGAGTGGCTTAACAAGAAGGTTTTTGCAAAGCTTGCCAAAAGATTTTTATTGTAAAGAAAGCTATGTTACTGTGTGTGTAGTGAATGTTTTGACTTATTTGCTCACTTGAAGCTTGCTATTTATAGACACGTTTAAAGGGTCATCGAACTTTCTGTATTTCAAATTTAAAGTGTTTTGCACATTTTAATTTTCTGTGCAATATTATTACTTACAAGCATCACTTTAAGCTTTGACGTATTTACATTCATTGACATTTGAGTGTTGAAGGTTGATTTAGATGTTTTGTTACCTATGCATATTTTCTACATATAAAAGCCAGGTAAATGTAAAGTAGTGATTCAAAATGTCAGAGTCAAGTGAGCCTACAGTTCAGGTAAGGGACAGCATTAGGGAAAGTACAAATTCCCAAGACCAATTGGAAGAAGCTCAAATGAGTGGTGCTGAAACTCAGCAAGAAGAGACACAGCAGTCAAGACGAAGTAAAAGAACCAGAACTCTAACAGAGAAGGGTAGAGAAATGCAAGTTGCCAAAATTCAATCACTTCAACAAAGGTTTAACTACATTTATGACAAATGGAGAACACATGTTAAATCTTCTAAGCGGACATTATCACAAGCAACAGAGATTTTATCTGATGACCTGCTTAATGATAGTATTGGTGATGTCATAGGTCTTTCTGCAGATGTCCAGCGTGTTTATGATGAACTACGCAAAATCACGACTCCAGATCAAGACACGCGTCGAAGAGTGGATATGTGTGTGCAGATTTCTAGTTTTGTTGCATCCAGAGCCTCAAGTCGACTGGATGGAAGGATTCCAGAAGGAGAAGAACAAGAATGGGCGGCAGGCTCTCTCTTCAATTCAAGTACCTGTAAATCAAGATCTGTCACGTCTATCTTGGAAGGTTCCTCCGCGCATTCAAGTAGATCTTCTGTAAAGCGACAAGAAGCTGCCGCTGAAGCTGCTGCAAGCCAAGCTGTTCTGGAAGTGTTACAAGAACAAAATAAAGAACAATTGGAAATACAGCTCCTGGAAGCACAAGTTAAAAAGAAGATGGCTGATCAAGAGGCAGCAGAGGTAAAACGTCGTTTAGGTCAAGAAGCAGAAGAGATGAAACAAAGAATAAAAAGAGAGGAAGAGGAAGCAAAAATTAAAGCTCAACTGGAAGAAGAACACGCAGCTCTACAAAAGACTCTTGAGGAAAAACGGAGAAAGATACAACATTTGGAAGCACTGAAATGTCTAAATGCAGCACGTGCAAGAATGCAGGTGTACGATCAAGAGAAAGTCATGGAAGAAGATCCGAAGGACTTCCTGAAAATGTCTCCTGTACCACAAGCTGTAACCACCTCCTCAAATGAAAGTACAGCAGAGCTTGTGAAGGTGCTGGTAGGTGCTTTAAGTGTAAACAGAATTCCTGTTCCTGAACCTTCGTTATTCAGTGGGGATCCATTGAAATACAATGACTGGAGACTTTCCTTTGAAACACTGATCGACCAGAAGAACATTCAATAAAAGGAGGAGATATACTACCTCCGCAGGTATGTAAGTGGACAAGCTAAGAAAGCACTTGATGGATACTTCCTACTCGGAACTGAATCTGCCTATGTTGCTGCGTGGGAAGTTTTGGAAGAGCAATATGGAAACCCATTTACGATTGCAAAATCGTACAGAGACAAGCTCCATGCATGGCCTAAGATGGGATCTAGGGACAGCCTTGAGCTCAGAGAGTTTGTTGATTTTCTGCGCAGTTGTGAAGCTGCCATGGTCCATATTAAGGCATTAGAAATCTTGAATGACTGTAATGAAAACAGAAACATTCTTTCAAAGCTACCAGAATGGCTGAGATGGAACCGGAAGGTTATCGAAATAGAAGAGGAGAGTAATCAATTTCCTTCTTTCGGCCAATTTGTTAATTTTCTAACAAGAGAGGTAAAATTGCCTGCAACCCTGTCACGTCATTACAGGCACTTAAACTAGGTAAGGTTAAAATGCCAAAATTCCCAAAACGTCAAAGCTTTGGAGCGAAAACACTCACCACAAACTCCAGCGAAAAGTCTGTCTTAACATTCATTTTCTGTCAGAAGACTGGACATACTTTGCACAAATGCAGGAAGCTCATGGAGAAAGCAGTTTCAGACAGAATTAAATTTGTTCAAGCTGAAAAGCTATGCTTTGGTTGTCTCAAGTTTGGTCACTTCTCAAAGAACTGCAACAGTAGGAGTGTCTGCGACACGTGCCATAAGATGCATCCAACCTGTCTACACGAGGAGCGAACCAAAGAAAACCTAAAATTACCACAAGTCAAGCAAAGTGTAAGTCAAGAAAGATACAAAGAAAGACCTCAATCAACACAACATAAAGAAACAACCACAGCCGTTACTTCAAATAGAGTAATACTTGACGAAGTTAACGCACAAACAGCAGCGATAATTCCTGTCTGGATTTCCTCCATAGCTCAACCAACACAAGAAGTCCTTGTATATGCTCTGTTGGATTCTCAAAGCGACACAACCTTTATTTTAAGTGAAGTAGCTGAAGGATTCGAAGCGAGCAAAGAACAAGTTATGCTCAAACTCTCTACTATGATATCAAGAACCACAGTCCCAGCTAGAATTTTAGAACATTACCTACATTGTTCTATAAATGTTTTCAGCGGGTAGTTTTATTTTTGTTCCCAGAATGTTCTTTTAAAAGTTAGGATAACATTCTTTAAAAACATTCTAAAAATGTTTAGTGGTAACATTCTAATAACATCCTACTAAGCAAAGTTTCAACGTCTTTGACCCTAGAGGCGAACGTTGAAAAGACGTCCACTGAGGAGCCAGAATAAACGTTTTTATGACGTCTGTTTTGGACATGATCTGCACGTCTGATATAGACGTTCATGGAACCTCAAGGTTAAACAGTTCAAATGTGCTCATTGTGGACATATATTCCTTTTGTAATTGCAAATCAACTCACAGACAGTGTGTGTTTTTCCAAAATCTTGAAAATAAAAGAAACTTAGCTCACACCTTTAGACACTTTAGGCAACTTAGCATCTGTAATTCACACATCTTTGGATCATGAGAGAAACCAGACCTGAAGGAAAGACTCTCTGGCACAGGACTCAATCCAGGATCTTCTTGCTGTGAGGAGCCAGTGTTTCCCACTCATACACTGGTGCTGCCCTTAATCACAGATATAAGAGACACTTTGACTATTTCTGTCAGACGTCTACAGAAAATTAAAGGGTCATGAAACCCTACAGCAAATTTTTTGAGATTTTAACAGAGGTATGTGTGTTGAACATCATTGAACATAATGTTAGCATCTGTTAGATTTAATTCAAAGGTGAAACTGGTAAATTTTTATGTTTTTCACCCTATTTTCGTCTTCCGGGTTTAAAAACTACATTGCGTCCACGTCACAGCTTGTGACGTAGCAGCGCACTATAGTGCTACGTGACGCATCGGTGTCTCATTATTATTAATGAGACTGAGTTTTCTTATCCTATGAGAAGACACCCTCTTAATTATTCATGACAACACGTGGTCAATGACAGAAGTGACAGTCTGCGTGTTCACGGAGTAGTTGAGAGGAGTTTATGATCTGTTTCCCTGGTGTAAAGTTTCGGGTGTGTTGCATGGCTTTCCCCGCGATGCCGCCAGGGCTAGTCTCTGGCTGCGGCGGTTGGTTGGCCACTGCACTGCACTGACAGATGACAGTTGCTCGCCCCTGCCTCGCTCTGCCACCCACCCTCCTCCTCTTCTCACGGGCATCCACGCCCATTTTTAAGTAGCATTTTTCAAAACGATTACGAGGTGGATTTGAGCTGAACGAGGGGGTTTCATGACCCTTTAACAGAGGTTTAGATGTTGACGATTTATGGTTCATTTGAAGTCACCATTGTGGTGGGAAGCGTTTGCTTTAGTTGGTCTCTTGGTCCCTGTAGTTGTGTTAGCTTTTCTTTCTGCTGTAACTGTGTTTGTGAAACACAATAGTTGTGGCTGAGCAAGCAGAGATAAATTGACATCAGGTGTTGTCAGCTCCTAGTTGATGATCACTAAATCATCACCAAGTGAGCATTTAATTTTTTTTTATTTTTTGGCAAGTTGTTTTCAATTGTAATTTGCTTATAGCTACTACACCTTTGTGAAACTGCAGAATTGGCACCAATAGCATTTAACTGATCAATTATCTTGAAGAAAAAAAAGTATGCACACCCAACGTTTTGAGCAAATGTTTCACAAAGTCACACACACACATCAACATTTGGCCAATGAATCACAACAACGGTGACAAGTTTCATGCGGCAATGCATGATGGGTGGCTTCATAGTGCAAAACTCATGCTTGATTCCCAAACTTTTTTGATTTTATTGTCACCGTTGTTGTGAATCATAGGCCAAATCTTGATGTAGATGTAGTGTGACTTTGTGAAATATTTGCTCAAAATGTTGGGTGCATACATTTTTTTTTGGTCATCCTTCGAGATAATTGATACTTTTAATTTTATTGGCGCAAATACCACAGTATCACAAGGTTATTGTGGATAAATGCAAATTACTTATTGTACTAAACAAGAAGACAAAACTTAAAACACAACATCAGATGCTCGCCTTGTGATGATTTAGTGATCATCAACGAGGAGCTGACAACACCTGATGTCACTTTATCTTTGCTTGCTCAGGCACAACTATTGTGTTTCACAGACACAGTTACAGCAGCCAAAGAAAAACTAACACAACTACAGGGACCAAGAGTCCAACTAAAGCAAACGCTTCCCACCACAATGGTGACTTCAAATGAACCATAAATCATCAACATCTAAACCTCTGTAAATTTTCTGTAGACGTCTGACAGAAATAGTCAAAGTGTCTCTTATATCTGTGATTAAGGGCAGCACCAGTGTATGAGTGGGAAACACTGGCTCCTCACAGCAAGAAGATCCTGGATTGAGTCCTGTGCCAGAGAGTCTTTCCTTCAGGTCTGGTTTCTCTCATGATCCAAAGATGTGTGAATTACAGATGCTAAGTTGCCTTAAGTGTCTAAAGGTGTGAGCTAAGTTTCTTTTATTTTCAAGATTTTGGACAAACACACACTGTCTGTGAGTTGATTTGCAATTACAAAAGGAATATATGTCCACAATGAGCACATTTGAACTGTTTAACCTTGAGGTTCCATGAACATCTATATCGGACGTGCAGATCACGTCCAAAACAGACGTCATAAAAACGTTTATTCTGGCTCCTCAGTGGACGTCTTTTCAGTGGACGTCTTTTTTTCTTTGCTTAGTGGGTATGTTATTAGAATGTTACCACTAAACATTTTTAGAATGTTTTTAAAGAATGTTATCCTAACTTTTAAAAGAACATTCTGGGAACAAAAATATAACTACCCGCTGAAAACATTTATAGAACAATGTAGGTAATGTTCTCAGAACATTCTTATAACAAAAAAAATCTAGCTGGGGTGGTAAGCTCTCAAAGAATAAAGAGCCTACAAGTCAGAGGCTTTTATTCTGGTAAAAGGATCTATTTACCACCAGTCTACACTCGAGAGTTTATTCCAGCCAACAGAACTCACATACCAACAAATGAAACCGCAAAAGCTTGGTCCCATCTAGAGCACCTCCAAGAAGAGATAGCACCTATGCAGGATTGTGAAGTAGGTCTACTCATTGGGTACAACTGCTCACAAGCCCTACTTCCAAGAGAAGTAGTTTCTGGCCAAGAACATCAGCCTTATGCACAGCGTACGGACCTTGGATGGAGCATTGTTGGTCACTGGAATTCCCATGTTGATTATGGTGATGCTATCGGAATCAGCCATCGCATAGTAGTAAGGCAAGTGACTCCAGATATGGAATCTTCTGTCAATCTCAAAACTGAAGTACACTATGTGAGCCGAATTAAGGTAAAAGAAATTACTCCTTCAGAGATAATAAAGGTCCTTAAATCAGACTTCTCAGAAAAAGCTGGAGAAGATGATCATGTGTCTCAAGAGGATCTCAAGTTCTTGTCCATTTTGAGAGAAAACATCACACAAAAGAGCAATGGACACTACAAAATACCATTACCATTCAAAAAGGAAAAACCTAAACTTCCTAATAACAAGACTTGTGCAGTACACCGACTGAAATGTCTTGAAAAGAGATTAAAGAAAGATCAGAGGTACTACAAAGACTATGTAAAATTCATGGATGACATCATTTCACGTGGTGATGCAGAGAAGGTCCCTGAGGAAGAAATTGACAACAGTCCAGTTTGGTATATTCCACATCATGGAGTTTATCACCCACAGAAACCAGGTAAAATACGTGTTGTATTTGACTGTTCTGCCAAGTTTCAGGACACATGCCTCAATGACCATCTGCTCACTGGTCCTGACTTGACCAATACATTGGTAGGTGTCCTGTGCCGTTTCCGAAAAGGTTCCATCGCAGTCATGTGTGACATTGAAAGAATGTTTCACCAGTTTCACGTGAAAAGGGAGCATCAAGATTACTTGCGATTTCTGTGGTGGGAGAATGGTAACTTGGAAATCACAACATCAATCTACAGAATGAAGGTCCACTTGTTTGGAGCTGTCTCGTCTCCTGGTTGTTCCAACTTTGGCCTGAAACATCTGGCAACACAAGGACATGGTCAGTACGTGAAGACACCATACGCTTCATTCAAAGAAATTTCTATGTAGACGATGGTCTGACAAGTTTTCAATCTGAGACAGAAGCTATTCAGCTTATCAAAGAATCAAGGGAACTTTGATCAATCGGCAAGTTAAGACTTCACAAGTTTGTTTCTAACAGTGAGAGTGTGATGGCAACCATCCCAGAAGAAGAACGCACCACAATCTAAGATCTGGATATGGATTTGAGTTTACACAGCAAAATCCCCAGAGTTAAATTAACTCTACTCAGAGAAGTAGATGGTCCCTCTCTACATAGAGTTAAAATAACTCTGAATCAGTGTTAAAGTTAATGAGATAGTTAAGTGATTAATTAAGTGATGATTTAGCATTAATGATGAACACCTGCTGTCAACAAGCAGAACCACTGCAGGACAGAAAAACACAAGAACTACAGCTGACTTCAGCCACAGCCTTAGATGAAATCAACTGAAGATAAAATAAGACATTAAATATCTGAAGATCTCATCAGAGGAGGATTAAACAACTCCACAAACAGCAGTACCAGCTTCACACATTACTAACCAGATTGACTTTATTTCTGTCAGACATATACAGAAGCTCTTATTGAGAATCAACAGAGGTTTAGCTCTTGATTATTTATTGAAAATAATAGGTAAGTTTGTAGTCACCATTATGGTGATCAGTGTTTGCTTTAGTTGGGCTCTTGACCCTTGACTTTTTTACATAATTGTTTCTCTGGCTGCTGTATGGCGAGAACAGCAAGATAACATTGGTGATGACAACTGATGTTGACTTGTTGTTGATAATACAGTTGTTATCATCATATAGTGTCTTTATTTGCTGATCTCCTGAGAGTCATTGATTACTGTAGCCTTGTGACTCTACAGATTATTCAGCAGTGTTTCAATCAAATACACCTAAGGGTCTTTAAAATGTGTACATTTGTTTTGTTCTCTGGATTACTAACACATCACACACTAAACAGTTCTAACTGCTGTGAGCTATTCTCACACACACAAATCAAGAATCAGCCTATGAATCTCAACAATGGTGACATGTTTCATGCTGCAATGTATTCTGGGTGCATCATGCAAAACTCATCCATGGCTCCCAGAATGCATTGTGGCATGAAGCATGTCACCATTATTGAGATTCATAGGCTGATTCTTGATCTATGTGTGTGAGACAAGCTTGTAGGCAGTGAAAGTGCTTAGTTTACAATCTGTTTTAAAAAGTATTAAGCTTTTTTTTATTAAAACCATGATGGATATTTTCTAAAATCACAATGAAACAAAGTTAATAGTATTTTGCTCATATTAAACTCTGTGAATTAAGCCACTGTACAATGATCATTTTGTTATCATCAAGCAGCTGACAACATCTGATTGTGTTTTCTCTCGCTTTTCTTGCCATAGCAAACTCATTTACAGCAGCCAGAGAAACACTTACATTAAAAAGTCGTCAAACTGCCCAACTAAAGAAAACACTGATCAACTTGATGGTGACATAAAAAAGGATTTTCAACACAAAATCAACAACAACAAAAAAAGCCTCTGTTAATTCTCAATTAGAGCTTCTGTAGATGTGTAACAGAAATAAAGTCAATCTGGTCAGTAATGTATGAAGCTGGTAATGCTGTTTGTGGAGTTGTTTAATCCTCCTCTGCTGAGATCTTCAGAGTGCCTTCTTTTATCTTCAGTTGATTTAATCTACACTGTAAAAAAATGCTGTAAAATAACGGTCAAATTTTGACAGTAACATGCTGTTTTCCAACCCGATCTCACGGCAATTCGTACATATTTTACGAGGTGGCTAATTAAATGCAATTTGTACGACCTCACTCAGACGAATTCATACGATTTTTACTAAATCGTACATATTTGACGAGTTGGCAAATTCGTATGAATTCGAATGACCTACCTCAACCCCGCCCTAAACCTACCCATCACTGGGGTTTAGGCAAAACGCACGACGTGAGTGAGGTCGCATAAATTTGTACGGAAATAGCCACCTCGTAAAATATGTACGAATTGGTCGTGAGATAGCGTTGTGTTTTCCAATAAAACAGTAATATACCGTAGAAAACAATGCGATCTGGGTAATATTTTCATTTTCGAGCAAAAGGCCAACGGGAATATCCTGTGAATTAACATCACTCGAAGTCGACACACAGAGGCTGTGCTCCAAATCACACCCTATACCCTCATTCGCTATTCCCTACACTAGTGTACTGATATAGACCACTAGACAGAGTGAACTCACACACTGATGACCACCAGCTGATATCACTGAAGGAAAGAGAAACATGAACAGAAAAAAAGTTGATTTCATTAACTGAAGATAAAAGAAGACATCAAATCTCTGAAGATCTCAGCAGAGGAGGATTAAACAACTCCACAAACAGCATTACCAGCTTCACACATTACTAGACTGACTTTTATTTCTGTCAGACGTCTACAGAAGCTCTTATTGAGAATTAACAGAGGTTGTGTTATGGTTTCTTTTGACGTTACCATTATGGTGATCAGTCTTTGCTTTAGTTGGGCTCTTGACCATTGAAACTAACTTTAATGTTTCTCTCACTGCTTTAATGATGTGTTTTAAATACATTTGTTATAGCACACAAAGCCAAGAGGAAACATAAGAAGATGGTGTTGAATGTTGTTTTTGATGTTGAATGTAGAATGTTGTTTTTCATTTTATTTTTTTATGGTATGCCATTTTACGGAATGAGATCAATCAGTATTACAACAATCAGATCATTTGAAGAGCATGAAAACAGTTTGTACAAAACATTTTGAACATCAGTGCAATTCAGATTCACATAGACATCTAGAATCGGTGTATGAATCTCAACAATGGTGACGAAAAAGCTTCATGCTGCAATGCATGCTGGGTACCAGCGTTGTTCAAAAATCGTCCATGACTCCCAGCATGCATTGCGGTATGAATAAATTATGCTGCTGAATAGCCTGGTTATTTCCTTTAATTCTCACTATTTACCTTTATTTTGGTGTTGTTTTTGACTTTTAGTAGTGTTTTGTGAAGTTGATGAGTTGATCTGTTAATCTGTTGTGTTTATTGTCACCATTGTTGAGATTCATATGCTGATTCTTCATGTCTATTTCAGTCTAAAACTCATCGCAGATTAAATCATGAGTTAAAATCATAAGTTTAAAAAATAATTGAGTTTAAAAAATAACATTCATAATTGATTCCTTATCGCTGCTTTATATTTTGTAGAAGTGTCACTGATTGCTATCGTACAATAATAACGGTAAAACTATGTATTTTTGAAACAATGGATTTGTTTAGGGATTAGACTAACAAACTAAGCATCCCATTATAATTATGTCATAAGAAAAACATAACCAGTGACACCTGTTCACACTTTTTTCATGGCTGTTTCTTGTTATAACAAATGTGTCTAAGAAACACAGATACAGCAGCCAAAGAAAATCCATTGCAAAGTCAAGGGTCAAGAGCCCAACTGAAGCAAACACTGATCACCATAATGGTGACCAAACATTATCAATTAAACATCAACACCAAAAGATCTGTTAATTCTCAATAAGAGCTTCTGTAGACATCTGACAGAAATAAAGTCAGTCTGGTCAGTAATGTGTGAAGCTGGTAATGCTGTTTGTGGAGTTGTTTAATACTCCTCTGCTGAGATCTTCAGAGATTTAATGTCTTCCAGTTGATTTCATCTAAGGCTGTGGCAGTAGTTCTTGTGTTTCTCTTTCCTTCAGCGATTATGAAGGTGTTCATCACTAATTCTCAATTATCACTCAATTAATCCCTTAATTATCTCATTAACTTCAACACCGCTTCAATTACTCTAACACTCTGTAGTGTGGACACATATAAGTGTTCATTTAAAACCTAAGATTTTGCTGTGGGGTTTAAAGGGTTAAAGGGATAAGATGAAAAAAACCCCAGAGTGAAACGTAAATTAACGGTAAGCAACTGTAAATTAATTTACGGAAAAGTACTGTAAACAGCAATCTACTGGCAACCAGAGCTGCCAGTAGATTACCGTTAAATCAAGGAAAACAGTAATATACTGTAAAACATAACATGATGAATAACACCAGATGAATCGAGATATGTTTACTGAAATATTAGTGAAAGTTAATAGAAAAAAGATGTGCAAAGTCAGTAACTGATAAGGAGAGTAAATATTCAAATGAACTGTGTTTATGTGTTATTGCAGAAGGTGATATAGAAGAAATCTTAGTTGAATGAATTAGTTTTATGGTCACCATTGTGCTGGAGAGTAGCGCCTGTGCTTCAGTCCAGGATGAGCAGAGAAACACTGATGATATGCTGTCTGATGCTTTATTTAAACTCAGTGGCTGTGTTTGCTGATGAAGTTATGAGGTGTTTGTTGATTTGGCTCATGTGCTATTGCTAATGATGAACAGCAAAGATTGAAGTTAAAGTCATATTTATTAAGTATTTCACTACTCATTGCGACACATAACATGTTTGCAGTTTATATTTATATTAAGAAATGTTCTTTTTCAGTGGATTTAATTGAAATAAGTTTACAGTACAAACACCATATAAATACTTGTTTTAAAATGAGAACTGTTTTAAGCGATCAGTTTTTCCAAATGGTAATTTCATGGTATTATTACGGTAACATACTGTAAAAAAAGAGAGCTGTAAATAAACAGTAGAGGACTGTAAATTAACAGTACATTGCTGGCAACCACAGCTGCCAGTAGATTACCGTTATTTTACAGCACAATTTTTTACAGTGTAAGGCTGTGGCTGAAGTCAGTTGTAGTTATTGTGTTTCTCTGTCCTTCAGTGATTCTGCTTCTTAACATCAGGTGTTCATCATTAATGCTAAATCATCACTTAATTAATCTCTTAATTATCTCATTAAATTTAACACTGATTCAGAGTTATTTTAACTCTATGTAGAGAGGGACCATATGTTCTCTGAGTAGAGTTAATTTAACTCTGGGAATTTTGCTGTGTAAATAAAAATAAATATATGTAAGGTAATAAACGTGTGCTGGCTGATTAAATTGAGAATCACACTCCAACATGTCATAATGGAAAAAAATATATCCCAATAAATAATTCCATCATGATAACTTTCTCGTGCCCAACGCCCTAGGCTTCTCATTGGAATCAGTGGAGTGCCCCTGAACGTCGAAAAATTACGATTAAGGGGTACCCTGTGCGTCAAAATGTGACGTCGAGGGGTCCTGACCAAGCGGCAATATGTGACGAGTTGGGAGTGAGACTGTGTTGCAAATGCATGAGTTCTTGTTGCAATGCAAAACAGCTCATCTCTTCAATGCACAATAAGTACTGTATGCAATGGAAACGCACTTTTTTCGCCCATGAACAACTAGTTCTTGAGCCAATATGCAAAAGCACTTATTTCTTCCTTGCACAATTAGTTCTGGATGCAATGCAAATGCACATATCTGTTCAATGCACAATGAGTTTGCATATGCAATACAAAAGCACATTTCTTCCATGCACAACTAGTTCTTAATGCAACGCAAAAGCACTTATTTTTTCCATGCACAACTAGTTCTTGCTGCAATGCAAAACCACTTATTTCTTAGATAATACATTCAATAAAACTATGCACATTGAGTTTTTGTATAATAATGCAAAGCCTTTATTTTTTCCATGCACAATGATCTCTTTGATGCAACGCAAAATGACATATCAACGCAAAAGCACGTATTAATTCCATGCACAACTAGTTCTTGATGCAATGAAAAAGGACATATTGATGCAAAAGCACGGATCTCAAATGCATGAGTTCTTGTTGCAATGCAAAACAACATATCTCTTCAATCCACACTAACTAGTTCTTGATGCAATATGCAAAACCACTTATTTCTTCTATGCACGAGTTCTTGTTGCAATGAAAAGCACTTATATTTTAAATACACGAGTTCTTCTATGGAATGGGAAAGCACTTCTCTCATCAATGCACAATGAGTTCATAATGCAATGCAAAAGCACGTATTTCTTCTATGCACAACAAGTTCTCGATGCAATGCAAAAATGATATATCGATGCAAATGCACGGATCTCTTAAATTCACGAGTTCTTGTTGCAATGCAAAACAACTTATTTCCAATGCACAATCCGTATTGTATGCAATGCAATCGCAAACGCATTTAATTATTCCATGCACAACTAGTTTTGCATTGCATAGAAGAACTCGTGCATTTAAAAAAAGTGCTTTAGCATTGCATTAAGAACTAGTTGTGCATGGAAGAAATAAGTGTGTTTGCATAGCATTGAGTGTAATTATTGTGCATTTAGTTGTATGTGTACAATAAGTGTACTTATGTGCATTGGAGATAAGTTGTTTTGCATTGCAACAAGAACTCGTGAATTTAAGAGATCCGTGCATTTGCATCGATATATCATTTTTGCATTGCATCAAGAACTTGTTGTGCATAGAAGAAATACGTGCTTTTTCATTGCAACAAGAACTCGTGCATAGAAAAAATACGTGGTTTTGCATATTGCATCAAGAACTAGTTAGTGTGCATTGAAGAGATATGTTATTTTGCATTGCAACAAGAGCTCATGCATTTAAGAGATCCGTGCTTTTGCATCAAAAACTAGTTGTGCATGGAAGAAATAAGTGCGTTTGAATTGCATTGCATACAGTACTTATTGTGCATTGGAGAAAAGTTGTTTTGCATTGCAACAAGAACTTATTGTGCATAGAAGAAATACGTGTTTTTGCATTGCATTACGAAATCATTGTGCATTGATGAGAGAAGTGCTTTCCCATTGCATAGAAGAACTCATGTATTTAAAATATAAGTGCTTTTTCATTGCATCAAGAACTAGTTAGTGTGCATTGAAGATATATGTTGTTTTGCATTGCAACAAGAACTCATGCATTTAAGAGATCCGTGCTTTTGCATCAATATGTCCTTTTGCATTGCATCAAGAACTAGTTGTGCATAGAGGAAATACGTGCTGTTGCATTGCATTACGAACTAGTTGAGCAAGGCAGAAATAAGTGATTTTGCATTGGGGCAAGTTTGGTTGTGCATGGAAGAAATATGTGTTTTTGCATTGCATCAAGCAGTAGTTGTGCATAGAAGAAATAAGTGCGTTTGCATTGCATACAGTAATTATTGTGCATTGATTGTGTATCTTAGCCCAAGAATTCGTGCATTCATGAGATCCGTGCATTTGCATCGATATGTTCTTTTTTTAAATGCACGAGTTCTTCTATGCAATGCAAAATGACTTTATTTCTTCCATGCACAAGTTCTTAATGCAATGCAAAAGCACTTTATTCTTCCATGATAAACTAGTTATTGACGAAATGCAAAAAAAATCATATTAATTCCATGCATAACTAGTTCTTAATGCAATACATAAGGACATATCGATGCATAAGCAAGGATCTCTTAAATGCATGAGTTCTTGTTGCAATGCAAAACAGCTTATCTCTATGGCAAGCCGTTTTAACTTTTATTAATTCGCTGGATATGTATTCTTGATATCAACAAAGTTAATTATTGATATCAGAAATGAGATTTCGACTAGTAACAATGGCAATTTTTGATATCAGAAATTATATTTACACTAGTAAAAATGTTAATTCTTGATATCAACAATGATATCATCACTCGCAGAAATCGAATTGTTGATATCAAGAATTAAATTTCAACTAGTAAAAAATATTATTCTTGATATCAACAATTTATACAATGGGAATGGCAATAGGCAAGCCGTTTTAACTTTTAATCAATCGCAGGATATGTATTTGTGATATCAACAATTCAATTTTCACTAGTTAAAATGTTAATTCTTGATATCAGAAATTAGATTTCCACTAGTAACAATGACCATTTTTGATATCAGAAATTACATTTCCACTAGTAACAACATTAATTCTTGATATCAACAATTCAATTTTCACTAGTTAAAATGCTCATTTTTGATATCAAGAATTCAATTTCCACTAGTGAAAACTCTAATTCTTGATATCAGTAATTGTATTTTCACTAGTGACATGTCCCCATAGGCGGCCATTCAAAATCAATTCTTGATATCAACAATTGATTTCATACTAGTAGAAATTCCAATTTCAGATATCAGAAATACAATTCTTACTAGTAAGAATGTGAATTTCTGATATCAATAATTACTTTGTTACTAGTGCAAACATCTATTCTTGATATCAACAATTGAATTGTTACTAGTAATAATGTTCATTTTTGATATCAATAATTTGATTGTCACTAGTAACAATGTTCATTTCTGATATCATGAATGTGATTGTTACTAGTAAGAAAGACATTTTAGATATCTGAAACTATATTGATATCACAAATACATTTTCAGATATCAAAAATGAACATTTTTACTAGTAACAATTCAATTGTTGATATCAAGAATAGGCATTTCAACTAGTGACAATTGAATTCTTGATATCAGAAATCCGCATTTTTACTTGTAACAATATAATTATTGATATCAGCAAAGGCAGTTGATATCTGAAATTACCCTTGCATATGGCAAGCCGTTTTAACTTTTAATCAAATCGCATGATATGTATTTGTGATATCAACAATTCAATTTTCACTAGTTAAAATGTTAATTCTTGATATCAGGAATAAGATTTCCACTAGTAACAATGACCATTTTTGATATCAGAAATTACATTTCCACTAGTAACAACATTAATTCTTGATATCAACAATTCAATTTTCACTAGTTAAAATGCTCATTTTTGATATCAAGAATTCAATTTCCACTAGTGAAAACTCTAATTCTTGATATCAGTAATTGTATTTTCACTAGTGAAATGTCCCCATAGGCGGCCATTCAAAATCAATTCTTGATATCAACAATTGATTTCTTACTAGTAGAAATTCCAATTTCAGATATCAGAAATACAATTCTTACTAGTAAGAATGTGAATTTCTGATATCAATAATTACTTTGTTACTAGTGCAAACATCTATTCTTGATATCAACAATTGAATTGTTACTAGTAATAATGTTCATTTTTGATATCAATAATTTGATTGTCACTAGTAACAATGTTCATTTCTGATATCATGAATGTGATTGTTACTAGTAAGAAAGACATTTTAGATATCTGAAATTATATTGATATCACAAATACATTTTCAGATATCAAAAATGAACATTTTTACTAGTAACAATTCAATTGTTGATATCAAGAATAGGCATTTCAACTAGTGACAATTGAATTCTTGATATCAGAAATCCGCATTTTTACTAGTAACAATATAATTATTGATATCAAACAATATATTTCCACTAGTAAGAAGAACAAAGCTGATATCTATGGCAAGCCGTTTTAACTTTTATTAATTCGCAGGATATGTATTCTTGATATCAACAAAGTTAATTATTGATATCAGAAATTAGATTTCGACTAGTAACAATGGCAATTTTTGATATCAGAAATTATATTTTCACTAGTAAAAATGTTAATTCTTGATATCAACAATGACATCATCACTCGCAAAAATCGAATTGCTGATATCAAGAATTAAATTTCAACTAGTAAAAAATATTATTCTTGAATACAACAATTTATACAATGGGAATGGCAATAGGCAAGCCGTTTTAACTTTTAATCAATCGCAGGATATGTATTTTTGATATCAACAATTCAATTTTCACTAGTTAAAATGTTAATTCTTGATATCAGGAATTAGATTTCCACTAGTAACAATGACCATTTTTGATATCAGAAATTACATTTCCACTAGTAACAACATTAATTCTTGATATCAACAATTCAATTTTCACTAGTTAAAATGCTCATTTTTGATATCAAGAATTCAATTTCCACTAGTGAAAACTCTAATTCTTGATATCAGTAATTGTATTTTCACTAGTGAAATGTCCCCATAGGCGGCCATTCAAAATCAATTCTTGATATCAACAATTGATTTCTTACTAGTAGAAATTCCAATTTCAGTTATCAGAAATACAATTCTTACTAGTAAGAATGTGAATTTCTGATATCAATAATTACTTTGTTACTAGTGCAAACATCTATTCTTGATATCAACAATTGAATTGTTACTAGTAATAATGTTCATTTTTGATATCAATAATTTGATTGTCACTAGTAACAATGTTCATTTCTGATATCATGAATGTGATTGTTACTAGTAAGAAAGACATTTTAGATATCTGAAATTATATTGATATCACAAATACATTTTCAGATATCAAAAATGAACATTTTTACTAGTAACAATTCAATTGTTGATATCAAGAATAGGCATTTCAACTAGTGACAATTGAATTCTTGATATCAGAAATCATTTTTACTAGTAACAATATAATTATTGATATCAGCAAAGGCAGTTGATATCTGAAATTACCCTTGCAACTAGTGGAAATAGAATTGCTGATATCTTAAATTATATTTTTACTAGTAAAAATACAATTTCAGATATCTTGAAATGCCATTTTTACATGTAAGAATAGCTATGGTAATTAGGTCATGAATATTAATGAGATCTGGTTTTCCATAATCCTCTTTAGGCCAAAGATGGAGGAAGAACATCCGTGCAGAGAAACGGCTCATAATTTATTTATTTGTTTAGTTAATGAAATATAAAACATATATGATGGTTTGATTTTTCCTTTTCTTTTAAAAAAAGTAGTTTAATCCTGTTTATTTGTATCGGCCACTGGGTACTTCAGAGAATTAATGGAAAAATGAACAAGGCATTAATTTATCTTTTATTTTATCATTGTCCTGAACATAACATCATGTCGTTTTTTCATGTTTATTTTAGTTTTAATTACATTTTATAATGCATTAAATAAAAATACAACCAAAACGAAAGATAATGTGTAATGAGTCAAAGTTTGAAGGCTTTACTGGACGATTTTTATATCAAATTAATGACACTTAGCCTACATATGGATATAATTAAGGAATGAGTCGTCATCACGCATGCACAAATCCTACAGTTGCGAGTGAAATAGAACACAGTGTAATGCAGAGTTACTAACTGCTCTTTTTTTTTTACTGTACATTTTGATGTATTATTACAGGCTACACCGACACTTTGTCTTATGGGATAGCCTGTGCTGAGCCAAACTATTTACACTCTCTACCCAGATCGGCTGTGAAGTGACTGCTGCGGTATCACAATTCTGCATGTGAAGTGCATTAAAAAAATAACACTGGTCTCATCAAGTGTCAAGTCCGTTATTAACATGCAGTGTCAGCATTGTTCGCATTAAAATAATGCATTGACATGAAAATCTAGTAATTTAACCACAGATACATATAACTTAAAGTCTATGTTTTATAGTCAACACATGGCTTTTTTCCTCAGGTAAAGCTGAGGAGAGCACTTGTCTTTTTTGGGGGGTGAAAACAAAGTTATTATGACTTGCAGGATTCCTTCTAAAAAGATTAAAAACTTAAAGAAAAGACTAGATTTTTGTCTATTGTAAGTTTTAGTGTAAAATGTTTGCACTCGCGTGAGCAAACTTTTTAAACTATACGACTGGCTGTCATCTGATTTTAAATATGCATAAGCGATGTAGGCTTTTGTAATTAAATTATGCACATTTCCCAAAAGGAATTAATGATATGTGAAACGCGAGTGATGACGTCATTTCTGATAGCCTATCAGGAATTCATATCCTGCGAAGGAATAAAAGTCAAAACGGCTTGCAGTAGCCAGCGGTTTTAACATTTATTCATTCCCAGGATATGTAGCTATTCTTGATATCAAGAATTAATTGTTGATATCAAGAATTAATTGTTGATATCAAGAATTAATTGTTGATATCAAGAATTAATTGTTGATATCAAGAATATAATTGTTGATATCAAGAATATAATTGTTGATATCAAGAATTAATCGTTGATATCAAGAATATAATTGTTGATATCAAGAATTAATTGTTGATATCAAGAATATAATTGTTGATATCAAGAATTAATTGTTGATATCAAGAATATAATTGTTGATATCAAGAATTAATTGTTGATATCAAGAATTAATTGTTGATATCAAGAATATAATTGTTGATATCAAGAAATAATTGCTGATATCAAGAATATAATTGTTGATATCAAGAATAGCTACATATCCTGGGAATGAATAAATGTTAAAACCGCCGCTACTGCAAGTCCGTTTTGACTTTTATTCCTTCAAGAGGATATGAATTCTGATAGGCTATCAGAAATGACGTCATCACTCGCGTTTCACATATCATTAATTCCTTTGGGAAATGTGCATAATTTAATTACAAAAGCCTACATCGCTTATGCATATTTAAAAATCAGATGACAGCCAGTCGTATAGTTTAAAAAATCTGACAATAGCAACTGAGTTAAAAAAATAAAATAATAATAATTATAAAAAAACACTTTTAAAGTGAACGCCTTAGTGGTGCAATCTGTTGAGCATGGATTCACTCATCATTGTTTTGTCGTGATCAACACGGTTCGAATCCGCCTTTTGCAGAGCTTGCTCTTCTCTCTTGTCTCATCACAAATCACATCGGAAAGTCTTTTTTTTTTAAATATTTTGTGGCACATTATGCCACAAATGTGTATCCCACCACAGTAGCCATTATTTGTAATGGAAATGAGACATTAATTAAAACATTAATTAAAATTAAAAGAGTGAAATGTTTGAATTTTTTATGGTGGTATAGCCAACTCACCAAGTTTTTTTTTTCTTTTCTTTTTCCCCCCCGTTATTTTGGCTTAAAATTTAGTTTGTTGGAAATATGAACTGAATTTAGAAATGCTTTGAAATTAAAAAATTCTGTTTAATAAACAAAATACATTTTTGAAATGAAGACTGCGTTTGGAGTGGAGTGCATGCAAAATAATGTTCCCTGAATCCACCGTCTCTGTTGTTATTGTGAGTGTACACAAATAAAAGTAGACAGTTTAAATTATGTCTTGCATCTGTATGGCTAAAAATGACAGAGTATTGGTGTGGGACTTGAAATCCATTTCATAATTAAGCTATGTTTAAATATTAGCCTTTAATATTATAATTTGTTTTTATTTCATGCTACTGGTGGCTGTGGCCGGTGTGTCAGAGAGGTCAGGGCACTGAACGGCCCTCAAATGCCCCACCCCAGCACCGACACTGAAATTAAGACTGAATTTAATGGATTACATTTAACGTTTTAAAATGATCATAAAACTTGTCTTCTGCTATGAAATGTATTTCTGAATATGCCTTGTGCAATGCATTTTGTCCATGTATCTGTTTGGGCTAGAATAGAAACATGAACTGCAGAGTAATGTCAAACGTTAATTTACCACAGTTCCGCGTTTAACAAACATCTTTCAAAATTCTAAAATCCAGTTATATGACGAGCTCTTTGGCATCAGTGACACAAGTTTAGATAAAGTTTAGACATCCATCAATTTTCTGTTGTCTTGCATTCATGTAGCTTTCTCTGTTTATTCATTCTTTTTTTTCTTTCTTGTTTTAGGCTACAGCCATGCACGAATGAAATTAGTTCAGCATTTACATTTTACAAAGCAAATTTGAAATGGACATCCCAGACAGGGTCCAAATATGGTACACATGGAATTCACATGGCCGACACTACAGGTCCTTCTCAAAAATTAGCATATTGTGATAAAGTTAATTATTTTCCATAATGTAATGATAAAAATTAAACTTTCATATATTTTAGATTCATTGCACACCAACTGAAATATTTCAGGTCTTTTATTGTTTTAATACTGATGATTTTGGCATACAGCTCATGAAAACCCAAAATTCTAAAAAAATTAGCATATCATGAAAAGGTTCTCTAAACGAGCTATTAACCTTATCATCTGAATCAACTAATTAACTCTAAACACCTGCAAAAGATTCCTGAGGCTTTTAAAAACTCCCAGCCTGGTTCATTACTCAAAACCGCAATCATGGGTAAGACTGCCGACCTGACTGCTGTCCAGAAGGCCATCATTGACACCCTCAAGCGAGAGGGTAAGACACAGAAAGACATTTCTGAACGAATAGGCTGTTCCCAGAGTGCTGTATCAAGGCACCTCAGTGGGAAGTCTGTGGGAAGGAAAAAGTGTGGCAAAAAACACTGCACAACGAGAAGAGGTGACCGGACCCTGAGGAAGATTGTGGAGAAGGACCGATTCCAGACCTTGGGGGACCTGCGGAAGCAGTGGACTGAGTCTGGAGTAGAAACATCCAGAGCCACCGCGCACAGGCGTGTGCAGGACATGGGCTACAGGTGCCGCATTCCCAGGTCAAGCCACTTTTGAACCAGGAACAGTGGCAGAAGCGCCTGACCCGGGCTACAGAGAAGCAGCACTGGACTGTCGCTCAAATTTTGCTTCTCATTCGGAAATCAAGGTGCCAGAGTCTGGAGGAAGACTGGGGAGAAGGTAATGCCAAAATGCCTGAAGTCCAGAGTCAAGTACCCACAGTCAGTGATGGTCTGGGGTGCCATGTCAGCTGCTGGTGTTGGTCCACTGTGTTTTATCAAGGGCAGGGTCAATGCAGCTAGCTATCAGGAGATTTTGGAGCACTTCATGCTTCCATCTGCTGAAAAGCTTTATGGAGATGAAGATTTCGTTTTTCAGCACGACCTGGCACCTGCTCACAGTGCCAAAACCACTGGTAAATGGGTTACTGACCATGGTATTACTGTGCTCAATTGGCCTGCCAACTCTCCTGTCCTGAACCCCACAGAGAATCTGTGGGATATTGTGAAGAGAAAGTTAAGAGATGCAAGACCCAACACTGAGCTTAATGCCGCCATCGAAGCATCCTGGGCCTCCATAACACCTCAGCAGTGCCACAGGCTGATTGCCTCCATGCCACGCCGCATTGAAGCTGTCATTTCTGCAAAAGGATTCCCCACCAAGTATTGAGTGTATAACTGAACATAATTATTTGAAGGTTGACTTTTTTTTGTATTAAAAACACTTCTCTTTTATTGGTCGGATGAAATATGCTAATTTTTTGAGATAGGAATTTTGGGTTTTCATGAGCTGTAGCCTATGCCAAAATCATCAGTATTAAAACAATAAAAGACCTGAAATATTTCAGTTGGTGTGCAATGAATCTAAAATATATGAAAGTTTAATTTTTATCATTACATTATGGAAAATAATGAACTTTATCACAATATGCAATTTTTTTGAGAAGGCCATGTATATTGCTGTCTGTGATGTCAGTGTCACACTATTCTCAAATTACTGACAATAACAGCAACGTTTTTTGCTTTTTTAGGGTGTACTCACACTAGGCACGGTTGCCTTGTACCGTGCCCGAGCACGATTGTCCCCGTCCCGACTCCCCCGCTGGCCTGCACTCACATTGCACTTAACGTATCGGGCCGAGCACGCTTACGTCATTCACGATGCAACTTTCTGTTTTGAAGAAGACCGAAAGAAAAGCCCTTTCGCTAATAGACTGCCTAATAGATTTATCATTTATGCCGCACAGCGATTTTTACTTGATTGTACTGCACGTAGGCTATCAGAAGATTATTATGGAGGCAGCTGACTTTGATGGAGGAATTAGCAGCTTTACTCACAAACTACAATTGTCCATCAATAAGGGGAGAACCAGGACCGTTATGAACCTAAACTTTATTAAATCGAAAAGTGTACCCAAATAGTAAAAGTTTGGAGTTTGCTGTCATAATGATGATAGTAATGCACAGCTGTTCCGTGCTCGGCGCGGTTAGCGCTCACACTGCATGCGAACCGCGCCCGGGTCCAACTGAACCGTGCTCTGGCCCACCTCTTCCATGCGGGCCCGGGCCGGCTAATCGAGCCGCGCCCGGCACGAGCCTGGAGCACTCACACTAGTCAAACGAACCGCGCTTTGGTGGTCAAACGCACTCGGGCACGGTTCAAACTGGCTAGTGTGAGTGCACCCTTATTGCAACCGTCTTCATCGAAAGACTAGATTCATTATTTGGGGGAGCAACATGTATTCTGACGGAAATGTCATTCAAGTGTCATGTAATGTGACTAATATCAGTTTGTAAGCTTGAAGCACAAACATGAGCCCAGCCATTCCTATCAAGAAATAAAGAAGATTTTTCTACACATTAATAACCTCAAACACTGCTTGAAAAACTGCTTTAATGATAAGTTGACAGCTTTTTGAGGCAGTTCGAGTCTCTTGTCAAGTAGGATATATGACAATATTGGCGTTTTTGTTAAACCAATTTTTGCAATTGCAGTAATGAAATATCTTAGAGTTTTATATTTACTATAATACCAGCATCATATAGTTCAAATGTTTAATTGTAATGGACTTTTGAATTGACGAACGGCTCCGTCTGTTATTCGTACGTCCTTCAAACGGCATAACATTGCCTTGCAATCTGCCTCAAAACCTCCTCTGCCAGTGCCATCGCCGTTCTGTCACGTGAAAACATCACGCTCTTATTTGAATATTTATAACCGGTCGTCATTACAATGCACATATCCAAAAAGGAGTTCATTACTATGCACATATCCAAAAAGGAAATCATGATATCTGCAATAACAAATTTTACTAGTGAAAATGTAATTTTAACATGTAAGAATTAAATTACAGATATCAAGAATTTAATTACAGATATCAAGAAGAACGTTTCTTACTAGTTGTAATTTCATTTGTGATATCATGAATGTATTTCTGCGAGTGATGGCGTCATTTTTGATATCAAGAATTAAATTCCTGATATCATCAATCATCATTTCTGATATCAAGAATTTAATTGTTGATATCTAGAATTGTAATTGTTGATATCAACAATTCATATCCTACATGTGTTTTAAATGTTAAAATGGCGACAAAACTATTACAGATATCAAAAATGCATTTCTTACTAGTACTAATTCTGAATACAGATATCAGCTTTGTTCTTCTTACTAGTGGAAATATATTGTTTGATATCAATAATTATATTGTTACTAGTAAAAATGCGGATTTCTGATATCAAGAATTCAATTGTCACTAGTTGAAATGCCTATTCTTGATATCAACAATTGAATTGTTACTAGTAAAAATGTTCATTTTTGATATCTGAAAATGTATTTGTGATATCAATATAATTTCAGATATCTAAAATGTCTTTCTTACTAGTAACAATCACATTCATGATATCAGAAATGAATATTGTTACTAGTGACAATCAAATTATTGATATCAAAAATGAACATTATTACTAGTAACAATTAAATTGTTGATATCAAGAATAGATGTTTGCACTAGTAACAAAGTAATTATTGATATCAGAAATTCACATTCTTACTAGTAAGAATTGTATTTCTGATAACTGAAATTGGAATTTCTACTAGTAAGAAATCAATTGTTGATATCAAGAATTGATTTTGAATATGGGGACATGTCACTAGTGAAAATACAATTACTGATATCAAGAATTAGAGTTTTCACTAGTGGAAATTGAATTCTTGATATCAAAAATGAGCATTTTAACTAGTGAAAATTGAATTTTTGATATCAAGAATTAATGTTGTTACTAGTGGAAATGTAATTTCTGATATCAAAAATGGTCATTGTTACTAGTGGAAATCTAATTCCTGATATCAAGAATTAACATTTTAACTAGTGAAAATTGAATTGTTGATATCACAAATACATATCCTGCGATTTGATTAAAAGTTAAAACGGCTTGCCATAGATATCTGTATTCAGAATTAGTACTAGTAAGAAATGCATTTTTGATATCTATAATAGTTTTGTCGCCATTTTAACATTTAAAACACATGTAGGATATGAATTGTTGATATCAACAATTACTATTCTAGATATCAACAATTAAATTCTTGATATCAGAAATGATGATTGATGATATCAGGAATTTAATTCTTGATATAAAAAATGACGCCATCACTCGCAGAAATACATTCATGATATCACAAATGAAATTACAACTAGTAAGAAACGTTCTTCTTGATATCTGTAATTAAATTCTTGATATCTGTAATTTAATTCTTACATGTTAAAATTACATTTTCACTAGTAAAAGTTGTTATTGCAGATATCATGATTTCCTTTTTGGATATGTGCATAGTAATGAACTCCTTTTTGGATATGTGCATAGTAATGACGACCGGTTATAAATATTCAAATAAGAGCGTGATGTTTTCACGTGACAGAACGGCGATGGCATTGGCAGAGGAGGTTTTGAGGCAGATTGAAAGGCAATGTTATGCCATTTGAAGGACGTACGAATAACAGACGGAGCCATTACTGCAAATGCAAAAATTGGTTTACAGTTTTTTACAATCACTTAGTTACTATTTTCAGAACCTTGATGCCATTTTTCACAACTCTAGACACAAAACTCAAAACGGTTATCACTTGTAACACAGGCTATCTAATGTTCAAAACATTACATTGTGCATTCACATCTTTAAAGAAATCTTGCACTTGCACAATCATTGGTTCAAAAAACAAATTTACTGTGAAATACCATTGAAACATAACTATAGATCACCCACACAGAAGCAACTGATAGTTTCACTGTGTTATTGTTCGTACAATCATTAAATATTGTAGAACAAAATAAGTGATACAGGTTTCATTATGGTACTACATGTACAGTAAATCTCTGTAAAAGTACTGCAGTAGTAGAGAGAATACTACAGAAACAGTGGAATCATTGAACAAAGTTTTTAATATATTGATGCAAAACTACAGTACAATCACAACATAGGTTTATTTATAAAACTAATCATCAAAAATAATTATCTATGAAATAGAAAAGAAAAGACAGTACTGTAAAACATCAAATGTAGTGTTCTTGCTTGCTTGTACTAGAAACAAAACATGAGTGATTACTGTACTTCTACATTGTCATCAACTCTGTGTTGTGGATTTGGCCACAGGTTCTCATCTACATCACAATGGATGTTTTCATTAGCCAAACATCTTGGGAAAAACTTGGGCATGGCGAATCCAGCCCTGACACTGGTCTGCTGTAATGTCATTGCAGGCTTCATCCATGGCCTGGAGAAGAGTGACTTGTTCATGAGGGTGCCTATCATGAACCTTCCATCTCCATGCGGAGAAAAATTCCTCAATTGGGTTAAGGAAGGGAGAGTATGGGGGTAAATACAGGGTGGTAAATTGTGCATGGGCCTGAAACCATGCTTGCACCACATGAGCATGATGGAACCTCACATTGTCCCACACAATGACATAGGTCACACCTTCAGCTCTACAAACCTGATCGAGCTCATCAAGAAAGGTGACAAGGAGAGCTGCATTATATGGTCCAATATGAGGTCTGCGTCCCACCACACCATCTTCTGATATAGCCGCACACATGGTGATGTTGGCCCTCGTTGTCCAGGTACTTGGATGGTTGCCCGCTGGCCAATGAAATTCGACCTCTCCTCCTTTGTCTTGGCCAGATTAAAACCTGCCTCATCCAAATATATGAATTTGTGATGGTCATCATCAGCATCCAGCTCCATCACCCTCTAAAAATACATTTTGGAAAGAGATTTAGAGATACTGTACAATGTAGAATTTTGGGGAATGTTTTTACAACAGCCATCTTGAAACTGAACTCACCTGAACATACTCAGTCCTCATTTGCTTCACTCTGTCTGCATTTCTTTTGAAAGGCACATGATATAGTTGTTTTATAGATACCTGGTGCCTTTTCAGTATGCGTGCAATAGTCGGCAAACTTATGGATCCCACATTGTTGAACATGTCTTCATTGTCCAAGATACGCTGGCGAATTTCTGTAAGGCGAATATCATTTCTGGCCCGAACCAAATCGACCACAGCCTGCTCCTGTTGGTCAGTTAGAATTTTGCCTCTGCCTCCACTATTTGGCCTGGTCTCAATTCTACAGGGAAAATTAGAGTAAGAAGACACTTGGTCACATCACCTATTCTGTGATACACGTTGGTATGCAGTCATTTGACAATTGAGAGTAGCATAATGTTTAGTGCATGCTGATAACTTACCGGTTGTCATTGCGGAATGTTCTGATTATTGAGGCCACGGTTGACCTTCTGAGGTTTGGTTAAATCATTGCAGCCGCCTCAGTCATTGTCATGCCATGATTTATGACATGGTCTACAACTATTGCCCGAATTTCATTGGACACTCTATGCTGTTGCTGCCGCTGTCTTGGTCCGTGGTCTTGTCCTCTACCACGTTCCCCCACACCTCTCAAACGAGGCCCACGAACACCTCTCAAAAGGGGTGCCTGTCCCCTGCCATTCCTTTGACCAACACGTCTTCCTCGTCTTCCTCCCACCACTGCTTGACCTCCATTGTGACCTGGATCACCTGCTGGCTCCATGTTACATATCACTACGCTCTTGCAATTGGATCCCAATCAACTCTTTATATACTCATTCCACAAAGTGCACTCAATCATTAGTAACGAGTTGGCAGAATTGGACAAGCAATTACAAGGGCCTGAATACAGTGAAGTGCTGTCAATACTGTAAATAGTCTGAAAAGGTGTAACAGTATTTGGGACCATAGACACAGTGTCTGATGAAGCATTATGATACAGTAAAATATTACTGTAGGCTACATCCATGGGTATTGTAGTCTAATTGGTTCATGCTTCACACTTATTAGTGACAAGGAATCTCGTTATCTTGAAAATTTCATGATTGAACAAACATTGAACAAACTGTTCATGATTTACTGTAAACATGGAAGATTGTTTGTCTGTTTCCATACAACTATGCATTAAGAGTAATGCAACAGTTACTTATCATTTTGAGCAGTTGTATCAATTGATAGTTAGATCATTGTAAGGAAATGAATAGACACTCATTTGAAATATAATGTGTGAATTGCCTTTTGAAATAGTAGTAATTTGATGTTAAGTTGTGTCATATTGAACAGGTGATTTTTGTTGAATGAACAAATGATCTAAGTTTTATGTGTATTGTATCCAAGCAATTGAGAAAAGGGTTAGAGTTTTGAAAAATGTGCATTTTGATCATTGGTTGTGAGTTTTGTGTCTAGAGTTGTGAAAAATGGCATCAAGGTTCTGAAAATAGTAACTAAGTGATTGTAAAAAACTGTAACAAAAAACGCCAATATTGTCATATATCCTAATAGTCAAGAGACTCGAACTGCGTCAAAAAGCTGTCAACTTATCATTAAAGCAGTTTTTCACGCACATATGTGTTTGAGGTTATTAATGTGTAAAAAATATTCTTTATTTCCTGATATGAATGGCTGGGCTCATGTTTGTGCTTCAAGCTTACAAACCGATATTAGTCACATTACATGCACGACACTTGAATGACATTTCCCGTCAGAATACATGTTGCTCCCCCACATAATGAATCTAGTCTTTCGATGAAGACGGTTGCAATAAGGGTGTACTCACACTAGCCAGTTTGAACCGTGCCCGAGTGCGTTTGACCACCAAAGCGCGGTTCGCTTGACTAGTGTGAGTAGCTCAACCGTGCCCAGGCGCGGCTCGATTAGCCGCCCGGGCCCGCATGGAAGAGGTGGGCCAGAGCACGGTTCAGTTGGACTCGGGCGCGTGCGCATGCAGTGTGAGCGCTAACCGCGCCGGAGCACGGAACAGCTGTGCATTACTATCATCATTATGTCAGCAAACTCCAAACTTTTACTATTTGGGTACACTTTTCGATTTAATAAAGTTTAGGTTCCTAACGGTCCTGGTTCTCCCCTTATTGATGAACATGAATTGTAGTTTGTGACTTTGTGAGTAAAGCTGCTAATTCCTCCATCAAAGTCAGCTGCCTCCATAATACTCTTCTGATAGCCTACGTGCAGTACAATCAAGTAAAAATCGCCAGCGGCATAAATGATAAATCTATTAGGCAGTCTATTAGCGAAAGGGCTTTTCTTTCAGTCTTCTTCAAAACAGAAAGTTGCATCGTGAATGACGTAAGCGTGCTCCGGCCCGGTACGTTAAGTGCAATGTGAGTGCAGGCTAGCGGGGGAGTCGGGAGGGGGGACAATCGTGCTCGGGCACGGTACAAGGCAACCATGCCTAGTGTGAGTACACCCTAAAAAAGAAAAAAAACGTTCATGTTATTGTAAGTAATTTGAGAATAGTGTGACACTGACATCACAGACAGCAATATACATGGCCTTCTCAAAAAATTTGCATATTGTGATAAAGTTCATTATTTTCCATAATGTAATGATAAAAATTAAACTTTCATATATTTTAGATTCATTGCACACCAACTGAAATATTTCAGGTCTTTTATTGTTTTAATACTGATGATTTTGGCATACAGCTCATGAAAACCCAAAATTCCTATCTCAAAAAATTAGCATATTTCATCCGATAAAATAAAAGAGAAGTGTTTTTAATACAAAAAAAGTCAACCTTCAAATAACTATGTTCAGTTATGCACTCAATACTTGGTGGGGAATCCTTTTGCAGAAATGACTGCTTCAATGCGGCGTGGCATGGAGGCAAACAGCCTGTGGCACTGCTGAGGTGTTATGGAGGCCCAGGATGCTTCGACATGCCTTAAGCTCATCCAGAGTGTTGGGTCTTGCGTCTCTCAACTTTCTCTTCACAATATCCCACAGATTCTCTATGGGGTTCAGGACAGGAGAGTTGGCAGGCCAATTGAGCACAGTAATACCATGGTCAGTAACCCATTTACCAGTGGTTTTGGCACTGTGAGCAGGTGCCAGGTCGTGCTGAAAACGAAATCTTCATCTCCATAAAGCTTTTCAGCAGATGGAAGCATGAAGTGCTCCAAAATCTCCTGATAGCTAGCTGCATTGACCCTGCCCTTGATAAAACACAGTGGACCAACACCAGCAGCTGACATGGCACCCCAGACCATCACTGACTGTGGGTACTTGACTCTGGACTTCAGGCATTTTGGCATTTCCTTCTCCCCAGTCTTCCTCCAGACTCTGGCACCTTGATTTCTGAATGACATGCAAAATTTGAGCGACAGTCCAGTGCTGCTTCTCTGTAGCCCGGTCAGGCGCTTCTGCCGCTGTTCCTGGTTCAAAAGTGGCTTGACCTGGGAATGCGGCACTTGTAGCCCATTTCCTGCACACGCCTGTGCGCGGTGGCTCTGGATGTTTCTACTCCAGACTCAGTCCACTGCTTCCGCAGGTGCCCCGAGGTCTGGAATCGGTCCTTCTCTACAATCTTCCTCAGGGTCCGGTCACCTCTTCTCGTTGTGCAGTGTTTTTTGCCACACTTTTTCCTTCCCACAGACTTCCCACTGAGGTGCCTTGATACAGCACTCTGGGAACAGCCTATTCGTTCAGAAATGTCTTTCTGTGTCTTACCCTCTCGCTTGAGGGTGTCAATGATGGCCTTCTGGACAGCAGTCAGGTCGGCAGTCTTAGCCATGATTGCGGTTTTGAGTAATGAACCAGGCTGGCAGTTTTTAAAAGCCTCAGGAAACTTTTGCAGGTGTTTAGAGTTAATTAGTTGATTCAGATGATTAGGTTAATAGCTCGTTTAGAGAACCTTTTCATGAAATGCTAATTTTTTGAGATAGGAATTTTGGGTTTTCATGAGCTGTATGCCAAAATCATCAGTATTAAAACAATAAAAGACCTGAAATATTTCAATTGGTGTGCAATGAATCTAAAATATATGAAAGTTTAATTTTTATCATTACATTATGGAAAATAATGAACTTTATCACAATATGCTAATTTTTTGAGAAGGACCTGTAGTGTCGGCCATGTGAATTCCATGTGTACCAGATTTGGACCCTGTCTGGGATGTCCATTTCAAATTTGCTTAGTAAAATGTAAATAGTGAACTAATTTCATTCGTGCATGGCTGTAGCCGAAAACAAGAAAAAAAAAGAATAAATAAACAGAGAAAGCTACATGAATGCAAGACAACAGAAAATTGATGGATGTCTAAACTTTATCTAAACTTGTGTCACTGATGCCAAAGAGCTCGTCATATAACTGGATTTTAGAATTTTGAAAGATGTTTGTTAAGCGGAACAGTGGTAAATTAACGTTTGACATTACTCTGCAGTTCATGTTTCTATTCTAGCCCAAACAGATACATGGACAAAATGCATTGCACAAGGCATATTCTGAAATACATTTCATAGCAGAAGACAAGTTTTATGATCATTTTAAAACGTTAAATGTAATCCATTAAATTCAGTCTTAATTTCAGTGTCGCGCTGGGGTGGGGCATTTGAGGGCCGTTCCCTCAGGGAGCCAGCCCATTGACTTATGTACTGATGTACAGTGCCCTGACCTCTCTGACACACCGGCCACAGCCACCAGTAGCATGAAATAAAAAAATATATATATATTAAAGGCTAATATTTTAACATAGCCTAATTATGAAATGGATTTCAACTCCCACACCAATACTCTGTCATTTTTAGCCATACAGATAAGTGCAAGACATAATTTAAACTGTCTACTTTTATTTGTGTATACTCACAATAACAACAGAGACAGTGGATTCGGGGAACATTATTTTGCATGCACTCCACTCCAAACGCAGTCTTCATTTCAAAAATGTATTTTGTTTGTTAAACACAATTTTTTTAATTTCAAAAGCATTTCTAAATTCAGTTCATATTTCCAACAAACGAAATTTTAAGCCAAAATAACGGGGGGAAAAAAGAAAAGAAAAAAAAAACTTGGTGAGTTGGCTATACCACCATAAAAAATTCAAACATTTCACTCTTTTAATTTTAATTAATGTTTTAATTAATGTCTCATTTCCATTACAAATAATGGTTACTGTGGTGAAATACACATTTGTGGCATAATGTGCCACAAAATAATTTAAAAAAAAAGCCTTTCCGATGTGATTTGTGATGAGACAAGAGAGAAGAGCAAGCTCTGCAAAAGGCGGATTCGAAGCGTGTTGATCACGACAAAACAATGATGAGTGAAACCATACTCAACGGATTGCGCCACTAAGGACGTTCACTTTAAAAGTGTTTTATTATTATTATTATTTTTTCTTTTTAACTCAGTTGCTATTGTCAGATTTTTTTAAACTATACGACTGGCTGTCATCTGATTTTTAAATATGCATAAGCGATGTAGGCTTTTGTAATTAAATTGTGCACATTTCCCAAAAGGAATTAATGATATGTGAAACGCGAGTGATGACGTCATTTCTGATAGCCTATCAGGAATTCATATCCTGCGAAGGAATAAAAGTCAAAACGGCTTGCAGTTGCCAGCGGTTTTAACATTTATTCATTCCCAGGATATGTAGCTATTCTTGATATCAACAATTATATTCTTGATATCAGCAATTATTTCTTGATATCAACAATTATATTCTTGATATCAACAATTAGTTCTTGATATCAACAATTAATTCTTGATATCAACAATTAATTCTTGATATCAACAATTATATTCTTGATATCAACAATTAATTCTTGATATCAACAATTATATTCTTGATATCAACAATTATATTCTTGATATCAACAATTAATTCTTGATATCAACAATTATATTCTTGATATCAACAATTAATTCTTGATATCAACAATTATATTCTTGATATCAACAATTAATTATTGATATCAACAATTAATTATTGATATCAACAATTAATTGTTGATATCAAGAATAGCTACATATCCTGGGAATGAATAAATGTTAAAACGCCGCTACAAGCCGTTTTGACTTTTATTCCTTCGCAGGATATGAATTCCTGATAGGCTATCAGAAATTACGTCATCACTCGCGTTTCACATATCATTAATTCCTTTTTGGAAATGTGCATCATTTAATTACAAAAGCCTACATCGCTTATGCATATTTAAAAATCAGATGACAGCCAGTCGTATAGTTTAAAAAGTTGCTCACGCGAGTGCAAAACATTTTACACTACAACTTACAATAGACAAAAAATCTAGTCTTTTCTTTAAGTTTTTTTATCTTTTTAGAAGGAATCCTGCAAGTCATAATAACTTTGTTTCCACCCCCCAAAAAAGACAAGTGCTCTCCTCAGCTTTACCTGAGGAAAAAGCCATGTGTTGACTATAAAACATTTAATGCACTTCACATGCACAATTGTGATACCGCAGCAGTCACTTCACAGCCGATCTGGGTAGAGAGTGTAAATAGTTTGGCTCAGCACAGGCTATCCCATAAGATAAAGTGTCGATGTAGCCTATAATAATACATCAAAATGTACAGTAAAAAAAAACTCGCAACTGTAGGATTTTTGTGCATGCGTGATGACGACTCATTCCTTAATTATATCCATATGTAAATGTCATGGAATGATATAAAAATCGTCAGTAAAACGTTCAAACTTTGACTCATTACACATTATCTTTCGTTTTGGTTGTATTTTTATTTAATGCATTATAAAGTGTAATTAAAACTAAAATAAACATGAAAAAACGACATGATGTTATGTTCAGGACAATGATAAAATAAAAGATAAATTAATGCCTTGTTCATTTTTCCATTAATTCTCTGAAGTACCCAGTGGCCGATACAAATAAACAGGATTAAACTACTTTTTTTAAAAGAAAAGGAAAAATCAAACCATCATATATGTTTTATATTTCATTAACTAAACAAATAAATAAATTATGAGCCGTTTCTCTGCACGGATGTTCTTCCTCCATCTTTGGCCTAAAGAGGATTATGGGAAAACCAGATCTCATTAATATTCATGACCTAATTACCATAGCTATTCTTACATGTAAAAATGGCATTTCTAGATATCTGAAATTGTATTTTTACTAGTAAAAATATAATTTAAGATATCAGCAATTCTATTTCCACTAGTTGCAAGGGTAATTTCAGATATCAACTGCCTTTGCTGATATCAATAATTATATTGTTACTAGTAAAAATGCGGATTTCTGATATCAAGAATTCAATTGTCACTAGTTGAAATGCCTTTTCTTGATATCAACAATTGAATTGTTACTAGTAAAAATGTTCATTTTTGATATCTGAAAATGTATTTGTGATATCAATATAATTTCAGATATCTAAAATGTCTTTCTTACTAGTAACAACACTGTAAAAAAATGCTGTAAAATAACGGTCAAATTTTGACAGTAACATGCTGTTTTCCAATAAAACAGTAATATACCGTAGAAAACAATGCAATCTGGGTAATAATTTCATTTTCGAGCAAAAGGCCAACGGGAATATACTGTGAATTAACATCAATCGAAGTCGACACACAGAGGCTGTGCTCCAAATCACACCCTATACCCTCATTCACTATTCCCTACACTAGTGTACTGATATAGACCACTAGACAGAGTGAACTCACACACTGATGACCACCAGCTGATATCACTGAAGGAAAGAGAAACATGAACAGAAAAAAAGTTGATTTCATTAACTCAAGATAAAAGAAGACATCAAATCTCTGAAGATCTCAGCAGAGGAGGATTAAACAACTCCACAAACAGCATTACCAACTTCACACATTACTAACCAGACTGACTTTATTTCTGTCAGATGTCTACAGAAGCGCTTATTGAGAATTAACAGAGGTTGTGTTATGGTTTCTTTTGACGTTACCATTATGGTGATCAGTGTTTGCTTTAGTTGGGCTCTTGACCATTGAAACTAATTTTAATGTTTCTCTCACTGCTTTAATGATGTGTTTTAAATACATTTGTTATAGCACACAAAGCCAAGAGGAAACATAAGAAGATGACGTTGACTGTTTGTAAATGGTTTGTTTCACTGAGATTACTCAAGGTTTAATCTAGAATGTTGTTTTTCATTTTATTTTTTTTATGGTATGCCATTTAACGGAATGAGATAAATTAGTATTACAACAATCAGATCATTTGAAGAGCATGAAAACAGTTTGTGGCCAAAACATTTTGAACATCAGTGCAATTCAGATTCACATAGACATCTAGAATCGGTGTATGAATCTCAACAATGGTGACGAACAAAAGCTTCATGCTGCAATGCATGCTGGGTACCAGCGTTGTTCAAAAATCGTCCATGACTCCCAGCATGCATTGCGGTATGAATAAATTATGCTGCTGAATAGCCTGGTTATTTCCTTTAATTCTCACTATTTACCTTTATTTTGGTGTTGTTTTTGACTTTTAGTAGTGTTTTGTGAAGTTGATGAGTTGATCTGTTAATCTGTTGTGTTTATTGTCACCATTGTTGAGATTCATATGCTGATTCTTCATCTCTATGTCAGTCTAAAACTCATCGTAGATTAAATCATGAGTTAAAATCATAAGTTTAAAAAATAATTGAGTTTAAAAAATAACCTTCATAATTGATTCCTTATCACTGCTTTATATTTTGTAGAAGTGTCACTGATTGCTATCGTACAATAACGGTAGAACTATGTATTTTTGAAACAATGGATTTGTTTAGTGATTAGACTAACAAACTAAGCATCCCATTATGATTAGGTCATAAGCAAAACATAACCAGTGACACCTGTTCACACTTTTTTTCATGGCTGTTTCTTGTTATAACAAATGTGTCTAAGAAACACAGATACAGCAGCCAAAGAAAATCCATTGCAAAGTCAAGGGTCAAGAGCCCAACTGAAGCAAACACTGATCACCATAATGGTGACCAAACATGATCAATTAAACATCAACACCAAAAGATCTGTTAATTCTCAATAAGAGCTTCTGTAGACATCTGACAGAAATAAAGTCAGTCTGGTCAGTAATGTGTGAAGCTGGTAATGCTGTTTGTGGAGTTGTTTAATACTCCTCTGCTGAGATCTTCAGAGATTTAATGTCTTCAGTTGATTTCATCTAAGGCTGTGGCAGTAGTTCTTTTGTTTCTCTTTCCTTCAGCGATTATGAAGGTGTTCATCACTAATTCTCAATTATCACTCAATTAATCCCTTAATTATCTCATTAACTTCAACACCGCTTCAATTACTCTAACACTCTGTAGTGTGGACACATATAAGTGTTCATTTAAAACCTAAGATTTTGCTGTGGGGTTTAAAGGGTTAAAGGGGTTAGATGAAAAAAACCCCAGAGTGAAACGTAAATTAACGGTAAGCAACTGTAAATTAATTTACGGAAAAGTACTGTAAAAAACAGCAATCTACTGGCACCAGAGCTGCCAGTAGATTACGTTAAATCAAGGAAAAAACAGTAATATACTGTCAAACATAACATGATGAATAACATCAGATGAATCGAGATATGTTTACTGAAATATTAGTGAAAGTTAATAGAAAAAAGATGTGCAAAGTCAGTAACTGATAAGGAGAGTAAATATTCAAATGAACTGTGTTTATGTGTTGTTGCAGAAGGTGATATAGAAGAAATCTTAGTTGAATTAATTAGTTTTGCGGGTCACCATTGTGCTGGAGAGTAGCGCCTGTGCTTCAGTCCAGGATGAGCAGAGAAACACTGATGATATGCTGTCTGATGCTTTATTTAAAGGCAGTGGCTGTGTTTGCTGATGAAATTATGAGGTGTTTGTTGATTTGGCACATGTGCTATTGCTAATGATGAACAGCAAAGATTGAAGTTAAAGTCATATTTCTTAAGTATTTCACTACTCATTGCGACACATAACATGTTTGCAGTTTATATTAAGAAATGTTCTTTTTCAGTGGATTTAATTGAAATAAGTTTACAGTACAAACACCATATAAATACGTGTTTTAAAATGAGAACTGTTTTAAGCGATCAGTTTTTCCAAATGGTAATTTCATGGTATTATTACGGTAACATACTGTAAAAAAAGAGAGCTGTAAATAAACAGTAGAGGGCTGTAAATTAACAGTACATTGCTGGCAACCACAGCTGCCAGTAGATTACCGTTATTTTACAGCACAATTTTTTTACAGTGTAGGCTTTTGTAATTAAATGATGCACATTTCCAAACAGGAATTAATGATATGTGAAACGCGAGTGATGACGTAATTTCTGATAGCCTATCAGGAATTCATATCCAGCGAGGGAATAAAAGTCAAAACGGCTTGCAGTAGCCGGCGGTTTTAACATTTATTCATTCCCAGGATATGTAGCTATTCTTGATATCAACAATTAATTGTTGATATCAAGAATATAATTGTTGATATCAAGAATTAATTGTTGATATCAAGAATATAATTGTTGATATCAAGAATTAATTGTTGATATCAAGAATATAATTGTTGATATCAAGAATTAATTGTTGATATCAAGAATTAATTGTTGATATCAAGAATTAATTGTTGATATCAAGAACTAATTGTTGATATCAAGAATATAATTGTTGATATCAAGAAATAATTGCTGATATCAAGAATATAATTGTTGATATCAAGAATAGCTACATATCCTGGGAATGAATAAATGTTAAAACCGCTGGCAACTGCAAGCTGTTTTGACTTTTATTCCTTCGCAGGATATGAATTCCTGATAGGCTATCAGAAATGACGTCATCACTCGCGTTTCACATATCATTAATTCCTTTTGGGAAATGTGCATAATTTAATTACAAAAGCCTACATCGCTTATGCATATTTAAAAATCAGATGACAGCCAGTCGTATAGTTTAAAAAAATCTGACAATAGCAACTGAGTTAAAAAAATAATAATAATAATAACAAAAAAACACTTTTAAAGTGAACGTTCTTAGTGGCGCAATCCGTTGAGCATGGTTTCACTCATCATTGTTTTGTCGTGATCAACACGGTTCGAATCCGCCTTTTGCAGAGCTTGCTCTTCTCTCTTGTCTCATCACAAATCACATCGGAAAGGCTTTTTTTTTTAATTATTTTGTGGCACATTATGCCACAAATGTGTATTTCACCACAGTAACCATTATTTGTAATGGAAATTAGACATTAATTAAAACATTAATTAAAATTAAAAGAGTGAAATGTTTGAATTTTTTATGGTGGTATAGCCAACTCACCAAGTTTTTTTTTCTTTTTTTCCCCCGTTATTTTGGCTTAAAATTTCGTTTGTTGGAAATATGAACTGAATTTAGAAATGCTTTTGAAATTGTTTTGTTTAACAAACAAAATACATTTTTGAAATGAAGACTGCGTTTGGAGTGGAGTGCATGCAAAATAATGTTCCCCGAATCCACTGTCTCTGTTGTTATTGTGAGTATACACAAATAAAAGTAGACAGTTTAAATTATGTCTTGCACTTATCTGTATGGCTAAAAATGACAGAGTATTGGTGTGGGAGTTGAAATCCATTTCATAATTAGGCTATGTTAAAATATTAGCCTTTAATATATATATATTTTTTATTTCATGCTACTGGTGGCTGTGGCCGGTGTGTCAGAGAGGTCAGGGCACTGTACATCAGTACATAAGTCAATGGGCTGGCTCCCTGAGGGAACGGCCCTCAAATGCCCCACCCCAGCGCCGACACTGAAATTAAGACTGAATTTAATGGATTACATTTAACGTTTTAAAATGATCATAAAACTTGTCTTCTGCTATGAAATGTATTTCAGAATATGCCTTGTGCAATGCATTTTGTCCATGTATCTGTTTGGGCTAGAATAGAAACATGAACTGCAGAGTAATGTCAAACGTTAATTTACCACTGTTCCGCGTTTAACAAACATCTTTCAAAATTCTAAAATTCAGTTATATGACGAGCTCTTTGGCATCAGTGACACAAGTTTAGATAAAGTTTAGACATCCATCAATTTTCTGTTGTCTTGCATTCATGTAGCTTTCTCTGTTTATTTATTCTTTTTTTTTCTTGTTTTCGGCTACAGCCATGCACGAATGAAATTAGTTCACTATTTACATTTTACTAAGCAAATTTGAAATGGACATCCCAGACAGGGTCCAAATCTGGTACACATGGAATTCACATGGCCGACACTACAGGTCCTTCTCAAAAAATTAGCATATTGTGATAAAGTTCATTATTTTCCATAATGTAATGATAAAAATTAAACTTTCATATATTTTAGATTCATTGCACACCAATTGAAATATTTCAGGTCTTTTATTGTTTTAATACTGATGATTTTGGCATACAGCTCATGAAAACCCAAAATTCCTATCTCAAAAAAATTAGCATTTCATTAAAAGGTTCTCTAAACGAGCTATTAACCTAATCATCTGAATCAACTAATTAACTCTAAACACCTGCAAAAGTTTCCTGAGGCTTTTAAAAACTGCCAGCCTGGTTCATTACTCAAAACCGCAATCATGGGTAAGACTGCCGACCTGACTGCTGTCCAGAAGGCCATCATTGACACCCTCAAGCGAGAGGGTAAGACACAGAAAGACATTTCTGAACGAATAGGCTGTTCCCAGAGTGCTGTATCAAGGCACCTCAGTGGGAAGTCTGTGGGAAGGAAAAAGTGTGGCAAAAAACACTGCACAACGAGAAGAGGTGACCGGACCCTGAGGAAGATTGTAGAGAAGGACCGATTCCAGACCTCGGGGCACCTGCGGAAGCAGTGGACTGAGTCTGGAGTAGAAACATCCAGAGCCACCGCGCACAGGCGTGTGCAGGAAATGGGCTACAGGTGCCGCATTCCCCAGGTCAAGCCACTTTTGAACCAGGAACAGCGGCAGAAGCGCCTGACCCGGGCTACAGAGAAGCAGCACTGGACTGTCGCTCAAATTTTGCATGTCATTCAGAAATCAAGGTGCCAGAGTCTGGAGGAAGACTGGGGAGAAGGAAATGCCCAAATGCCTGAAGTCCAGAGTCAAGTACCCACAGTCAGTGATGGTCTGGGGTGCCATGTCAGCTGCTGGTGTTGGTCCACTGTGTTTTATCAAGGGCAGGGTCAATGCAGCTAGCTATCAGGAGATTTTGGAGCACTTCATGCTTCCATCTGCTGAAAAGCTTTATGGAGATGAAGATTTCGTTTTTCAGCACGACCTGGCACCTGCTCACAGTGCCAAAACCACTGGTAAATGGGTTACTGACCATGGTATTACTGTGCTCAATTGGCCTGCCAACTCTCCTGTCCTGAACCCCATAGAGAATCTGTGGTATATTGTGAAGAGAAAGTTGAGAGACGCAAGACCCAACACTCTGGATGAGCTTAAGGCCGCTATCGAAGCATCCTGGGCCTCCATAACACCTCAGCAGTGCCACAGGCTGATTGCCTCCATGCCACGCCGCTTTGAAGCAGTCATTTCTGCAAAAGGATTCCCCACCAAGTATTGAGTGCATAACTGAACATAATTATTTGAAGGTTGACTTTTTTTGTATTAAAAACACTTCTCTTTTATTGGTCGGATGAAATATGCTAATTTTTTGAGATAGGAATTTTGGGTTTTCATGAGCTGTATGCCAAAATCATCAGTATTAAAACAATAAAAGACCTGAAATATTTCAGTTGGTGTGCAATTAATCTAAAATATATGAAATTTTATTTTTTATCATTACATTATGGAAAATAATGAACTTTATCACAATATGCAAATTTTTTAAAAAGGGCATGTATAAGTCTGTGATGTCAGTGTCACACTATTCTCAAATTACTGACAATAACAGCAACGTTTTTGCTTTTTAGGGTGTACTCATAGGCACGGTTGTACCGTGCCCGAGCACGATTGTCCCCCCTCCCGACTCCCCCGCTGGCCTGCACTCACATTGCACTTAACGTACCGGGCCGGAGCACGCTTACACGATGCAACTTTCTGTTTTGAAGAAGACCGAAAGAAAAGCCCTTTCGCTAATAGACTGCCTAATAGATTTATCATTTATGCCGCACAGCGATTTTTACTTGATTGTACTGCACGTAGGCTATCAGAAGATTATTATGGAGGCAGCTGACTTTGATGGAGGAATTAGCAGCTTTACTCACAAAGTCACAAACTACAATTCATGTTCATCAATAAGGGGAGAACCAGGACCGTTATGAACCTAAACTTTATTAAATCGAAAAGTGTACCCAAATAGTAAAAGTTTGGAGTTTGCTGACATGATGATAGTAATGCACAGCTGTTCCGTGCTCCGGCGCGGTTAGCGCTCACACTGCATGCGCACCGCGCCCGAGTCCAACTGAACCGTGCTCTGGCCCACCTCTTCCATGCGGGCCCGGGCTCGAGCCGCGCCTGGGCGTTCGGCTACTCACACTAGTCAAACGAACCGCGCTTTGGTGGTCAAACGCACTCGGGCACGGTTCAAACTGGCTAGTGTGAGTACACCCTTATTGCAACCGTCTTCATCGAAAGACTAGATTCATTATTTGGGGGAGCAACATGTATTCTGACGGGAAATGTCATTCA
This sequence comes from Gobiocypris rarus, assembly GCA_023029165.1. Taxonomy (NCBI): domain Eukaryota; kingdom Metazoa; phylum Chordata; class Actinopteri; order Cypriniformes; family Gobionidae; genus Gobiocypris; species Gobiocypris rarus. Next base: position 9,889,827 of record CM040923.1, read on the forward strand.
AGTGTCGTGCATGTAATGTGACTAATATCAGTTTGTAAGCTTGAAGCACAAACATGAGCCCAGCCATTCCTATCAGGAAATAAAGAAGATTTTTCTACACATTAATAACCTCAAACACATATGTGCTTGAAAAACTGCTTTAATGATAAGTTGAAAGCTTTTTGAGGCAGTTCGAGTCTCTTGACAAGTAGTATATATGACAATATTGGCGTTTTTGTTAAACCAATTTTTGCAATTGCAGTAATGAAATATCTTAGAGTTTTATATTTACTATAATACCAGCCTCATATAGTTCAAATGTTTAATTGTAATGGACTTTTCGGAATTGACGAACGGCTCCGTCTGTTATTCGTACGTCCTTCAAATGGCATAACATTGCCTTTCAATCTGCCTCAAAACCTCCTCTGCCATTGCCATCGCCGTTCTGTCACGTGAAAACATCACGCTCTTATTTGAATATTTATAACCGGTCGTCATTACAATGCACATATCCAAAAAGGAAATCATGATATCTGCAATAACAAATTTTACTAGTGAAAATGTAATTTTAACATGTAAGAATTAAATTACAGATATCAATAATTTAATTACAGATATCAAGAAGAACGTTTCTTACTAGTTGTAATTTCATTTGTGATATCATGAATGTATTTCTGCGAGTGATGGCGTCATTTTTTATATCAAGAATTAAATTCCTGATATCATCAATCATCATTTCTGATATCAAGAATTTAATTGTTGATATCTAGAATTGTAATTGTTGATATCAACAATTCATATCCTACATGTGTTTTAAATGTTAAAATGGCGACAAAACTATTATAGATATCAAAAATGCATTTCTTACTTGTACTAATTCTGAATACAGATATCAGCTTTGTTCTTCTTACTAGTGGAAATATATTGTTTGATATCAATAATTATATTGTTACTAGTAAAAATGCGGATTTCTTATATCAAGAATTCATTTGTCACTAGTTGAAATGCCTATTCTTGATATCAACAATTGAATTGTTACTAGTAAAAATGTTCATTTTGATATCTGAAAATGTATTTGTGATATCAATATAATTTCAGATATCTAAAATGTCTTTCTTACTAGTAACAATCACATTCATGATATCAGAAATGAACATTGTTACTAGTGACAATCAAATTATTGATATCAAAAATGAACATTATTACTAGTAACAATTCAATTGTTGATATCAAGAATAGATGTTTGCACTAGTAACAAAGTAATTATTGATATCAGAAATTCGCATTTTTACTAGTAAGAATTGTATTTCTGATATCTGAAATTGGAATTTCTACTAGTAAGAAATCAATTGTTGATATCAAGAATTGGTTTTGAATGGCCGCCTATGGGGACATTTCACTAGTGAAAATACAATTACTGATATCAAGAATTAGAGTTTTCACTAGTGGAAATTGAATTCTTGATATCAAAAATAAGCATTTTAACTAGTGAAAATTGAATAGTTGATATCAAGAATTAATGTTGTTACTAGTGGAAATGTAATTTCTGATATCAAAAATGGTCATTGTTACTAGTGGAAATCTAATTCCTGATATCAAGAATTAACATTTCAACTAGTGAAAATTGAATTGTTGATATCAAGAATTAATGTTGTTACTAGTGGAAATGTAATTTCTGATATCAAAAATGGTCATTGTTACTAGTGGAAATCTAATTCCTGATATCAAGAATTAACATTTTAACTAGTGAAAATTGAATTGTTGATATCACAAATACATATCCTGCGATTGATTAAAAGTTAAAACGGCTTGCCATATATCTCTTCAATGCACAATAAGTACTGTATGCAATGGAAACGCACTTTTTTCGCCCATGAACAACTAGTTCTTGAGCCAATATGCAAAAGCACTTATTTCTTCCATGCACAACTAGTTCTGGATGCAATGCAAATGCACATATCTGTTCAATGCACAATGAGTTTGCATATGCAATACAAAAGCACATTTCTTCCATGCACAACTAGTTCTTAATGCAATGCAAAAGCACTTATTTTTTCCATGCACAACTAGTTCTTGCTGCAATGCAAAACCACTTATTTCTTAAATAACACTATGCACATTGAGTTCTTAATGCAATGCAAAACCACTTATTTCTTAGACAATACATTCAATAAAACTATGCACATTGAGTTTTTGTATAATAATGCACAATGTATTTTTTCCATGCACAATGATCTCTTTGATGCAACGCAAAATGACATATCAACGCAAAAGCACGTATTAATTCCATGCACAACTAGTTCTTGATGCAATGAAAAAGGACATATTGATGCAAAAGCACGGATCTCAAATGCATGAGTTCTTGTTGCAATGCAAAACAACATATCTCTTCAATCCACACTAACTAGTTCTTGATGCAGTATGCAAAACCACTTATTTCTTCTATGCACGAGTTCTTGTTGCAATGAAAAGCACTTATATTTTAAATACACGAGTTCTTCTATGGAATGGGAAAGCACTTCTCTCATCAATGCACAATGAGTTCGTAATGCAATGCAAAAGCACGTATTTCTTCTATGCACAACAAGTTCTCGATGCAATGCAAAAATGATATATCGATGCAAATGCACGGATCTCTTAAATTCACGAGTTCTTGTTGCAATGCAAAACAACTTATTTCCAATGCACAATCCGTACTGTATGCAATGCAATGCAAACGCACTTAATTCTTCCATGCACAACTAGTTTTGCATTGCATAGAAGAACTCGTGCATTTAAAAAAGTGCTTTAGCATTGCATTAAGAACTAGTTCTTGTTGCATGGAAGAAATAAGTGTGTTTGCATAGCATTGAGTGTAATTATTGTGCATTTAGTTGTATGTGTACAATAAGTGTACTTATGTGCATTGGAGATAAGTTGTTTTGCATTGCAACAAGAACTCGTGAATTTAAGAGATCCGTGCATTTGCATCGATATATCATTTTTGCATTACATCAAGAACTTGTTGTGCATAGAAGAAATACGTGCTTTTTCATTGCAACAAGAACTCGTGCATAGAAAAAATACGTGGTTTTGCATATTGCATCAAGAACTATTTAGTGTGCATTGAAGAGATATGTTGTTTTGCATATTGCATCAAGAACTAGTTAGTGTGCATTGAAGAGATATGTTATTTTGCATTGCAACAAGAGCTCATGCATTTAAGAGATCCGTGCTTTTGCATCAAAAACTAGTTGTGCATGGAAGAAATAAGTGCGTTTGAATTGCATTGCATACAGTACTTATTGTGCATTGGAGATAAGTTGTTTTGCATTGCAACAAGAACTTATTGTGCATAGAAGAAATACGTGCTTTTGCATTGCATTACGAAATCATTGTGCATTGATGAGAGAAGTGCTTTCCCATTGCATAGAAGAACTCGTGTATTTAAAATATAAGTGCTTTTTTCATTGCATCAAGAACTGCATTGAATGCATTGTGCATTGAAGAGATATGTTGTTTTGCATTGCAACAAGAACTCATGCATTTAAGAGATCCGTGCTTTTGCATCAATAGGTCCTTTTGCATAGCATCAAGAACTAGTTGTGCATAGAGGAAATACGTGCTGTTGCATTGCATTACGAACTAGTTGAGCAAGGCAGAAATAAGTGATTTTGCATTGGGGCAAGTTTGGTTGTGCATGGAAGAAATACGTGCTGTTGCATTGCATCAAGCAGTAGTTGTGCATAGAAGAAATAAGTGCGTTTGCATTGCATACAGTAATTATTGTGCATTGATTGTGTATCTTGGCCCAAGAATTCGTGCATTCATGAGATCCGTGCATTTAAATCGATTTGTTCTTTTGCATTGCATCAATAACGTTGTTCATGGAAGAAATAAGTGCTTTTGCATTGCATCAAGATCTAGTTGACCAAGGCAGAAAAAAAGTGATTTTTGCAATGGGGCAAGAATGGTTGTGCATGGAAGAAATACGTGTTTTTGCATTGCATCAAGCACTAGTTGTGCATAGAAGAAATAAGTGCGTTTGCATTACAGTAGTTGTGCATAGAAGAATGGTTGTGCATGGAAGAAATACGTGTTTTTGCATTGCATCAAGCAGTAGTTGTGCATAGAAGAAATAAGTGCGTTTGCATTGCATACAGTAATTATTGTGCATTGATTGTGTATCTTGGCCCAAGAATTCGTGCATTCATGAGATCCGTGCATTTAAATCGATATGTTCTTTTGCATTGCATCAATGACGTTGTTCATGGAAGAAATAAGTGCTTTTGCATTGCATCAAGATCTAGTTGAGCAAGGCAGAAAAAAGTGATTTTTGCATTGGGGCAAGAATGGTTGTGCATGGAAGAAATACGTGTTTTTGCATTGCATCAAGAACTAGTTGTGCATGGAAGAACTATGTGCGTTCGCATTGCATACTGTAATTATTGTGCATTGATTGTGTATCTTGGCCCAAGAACTCGTGAATTTAAGAGATCCGTGCTTTTGCATTGATATATCATTTTTGCATTGCATCAAGAACTTGCATCAAGCAGAAATACGTGCGTTTCAATTGCATTACGAACTCATTGTGCATTGAAGAGAACATTGCATAGAAGAACTCGTGTATTTAAAATGTAAGTGCTTTTTCATTGCAACAAGAACTCGTGCATAGAAGAAATACGTGGTTTTGCATTGCATCAAGAACTAGTTAGTGTGCATTGAAGAAAGAACATTGCATAGAAGAACTCGTGTATTTAAAATATAAGTGCCTTTTCATTGCATCAAGAACTAGTTAGTGTGCATTGAAGAGATTTGTTGTTTTGCATTCCAACAAGAACTCATGCATTTAAGAGATCCGTGCTTTTGCATCAATATGTCCTTTTGCATTGCATCAAGAACTAGTTGTGCATAGAGGAAATACGTGCTGTTGCATTGCATTACGAACTAGTTGAGCGAGGCAGAAATAAGTGATTTTGCATTGGGGCAAGTTTGGTTGTGCATGGAAGAAATACGTGTTTTTGCATTGCATCAAGCAGTAGTTGTGCATAGAAGAAATAAGTGCGTTTGCATTGCATACAGTAATTATTGTGCATTGATTGTATATTTGGCCCAAGAATTCGTGCATTTATGAGATCCGTGCATTTGCATCGATATGTTCTTTTTTTAAATGCACGAGTTCTTCTATGGAATGCAAAACCACTTATTTCTTCCATGAACAATAAGTACTGTATGCAATGGAAACGCACTTTTTTCGCCCATGAACAACTAGTTCTTGAGCCAATATGCAAAAGCACTTATTTCTTCCATGCACAACTAGTTCTGGATGAAATGCACATATCTGTTCAATGCACAATGAGTTTGCATATGCAATACAATAGCACATTTCTTCCATGCACAACTAGCTCTTAATGCAATGCAAAAACACTTATTTTTTCCATGCACAACTAGTTCTTGCTGCAATGCAAAACCACTTATTTCTTAGACAATACATTCAATAAAACTATGCACATTGAGTTTTTGTATAATAATGCAAAGCCCTTATTTTTTCCATGCACAATGATCTCTTTGATGCAACGCAAAATGACATATAAACGCAAAAGCACGTATTAATTCCATGCACAACTAGTTCTTGATGCAATGAAAAAGGACATATTGATGCAAAAGCACGGATCTCAAATGCATGAGTTCTTGTTGCAATGCAAAACAACATATCTCTTCAATCCACACTAACTAGTTCTTGATGCAATATGCAAACCACTTATTTCTTCTATGCACGAGTTCTTGTTGCAATGAAAAGCACTTATATTTTAAATACACGAGTTCTTCTATGGAATGGGAAAGCACTTCTCTCATCAATGCACAATGAGTTCGTAATGCAATGCAAAAGCACGTATTTCTTCTATGCACAACAAGTTCTAGATGCAATGCAAAAATGATATATCGATGCAAATGCACGGATCTCTTAAATTCACGAGTTCTTGTTGCAATGCAAAACAACTTATTTCCAATGCCCAATCCGTACTGTATGCAATGCAATGCAAACGCACTTAATTCTTCCATGCACAACTAGTTTTGCATTGCATAGAAGAACTCGTGCATTTAAAAAAAGTGCTTTAGCATTGCATTAAGAACTAGTTGTGCATGGAAGAAATAAGTGTGTTTGCATAGCATTGCGTGTAATTATTGTGCATTTAGTTGTATGTGAACAACTAGTTATTGAGCCAATATGCAAAAGCACTTAATTCTTCCATGCACAACTAGTTCTGGATGCAATGCAAATGCACATATCTGTTCAATGCACAATGAGTTTGCATATGCAATACAAAAGCACATTTCTTCCATGCACAACTAGTTCTTAATGCAATGCAAAAGCACTTATTTCTTCCATGCACAACTAGTTCTGGATGCAATGCAAATGCACATATCTGTTCAATGCACAATGAGTTTGCATATGCAATACAAAAGCACATTTCTTCCATGCACAACTAGTTCTTAATGCAATGCAAAAGCACTTATTTCTTCCATGCACAACTAGTTCTGGATGCAATGCAAATGCACATATCTGTTCAATGCACAATGAGTTTGCATATGCAATACAAAAGCACATTTCTTCCATGCACAACTAGTTCTTGCTGCAATGCAAAACCACTTATTTCTTAGATAATACATTCAATAAAACTATGCACATTGAGTTTTTGTATAATAATTTTTTATTATTTTTTTATTATCTTATTTTTTCCATGAACAATGATCTCTTTGATGCAACGCAAAATGGCATATCAACGCAAAAGCACGTATTAATTCCATGCACAACTAGTTCGTAATGCAATGCAATACCACGTATTTCTTCTATGCACAACTAGTTCTTGATCCAATGAAAAATGACATATTGATGCAAAAGCACGGATCTCAAATGCATGAGTTATTGTTGCAATGCAAAACAACATATCTCTTCAATCCACACTAACTAGTTCTTGATGCAATATGCAAAACCACTTATTTCTTCTATGCACGAGTTCTTGTTGCAATGAAAAGCACTTATATTTTAAATACACGAGTTCTTCTATGGAATGGGAAAGCACTTCTCTCATCAATGCACAATGAGTTCGTAATGCAATGCAAAAGCACATTTCTTCCATGCACAACTAGTTCTTAATGCAATGCAAAACCACTTATTATTTCCATGCACAACTAGTTCTTGCTGCAATGCAAAACCACTTATTTCTTAAATAACACTATGCACCTTGAGTTCTTAATGCAATGCAAAACCCCTTATTTCTTAGATAATACATTCAATAAAACTATGCACATTGAGTTTTTGTATAATAATGCAAAGCCTTTATTTTTTCCATGCACAATGATCTCTTTGATGCAACGCAAGATGACATATCAACGCAAAAGCACGTATTAATTCCATGCACAACTAGTTCTTGATGCAATGAAAAAGGACATATTGATGCAAAAGCACGGATCTCAAATGCATGAGTTCTTGTTGCAATGCAAAACAACATATCTCTTCAATCCACACTAACTAGTTCTTGATGCAATATGCAAAACCACTTATTTCTTCTATGCACGAGTTCTTGTTGCAATGAAAAGCACTTATATTTTAAATACACGAGTTCTTCTATGGAATGGGAAAGCACTTCTCTCATCAATGCACAATGAGTTCGTAATGCAATGCAAAAGCACGTATTTCTTCTATGCACAACAAGTTCTCGATGCAATGCAAAAATGATATATCGATGCAAATGCACGGATCTCTTAAATTCACGAGTTCTTGTTGCAATGCAAAACAACTATTTCCAATGCACAATCCGTACTGTATGCAATGCAATGCAAACGCACTTAATTCTTCCATGCACAACTAGTTTTGCATTGCATAGAAGAACTCGTGCATTTAAAAAAAGTACTTTAGCATTGCATTAAGAACTAGTTGTGCATGGAAGAAATAAGAGTGTTTGCATAGCATTGCGTGTAATTATTGTGCATTTAGTTGTATGTGAACAACTAGTTCTTGAGCCAATATGCAAAAGCACTTATTTCTTCCATGCACAACTAGTTCTGGATGCAATGCAAATGCACATATCTGTTCAATGCACAATGAGTTTGCATATGCAATACAAAAGCACATTTCTTCCATGCACAACTAGTTCTTAATGCAATGCAAAAGCACTTATTTTTTCCATGCACAACTAGTTCTTGCTGCAATGCAAAACCACTTATTTCTTAGATAATACATTCAATAAAATTATGCACATTGAGTTTTTGTATAATAATTTTTTATTTTTTTATTATCTTATTTTTTCCATGAACAATGATCTCTTTGATGCAACGCAAAATGGCATATCAACGCAAAATCAGATATTAATTCCATGCACAACTAGTTCGTAATGCAATGCAACACCACGTATTTCTTCTATGCACAACTAGTTCTTGATCCAATGAAAAATGACATGATGCAAAAGCACGGATCTCAAATGCATGAGTTATTGTTGCAATGCAAAACAACATATCTATTCAATCCACACTAACTAGTTCTTGATGCAATATGCAAAACCACTTATTTCTTCTATGCACGAGTTCTTGTTGCAATGAAAAGCACTTATATTTTAAATACACGAGTTCTTCTATGGAATGGGAAAGCACTTCTCTCATCAATGCACAATGAGTTCGTAATGCAATGCAAAAGCACGTATTTCTTCTATGCACAACAAGTTCTCGATGCAATGCAAAAATGATATATCGATGCAAATGCACGGATCTCTTAAATTCACGAGTTCTTGTTGCAATGCAAAACAACTTATTTCCAATGCACAATCCGTACTGTATGCAATCGTACTGTATGCAAACGCACTTAATTTTTCCATGCACCACTAGTTTTGAATTGCATAGAAGAACTCGTCCATTTAAAAAAAGTGCTTTAGCATTGCATTAAGAACTAGTTGTGCATGGAAGAAATAAGTGTGTTTGCATAGCATTGCGTGTAATTATTGTGCATTTAGTTGTATGTGTACAATAAGTGTACTTATGTGCATTGGAGATAAGTTGTTTTGCATTGCAACAAGAACTCGTGAATTTAAGAGATCCGTGCATTTGCATCGATATATCATTTATGCATTGCATCAAGAACTTGTTGTGCATAGAAGAAATACGTGCTTTTTCATTGCAACAAGAACTCGTGCATAAGAAAAATACGTGGTTTTCATATTGCATCAAGAACTATTTAGTGTGCATTGAAGAGATATGTTGTTTTGCATATTGCATCAAGAACTATTTAGTGTGCATTGAAGAGATATGTTATTTTGCATTGCAACAAGAGCTCATGCATTTAAGAGATCCGTGCTTTTGCATCAAAAACTAGTTGTGCATGGAAGAAATAAGTGCGTTTGAATTGCATTGCATACAGTACTTATTGTGCATTGGAGATAAGTTGTTTTGCATTGCAACAAGAACTTATTGTGCATAGAAGAAATACGTGCTTTAGCATTGCATTACGAAATCATTGTGCATTGATGAGAGAAGTGCTTTCCCATTGCATAGAAGAACTCGTGTATTTAAAATATAAGTGCTTTTTCATTGCATCAAGAACTAGTTAGTGTGCATTGAAGAGATATGTTGTTTTGCATTGCAACAAGAACTCATGCATTTAAGAGATCCGTGCTTTTGCATCAATAGGTCCTTTTGCATTGCATCAAGAACTAGTTGTGCATAGAGGAAATACGTGCTGTTGCATTGCATTACGAACTAGTTGAGCAAGGCAGAAATAAGTGATTTTGCATTGGGGCAAGTTTGGTTGTGCATGGAAGAAATACGTGTTTTTGCATTGCATCAAGAACTAGTTAGTGTGCATTGAAGAGATATGTTGTTTTGCATTGCAACAAGAACTCATGCATTTAAGAGATCCGTGCTTTTGCATCAATAGGTCCTTTTGCATTGCATCAAGAACTAGTTGTGCATAGAGGAAATACGTGCTGTTGCATTGCATTACGAACTAGTTGAGCAAGGCAGAAATAAGTGATTTGGCATTTGGGCAAGTTTGGTTGTGCATTGATTGTGTATCTTGGCCCAAGAATTCGTGCATTCATGAGATCCGTGCATTTGCATCGATATGTTCTTTTGCATTGCATCAATAACTAGTTGTGCATGGAATTTATACGTGCTTTTGCGTTTATATGTCATTTTGCGTTGCATCAAAGAGATCTTTGTGCATGGAAAAAATGCATTATTATACAAAAACTCAATGTGCATAGTGTTATTTAAGAAATAAGTGCTTTTGCATATTGCCTCAAGAACTAGTTGTCCACGGAAGAAATAAGTGCTTTTGCATATTGTCTCAAGAACTAGTTGTTCATGGGCGAAAAAAGTGCGTTTGCATTGCAACAAGTACTTATTGTGCATTGAAGAGATAAGCTGTTTTGCATTGCAACAAGAACTCATGCATTTAAGAGATCCTTGCTTATGCATCGATATGTCCTTATGCATTGCATTACGAACTAGTTATGCATGGAATTAATACGATTTTTTTCATTTCGTCAAGAACTAGTTTATAATGGAAGAAAAAAGTGCTTTTGTATTGCATATGCAAACTCATTGTGCATTGAACAGATAAGTGCATTTGCATTGCCTCCAGAACTGAAGTGAAGAACTAGTTGTGCATAGAGGAAATACGTGCTGTTGCATTGCATTACGAACTAGTGAGCAAGGCAGAAAAAAGAGATTTTTGCATTGGGGCAAGAATGGTTGTGCATGGAAGAAATACGTGTTTTTGCATTGCATCAAGAACTAGTTGTGCATAGAAGAAATACGTGCTTTAGCATTGCATTACGAAATCATTGTGCATTGATGAGAGAAGTGCTTTCCCATTGCATAGAAGAACTCGTGTATTTAAAATATAAGTGCTTTTTCATTGCATCAAGAACTAGTTAGTGTGCATTGAAGAGATATGTTGTTTTGCATTGCAACAAGAACTCATGCATTTAAGAGATCCGTGCTTTTGCATCAATAGGTCCTTTTGCATTGCATCAAGAACTAGTTGTGCATAGAGGAAATACGTGCTGTTGCATTGCATTACGAACTAGTTGAGCAAGGCAGAAATAAGTGATTTTGCATTGGGGCAAGTTTGGTTGTGCATGGAAGAAATACGTGTTTTTGCATTGCATCAAGAACTAGTTAGTGTGCATTGAAGAGATATGTTGTTTTGCATTGCAACAAGAACTCATGCATTTAAGAGATCCGTGCTTTTGCATCAATAGGTCCTTTTGCATTGCATCAAGAACTAGTTGTGCATAGAGGAAATACGTGCTGTTGCATTGCATTACGAACTAGTTGAGCAAGGCAGAAATAAGTGATTTGGCATTTGGGCAAGTTTGGTTGTGCATTGATTGTGTATCTTGGCCCAAGAATTCGTGCATTCATGAGATCCGTGCATTTGCATCGATATGTTCTTTTGCATTGCATCAATAACTAGTTGTGCATGGAATTTATACTTTTGCGTTTATATGTCATTTTGCGTTGCATCAAAGAGATCTTTGTGCATGGAAAAAATGCATTATTATACAAAAACTCAATGTGCATAGTGTTATTTAAGAAATAAGTGCTTTTGCATATTGCCTCAAGAACTAGTTGTCCACGGAAGAAATAAGTGCTTTTGCATATTGGCTCAAGAACTAGTTGTTCATGGGCGAAAAAAGTGCGTTTGCATTGCAACAAGTACTTATTGTGCATTGAAGAGATAAGCTGTTTTGCATTGCAACAAGAACTCATGCATTTAAGAGATCCTTGCTTATGCATCGATATGTCCTTATGCATTGCATTACGAACTAGTTATGCATGGAATTAATACGATTTTTTGCATTTCGTCAAGAACTAGTTTATCATGGAAGAAAAAAGTGCTTTTGTATTGCATATGCAAACTCATTGTGCATTGAACAGATAAGTGCATTTGCATTGCCTCCAGAACTGAAGTGAAGAACTAGTTGTGCATAGAGGAAATACGTGCTGTTGCATTGCATTACGAACTAGTTGAGCAAGGCAGAAAAAGTGATTTTTGCATTGGGGCAAGAATGGTTGTGCATGGAAGAAATACGTGTTTTTGCATTGCATCAAGAACTAGTTGTGCATAGAAGAAATACGTGCTTTAGCATTGCAGTAGTTGTGCATAGAAGAATGGTTGTGCGTGGAAGAAATACGTGTTTTTGCATTCCATCAAGCACTATTTGTGCATAGAAGAAATAAGTGCGTTTGCATTGCATACAGTAATTATTGTGCATTGTTTGTGTATCTTGGCCCAAGAATTCATGAGATCCGTGCATTTATGAGATCCGTGCATTTAAATCGATATGTTCTTTTGCATTGCATCAATGACTAGTTGTTCATGGAAGAAATAAGTGCTTTTGCATTGCATCAAGATCTTTTTGAGCAAGGCAGAAAAAAGTGATTTTTGCATTGCATCAAGAACTAGTTCTGCATGGAAGAAATAAGTGCGTTTGAATTGCATTGAATACAGTACTTATTGTGCATTGGAGATAAGTTGTTTTGCATTGCAACAAGAACTTATTATGCATAGAAGAAATACGTGCTTTTGCATTGCATCAAGCACTAGTTGTCCATAGAAGAAATAAGTGCGTTTGCATTGCATACAGTAATTATTGTGCATTTTAATAAGTATCTTGACCCAAGAATTCGTGCATTCATGAGATCCGTGCATTTGCATCGATATGTTCTTTTGCATTGCATCAATAACTAGTTATGCATGGAAGAAATAAGTGCGTTTGCATTGCCTACTGTAATTATTGTGCAATGATTGTGTATCTTGGCCCAAGAACTCGTGAATTTAAGAGATCCGTGCTTTTGCATCGATACATAATTTTTGCATTGCATCAATAACTTGTTTTGCATAGAAGAAATACGTGCTTTTACATTGCATTACGAACTCATTGTGCATTGAAGCGAGAACATTTCATAGAAGAACTCGTGTATTTAAAAAATAAGTGCTTTTTTATTGCAACAAGAAATCGTGCATAGAAGAAATACGAGGTTTTGCATTGCATCAAGAACTAGTTGTGCATGGAATTTATACGTGCTTTTGCGTTGATATGTCATTTTGCGTTGCATCAAAGAGATCTTTGTGCATGGAAAAAATAAGCGCTTTGCATTATTATACAAAAACTCAATGTGCATAGTGTTTTTTAATGTGTTATTTAAGAAATAAGTGGTTTTGCATTGCAGCCAGAGCTAGTTGTGCATGGAAGAAATAAGTACTTTTGCATTGCATCAAGAACTAGTTGAGCATGGAAGAAATAAGTGCGTTTGCATTGCATTGCACAGAGTACTTATTGTGCATTGGAGATAAGTTGTTTTGTATTGCAACAAGAAATCGTGAATTTGAGAGATCCGTGCATTTGCATCGATATATAATTTTTGCATTGCATCAAGAACTTGTGCATAGATTAAATTCGTGCTATTGCATTGCATTACGAACTCATTGTGCATTGATGAGAGAAGTGCTTTCCCATTGCATAGAAGAACTCGTGCATTGAAGAAATACGTGGTTTTGCATATTGCAACAAGAACTAGTTGTGCAAGGAAGAAACAAAGTGTTTTTTCATTGGGGCAAGAACTAGTTGTGCATGGAATTAATAAGAGCTCGTGCATCGATATGTAATTTTGCGTTGGCTCCAAGAACTCTCTGCATAGAAAAAAATAACTCATTGTGCATAACAGAGATAATCGGTTTTGCACTGCATCAAGAACTAGTTGTGCATGGAAAAATCAGTGCTTTTGCAATTTGCATCAAGAACTAGTTGTGCATGGAAGAAATCAGTGCTTTTGCATATTGCATCAAGAACTAGTTATTGTGCTTTGAAGAGATGTGTTGATTTGCACTGCAACAAGAACTAGTTGTGCAAGGATTAAAGAAGTGCGTTTGCATCGATATGTCATTTTGCGTTGCCTTAAGAACTCTTTGTACATGGAAAAAAAAATGCTTTGCATACAAAAACTCAATGTGCATAAAGAGGTAAAAACCCAGGTGATCCCTGGTGTTTTTCCCATTCATATAAGCTGCCATTGTTTGCACAAGCAGTGTGAGGTCAGCGGGCGTTACTTGGACTCCACAGAGCGCTTAACCTGTTGACTACTTGTCACTTTTCTCAAAACGCAGGTTAGGTCGTCTGTAATGCCAATAGGGACTGTACGGTCAACACCGGGGGCGCTAGTGCGCTGCGTGCTATTTTGTCCCCCTTTCCTCGTCGCCAGCGGAGACCCTTTTGAGCCCCCTAACCGCCTAAACTTCACCGTAGTCTTCATCATCGCCCGCAGAGTGCCTTTTGAGCCCCCTAACCGCCTAAACTGCACCGTAGTCACCAAAAGGTTGCACCGCCCCCAAATTCGGCGGGGTGGGTAGTCCGGCGGCCCCCGGGTCCAGATCCCGGTTTGCAGGGTTCTATGCGGGTCACAAGTATGTCTTTTCACAGCGCACAATTCTCCCCGCTTAGGATCAGATTGACGTTTCAGGAAGGCCTTTCGCTCATTGAGCGCAAGAGGCCTCCATGAGAGATTTAAACAAAGCAGGCCGAAAAAAATTTCCCTGGGTTCCAGCGACTCGTCCTCCTGATATGTCGTCCCGGGGGCCCAGGACCACGTGCAGGCGGAATTTGGGGCCCGTGGGAGCCCCGGGGGCCGAACGGAGGCCACCGACAGGTGCAACTTGCGCCAATCGTTTCAAAGGTGTTTCGTGGCCGGTAGTCCGATCGGCCCCGAATTCGCGGACGCGTCTCGTCACGGAGGTCTGGGTCCAGAGTTTCGTGTCCGTGGCCGCTTATTTGGCCGAAAAAGCCCCTCTCGACCGCGAAGTGTGTGCAGAGAATCCATTGAAACAAGCTGCGCTCGGTCGGCGGGGATAACCGGGGGTCAAAAGGTCGCACCGCCCCCAAATTCGGCGGGGTGGTAGTCCGGCGGCCCCCGGGTCTAGATCCTGGTTACAAGTGTGTCTTTTTGCAGTGCACTTTTTCTTTTGGTGTTTAGGACCTTATGATTTCCTGGCGTCTCTGAATTTTAGGAAATGCATCACAGGCTGAAGTGCCACCTGCCACTCATTCAACAGGGAGAAAGGCTGTCTGTTGTCAGTCCATTGATGGGTCATATTTCATAATCAAAATGGTATTGTGTGATAAAATCTACTGTACGCCATACAGGGGGCACAGTCAAACACAGCGAGGTACATTACAGCTATTAATTTAGCATATTTATCCTAAAATGTAACTGTGCATGAAACGCTTACAGGTGGCCATTCAAACAGATCACAGGTGGGATGGTGTTTTGGCCTTGGGTTTTTGGTGCTGATGAATTCCCGGAAATGCGTTTCTGAATTTCGTTTCAGGGGGCGTGAAATGCGTTTCAGGGGGCACAGTCAAACACAGTGATGTACATTAGAGATGTTGATTATGCAGTATTAGCTTTAAAATGACGTCCACAGACAGCATGCAGAGGCCCCGTTAAATAAGTTACAGGGTGGCATTTTTAGTGATATAATCAGTTTGTCGCTTACAGCTCCGCGAGGGAAAGGCAAATGCTTCTGAAAATCCCCATAAAGAGCAGGGTGAGACGGATCGAACGAGACCAGCCACGCTCCGGAAGTCCGCGGGAGTCCCGAGCAGCAGCCGGTCAAAGTACCCACATTCAACCGGGCGAATCTCCGGAACCGAGCCGAGATGGGGCTCCATACTCTTGGAGCGTTTGAAGCTCCAACTCGGCTCGGTTTCCGAGAAACGGCCGCCGAAAGCTGGACCGGAAGTTGCCGTATCTCTGAACCGGGAGGTCCCAGGAGCTGGGGACGGAAGGGTCCCTCGGGCCCCTCTAAGACCCCGTAGTTTGAAGCTCCAACTCGGCTGGACTTTCGATAAAAGCCCGGTTAAACAAACGGGAATTTTGGACAAAACGGTCTATATCTCTGCAGGGACGGTTCTCAGCGGCTCGTCCTCCGGGGTGACGAGGGGTCCCTAGGGGTTCTCCCCGCCCCCTGCGTCCCGAGCCTCTGGGTCGCTTCCTTCTGAAGTGCACCCTTTCCTGTTGGGCCCTATATCTCGGTCCGCGGGGGCACTGGAGGCTCGGGCCTGGGCGCGTTGGAGAGGCCCCTCCGAGACCCTCCTTCAATCCGAAATTGGTGCCTCTAGGCGGCTCGGACGCGGAGCTGTAGCCGCTTGAATTTCGGGTGTCAAAATTTCCCAGAGTTGAAAAATCCAGAGAGTCCCGACTTCCACCCCCTCCGCCGCTCTCAGCCAAGCCGGGGAAGGCTCACCCTCCCTGGCCACGGTCAGATTCGCCCGCGACCCCCACCCCCGGAATGAGCGTGAATGATCGGTTTGTCGCTGTTGTGGCAAAATACCTTAACTCCATTGCATTTCTGAATAAGAGACAAACCTTAGCCAATTGTGTCTTTATAAAGATTTAATTTCTTGCAAGAAATGAATCCACAGTTGGAGCAACCATGCTCGGGGTTACCACAAGTGTGAACTGAGGAACAATAGAAGGCCCAAGCTTTTATACCCCTCAGTGTCTCAGTGTTTTTCCGTACCGAGGAAAGGTCGCCTTGAGCAAGAGGTGAGACACAATACACAAATGGTCCCCTTACTGTCTTGGAACTCATTTGAATTAAAAGCAAGAAACACAATGGTCCTTATCTGTAAAAAAGCATGTTAGTTAAATATGCAGGTTTTGGGTCCCGCCCAGACAGAGTATCACCTACTCCTAATCAGCATAACTATTCAAACGCATTGATTCTAGTCAGGAACTCCAATTCCAAGAGCCATAAAAGACAAAAGGGACAACGTCTGGGCTCCCAAAGGTGGGGCCTCATTGATCTGACTCATTGAAAACATAATAGACAAAAACAGGTCTGGAAGATTAAATCTTCTGTGATTACATTTTTCCCCAACAATTTCCCCTTTTTATCATTCTTTGATAACTTGCAAAAAAGAAACATTTTAAATGTATATATGAATGTTGTTCTTCTCAAGTCGCACAGTCCAAGCATCGAAAAGAGCACCACGGCTTTGCTTTGCTCCAGTCTTTCAGATGGCAAGATGAATTGCACACATGTACCAGAAAGCTGCTCTGTTAATGAAAGGACGCCACCTCTCTGTAGATTGTGTAACTCTGATTCTGTGGGCTTGCAATAGGTTGCAATAATAAACTTGTTGTCTCAGCTCCTGAGGTGATAGCGGCGAGTGATGTTTGTGTGACCTCCGTCCGCACAGACGTGTGCCTCCTGCTCCTCTCGGTTCCTTCTCTCCGATCACTGGTGGGATCTTTCTCAGCTACCTTGATGGCGGTGTGTGCCATCAGAAGCACGACAAAAGGCCCTAGTCACCTTTTCACTCTCCATCTGTTCCTTCTGTAGTCCCGTATCACGACATCAAACATCTGGTCTGATGTTATGTAAAGGAGTCCCTTAACCTGCACACAGATTTTAGACACAGAGAGAACATTTCTTTTGCAATAATTCACAAATTATATTGATGTAAGCTATTGTTTACCCCTTCCATTAAACAGTCTCGAACAGACTCAGATTTGCGCTGTGCCTTTTCTTCTACAAAATGTTTCATAAAAATACTGTACCCCAGACAGTTTTCATTTAACTAATTCCCCCTTTGGCTGCCTGATCATCCATGCAGCCATCTAAACATAATGGTCAAAGAATTTTCGGGGTAAACAATAGCTTGCCATCACCACACCATTTTGAAAAGTGCAGCCACATCGTTTCCACAGCTGTTTCTCCGCTGTTGTGGCGAAGGTACTCTGTAAAGAAGTGAAAGCGTTTGTGTTTATTTCAAATATCAAAAGACATTATGGTTCCTTTGACTGCTTCTGCCTCGGCCTTCGCAATCTCATCTACCTGTTTAAATAAAATCTTTATTATTAATGTGCGCAGATATCAACCTGGCCAGACAAGAAAATTGTGTATTGAGGAGCAGACACAGTTGAACCATTCAGAATTGGGTCCCCATCCGATATTACAATTATAAAATATGCCCAACTCCGAACTCAAAATGCAAACCTGTTCAAATTGTTACACTTTTACCTTTCATCAGCTTGCATGTTTCAGTCAGGGCTACGAGCTCCAGTCTTAACCAGGCAATCTTTATCCTGATTCTTTCGTGTTTCAGTGAAAGTTAATATAAAATCTGTATTTCAAATCTGGAAGCCGGGCTAAATGAGTAAGCTCTGTTACTGCACTCCTGTCAATTTAGGGGTGTGTGATACCTTCAAAATCCAAACACACAACACCTTGTTCCTTTCAAGTGTTTTAACGACACATCACACATCCCTAGGCCAGACCCTCAGTCACTCCTCAGAGATCAAATACATGATTAGTGTAAAGGAAGAAAAACAATCATTGATTCTCTTGATAAATCCAAATCATCACAGACCAACTCAAACTAAACAACAAAAAAAATAAGATAGATAAAAATCCATCTAAGCGCTTTAAATCTCCATATAAACATCCTTCAGTTTGTGCTTTGCCCACAGTTCAGATGACTCCTCTGCCCATGCAGGCCGTATGTTTGAAATGCACTGATTCTCTTTTGTGCATCTGTCATGGTTGTCATTATCCTCTCTACCTCAACTTCATGTTTATATTCAGATCTAAATGCTCCCAGTTTCTCACTGAACATCATATTCTTGTCAAACTTCCTCCAGTCCGTTGTTTCAACACAATTCTTTTACAAACCACCCTGTTTTTGTTAAAAATTACTGTTTCCATCAACTGCAATTTCACTCATCATATCTAACCATTTATAACATAAACCTAAATTTGTTAATGTTGAAAACTTTTCATCAAAACGACATGATTATTATTGTATTACATTCAATTAGCTCGTTCACTCATCTTTCTCTTGTGACATTATGCTTAATCATATTCGATACCCAATTCTTTATCAAAATCTTTCCAATTAATTAGGATTTTAAAGTACATTTTCCTTTCAATGTCTTGAATCTTCTTTTTTCCTTATTTCCCTACCTTCATGTTCCTCCTTCTCTACATCCATAAACCTTCTCTTTGGTCTTCCTTAAACCTCCTGTATTTTCCTCAGTGCAAACCATCATCACTGTTCTCACTACTGTCCTGCACACCTCTCCTTTCATTCTTACTGTAACCCTCACACAACAGACCTGACACATTTCTCCACCCATTCCAACCTGTCTGCACACACACACTTCTTCACCTCTTTTCCCTGGAACCTCACTGTTCCACTTGGTTCCCTCTCATTCTCACACATGTATTCTGTTCTTCCTGTGACTAACCTTCATTCCTCTTCTCTCCAGAGCAAACCTTCACCTCTCTAGACTTTCGTCCACCTGCTCTCACTACAGATCACAATGTTATCCTCAAACATCATAGTCCATGTAGATTCCTGTCTGACCTCCTCTGTCAGCCTGTCCATCACTGCGAACAAGAAGGGGCTCAGAGCCGATCCTTGATGCTGTCCCACCTTCACCGTGAAGTCCTCTGTCTCACCTACGGCACACCTTTCCACTGTCCACTGCTCTGCAGACATCCAAAATATTACTGTCCTCCATCTCAATCCCAGTCACACAGAAAGCCTCACAGCCTCTTGTTTTTTTTTTTGTTTTTTTGTTCTCTTACATTAATTGTAGTTCTCTAGATAAATTAATGTCCTGCCTCCATTTAATGGAGGAAACACAAAAATAAAACTTTTCATTTTAAAGTTTATATTCCTTTGTTCGCCCTCTGGCCTTTCATAATTGTGTGGATTCTCTGGATAATTTAGATAATGACTTAAGCCAATTTGTCATTTTGTCTCTGTCCTCAAGTCTATAATTTTTACGCTTACTATTTTAACTAATCCAGAGAGTAATTCAAATCCTCATTATAAATGACAAAAGTAGTCATTATTATTACCATTAACAGACCAAGCTGGATATCAATCCACTTAAAGCTCGTCCATGTTCTGGATCATCTTTTATCAGAATCACTCAGAATAATACGCTTCTTTTAAAGTCTGTCGTTTGGCTTAACCCATCTGTAGTGATAAAACACTACACTCAATCAGGGCATAAATATGAACTGCTCATTCTCAAAATTTGCTTCTACTTGGTTTCTTAATCATTTTCAAATCATGTCTGTTCACTATTAAGTTGTCTTTAGAAAAGTCAGCTGGTTTGTTTTGGTTTTGTCTACGCTTTAACATGGCCGATTACAGACACTGTGCCGTCCCTGCCTCCACAAGCAGCCTCTCTCTCTCTCTCTTTCTCTCTCTTACACAGATAATCTTTTCAACAGCCTCTGAGACTTTAACTCAGAACAAACTATAATCTTTAGTTTAAATACCTTTGTTATCCAGACCTTCTTTTTTGAACTTCAAAAGCTGTCCTCATCTTAAAGTCATCACCATGTTTCCGAATGATCCTATGCCATATCTAATGACCTGCAGGATTTAAGACTATGATAGAGACATATTAGTTCAATATCACACAGTTTTACTTCTACCAATTAATACATTTTATTCTGTTCTCCATAAAATGTATGACAATTCACAGCATGGTCTCAGCTGGCTCTTGAATGCCCCTTACGATCATAACTTTCCCTCAGGGTGCTCCCTGGCATTCCCTGGCATTCAAACACAATATATGCGTTTTTTTGTTTTTTTTTGGTGAGCGGTATTGAGGAACCTTGCTTTTGGGCGGACTGCTGTGTCTGTCTGGACTCTCGGCCCCTAAAAACATAGCTTCCCCACACAATGATGCTGCTGGCCTCACAGACATCTGCTCGACTCATACACACCTCACATAGACTCCACCCTCCTTTTGGGGCGGAGTCTCAGTGTCTACGTGATTACCCTGTCTTAGGTCGCCCCCCGCCGGCCAAAAGGGGATCTTACCCGTCTTTGGGAAAATCACTCGTGCCCGCTGCCCGCCTTGAGATCTTTGACCCTCAACAGGATCAGCTGTGTTTTGGAACTTTGTGGAAAGTGCATTCAAGAGTCATCAGAGCCATCTGGTCTGCTTACTATAGGTAGAACATGGAGACAGGTTAACTATCACAATACAACTAAATCACTGGGATCTTTCCTTCAGGGTTTAATGTTATCAAATTCCCACAGTTACTGGGATCTTTCCTTCAGGGTTTAATGGCATTCCACCCATTTTACAATCCATGATTATTCATTATTCATTATGCACTAACATCTAGAAATTTGAATTTCTCTTGTTCTCAATTAATTTGTAGCCAGTTAAATTGCCGATAATTTTCTAAACATAATTAAAACATTGCTGCCCATTTTCTTAATAAGTTCGACTTATTTCTTTAAATTGTTGGCTTCAGAGCAGAGCTGCTTACAGCTCTCTCGTCTCAAAAACTTTATCCGGCCTGATCAAGTTACTGATCATGTCTCTCAAATTGTCAGCTCTAATTTTATCACAAACTGTTATCCATAGCTTATATACCATAGCTTATCATAGCTTATTTTCCTATCAATTTCATTCAACACTGTTAGTTTGCATTTCTCACACACACATCCCCCACAAAAGCCCTTAGATTTGTCTCCTCTCCTCAACAGATAACTTTCACCACTCTCATCCTGTTGACTCACAGCGTTTCTTTTCTTTTGGAAATCATGATATTTAATTAATTTCTCTATATCCCCCATACATATCTGGCCATATACTTTTCTCATTTGACAAAATACCGGTGTATTATATTCTGCTAGCTTCTTTGGGATTTTCCATACTGGCAGTCTGATTCTGTTTCTTTTCGCGCGCGCGCTATTAATCACCCAAGATCAGCCGGGCGGACACTCGCAATAGTGCCCGATTTTGTGCCCTGGTTACCTGACGGAACCAATCCAATCTAGGTATATGGTTCCCAGACCAATCTAGGTCTTATTTAATCTCAGACCAATCTAGGTCTTATTTAATCGCCCACGTGATTTCAGTTAGAAAAAAATAAATTCACGCTGCATTTGCCACAGACTCAGACTCCCCCTATGGTTTATCCCTTAGTTTCCCAAATCTTAATTTAACCAAATTCACATTAAAATTCCCAGAATTTTTTAAGTTTGTCTCTTACCAGAGTGTCCCGTTACCACCTCGGGTTCGTTTTCTCTTATTCCAGTGGTCGGACCCTCCAGGACCCCTAGAGCAGCCGGCCCTTCTCCCTTAATCAGTCGGGGTAAGGCTGTGATTCTAACGTACAGGATGATCAGTCACCGTCCGCTCTCAGGGTCCAAAAAAGGCACATCCAAGGAATCCCACTTCCTGACACCAAAATGTTGTGGCAAAATACCTTAACTCCATTGCATTTCTGAATAAGAGACAAACCTTAGCCAATTGTGTCTTTATAAAGATTTAATTTCTTGCAAGAAATGAACCCACAGTTGGAGCAACCATGCTCGGGGTTACTACAAGTTGTGTATGAAATTAATAAGTGCTTTTGCATCGATATGTCATTTTGTGTTGCCTCAAGAACTCTTTGTGCATGGAAAAAATAAATGCTTTGCTTTGTATACAAAAACTAAGTGTGCATAAAAGAGGTAAGGGAACCCAGGTGATCCCTGGTATTTTTCCCATTCATATAAGCTGCCATTGTTTGCACAAGCAGTGTGAGGTCAGCGGGCGTTACTTGGACTCCACAGAGCGCTTAACCTGTTGACTACTTGTCACTTTTCTCAAAACGCAGGTTAGGTCGTCTGTAATGCCAATAGGCACTGTACGGTCAACACCGGGGGCGCTAGTGCGCTGCGTGCTATTTTGTCCCCCTTTCCTCGTCATCAGCGGAGACCCTTTTGAGCCCCCTAACCGCCTAAACTGCACCGTAGTCACCAAAAGGTTGCATCGCCCCCAAATTCGGCGGGGTGGTAGTCCGGCGGCCCCGGGTCCAGATCCCGGTTTGCAGGGTTCTAGGCGGGTCACAAGTATGTCTTTTCGCAGCGCACAATTCTCCCCGCTTTGGATCAGATTGACCTTTCAGGAAGGCCTTTCACTCATTGAGCGCAAGAGGCCTCCATGAGAGATTTAAACAAAGCAGGCCGAAAAAAATTTCCCTGGGTTCCAGCGACTCGTCCTCCTGATATGTCGTCCCGGGGGCCCAGGACCACGGGCAGGCGGAGTTTGGGGCCCGTGGGAGCCCCGGGGGCCGAACGGAGACCACCGACAGGTGCAACTTGCGCCAATCGTTTCACAGGTGTTTTCGTGGCCGGTGGTCCGATCGGCCCCGAATTCGCGTACGCGTCTCGTCACGGGGGTTCATACAGAGAATCCATTGAAACAAGCTGTGCTCGGTCGGCGGGAAATACTGGGGTCAAAAACCGCCCCAAATTCAGCGGGGTGGTAGTCCGCGGCCCCGGGTCTAGATCCTGGTTTACAAGTGTGTCTTTTTGCAGTGCACTTTTTCTTTTGCTGTTTAGGAGCTTATAATTTCCTGGCGTCTCTGAATTTTAGGAAATGCATCACAGGCTGAAGTGCCACCTGCCACTCATTCAACAGGGAGAAAGGCTGTCTGTTGTCAGTCCATTAATGGGTCATATTTCATAATCAAAATGGTATTGTGTGATAAAATCTACTGTACGCCATACAGGGGGCACAGTCAAACACAGCGAGGTACATTACAGCTATTAATTTAGCATATTTATCCTAAAATGTAACTGTGCATGAAACGCTTACAGGTGACCATTCAAACAGATCACAGGTGGGATGGTGTTTTGGCCTTGGTTTTTTGGTGCTGATGAATTCCCGCTGAATGCGTTTCTGAATTTCGTTACAGGGGGCGTGAAATGCGTTTCAGGGGGCACAGTCAAACACAGTGATGTACATTAGAGATGTTGATTATGCAGTATTAGCTTTAAAATTACATGTCCACAGACAGCATGCAGAGGCCCCGTTAAATAAGTTACAGGGTGGCGTTTTTAGTGATATAATCAGTTTGTAAACACAGCTCCGCGAGAAGGCAAATGCTTCTGAAAATCCCCATAAAGAGCAGGGTGAGACGGATCGAACGAGACCAGCCACGCTCCGGAAGTCCGCGGGAGTCCCGAGCAGCAGCCGGTCAAAGTACCCACATTCAACCGGGTGAATCTCCGGAACCGAGCCGAGCCGAGATGGGGCTCCATACTCTGGGTCCCGAGGGGTACCAAGGGTCCCCCCCCCTGCACCCTGCCTTTGAAGCTCCAACTCGGTTCGGTTTCCGAGAAATGGCCGCTGAAAGCTGGACCGGAAGTGGCCGTATCTCTGAACCGGGAGTTCCCAGGAGCTGGGGACGGTGGGGACGGAAGGGTCCCTGTGGCCCCTCTAAGACCCCGTAGTTTGAAGCTCCAACTTGGCTGGACTTTCGATAAAAGCCCGGTTAAACAAACGGGAATTTTAAACAGAACAAACGGGAATTTTGAATGATCGGTTTGTCGCTGTTATGGCAAAATACCTTAACTCCATTGCATTTCTGAATAAGAGACAAACCTTAGCCAATTGTGTTTTATAAAGATTTAATTTCTTGCAAGAAATGAATCCACAGTTGGAGCAACCATGCTCGGGGTTACTACAAGTGTGAACTGAGGAACAATAGAAGGGCCAAGCTTTTATACCCCTCAGGGTCTCAGTTTTTTTCCGTACCGAGGAAAGGTCGCCTTGAGCAAGAGGTGAGACACAATACACAAATGGTCCCCTTACTGTCTTGGAACTCATTTGAATTAAAAGCAAGAAACACAATGGTCCTTATCTGTAAAAAAGCATGTTAATTAAATATGCAGGTTTTGGGACCCGCCCAGAGAGAGTATCACCTACTCCTAATCAGCATAACTATTCAAACGCATTGATTCTAGTCAGGAACTCCAATTCCAAGAGCCATAAAAGACAAAAGGGACAACGTCTGGGCTCCCAAAGGTGGGGCCTCATTGATCTGACTCATTGAAAACATAATAGACAAAAACAGGTCTGGAAGATTAAATCTTCTGTGATTACATTTTTCCCCAACAATTTCCCCCTTTTATCATTCTTTGATAACTTGCAAAAAAGAAACATTTTAAATGTATATATGAATGTTGTTCTTCTCAAGTCGCACAGTCCAAGCATCGAAAAAAGCACCACGGCTTTGCTTTGCTCCAGTCTTTCAGATGGCAAGATGAATTGCACACATGTACGCCCAGAAAGCTGCTCTGTTAATGAAAGGACGCCACCTCTCTGTAGATTGTGTAACTCTGATTCTGTGGGCTTGCAATAAGTTGCAATAATAAACTTGTTGTCTCAGCTCCTGAGGTGATAGCGGCAAGAGATGTTTGTGTGACCTCCGTCCGCAGGCGTGTGCCTCCTGCTCCTCTCGGTTCCTTCTCTCCGATCACTGGTGGGATCTTTCTCAGCTACCTTGATGGCGGTGTGTGTCATCAGAAGCACGACAAAAGGCCCTAGTCACCTTTTCACTCTCCATCTGTTCCTTCTGTAGTCCCGTATCACGACATCAAACATCTGGTCTGATGTTATGTAAAGGAGTCCTTTAACCTGCACACAGATCTTAGACACAGAGAGAACATTTCTTTTGCAATAATTCACAAATTATATTGATGTAAGCTATTGTTTACCCCTTCCATTAAACAGTCTCGAACAGACTCAGATTTGCTCTTTGCCTTTTCTTCTAAAATGTTTCATAAAAATACTGTACCCCAGACAGTTTTCATCAGTTTTCATTTAACTAATACAACATTTTTCATAAAAATACTGTACCCCAGACAGTTTTCATTTAACTAATTCCCCCTTTGGCTGCCTGATCATCCATGCAGCCATCTAAACATAATGGTCAAAGAATTTTCGGGGTAAACAATAGCATGCCATCACCACACCATTTTGAAAAGTGCAGCCACATCGTTTCCACAGGTCTCCGTACTCTGTAAAGAAGTGAAAGCGTTTGTGTTTATTTCAAATATCAAAAGACATTATGGTTCCTTTGACTGCTTCTGCCTCGGCCTTCACAGTCTCATCTGCCTGTTTAAATAAAATCGTTATTATTAATGTGCGCTGCGCATTCACAGATATCAACCTGGCCAGACAAGAAAATTGTGTATTGAGGAGCAGACACAGTTGAACCATTCAGAACTGGGTCCCCATCCGATATTACAATTATAAAATATGCCCAACTCCGAACTCAAAACGCAAATCTGTTCAAATTGTTACACTTTTACCTTTCATCAGCTTGCATGTTTCAGTCAGGGCTACAAGCTCCAGTCTTAACCAGGGAATCTTTATCCTGATTCTTTCGTGTTTCAGTGAAAGTTAATATAAAATCTGTATTTCAAATCTGGAAGCCGGGCTAAATGAGTAAGCTCTGTTACTGCACTCCTGTCAATTTAGGGGTGTGTGATACCTTCAAAATCAAAACACACGACACCTTGCTCCTTTCAAGTGTTTTAACGACACATCACACATCCCTAGGCCAGATCCTCAGTCACTCCTCAGAGATCAAATACATGATTAGTGTAAAGGAAGAAAAACAATCATTGATTCTCTTGATAAATCCAAATCATCACAGACCAACTCAAACTAAACAACAAAAAAAATAAGATAGATAAAAATCCATCTAAGCGCTTTAAATCTCCATATAAACATCCTTCAGTTTGTGCTTTGCCCACAGTTCAGATGACACATCTGCCCATGCAGGCCGTATGTTTGAAATGCACTGATTCTCTTTTGTGCATCTGTCATGGTTGTCATTATCCTCTCTACCTCAACTTCATGTTTATATTCAGATCTAAATGCTCCCAGTTTCTCACTGAACATCATATTCTTTTCAAACTTCCTCCAGTCCGTTGTTTCAACACAATTCTTTTACAAACCACCCTGTTACCACCATTACTGTTTCCATCAACTGCAATTTCACTCATCATATCTAACCATTTATAACATAAACCTAAATTTGTTAATGTTGAAAACTTTTCATCAAAACGACATGATTATCTATTCGTGTTACATTCAATTAGCTCGTTAACTCATCTTTCTCTTGTGACTTTATGCTTAATCATATTCGATACCGAATTCTTTATCAAAATCTTTCCAATTAATTAGGATTTTAAAGTACATTTTCCTTAAACCTCCTGTATTTTCCTCAGTGCAAACCATCATCACTGTTCTCACTACTGTCCTGCACACCTCTCCTTTCATTCTTACTGTAACCCTCACACAACAGACCTGACAGACCTGTTTCTCCACCCATTCCAACCTGCCTGCACACACACACTTCTTCACCTCTTTTCCCTGGAACCTCACTGTTCCACTTGGTTCCCTCTCATTCTCACACATGTATTCTGTTCTTCCTGTGACTAACCTTCATTCCTCTTCTCTCCAGAGCAAACCTTCACCTCTCTAGACTTTCGTCCACCTGCTCTCACTACAGATCACAATGTTATCCTAAAACATCATAGTCCATGTAGATTCCTGTCTGACCTCCTCTGTCAGCCTGTCCATCACTGCGAACAAGAAGGGGCTCAGAGCCGATACTTAATGCAGTCCCAACTTCACCGTGAAGTCCTCTGTCTCACCTACGGCACACCTTTCCACTGTCCACTGCTCTGCAGAAATCCAAAATATTACTGTCCTCCATCTCAATCCCAGTCACACAGAAAGCCTCACAGCCTCTTGTTTTTTTGTTGTTGTTTTTTTTTGTTCTCTTACATTAATTGTAGTTCTCTAAATAAATTAATGTCCTGCCTCTATTTAATGGAGGAAACACAAAATAAAACTTTTCATTTTAAAGTTTATATTCCTTTGTTCGCCCTCTGGCCTTTCATAATTGTGACGGATTCTCTGGATAATTTAGATATTGACTTAAGCCAATTTGTCATTTTGTCTCTGTCCTCAAGTCTATAATTTTTACGCTTACTATTTTAACTAATCCAGAGAGTAATTCAAATCCTCATCATAAATGACAAAAGTAGTCATTATTATTACCAGTAACAGACCAAGCTGGATATCAATCCACTTAAAGCTCGTCCATGTTCTGGATCATCTTTTATCAGAATCACTCAGAATAATACGCTTCTTTTAAAGTCTGTCGTTTGGCTTAACCCTTCTGTAGTGATAAAACACTACACTCAATCAGGGCATAAATATGAACTGCTCATTCTCAAAATGTGCTTCTACTTGGTTTCTTAATCATTTTCAAATCATGTCTGTTCACTATTAAGTTGTCTTTAGAAAAGTCAGCTGGGTTGTTTTGGTTTTGTCTACGCTTTAACATGGCCGATTACAGACACTGTGCCGTCCCTGCCTCCACAAGCAGCCTCTCTCTCTCTCTCTCTACACAGATAATCTTTTCAACAGCCTCTGAGACTTTAACTCAGAACAAACTATAATCTTTAGTTTAAATACCTTTGTTATCCAGACCTTCTCTTTTGAACTTCAAAAGCTGTCCTCATCTTTAAGCCATCACCATGTTTCCGAATGATCCTATGCCATATCTAATGACCTGCAGGATTTAAGACTATGATAGAGGGGGTGTCACGTGGCCAGGACCGTGATGGCAGCTTAACGGAGAAGCTCCGACAAACCGTGCACAATTTAATATAAAAACTCCTTATATATACCGCCAATCTTTGAATAAAGCATCGTCGTTGATATGTCAAAAACTCCAGCATCTAAACAGTGTGACATTTTTACTCGAGCACGCAAGACCAGCGTAAAAGCAACTTCGTCGAGTTCACCGTGTGAGGTAGAGGCTAACCACATGGATAGCTTATCCGAAGTCTTAAATGAACTGAAATCATTTCGAGCAGAGATCGGAACTAAGTTAGACAACATTGATACCCGTCTGACAGATATGGCAAACTCAATGGTCGCGCTGGAAAGCAAAGTGTCTGATGTACAACGAGATGTTTCTTCTAATGCAGCGCGTATTGAGGAGGCTGAAGGCCGCATACATGGTACAGAAACGACACTTGAAAAAGCACAGGCCACACTCGACTCAGCCATCAAACGAATCGTATATCTTGAATCGAAGACTGAGGACTTGGAGAACCGGGGCAGAAGGAAGAACCTCCGGCTCTATGGTATTCGAGAGGGCGCCGAGGGGTCAGAAAACTCTCCTTGAATTTATAAGCGGGATTTTGACACAATGGTTGGGACTAAGTCCAGACAAATCATTCACCCTAGAACGGGTTCATCGCACACTAGCACCCGGTAAGCCCAACCAAAACAGAGCAATACTCATTCGCTTCTTAAAGTTTCAGGAGAAGGAATTTGTTTACCGTGAATCAAGGAGGCGAGACATCATGCACGACGGGTTAAGCTATCCTTTGGACAGGATCTCTCGGCGGAGGCAGTGCGGATTCGACGGGGATTTAATCCAGTCACGAAACTGTTTGTTGATATCAACGCTTTCCGTGGATTTCAGCATAACCCTTGCAAGCTTCGAGTGCTATACAACGGCAAGATCCATCTCTTCTCAACACCGCAAGAGGCTGAAAAGTTCTACAAAAGCATCCCACACTCAACGTAGAATCTGCAGTTGGGTGATCTGCGGAATTAAACCAACAAGTACTACTACGTAGGAATGCTTGGACAGATGTGGATAACAGCGGACAATCGAGATGTGCAGCAGGAGTTTAAATAATTCAAAGTAACGTTACTCAAGTTGTTCGAAATTTTAAGTATGCATACTGTAATATTATAGCATACTAAAAAATTTTCAGCACGACGCGCCAACTGGTTACAACGGTGTTGATGTTCTATAGTTCGTAGGTTGAGTGTATTAGACACAAGTTTTTTTTTTTTCTTCTTTCTTTTTTTTTTTTTTCTTTAAGGTGGTCAAAATATATACTCTTATCGTTAAAGAGGGGAATTAATGCACTAAGTTGATTGTGTGCATGGTTGACAGAAAGTGACTAATTTGTCGAGATCTTGGGCTGAGCTGCTGGCTAGTTGCTCCTCTAAGATTGTGGATCAGCGTCCCTCAGTTTTTCATTTAAGGGGAGGGGGGCAAGGCATTTCAGTCGGAAGTGCCAGAGTTAATAGTCTAAGAGTTCGATGTTCTGAGTGTGGATCTGTAGGGTGGGGTGGGGTGGGGGAGGGGCGTTTACACTTGCATCCCTTTATTTCATTTTTTTTTTTTTTTTTTTTTGTCTTCTCTCATTCATATTTCATAATGTGCTACTGATATGACATTGTATGGAAAAAACAAAACTAACTAACAGTCTGGATATTAAAATTACAAGTTGGAATGTCCGTGGAATGAGAAAATTGGCCAAACTGAAACAAGTATTAAATAGGATAAAATATCTTAAATCTAAAATAGTCTTTCTACAAGAATCACACCTTGTTGCATCCGATATACATTACTTAAATAAAAGATGGCCAGGCCAAGTATTTCATGCAACTTTTAATAGTCATTCAAGGGGGTGTAGTTATCCTCATTCATAGATCATTGCCATTTCAGGCTACAAAAACCATTCAGGACCCTTCTGGAAGATTTATTATTGTTCAGGGGGAGTATTTTGACACAAAACCTAAATCTTATAAATATTTACGGTCCAAACGATGACAGCCCATTATTTTTTGATAAATTATTTTTAACTGTGTCTGCTTTGGAGGGATTAAATATTATCGGTGGAGATTTTAACTGTACCCTCGACCCCTTATTGGACCGATCCACCCAAATTGATTCAACTCATATACAAACTAGAAAAACAATAATTGATTATATGAAGGATCTAAGATTAATTGAAGTTTGGAGAATGCTGAACCCAAATAGAAGAGAATACTCCTGTTACTCAAGTTCTTATAAAACTCATTCACTCATCGACTATTTTATAACCTCTATGGAGCTACTGTCTAGTGTGAAAGAATGCTGGTATAATAGTATAGTAATTAGTGATCATGCAGCAGTATCTATGGAGATCCATTTAGGCAGATTTCAGCATCGTCCTAGATGGAGGTTGCAAACTTATTTGCTACAAGACCCAGCATTTACTAAATATGTGGAGAATTGTATTGATAAATATTTTGAACTAAATACGAATGAAACTACAGCCAGTATTAGATGGGAAGCGTTTAAGGCTTACATAAGAGGAGAAATTATTAGTTATACAAGTGCTAAAGCCAAACAACACAATCAGGAGTTACAAATACTAGAGGATCAAATAAAAAAAGTTGAACTTGAAATTAGTATTGATAATAATCCAAAAAAATTACATAACCTGTCTGTTATGAGAGCTAACTATGATAAATTAACAACCGACAAAGTGGCAAAAAGCCTTATGTGGACTAAGCAAACATACTACGATCAGGGGGAAAAAGCAGGTAAGCTATTGGCCTGGAGGATAAAGAAAATGCAATCTGAAAGAGCAATTAATTCTATAAAGCTGAAATCTGGTAATTTGACTATGGACCCAATAGAGATAAATAATCATTTCAGAGACTTTTATCAACAGTTATATAAATCAGAATATAAAGCAAAGAATAAACCAGCTCAGAAATTGTTTCTTGATCAGCTACAATTTCAAACTATATCAGAGGATGAGAAAGCAGCATTAGACAGCCCATTAACAATAGAGGATCTTAGTGAAGCTATAGGAAATATTAACAGTGGTAAAGCGCCAGGATCAGATGGGCTTCCAATAGAGTTTTACAAAACATTTAAAAGACAGCTTGTAAGACCATTACTTGACATGTACGAGGAATCATTTATTACTGGAACACTCCCAGATTCGTTAAGACTAGCTATAATAACTGTAATATTAAAACCAAATAAGCCCCCAACTGAATGTTCGTCATACAGACCAATTAGTTTGATGGAATGCGATACAAAAATACTTTGTAAAGCACTTGCAAGAAAATTAGACAAATATCTTCCCCATTTAATTATTGATGATCAACAAGGTTTTGTACAAAAAAGACAAGGTTATCATAATATCAGAAGGGTCTTAAATATACTACACGAGAGAAACAATAAAAAAGACACAGCAATGCTATCAATAGATGCTTGCCAAGCATTTGACAGAATAGAATGGGACTATCTCTTTGATGTTCTTCCAAGATTTGGACTAGGAGGAACTTTTCTGAAGTGGGTTAGGCTGTTATACACGGACCCAGCTGTTGAGATATTAACTAATAACACAATTTCAAGATCATTCAATCTACAGCGATCTACTCAAGGGTGTCCTTTGTCCCGCTGTTGTTCGTGTTGGCAGTTGAACCCCTTGCTATGGCAGTGAGAGCACATACAGGAATTTCAGGCATTACAATCGGGGGGAAGGAACATCGTATCTCTTTATTTGCAGATGATATTATATTTTTTCTCACTAATGTGAAAAGTAGTATTTTCAATTTGACGACACTAATCGAGAATTTTGGAGAATTTTCTGGATATAAAATTAACAACTCTAAATCAGTATTATTGTTTCTTAATAGGGAGGAAAGACATAGTCCCATAATAAATACCCCATTTATGACAACTACAGAAGGCTTTGGGTATTTAGGTGTCAAAATTACTCCCAACCTTAGTGAAATAACCTCAATAAACTATGATCCTGGTGGAAAGAACCACTGAAGCATTGCAAAAATGGTCAAATTTACCAATATCCATGATTGGAAGAATTAATATTATTAAAATGTCTATTCTACCCAAATTCTTATACTTTTTTCAAACACTCCCATTGCCATTACCAAACATGTTTTATGATAAACTTAACAAACTAATTTCTCAGTTTATTTGGAATGATAGAAAAGCTAGACTACGTCTCAAGCTATTACACCTGCCCTATGAGAGAGGAGGGCTTCAACTCCCCAATCTTAGATGGTATTATATGGCTGCCCAACTGACTTCAGCATTAAATTATTTCTGTACAACAACGCCCAGCTTGGGTAGGCATTGAACAAGAGTCCATCCCAGATATACCATTAAAAATTTATCTATACTCTTCAGATACTAAGTCATTGAAGAAGAACACAAAAAACCCTTTCCTTAAAAATACTGTTTCAATCTGGCATGCTGCACATAAACATATAGGTGATATGCGAAGTTATCCCAATTTACTCCTATTTGGGGTAATGAACAATTTATACCTGGAAATAAAGATGGAGGATTTAAGTTATGGAAAATTAGAGGCATTCAGAAAGTCATGGATTTATATGAAGATGGAGTTTTACTTTCTTTTGATCAGCTGTGCCAGAAATATTCAATTCCCAAAAAACATTTTTTTAAATATTTACAATTGAAAAGTTTTATGTCAAAAAAAGAAGAACAGATAATCTGTATACCATCTTTATCAAAATTAGAAGAAACAACTCTTGGGAATTTAGAAGGTAAGAGTCACGTATCTATGTACTATAATTTATTGGTCAAGCACAGTACTGAATCAACGTTGGACAAATTAAATGCCTGGAAAATGGATATACAGGAAGATATAGATGAGGCAGACTGGAATGAAGCATGTCTTAAAGCACAAACACAGACAATAAATACAAGGTTCAAGCTACTTCAATATAAATGGTTAATGAGAACCTATATAACACCTGTCAAACTTCATCAAATGTCTGCTAATATTCCAGATGTGTGTTCTAAATGCTTGGATGACAAGGGTACACTATACCATTGCCTCTGGGAATGTCCAAAAATACAAATCTTCTGGAAGGAGGTTATAAAATGTATGTCAGACATGTTTAACATTAGAATGCCTTTGAATGTAAAACTTTGTGTTTTGGGAATATATCCGATGGACTTCATGCATCAAACATCAAAACAGATCAAACTCGTAGACTTTGGTCTCCTTCAGGCCAGAAGAGCTATTGCATTATGCTGGAAGAGTATGGACGCTCCATCTATGAAAATGTGGATAAAGGAGATATCAAACTGTATTGGACTGGAAAGGCTAACTTATATTGCTAAGGGCAAGAGGAAAGACTTTGATCAGCTATGGGAGCCATACATAAATATCATATAAAATGGAAATGTAGACCTTACCGGAAAAGACATTTTTATTTATTTAAATTTTTATTTATTTTATTTTATTTATTATTTATTTATTTATTTATTTATTTATTTATTTATTTATTTATTTATTTATTTATTTATTTATTTATTATTATTATTTTATTTTTTTATTTTTTTTTATTTTTTATTATTATGCAGTTCTCTCATTAAGAAGTGTAAATTGAATGTGTGTATGTAAAGGGTGTATGCTCGTGTATTTGTTCTGTGGTTGTAAAACAAGAAAAGGACAATAAACATATTGGTAAAAAAAAAAAAAAAAAGACTATGATAAGAACATATTAGTTCAATATCACACAGTTTTACTTCTACCAATTAATACATTTTGTTCTGTTCTCCATAAAATGTATGACAATTCACAGCATGGTCTCAGCTGGCTCTTGAATGCCCCTTACGATCATAACTTTCCCTCAGGGTGCTCCCTGGCATTCCCTGGCATTCAAACACAATTATATGCGGGTTTTTTTTTTGGTGAGCGGTATTGAGGAACCTTGCTTTTGGGCGGACTGCTGTGTCTGTCTGGACTCTCGGCCCCTACAAAACACAGCTTCCCCCACACAATGATGCTGCTGGCCTCACAGACATCTGCTCGACTCATACACACCTCACATAGACTCCACCCTCCTTTTGGGGCGGAGTCTCAGTGTCTACGTGATTACCCTGTCTTAGGTCGCCCCCCGCTGGCCAAAAGGGGATCTTACCCGTCTTTGGGAAAATCACTCGTGCCCACTGCCCGCCTTGAGATCTTTGACCCTCAACAGGATCAGCTGTGTTTTGGAACTTTGTGGAAAGTGCATTCAAGAGTCACCAGAGCCATCTGGTCTGCTTACTATAGGTAGAACATGGAGACAGGTTAATTATCACAATACAACTAAATCACTAAAATCCACCACTCAGTGAATTTAGCCAGAACAACTGTCCATACAGTTTAATGTTCTGCTACTTTTGTGTCTCGATCCATCGGTCCTGTACATGGTGGAGGCTAAGATCAGACACAACATTTTCAGTTCTATATTTTCAAAAATTTCCTTTTTATCAAATCATTGTCTCTATGATTTTCAACTGATGCCCTGTGCTTAACCATAAGTATCTCATCACTTATGACACATGCTCAGATAACAGCTTTGTGCTGGGTTTGAATGAGAGAGAGACTCTGAGGCCTTCAGGGCTGGCACACTGCATCTTCACCTGCATTGCAACTTTTCACCAGAGGTGGAAAGTAACGAATTACATTTACTCGCGTTACTGTAATTGAGTCGTTTTTCTGTGTACTTCTACTTTTTTAAGTAGTTTTAAAAAGCTGTAATTTTACTTTTACTTAAGTACATTTTGATTGAAGTATTGTACTTGCTACATTTTAAACCACATCCGTTACTGAGTAAAAATAAATCATTAATGCAAAGGGGAGGGAAAAAACGCGATCCGGAAACGACTATATTGAATAGAGGCGCGGGGGCGAACAAGCGCGCAAATATCAGATGGAGACAAAGGTAGATAAAGGTATGTTTATACCTTAAGGCGAATGATTTCTGTGGCGCAGAGGAATCCGGTATCCAGTCATGAACATTACCTTTACATTATAACGTAGGATTCACGTCATATACACAAACTGATGGATGAACGAATAACTCGAAAGAATAAATCAAATCGCTACATGGTCTGTAAATATTAAAGCACAAAACATTGCTATATGAATATATAATCTGCTTGTTCTGTCTCTGTGAATGAGCTGCTCCATCTACAACATACAGGACTCTATTATTCTTAAACATTTTAATGAATTAATTATAAAATTAAGTTGTTAATCTAATTCATAATCATTTATTTAATTTAGTTTATAAGACATGTTTTATTGAATTTTTAATAAACAAAACAAACAAATGGTTTTAAGTTTGTTATGATAAAGCATTTGTTCAACCAAAAAAAAAAAAGTGCAATCATCTTCATTCATTTAACATCATTTTAACTAACCATAATTTAATAATAGGTACAGTTTATTTATAAAATAATTGTTTAATACAGAGAGTCCCCAACCCCCACTGTTAAAAAAGTAACTAAGTAACTTTTACTCTGAGTACATTTTAAATGAGCTACTTTTTACTTTTACTTGAGTACATTTTTAGACCAGTAATTTTACTTGAACTTAAGTAAAATTTAATTGAAGTAACAGTACTTTTACTTGAGTAGAATATTTTGTTACTCTTTCTGGCTCTGCTTTTCACTCTTTACACAAGCTAGTGAGATCTGATTAGAAATTAAAATAGTTTTCAAATAAACTTCAGACATTTTCCTTTTAAACTCTATCCTTAGACTGAAATCACATTTTCAAATCACTCTCAAATTGAGTCTGTGTTACTCAAGCTAGGCCACAGCACCAGAAATGACGTGGTGGTGCCAGATTCAGATAAGCAAATAATTTTATTACAGCTCAGCACAAGCTTATCTTTTGAAACCAAACCATCAACTTCTAGGGTTTCCAACATATTTAACTTACCTATAGTTATTTCAACAACCCAATATTCAATCCAATAAGCATTATCAGAGTTTTGCAAAAGTGAGAAGAGCAAGAGCGGACGGTGATCTGGAAAGTTACTGGGATCTTTCCTTCAGGGTTTAATGTTATCAAATTCCCACAGTTACTGGGATCTTTCCTTCAGGGTTTAATGGCATTCCACACATTTTACAATCCATGATTATTCATTATTCATTATGCACTAACATCTAGAAATTTGAATTTCTCTTGTTCTCAATTAATTTGTAGCCAATTTAATCGCCCACGTGATTTCAGTTAGAAAAAAATAAATTCACGCTGCATTTGCCACAGACTCAGAATAGAGACCCCCTATGGTTTATCCCTTAGTTTCCCAAATCTTAATTTAACCAAATTCACATTAAAATTCCCAGAATTGTTTAAGTTTGTCTCTTACCAGAGTGTCCCGTTGCCACCTCGGGTTCGTTTTCTCTTATTCCAGTGGTCGGACCCTCCAGGACCCCTAGAGCAGCCGGCCCTTCTCCCTTAATCAGTCGGGGTAAGGCTGTGATTCTAACGTACAGGATGATCAGTCACCGTCCGCTCTCAGGGTCCAAAAAAGGCACATCCAAGGAATCCCACTTCCTGACACCAAAATGTTGTGGCAAAATACCTTAACTCCATTGCATTTCTGAATAAGAGACAAACATATTTATTATATCCTTATTGTTATTTCATTATTTTCTTAGACAGAGTTTAAATCTCATCTCTGTTACTTTCTTTTTACTGGATTTTACTCACAGATTTTAGTGTGGTGGCCTCATTTGTCACACCTTCGACACCTTATGGGTGAGTGGACACAGCCCTGCTGACCACAATTAAAACCCTCTGTGTCATTCAGCAATTCATGGTATCTTTCATCTGCTTTTTCAAAACAAAAATCACATTTAGCTATCAGAATCCCACAGTTACTGGGATCTTTCCTCCAGGGTTTAATGTAATCAGATTCCCTTAGTTACTGGGATCTTTCCTTCAGGGTTTAATGTTATCAGATTCCCACAGTTACTGGGATTTTCCCTTCAGGGTTTAATGTTATCAGATTCCCTCAGTTACTGGGATCTTTCCTTCAGGGTTTAATGGCATTCCACCCATTTTACAATCCATGATTATTCATTATTCATTATGCACTAACATCTAAAAATTTGAATTTCTCTTGTTCTCAATTAATTTGTAGCCAGTTAAATTGCCGTATAATTTTCTAAACATAATTAAAACATTGCTGCCCATTTTCTTAATAAGTTCTACTTATTTCTTTAAATTGCTGGATTCAGAGCAGAGCTGCTTACAGCTCTCTCGTCTCAAAAACTTTATCCGGCCTGATCAAGTTACTGATCATGTCTCTCAAATTGTTAGGTCTAATTTTGTTATTACAAATTGTTTTAAATAGCTTATATACCATACCTTATCATAGCTTATTTTCCTATCAATTTCATTCAACACTGTTAGTTTGCATTTCTCACACACACATCCCCCACAAAAGCCCTTAGATTTGTCTCCTCTCCTCAACAGATAACTTTCACCATCCTGTTGACTCACAGCGTTTCTTTTCTTTTGGAAATCATGATATTTAATTAATTTCTCTATATCCCCCATACATATCTGGCCATATACTTTTTTCATTTGACAAAATACCGGTGTATCATATTCTGCTAGCTTCTTTGGGATTTTCCATACTGGCAGTCTGATTCTGTATATTTTTGCGCGCGCGCTATTAATCTGTTGGACGTCTCCATACAGATCTGATCTCTTCACCCAAGATCAGCCGGGCGGACACTCGCAATAGTGCCTGATTTTGTGCCCTGGTTACCTGACCGCAGGCGGAACCAATCCAATCTAGGTATATGGTTCCCAGACCAATCTAGGTCTTATTTAATCTCAGACCAATCTAGGTCTTATTTAATCGCCCACGTGATTTCAGTTAGAAAAAAATAAATTCACGCTGCATTTGCCTCAGACTCAGACTCCCCCTACGGTTTATCCCTTAGTTTCCCAAATCTTAATTTAACCAAATTCACATTAAAATTCCCAGAATTTTTTAAGTTTGTCTCTTACCAGAGTGTCCCGTTGCCACCTCGGGTTCGTTTTCTCTTATTCCAGTGGTCGGACCCTCCAGGACCCCTAGAGCAGCCGGCCCTTCTCCCTTAATCAGTCGGGGTAAGGCTGTGATTCTAACGTACAGGATGATCAGTCACCGTCCGCTCTCAGGGTCCAAAAAAGGCACATCCAAGGAATCCCACTTCCTGACACCAAAATGTTGTGGCAAAATACCTTAACTCCATTGCATTTCTGAATAAGAGACAAACATATTTATTATATCCTTATTGTTATTTCATTATTTTCTTAGACAGAGTTTAAATCTCATCTCTGTTACTTTCTTTTTACTGGATTTTTCTCACAGATTTTAGTGTGGTGGCCTCATTTGTCACACCTTCGACACCTTATGGGTGAGTGGACACAGCCCTGCTGACCACAATTAAAACCCTCTGTGTCATTCAGCAATTCATGGTATCTTTCATCTGCTTTTTCAAAACAAAAATCACATTTAGCTATCAGAATCCCACAGTTACTGGGATCTTTCCTCCAGGGTTTAATGTAATCAGATTCCCTTAGTTACTGGGATCTTTCCTTCAGGGTTTAATGTTATCAGATTCCCACAGTTACTGGGATCTTTCCTTCAGGGTTTAATGGCATTCCACCCATTTTACAATCCATGATTATTCATTATTCATTATGCACTAACATCTAGAAATTTGATTTTCTCTTCACGCTGCATTTGCCTCAGACTCAGACTCCCCCTACGGTTTATCCCTTAGTTTCCCAAATCTTAATTTAACCAAATTCACATTAAAATTCCCAGAATTTTTTAAGTTTGTCTCTTACCAGAGTGTCCCGTTGCCACCTCGGGTTCGTTTTCTCTTATTCCAGTGGTCGGACCCTCCAGGACCCCTAGAGCAGCCGGCCCTTCTCCCTTAATCAGTCGGGTAAGGCTGTGATTCTAACGTGCAGGATGATCAGTCACCGTCCGCTCTCAGGGTCCAAAAAAGGCACATCCAAGGAATCCCACTTCCTGACACCAAAATGTTGTGGCAAAATACCTTAACTCCATTGCATTTCTGAATAAGAGACAAACATATTTATTATATCCTTATTGTTATTTCATTATTTTCTTAGACAGAGTTTAAATCTCATCTCTGTTACTTTCTTTTTACTGGATTTTTCTCACAGATTTTAGTGTGGTGGCCTCATTTGTCACACCTTCGACACCTTATGGGTGAGTGGACACAGCCCTGCTGACCACAATTAAAACCCTCTGTGTCATTCAGCAATTCATGGTATCTTTCATCTGCTTTTTCAAAACAAAAATCACATTTAGCTATCAGAATCCCACAGTTACTGGGATCTTTCCTCCAGGGTTTAATGTAATCAGATTCCCTTAGTTACTGGGATCTTTCCTTCAGGGTTTAATGTTATCAGATTCCCACAGTTACTGGGATCTTTCCTTCAGGGTTTAATGGCATTCCACCCATTTTACAATCCATGATTATTCATTATTCATTATGCACTAACATCTAGAAATTTGATTTTCTCTTCACGCTGCATTTGCCTCAGACTCAGACTCCCCCTACGGTTTATCCCTTAGTTTCCCAAATCTTAATTTAACCAAATTCACATTAAAATTCCCAGAATTTTTTAAGTTTGTCTCTTACCAGAGTGTCCCGTTGCCACCTCGGGTTCGTTTTCTCTTATTCCAGTGGTCGGACCCTCCAGGACCCCTAGAGCAGCCGGCCCTTCTCCCTTAATCAGTCGGGGTAAGGCTGTGATTCTAACGTACAGGATGATCAGTCACCGTCCGCTCTCAGGGTCCAAAAAAAGGCACATCCAAGGAATCCCACTTCCTGACACCAAAATGTTGTGGCAAAATACCTTAACTCCATTGCATTTCTGAATAAGAGACAAACATATTTATTATATCCTTATTGTTATTTCATTATTTTCTTAGACAGAGTTTAAATCTCATCTCTGTTACTTTCTTTTTACTGGATTTTTCTCACAGATTTTAGTGTGGTGGCCTCATTTGTCACACCTTCGACACCTTATGGGTGAGTGGACACAGCCCTGCTGACCACAATTAAAACCCTCTGTGTCATTCAGCAATTCATGGTATCTTTCATCTGCTTTTTCAAAACAAAAATCACATTTAGCTATCAGAATCCCACAGTTACTGGGATCTTTCCTCCAGGGTTTAATGTAATCAGATTCCCTTAGTTACTGGGATCTTTCCTTCAGGGTTTAATGTTATCAGATTCCCACAGTTACTGGGATCTTTCCTTCAGGGTTTAATGGCATTCCACCCATTTTACAATCCATGATTATTCATTATTCATTATGCACTAATATCTAGAAATTTGAATTTCTCTTGTTCTCAATTAATTTGTAGCCAGTTAAATTGCCGTATAATTTTCTAAACATAATTAAAACATTGCTGCCCATTTTCTTAATAAGTTCGACTTATTTCTTTAAATTGCTGGCTTCAGAGCAGAGCTGCTTACAGCTCTCTCGTCTCAAAAACTTTATCCGGCCTGATCAAGTTACTGATCATGTCTCTCAAATTGTCAGCTCTAATTTTATCACAAACTGTTATCCATAGCTTATATACCATAGCTTATCATAGCTTATTTTCCTATCAATTTCATTCAACACTGTTAGTTTGCATTTCTCACACACACATCCCCCACAAAAGCCCTTAGATTTGTCTCCTCTCCTCAACAGATAA
This sequence comes from Gobiocypris rarus, assembly GCA_023029165.1. NCBI lineage: Eukaryota > Metazoa > Chordata > Actinopteri > Cypriniformes > Gobionidae > Gobiocypris > Gobiocypris rarus. The sequence goes on from CM040923.1 coordinate 9,931,074, forward strand.
CTTTCACCACTTTTCACCATCCTGTTGACTCACAGCGTTTCTTTTCTTTTGGAAATCATGATATTTAATTAATTTCTCTATATCCCCCATACATATCTGGCCATATACTTTTTTCATTTGACAAAATACCGGTGTATCATATTCTGCTAGCTTCTTTGGGATTTTCCATACTGGCAGTCTGATTCTGTATCTTTTCGCGCTATTACAGTTTTTTTCAACTGCTTACACACATTTTCCAAAGGTTTCCTCTTTTTTTCAAAACTTAACACACAAATTCAAGAATTCCACACACAAGATGCAAAATGCCTCACATCTCTTTCAAAATGAAACAACACAGTCAAAATATCACAAACATATTTCAAAAGCAAACATTTGTCTTACGTTGTAAACACCTTTACCATAATGTTATATTTTTGATTATGTCATATACACACTGTTATTCAAAACCTAAAGCTCTTCTTTTAAAAGCTCACATGTACATGAATGAATGTAATTGGGAGAGAGCTGTTGAATATATAAAGTAAAAACAAAAGCAAAATTGAAAACAAACTTTTTATTTATGTTTTTTGTTCTTTGTGGTTGTAAATGTAGTATTAGTGTACACAGTTTGAAAAGAAAAGAAAAAAACACATCAAAATATGTAGTGTTGTAGCATGTAGTGTAAAACCAAACATAATGTGTGTGCTTGCATGTGGAGATGGTTGGGTGTATCTAGGCTCCATCTCTCCTCCGGGCTGGGTCCGGCCACAATACTTCATCCACGTCACATGCTATATTCTCTCTTGGCAGACACCGTGGAAAGAACCTTCTTGTATGGCGTATCCAACCTTGGATGGAGGCAGCATCAATGTCTCCACATGCCTCCTCCATTGCCTGGAGAAGTGTCATGTTAACATAGGACGACGATCGTACACTTTCCAGCGCCATGTGGAGAAAAATTCCTCAATAGGATTTAGAAATGGTGAATATGGAGGCAGGTAGACAACAGAAAAATGGGGATGCATAGCAAACCAGTTTTGGACCTGATGGGCATGATGAAACCTGACATTATCCCAGATGATGACAAATCTTGCTGGTCTTCATTCTGCAGACCCTGAACAAGCATATCATGAATAGTTTATTATGTGATCAGTGTTATAGGGGCCAAGTGTGGCGTGATGGTGCAGGACACCATTTTGAGAAATTGCAGCACACATTGTAATGTTTCCGCCACGTTGTCCAGGGACATTGACAATGGCCCTTTGTCCAATGACATTCCTTCCTTCTTCTGGTTTTACTTAGATTAAAGCCCACCTCATCCACATAAATGTATTCATGGACAATGGCATGGACATCCATGTCCAAAACTCTCTGTAAAAGACAAATGAATCTGTAGATCAGTATATGCACAACCGAGTAGCCTGGTTTTGTAGGTGCAAGTCTGATATATTGGAGAAATGCATACATTCACAAAGTCATGTCGAAGATTCTTGACTCTGTCACAGTTCCTTTCAAAGGGACCCTGTACAGCTGTTTCATTCTCATTTGATTTTTCTGGAGGACGCGGTGTATTGTTGAGGCACTCACAGCATTTATGTTCGCAAAAATTGTGGCATCATTAAGGATATGGTTGCGTATTTCACGGATTGTAATAGCATTATTGGCCAAAACCAAATTCACAATAGCAGTCTCCTGCACTTCAGTGAACATGTGACCTCGCCCACCATGAACCCTTTGCCTTTCCACTCTCTAAAAGATTCAGGAACAGTAAGTGTGTGCCATAAACTGTAACAATATATATAATATTTAACAATATGGTCAGATTGTCTTAAAGTTGGCTGTTTTATTGTACAGTTTGATACCTTACCAAACTGTGACCAATGCAATGCACTGTAGTAAATGAATGCAAGGGTACTACAGTAAAATATATTTATTATAGTATAGGCCTACTGTTTGTTATGGTAAAAAAAGCTGTTATGTGTACATTAGAACATGTGTACATTACATTAGATTGTTACATACCTGTTCTCATTTCTAAAGGTTTCAATTATACCCACCACAGTAAATCTATCTACTCAAATTACGCTGGACTCTCAGTCCAGCCTCTCTCATTGTTAAACCATGGTTTATCACATGATCGACTACTGTAGCCCTAATCTCATTTGAGACCACTCTTCTCGTTCCTTGTCCTCCTCCATTTCTGACTCGTCCTCTTCCTCCCCTTGCTCCCCTTCCAACTCCTCTTAGTCGAACTCGTCCTCTGGCTCTCCCTCCAACTCCTCTTACTCTGTCTGCATTGTTTGCATCCAATGTCCAAAAGCTATTACTTGACCTTTGGCCTATTTATAGGCCACTACTAAAGTTATGATTGGTTGTTGTTAAGTAAAGCAACAAGTGTTTGCACATGTGAGGAGTTAGTGTGAAAGCACTGATGAATTAGTGTGGCATTTTGATTGGTTGTGTTTATAAAAGGAAATCAAGAAACTTCCTGTCAGATTTTTGTGTGTTGCATAGAAAATTGTGTGTTGTGTTTGCAAAAGTGTTTAATGAAATTGAAAACTGAGTAAAGGCCAAAAATTAGTGTATAGTTTTGCAGATCTAGTGTGTGGTTCTGGTGTTTGAGTGTCAGGTTTTAAAAATTGTGTGACAAGTAACAATTTTGTGTGTAAGCAGTTGAAAAAAACTGTAATCTGTTGGACGTCTCCGTACAGATCTGATCTCTTCACCCAAGATCAGCCGGGCGGACACTCGCAATAGTGCCCGATTTTGTGCCCTGGTTACCTGACCGCAGGCGGAACCAATCCAATCTAGGTATATGGTTCCCAGACCAATCTAGGTCTTATTAAATCGCCCACGTGATTTCAGTTAGAAAAAAATAAAGTCATGCTGCATTTGCCACAGACTCAGAATAGAGACCCCCTATGGTTTAATCCCTTAGTTTCCCAAATCTTAATTTAACCAAATTCACATTCCCAGAATTTTTTAAGTTTGTCTCTTACCAGAGTGTCCCGTTGCCACCTCGGGTTCGTTTTCTCTTATTCCAGTGGTCGGACCCTCCGGGACCCCTAGAGCAGCCGGCCCTTCTCCCTTAACCAAGGGTCCCCCCCCGGCAACCGGCGTTTGAAGCTCCAACTCGGCTCAGTTTTAAGTCATCCGTGCTTTTGCATCGATATATCATTTTTGCATTGCATTACGAACTAGTTGTGCATGGATATATGTGCTTTTGCAATTTGCATCAAGAACTAGTGCTTAGAAGAAATACGTACTTTTGCATTGCATTATGACCTAGTTGTATATGGCTTTGTATCGCTATGTCATTTTGGGTTGCATGAAAAACTCAATGTGCATAAAAGAGATAAGTGGTTTTGCTTTGCATCAAGAACTAGTTGTGTATGAAATTAATAAGTGCTTTTGCATCGATATGTCATTTTGTGTTGCCTCAAGAACTCTTTGTGCATGAAAAAATAAATGCTTTGCTTTGTATACAAAAACTAAGTGTGCATAGGGAAAAAGTGCTTTTGCATTGTATACAAAAACTCGTGCATAACAGAGATAATTGGTTTGGCATTGCATCATGAACTACTTATGCATGGAAGAATAAGTGCTTTTGCATTGCATAGAAGAACTCGTGCTTTTAAAAAAAGGGCTTTTGCATTGCATCAAGAACTAGTTGTGCTTGGAAGTAATTGCATTGCATACAGTACTTATTGTGCATTGGAGATTTGCATTGCAACAAGAACTCGTGAATTTAAGAGATCCGTGCATTTGCATCGATATATCATTTTTGCATTTCACCAAGAACTAGTTGTGCATAGAAGAAATACGTGCTTTTGCATTGCATTACGAACTCATTATGCATTGAAGAGAGAAGTGCTTTCCCATTGCATAGAAGAACTCGTGTATTTAAAATATAAGTACTTTTTCATTGCAATAAGAACTCGTGCATAGAAGAAATACGTGGTTTTGCATTGCATTACGAACTAGTTGTGCATGGAATTAAAACGTGCTTTTACGTTGTCATTTTGCGTTGCATCAAAGAGATCTTTGTGCATGGAAAAAATAAGCGCTTTGCATTATTATATAAAAACTCAATGTGCATAAGTGTTATTTAATGTGTTATTTAAGAAGAAATACGTGGTTTTGCATTGCATTACGAACTAGTTGTGCATGGAATTAAAACGTGCTTTTACGTTGTCATTTTGCGTTGCATCAAAGAGATCTTTGTGCATGGAAAAAATAAGCGCTTTGCATTATTATATAAAAACTCAATGTGCATAAGTGTTATTTAATGTGTTATTTAAGAAATACGTGGTTTTGCATTGCATCAAGAACTAGTTGTGCATGGAATTTATACGTGCTTTTGCGTTGATATGTCATTTTGCGTTGCATCAAAGAGATCTTTGTGCATGGAAAAATTGCATTATTATACAAAACTCAATGTGCATAGTGTTATTTAAGAAATAAGTGCTTTTGCATATTGCCTCAAGAACTAGTTGTCCACGGAAGAAATAAGTGCGTTTGCATTGCATACAGTAATTATTGTGCATTGATTGTGTATCTTGGCCCAAAAATTCGTGCATTCATGAGATCCGTGCATTTAAATCGATATGTTCTTTTGCATTGCATCAATGACTAGTTGTTCATGGAAGAAATAAGTGCTTTTGCATTGCATCAAGATCTAGTTGAGCAAGGCAGAAAAAAGTGATTTTTGCATTGGGGCAAGAATGGTTGTGCATGGAAGAAATACGTGTTTTTGCATTGCATCAAGAACTAGTTGTGCATGGAAGAACTATGTGCGTTCGCATTGCATACTGTAATTATTTGTGCATTTATTGTGTATCTTGGCCCAAGAACTCGTGAATTTAAGAGATCCGTGCATGGATATATAATTTTTGCATTGCATCAAGAACTTGTTGTGCATAGCAGAAATACATGCGTTTCAATTGCATTACGAACTCATTGTGCATTGAAGAGAACATTGCATAGAAGAACTCGTGTATTTAAAATTTAAGTGCTTTTTCATTGCAACAAGAACTCGTGCATAGAAGAAATACGTGGTTTTGCATTGCATCAAGAACTAGTTAGTGTGCATTGAAGAAAGAACATTGCATAGAAGAACTCGTGTATTTAAAATATAAGTGATTTTTCATTGCATCAAGAACTAGTTAGTGTGCATTGAAGAGATATGTTGTTTGGCATTGCAACAAGAACTCATGCATTTAAGAGTTCCGTGCTTTTGCATCAATATGTCCTTTTGCATTGCATCAAGAACTAGTTGTGCATAGAGGATATACGTGCTGTTGCATTGCATTACGAACTAGTTGAGCAAGGCAGAAATAAGTGATTTTGCATTGGGGCAAGTTTGGTTGTGCATGGAAGAAATACGTGTTTTTGCATTGCATCAAGCAGTAGTTGTGCATAGAAGAAATAAGTGCGTTTGCATTGCATACAGTAATTATTGTGCATTGATTGTATATTTGGCCCAAGAATTCGTGCATTCATGAGATCCGTGCATTTGTATCGATATGTTCTTTTTTTAAATGCACGAGTTCTTCTATGCAATGCAAAACCACTTATTTCTTCCATTAACAATAAGTACTGTATGCAATGGAAACGCACTTTTTTCGCCCATGAACAACTAGTTCTTGAGCACTTATTTCTTCCATGCACAACTAGTTCTGGATGAAATGCACATATCTGTTCAATGCACAATGAGTTTGCATATGCAATACAAAAGCACATTTCTTCCATGCACAACTAGCCCTTAATGCAATGCAAAACCACTTATTTTTCCATGCACAACTAGTTCTTGCTGCAATGCAAAACCACTTATTTCTTAAATAAAACTATGCACATTGAGTTTTTGTATAATAATGCAAAGCCCTTATTTTTTTCCATGCACAATGATCTCTTTGATAAAACGGAAAATTACATATCAACGCAAAAGCACGTATTAATTCCATGCAAAACTAGTTCTTGATGCAATGAAAAAGGACATATTGATGCAAAAGCACGGATCTCAAATGCATGAGTTCTTGTTGCAATGCAAAACAACATATCTCTTCAATCCACACTAACTAGTTCTTGATGCAATATGCAAAACCACTTATTTCTTCTATGCACGAGTTCTTGTTGCAATGAAAAGCACTTATATTTTAAATACACGAGTTCTTCTATGGAATGGGAAAGCACTTCTCTCATCAATGCACAATGAGTTCTCAATGCAATGCAAAAATGATATATCGATGCAAATGCACGGATCTCTTAAATTCACGAGTTCTTGTTGCAATGCAAAACAACTTATTTCCAATGCACAATCCGTACTGTATGCAATGCAATGCAAACGCACTTAATTCTTCCATGCACAACTAATTTTGCATTGCATAGAAGAACTCGTGCATTTAAAAAAAGTGCTTTAGCATTGCATTAAGAACTAGTTCTTGTTGCATGGAAGAAATAAGTGTGTTTGCATAGCATTGAGTGTAATTATTGTGCATTTAGTTGTATGTGTACAATAAGTGTACTTATGTGCATTGGAGATAAGTTGTTTTGCATTGCAACAAGAACTCGTGAATTTAAGAGATCCATGCATTTGCATCGATATATCATTTTTGCATTGCATCAAGAACTTGTTGTGCATAGAAGAAATATGTGCTTTTTCATTGCAACAAGAACTCGTGCATAGAAAAAATGCGTGGTTTTGCATATTGCATCAAGAACTATTTAGTGTGCATTGAAGAGATATGTTGTTTTGCATATTGCATCAAGAACTAGTTAGTGTGCATTGAAGAGATATGTTATTTTGCATTGCAACAAGAGCTCATGCATTTAAGAGATCCGTGCTTTTGCATCAATAGGTCCTTTTGCATTGCATCAAGAACTAGTTGTGCATAGAGGAAATACGTGCTGTTGCATTGCATTACGAACTAGTTGAGCAAGGCAGAAATAAGTGTTTTTGCATTGCATCAAGCACTAGTTGTGCATAGAAGAAATAAGTGCGTTTGCATTACAGTAGTTGTGCATAGAAGAAATAAGTGGGGCAAGAATGGTTGTGCATGGAAGAAATACGTGTTTTTGCATTGCATCAAGCACTAGTTGTGCATAGAAGAAATAAGTGCGTTTGCATTACAGTAGTTGTGCATAGAAGAATGGTTGTGCGTGGAAGAAATACGTGTTTTTGCATTGCATCAAGCACTAGTTGTGCATAGAAGAAATAAGTGCGTTTGCATTGCATACAGTAATTATTGTGCATTGATTGTGTATCTTGGCCCAAGAATTCGTGCATTCATGAGATCCGTGCATTTAAATCGATATGTTCTTTTGCATTGCATCAATGACTAGTTGTTCATGGAAGAAATAAGTGCTTTTGCATTGCATCAAGATCTAGTTGAGCAAGGCAGAAAAAGACTGATTTTTTCATTGGGGCAAGAATGGTTGTGCATGGAAGAAATACGTGTTTTGCATTGCATCAAGAACTAGTTGTGCATGGAAGAAATAAGTGCATTTGAATTGCAGTGGATACAGTACTTATTGTGCATTGGAGATAAGTTGTTTGCATTGCAACAAGAACTTATTATGCAAAGAAGAAATACGTGCTTTTGCATTGCATCAAGCACTAGTTGTGCATAGAAGAAATAAGTGCGTTTGCATTGCATACAGTAATTATTGTGCTTTTTTATTAAGTATCTTGGCCCAAGAATTCGTGCATTCATGAGATCCGTGCATTTGCATCGATATGTTCTTTTGCATTGCATCAATAACTAGTTATGCATGGAAGAAATAAGTGCGTTTGCATTGCATACTGTAATTATTGTGCATTGATTGTGTATCTTGGCCCAAGAACTCGTGAATTTAAGAGATCCGTGCTTTTGCATCGATACATCATTTTTGCATTGCATCAATAACTTGTTGTGCATAGAAAAAATACGTGCTTTTAGATTGCATTACGAACTCATTGTGCATTGAAGCGAGAACATTTCATAGAAGAACTCGTGTATTTAAAAAATAAGTGCTTTTTCATAGCAACAAGAACTCGTGCATAGAAGAAATACGAGGTTTTGCATTGCATCAAGAACTAGTTGTGCATGGAATTTATACGTGCTTTTGCGTTATGTCATTTTGCGTTGCATCAAAGAGATCTTTGTGCATGGAAAAAATAAGCGCTTTGCATTATTATACAAAAACTCAATGTGCATAGTGTTATTTAATGTGGTATTTAAGAAATAAGTGGTTTTGCATTGCAGCCAGAGCTAGTTGTGCATGGAAGAAATAAGTACTTTTGCATTGCATCAATAACTAGTTGTTGATAGAAGAAATACGTGCTTTTGCATTGCATTACGAACTCATTGTGCTTTGAAGAGAGAAGTGCTTTTTCCATTGCATAGAAGAACTCGTGTATTTAAAATATAAGTGCTTTTTCATTGCAACAAAACTCGCGCATTGAAGAAATACGTGGTTTTGCATATTGCAACAAGAACTAGTTGTGCAAGGAAGAAACAAAGTGCTTTTTTATTGGGGCAAGAACTAGTTGTGCATGGAATTAATAAGTGCTCGTGCATCGATATGTAATTTTACGTTGGCTCCAAGAACTCTCTGCATGGAAAAAAATAAGTGCTATTGCACTTAAAATAAATTTTGCACAAAAACTCATTGTGCATAACAGAGATAATCGGTTTTGCACTGCATCAAGAACTAGTTGTGCATGGAAAAATCAGTGCTTTTGCAATTTGCATCAAGAACTAGTTGTGCATGGAAGAAATCAGTGCTTTTGCATATTGCATCAAGAACTAGTTATTGTGCTTTGAAGAGATGTGTTGATTTGCACTGCAACAAGAACTAGTTGTGCAAGGAATAAAGAAGTGCGTTTGCATCGATATGTCATTTTGCGTTGCCTTAAGAACTCTTTGTACATGGAAAAAAAAATACTTTGCATACAAAAACTCAATGTGCATAAAAGAGGTAAGGGAACCCACGTGATCCCTGGTGTTTTTCCCATTCATATAAGCTGCCATTGTTTGCACAAGCAGTGTGAGGTCAGCGGGCGTTACTTGGACTCCACAGAGCGCTTAACCTGTTGACTACTTGTCACTTTTCTCAAAACACAGGTTAGGTCGTCTGTAATGCCAATAGGGACTGTACGGTCAACACTGGGGGCGCTAGTGCGCTGAGTGCTATTTTGTCCCCCTTTTCGCGTACGCGTCTCGTCACGGAGGTCCGGGTCCAGAGTTCCGTGTCCGTGGCCGCTTATTTGGCCGAAAAAGCCCCTCTCGACCGCGAGGTGTGTGCAGAGAATCCATTGAAACAAGCTGCGCTCGGTCGGTGGGGAATACCGGGGGTCAAAAGGTCGCACCGCCCCCAAATTCGGCGGGGTGGTAGTCCGGCGGCCCCCGGGTCTAGATCCTGGTTGCTAGTGTGTCTTTTTGCAGTGCACTTTTTCTTTTGCTGTTTAGGACCTTATGATTTCCTGGCGTCTCTGAATTTTGGGAAATGCATTACAGGCTGAAGTGCCACCTGCCACTCATTCAACAGGGAGAAAGGCTGTCTGTTGTCAGTCCATTGATGGGTCATATTTCATAATCAAAATGGTATTGTGTGATAAAATCTACTGTACGCCATACACAGTCAAACACAGCGAGGTACATTACAGCTATTAATTTAGCATATTTATCCTAAAATGTAACTGTGCATGAAACGCTTACAGGTGGCCATTCAAACAGATCACAGGTGGGATGGTGTTTTGGCCTTGGGTTTTTGGTGCTGATGAATTCCCGGAAATGCGTTTCTGAATTTCGTTTCAGGGGGCGTGAAATGCGTTTCAGGGGGCACAGTCAAACACAGTGATGTACATTAGAGATGTTGATTATGCAGTATTAGCTTTAAAATGACGTCCACAGACAGCATGCAGACCCAGATAGCAATTACATTTGGCCCGGATCCGTTTTAAGCCCCTTGCCTCCGTTTCTATCTTAGAGACGTTTTCTGATTGTGAACCAGATCCGTGCCAGATAGAGGTTTCAGCTTAAACATTCTAACTGCCATCAGTTCAGTATTTATATAATTTTACAGATCTGGCCCAGATCACTTTTCCCATAGGTAACCGAAAGACATTAGCTGTGTCTGACACTGATTTGGTCCAGATCTGCAATTTGAATCTGAGCCGATACAGTTTTCACATAGGCTACACTGGTGTGGCCCGAATCTGTGATACATATCTGAGCCGACTGCATTTAAAAAAGGGCTAAAAACTGCTCTGGCCCATATCTGCAAAACGGATTTGAGCCAACATGTTTTGACAGAGACTACCTGATGTGGACCACATCCGAAATACTTTCTCAAACTGTGTGAAGAACTCCGTGGAATAAACATTTTCAAAACAACATGCTTAGGGCTACCTGTCTGCATATTTTTTTTCTATCTAGAGCATGAGATAAATGCATTGTCATTAAGCTGAGTAATATTATCAGTGTTTAAAAACTATACAGCAACATTTTGTGATGCTACAGCACAGAGCCGTTTGAGCTCCGTTTTAGGTCCGTTTTACGACAGCGCCAAGTGAACGTTGACAGCGCCAAGTGAACGTCTCGCTTGACTGTCGTCTTGCAGATACGGTCCACATCCGTACTACGGACTTCAGTCAGAAGCGCCAAAAAATTATTTAAAAAAAATCATCAAACCAAGCTGTCAACGCAGATTTATCTGACGAGCTACCACACGTAAGTTTGGACGTGTTTATTATGTACATCTATTTGTATGTGTTTATTCTAATTTACTGTCTATTACTTAAACGTGCAAGTGAAATGCTGTTTGCTTTGTAGATCACAGTTACAGGCTGTTATTTGCGCACCACAGAGTCTGTGTTAAAGCCGCATCTGATAGCGCTACTGCGCTATAAATAGCCTATGAATGTAGCACAGAATAGGTCCAATTATACGATAACCGAATCAACTTTGTATTATCATGGCATATATTTGCGCTAATAACTGAATTTTAAAAGATATCTTAGCTTAGGATGTCCAGACAGTCCCCGTTTTTGGTTTTTGAACGTTGTTTTACAATTACAAACTGAGTGTAAAGCAGATAATGAGCTTGCCTTGCACTTTATTAGTTGTTATAGTGTTTTTATGTTAATAACGTGTTTGGTTTCGTGCTCGTTTCATCTGTGTTGAGGTACGATCGCTCAGCACTTTTGGACTGATGTCACCGATGGCCATATTTCACCGGTTGTTCATACCGCTGGAGTTGTCTCAACTGCAAAAGAACCGAGAATATCCACAAAAGAGGCGGACGGTTGGTGAAGAACGCGAGGAATGCACACGCGGACCGGTGAACATTCGCTGGACGACGTGGCTGTCGCCGGTGTAACGTTATCCTGATCAGCCAGTTATGGCAAACCGCACTGCCCGACGGAACTGTATTCAGCTCTAGCACAATCACAATCCAAGATCTTATCACAGTTAAGCGACACTTCTGAATGTGAGGTCAGTGGGAAATAAAACGTTTATATTTTATTTACGATTTATGTAGCCTACCGCAACATATGTTTTTTTTTTTCTTCTTCTGATTTGAACCGAGACCTGGTGGATAGCCTTTCGGCGGACAGGAGAGGAGGGCACCAGGAGAGACTGGCATCAGCAGCAGGAGCAGCAACACGTTGTGTTAATAACAATAGGCATTTTTTTATCCATTCATTCTGTGTTTGTTGTTGACTGTGTTCTGTGTTCATTGTTGACTTTGTTCAGGACTTTGTTGTTCGTTTTTATAATTAAATCTATGAATTTGTGGTCATTAATTCTGTGTTTGTTAACTTTGTTCACGTTGTTTTAGTATGCGTTTTAATCATTAAAACGATTTATTTCAGCTATAGCCAATATGCATTGCTCCAACTGAAACTAGCCTTTGTCAAGTCAAGTCAAGCTTTTTATTTATAGCCAAAGCTGAAAATGTTTTTCTGGACATTCCATAGACTGTGGAAAATGTAGGCCTATGCCTATAGCATACGTTACTAAAATACCTAACTGACAAAAATGCCGAAAATAAGGCAAAGAACAATCCAGTGGTGATTTAAGCGGAATCGTAACACATCCGGCACAGCTCCGCAGGCGGAATCGCTTTCACGCACTCGTTACGCATCTGTAACGGGATGATCAGGCGGTGCTGGATCGGCGCTGGCACATATCCGCAACAACCCCTAAAAACAGACCAGAAACGGCTTCGGCCCGATGTGCGTTTGGACTCAGGAACGAGTCTGTGAGGCGGATGCGGACCAGACCCAGCTCTATCGTTTTGCGGTTGCGGCCCTGTTCCGTTACAGCGTCCAGTGGCTATCTGGGGAGGCCCCGTTAAATAAGTTACAGGGTGGCATTTTTAGTGATATAATCAGTTTGTCGCTTACAGCTCCGCGAGGGAAAGGCAAATGCTTCTGAAAATCCCCATAAAGAGCAGGGTGAGACGGATCGAACGAGACCAGCCACGCTCCGGAAGTCCGCGGGAGTCCCGAGCAGCAGCCGGTCAAAGTACCCACATTCAACCGGGCGAATCTCCGGAACCGAGCCGAGATGGGGCTCCATACTCTGGGTCCCGAGGGGTGCCAAGGGTCCCCTGCACCCGGCAATTGAAGCTCCAACTCGGCTCGGTTTCCGAGAAACGGACGCCGAAAGTTGGACCGGAAGTGGCCGTATCTCTGAACCGGGAGGTCCCAGGAGCTGGGGACGGAAGGGTCCCTCGGGCCCCTCTAAGACCCCGTAGTTTGAAGCTCCAACTCGGCTGGACTTTCGATAAAAGCCCGGTAAAACAAACGGGAATTTTGGACAAAACGGTCTATATCTCTGCAGGGACGGTTCTCAGCGGCTCGTCCTCCGGGTGACGAGGGTCCCTAGGGGTTCTCCCGCCCCTGCGTCCCGAGCCTCTGGGTCGCTTCCTTCCGAAGTGCACCCTTTCCTGTTGGGCCCTATATCTCGGTCCGTGGGGGCGCTGGAGGCTCGGGCCTGGGCGCGTTGGAGAGGCCCCCCCGAGACCCTCCTTCAATCCGAAATTGGTGCCTCTAGGCGGCTCGTAGCCGCTTGAATTTCGGGTGTCAAAATTTCCCAGAGTTGAAAAATCCAGAGAGTCCCGACTTCCACCCCCTCCGCCGCTCTCAGCCAAGCCGGGGAAGGCTCACCTCCCGGCCACGGTCAGATTCGCCGCGACCCCCACCCCCGGAATGAGCGTGAATGATCGGTTTGTCGCTGTTGTGGCAAAATACCTTAACTCCATTGCATTTCTGAATAAGAGACAAACCTTAGCCAATTGTGTCTTTATAAAGATTTAATTTCTTGCAAGAAATGAATCCACAGTTGGAGCAACCATGCTCGGGGTTACCACAAGTGTGAACTGAGGAACAATAGAAGGGCCAAGCTTTATACCCTCAGTGTCTCAGTGTTTTTCCGTGCGAGGAAAGGTCGCCTTGAGCAAGAGGTGAGACACAATACACAAATGGTCCCCTTACTGTCTTGGAACTCATTTGAATTAAAAGCAAGAAACACAATGGTCCTTATCTGTAAAAAAGCATGTTAATTAAATATGCAGGTTTTGGGTCCCCCAGACAGAGTATCACCTACTCCTAATCAGCATAACTATTCAAACGCATTGATTCTAGTCAGGAACTCCAATTCCAAGAGCCATAAAGACAAAAGGGACAACGTCTGGGCTCCCAAAGGTGGGGCCTCATTGATCTGACTCATTTAAAACATAATAGACAAAAACAGGTCTGGAAGATTAAATCTTCTGTGATTACATTTTTCCCCATCAATTTCCCCCTTTTATCATTCTTTGATAACTTGCAAAACAGAAACATTTTTAATGTATATATGAATGTTGTTCTTCTCAAGTAGCAAAGTCCAAGCATCGAAAAGAGCACCACGGCTTTGCTTTACTCCAGTCTTTCAGATGGCAAGATGAATTGCACACATGTATGCCCAGAAAGCTGCTCTGTTAATGAAAGGACGCCACCTCTCTGTAGATTGTGTAACTCTGATTCTGTGGGCTTGCAATAGGTTGCAATAATAAACTTGTTGTCTCAGCTCCTGAGGTGATAGCGGCAAGTGATGTTTGTGTGACCTCCGTCCGCACAGACGTGTGCCTCCTGCTCCTCTCGGTTCCTTCTCTCCGATCACTGGTGGGATCTTTCTCAGCTACCTTGATGGCGGTGTGTGCCATCAGAAGCACGACAAAAGGCCCTAGCCCTACCTTTTCACTCTCCATCTGTTTCTTCTGTAGTCCCGTATCACGACATCAAACATCTGGTCTGATGTTATGTAAAGGAGTCCCTTAACCTGCACACAGATTTTAGACACAGAGAGAACATTTCTTTTGCAATAATTCACAAATTATATTGATGTAAGCTATTGTTTACCCCTTCCATTAAACAGTCTCGAACAGACTCAGATTTGCTCTGTGCCTTTTCTTCTACAAAATGTTTCATAAAAATACTGTACCCCAGACAGTTTTCATTTAACTAATTCCCCCTTTGGCTGCCTGATCATCCATGTAGCCATCTAAACATAATGGTCAAAGAATTTTCGGGGTGAACAATAGCTTGCCATCACCACACCATTTTGAAAAGTGCAGCCACATCGTTTCCACAGCTGTTTCTCCGCTGTTGTGGCGAAGGTCTCCGTACTCTGTAAAGAAGTGAAAGCGTTTGTGTTTATTTCAAATATCAAAAGACATTATGGTTCCTTTGACTGCTTCTGCCTCGGCCTTCGCAATCTCATCTACCTGTTTAAATAAAATCTTTATTATTAATGTGCGCTGCGCATTCACAGATATCAACCTGGCCAGACAAGAAAATTGTGTATTGAGGAGCAGACACAGTTGAACCATTCAGAATTGGGTCCCCATCCGATATTACAATTATAAAATATGCCCAACTCCGAACTCAAAACGCAAACCTGTTCAAATTGTTACACTTTTACCTTTCATCAGCTTGCATGTTTCAGTCAGGGCTACGAGCTCCAGTCTTAACCAGGCAATCTTTATCCTGATTCTTTCGTGTTTCAGTGAAAGTTAATATAAAATCTGTATTTCAAATCTGGAAGCCGGGCTAAATGAGTAAGCTCTGTTACTGCACTCCTGTCAATTTAGGGGTGTGTGATACCTTCAAAATCCAAACACACGACACCTTGTTTCTTTCAAGTGTTTTAACGACACATCACACATCCCTAGGCCAGATCCTCAGTCACTCCTCAGAGATCAAATACATGATTAGTGTAAAGGAAGAAAACAATCATTGATTCTCTTGATAAATCCAAATCATCACAGACCAACTCAAACTAACGACAAAAAAATATAGATAAAAATCCATCTAAGCGCTTTAAATCTCCATATAAACATCCTTCAGTTTGTGCTTTGCCCACAGTTCAGATGACTCCTCTGCCCATGCAGGCCGTATGTTTGAAATGCACTGATTCTCTTTTGTGCATCTGTCATGGTTGTCATTATCGTCTCTACCTCAACTTCATGTTTATATTCAGATCTAAATGCTCCCAGTTTCTCACTGAACATCATATTCTTCTCAAACTTCCTCCAGTCGTTGTTTCAACACAATTCTTTTACAAACCACCCTGTTTTTGTTAAAAATTACTGTTTCCATCAACTGCAATTTCACTCATAATATCTAACCATTTATAACATAAACCTAAATTTGTTAATGTTGAAAACTTTTCATCAAAACGACATGATTATTATTGTATTACATTCAATTAGCTCGTTCACTCATCTTTCTCTTGTGACATTATGCTTAATCATATTCGATACCCAATTCTTTATCAAAATCTTTCCAATTAATTAGGATTTTAAAGTACATTTTCCTTTCAATGTCTTGAATCTTCTTTTTTCCTTATTTCCCTACCTTCATGTTCCTCCTTCTCTACATCCATAAACCTTCTCTTTGGTCTTCCTTAAACCTCCTGTATTTTCCTCAGTGCAAACCATCATCACTGTTCTCACTACTGTCCTGCACACCTCTCCTTTCATTCTTACTGTAACCCTCACACAACAGACCTGACACGTTTCTCCACCCATTCCAACCTGCCTGCACACACACACTTCTTCACCTCTTTTCCTGGAACCTCACTGTTCCACTTGGTTCCCTCTCATTCTCACACATGTATTCTGTTCTTCCTGTGACTAACCTTCATTCCTCTTCTCTCCAGAGCAAACCTTCACCTCTCTAGACTTTCGTCCACCTGCTCTCACTACAGATCACAATGTTATCCTCAAACATCATAGTCCATGTAGATTCCTGTCTGACCTCCTCTGTCTGCCTGTCCATCACCACTGCGAACAGGAAGGGGCTCGAGCCGATCCTTGATGCTGTCCCATCTTCACCGTGAAGTCCTCTGTCTCACCTACGGCACACCTTTCCACTGTCCACTGCTCTGCAGACATCCAAAATATTACTGTCCTCCATCTCAATCCCAGTCACACAGAAAGCCTCACAGCCTCTTGTTTTTTTTTTTTTTTTTGTTTTTTGTTCTCTTACATTAATTGTATGTCCTGCCTCCATTTAATGGAGGAAACACAAAAATAAAACTTTTCATTTTAAAGTTTATATTCCTTTGTTCGCCCTCTGGCCTTTCATAATTGTGTGGATTCTCTGGATTCTCTCAATCAGGGCATAAATATGAACTGCTCATTCTCAAAATTTGCTTCTACTTGGTTTCTTAATCATTTTCAAATCATGTCTGTTCACTATTAAGTTGTCTTTAGAAAAGTCAGCTGGGTTGTTTTGGTTTTGTCTACGCTTTAACATGGCCGATTACAGACACTGTGCCGTCCCTGCCTCCACAAGCAGCCTCTATCTCTCTCTCTCTCCCTTACACAGATAATCTTTTCAACAGCCTCTGAGACTTTAACTCAGAACAAACTATAATCTTTAGTTTAAATACCTTTGTTATCCAGACCTTCTTTTTTGAACTTCAAAAGCTGTCCTCATCTTAAAGTCATCACCATGTTTCCGAATGATCCTATGCCATATTTAATGACCTGCAGGATTTAAGACTATGATAGAGACATATTAGTTCAATATCACACAGTTTTACTTCTACCATTTAATACATTTTATTCTGTTCTCCATAAAATGTATGACAATTCACAGCATGGTCTCAGCTGGCTCTTGAATGCCCCTTACGATCATAACTTTCCCTCAGGGTGCTCCTGGCATTCCTGGCATTCAAACACAATATGCGTTTTTTTGGTTTTTTTTGGTGAGCGGTATTGAGGAACCTTGCTTTTGGGCGGACTGCTGTGTCTGTCTGGACTCTCGGCCCCTACAAAACACAGCTTCCCCCACACAATGATGCTGCTGGCCTCACAGACATCTGCTCGACTCATACACACCTCACATAGACTCCACCCTCCTTTTGGGGTGGAGTCTCAATGTCTACGTGATTACCCTGTCTTAGGTCGCCCCCGCCGGCCAAAGGGATCTTACCCGTCTTTGGGAAAATCACTGCGTGCCCGCTGCCCGCCTTGAGATCTTTGACCCTCAACAGGATCAGCTGTGTTTTGGAACTTTGTGGAAAGTGCATTCAAGAGTCATCAGAGCCATCTGGTCTGCTTACTATTCTGCCCTCACAATGGCGTCTCTCTTCCCAAAGTTAGACAGATAGATAAACTCCTTCAACACGTAGGCTTGTGGGAGAATGTTGCTTTATTCCACACCACGATGAAAATGTTGAAACAGAGTGAAACTACAGAAAGGAGATGTAAATGATTGAGCTGCTTAATTATCTCCAACAACATAACACTAATATAAATTAACTGTATATAGTACTTAAATGTCAAAATGTTGCACTACATAGCTTTATAAATAGTAAATATAATAAATAGAATACAAATGAATCGTAAACTTACAGACAATGCTTTCTACAGCGGATCATAAGATGAATGGCTGCTTCAAGTTTCTTCTGTGTTGAACTAACTTTAACTGATGCAATTAACTGAATTTAACTGTCATGGAATGTTACTATGGCAACCATTTTTAAAAGAAAGCTACATGACTAGACATTGGAATCAATAGCAGACACTAAATAGATGATCCAGAACACTCCCCGCCTGGCATCCGTAGGATGTCATGACTGAACTGACATGGGATCATCCATCTCTGAAGGCAAGAGGAGAACTATGTCTGAGATGGGACGTAAGTAGACCTTTGGTATTCCGTCCTTTATTGTCCTAACGTTAACCTTCCTGACTCTTCCATCGTTTCCTGGAAAACTCTTTAGTATAATGCCCATGGGCCAGTCATTTCTTTTAGCTTGACTTTCCTTGAGCAGGACTACATCTCCATGTTGAAGGTTACGTTCTTCTCTTTGCCATTTTCTGCGATTTTGAAGAGTGTTTAAATACTCCCTCCTCCATCGATGCCAAAAGGTGTTGGCTAAACTCTGAACTTGTCTCCACTGGCGGATGTAGAGGTCCTTTTCATTAAAGTTTCCATTTATTGAACATTTTCTCGGACAGAGGCGTCCCAGTCACATTCCTCCATGGTGAGCTCCCTGAGCAAAGATCTGCCTTTAATTATTACAGGTGCTGCAAATCCAAATGGATCAAATAGACTGTTAACTGTAGACAAGATTCCACGTCTTGTGTATGGTTTCTCATCATCTGACACCTGAAAGGTGAAGTTGTCTTTTGAAACATCCCAGCTAACTCCTAAACTTCTCTGCATATGGGAAAGTCAGAAGCAAGGTTTAAGTCTTTCAGGTTCTTTGCTAAATCTTCTTGAGGAATGCTCTCATTACTTCAACTTTGTTTGAGGCTATCTTATGTAGGCGTAAATTTTAAGCTGCAAGCATGGCTTGGGCATTTCTTAGGAGTGTGATAGCTTCTTCTTCTGTAGGTAATGATACCAGGGCATCATCGACATAAAAGTTCCTCTCAATGATCTATCTTGCCTCTGAACCATGTTCCTTTTCTTCTTCTAGGGCAGCTTTCTTGAGCCCGTACATGGCCACAGCTGGTGAAGGACTGTTGCCGAAGACATGCACTCGCATTCTGAATTCTACAACTTCATTTTCTAGGTCATTATTACGGTACCAAAGGAAAGCGCAGAAGTTACAGTGGTCTTCTCTGACTACAAAGCAATGAAACATTTGCTGGATGTCAGCTGTTATGGCAACCTGTTCTTTCCTAAAGCGTAGCAACACTCCAAGTAGGCTGTTGTTCATGTTGGGCCCAGTAAGGAGGACACTGTTCAAAGACACTCCACGATATTGAGCACTAGAATCAAAGACGACCCTAATTTGACCTGGTTTTGTGGATGATACACCCCAAAGATTGGAAGGTACCAGCACTCTTCGTTTTCAGAAAGAGGTGGTGCAAGTTCTGCATGCTTATTTTCAAAATCTTAGCCATGAAGTCCAGAAAGTGGTCCTTCATGTGTGGGTGTTTTTCAACATGCGTGTGAGTGAATGGAGACGGTTACTTGCTTGTTGTCTGTTATTAGGAAGTCTTTGATGTGGACTGCGAAAGGGAAGTGGAGCAACCCAGCTGTTTGATTCATCTTGAAAGACTTCTTTTTGCATCATCTTCAGAAAGACGAGATCTTCCATTGATGGAGCTAGTTTCTCATCATCTTTTGTGGACTGGAAGACATCACTTGTATTGCTCTTTGTGTGCATTGTCGCAAGTTTTTGTTTCAAAGATGGGGCCAGTGAAGTCAGATGCTCATCGTAGTTAAAAAACTTCTCTTTGATTTGGATATTGTTTTCGCAGGGTCTCATTAAGCTGGGCGTCCATTCATGAAAATGTTTGTCTTGAAAGCATTAACTTCAAATGGTTTGTGGGCTCCATCCAGACAGACATCTCCTACTATTACCCATCCCAAAGCTAACTTCTGAGCAAAAGGAGCATGTTGAGGACCATTGTTCTGTTCAAGTACTTTGTGCACTTCAATGATGTCTCTTCCAAGAAGGATAAGAATCTCAGCCTCGGGTCAAGTGGCGATATCTTATGAGCTATTGATTTGAGGTGAGTATGGTTCCAAGCGGCATCGGGAGTAGGGATCTCAGCTCTGTTGTCAGGTAGTTCATTACACTCAATAAGAGTGGGAAGTGTGAAACTGGCACTGTTGTTGACTGATTCTACAATGAAACCCTTTGCTCTGCGTCCTAAGATTTCTGATGTACCTGCACATGTCTTCAGTGTGTAAGGAGATTCATGGTAAGTGACATCAAATTTGTCAAAGAAAGTGGATTTTGCTAAAGACTTGTTACTCTGGTCGTCTAGAATAGCGTAGGCTTTCAACTTTATTTGAGGATGATCTTTATAATAAATGTTAACTAGGCAGATCTTGGAGCAGGATCTTCCTCTGAAACCATTCCCACAGACCTTTGTGCAGCTGGATGTGGCGATAGTTCTTATGGGTTCTTCGTCATCCTCCCCGCCATAGTGTATCACAGGGCTGATATTTTCATTTTTAGACCAGGGAGCTGGACCAGGATGAAGGGCAGCTATGTGCTTTTCACTGTCACATTCTGAACACCGAATGGTTATGGTACAGTTCTTGGCCTGGTGGGATGTTGAAGAACAGCAGCGGAAACATATAGAGTTTTCCCTTAAAAAGGCTTTGCGCTCATCTATGTGTGTTTTCCCCTAAATCCTCTGCATTTGTGGAGGGGGTGAGGTTTCTGGTGAATTGGACACTGTTTGTTGAAGTCTTCTACCACCAGCTTAGATTTTCCTGTAGGAATTGCATGCTCTACATCAGTCTTGTGCACAGCAACAGGTAGCCTTTTTTCTCTGAAAGAAAACTTCTGTCCTGTTGGTAGCATTGTGTTTGGTGCATTTAATTTAAAACTGGGGTCATTTCTCATATGAGCCTCGTTCCTGATGAAGGTGGAGAAAAATGAGAAGGGAGGGAAGCTAACATTGTTTTCTTGTTTATACCTGGACCCTTGTTGCATCCACTTCTCCTGGAGGGCAAAGGCAACTTCTCAAGAACAGGGGCGATGCCTCGTGCAGTGTCCAGGTATGACAGTCCAGGTAAGTATCCTTCCATTTTGGCAGACTCAATCTCTGACAATAAATCTGCTAGTTCTCTGAGACTTTGTGGGTCTTTATTACAGATTCTGGGAAAGCGGTCAATTTTATTTAGGAGTGCTGACTCAATAGCTTCAGCAGAGCCATAGCACTGCTCCAGTCTTTCCCAAATCCTACTGAGTCCTACGGCAGGATAGTTAATATGAACTGACCTTATTCGACGAGCATGTTCAGAGGCGATCCTGGACCGAGCCACTTAGTTAGTAAGTCAAGCTCTTCACAAGGTTTTAAGTCAAGGTCTTCTATAGCATTTGTGAATGTTGATTTCCATGCCCAGTAATTCTCTGGCTTGTCATCAAACTTTATGAGACCAGCAGTAAGTAGGTCTCTGCGTGCTAGGAATTTGGCTAAATGTAAGATCTCTGAGTTTTCAGGTTTTGCAGCATGTGGCTCATTTGAGGTCCAGCAGTTTGATGGCTGAGAGGAATGAGGTATTGTATCTTGACTATTTGCTTCTTTTCCAGGTACTCTGATAGGTTGAAAACTGTCATGTGGGTCCTGTGACTGAAAGAGTGGCTCACTGTATGAACTGACATGCTGAGGGGTCTCCTGGGAATATTGAATAGACTGCATATGAGATGGGAGAGCATTTTGCTGTTCTCTGTCAGCTGAATGAAGTGGTGATGTGACCCTTTGCTTTGAAACTTGCTGATGGCTATTTTTGTATGCATTTTGGTTCTGAACATATTCATCAGTTCGCTTAAGTGAGTAGAAGGCTGAGCTCTTTTTGTTTACATTCATTTTCAGATGACTCTTCTATGTCAGCTCTATCAACTATGGCTTCAAAGACTGTAGCTTCGGCTAAGGCAGCTTCTGCCTCTTTCTCTTGCTGGAGTGCCTCTAATGTAGCCTCTAAGCGTGTCTCTTCTACCTGCAGTTGAGCTTTATTTACTTTGATTTCAATCTCTCTTTGTGCATATGCTGCTCTTGTGCGGGCAGCTTCAGCTTTGGCTCGAGCCTCTGTTGCTACAAGACTGGCTGATGATCTTCTTGAATGTGTTGTTCTGGAGGATTTGTGTGAATGTGAACACACTGACCTGGGTGCAATGCTCACGTTTTCCTTTGATAACATTTTACTTTAGATTGTTTGAGAAGAATGAAGATCATTCACTGTTGTAGTATCACTGTTGAATCTTGTCTTTTCACTATTCTGCCCTCACAATGGCGTCTCTCTTCCCAAAGTTAGACAGATAAATAAACTCCTTCAACACGTAGGCTTGTGGGAGAATGTTGCTTTATTCCACACCACGATGAAAATGTTGAAACAGAGTGAAACTACAGAAAGGAGATGTAAATGATTGAGCTGCTTAATTATCTCCAACAACATAACACTAATATAAATTAACTGTATATAGTACTTAAATGTCAAAATGTTGCACTACATAGCTTTATAAATAGTAAATATAATAAATAGAATACAAATGAATCGTAAACTTACAGACAATGCTTTCTACAGCGGATCATAAGATGAATGGCTGCTTTAAGTTTCTTCTGTGTTGAACTAACTTTAACTGATGCAATTAACTGAATTTAACTGTCATGGAATGTTACTATGGCAACCATTTTTAAAAGAAAGCTACATGACTAGACATTGGAATCAATAGCAGACACTAAATAGATGATCCAGAACACTTACTATAGGTAGAACATGGAGACAGGTTAATTATCACAATACAACTAAATCACTAAAATCCACCACTCAGTGAATTTAGCCAGAACAACTGTCCATACAGTTTAATGTTCTGCTACCTTTGTGTCTCGATCCATCGGTCCTGTACATGGTGAAGGCTAAGATCAGACACAACATTTTCAGTTCTATATTTTCAAAAATTTCCTTTTTATCAAATCATTGTCTCTATGATTTTCAACTGATGCCCTGTGCTTAACCATAAGTATCTCATCACTTATGACACATGCTCAGATAACAGCTTTGTGCTGGGTTTGAATGAGAGAGAGAGACTCTGAGGCCCTCAGGGCTGGCACACTGCATCTTCACCTGCATTGCAACTTTTCACTCTTTACACAAGCTAGTGAGATCTGATTAGAAATTAAAATTGTTTTCAAATAAACTTCAGACATTTTCCTTTTAAACTCTATCCTTAGACTGAAATCACATTTTCAAATCACTCTCAGATTGAGTCTGTGTTACTCAAGCTAGGCCACAGCACCAGAAATGACGTGGTGGTGCCAGATTCAGATAAGCAAATAATTTTATTACAGCTCAGCACAAGCTTATCTTTTGAAACCAAAGCATCAACTTCTAGGGTTTCCAACATATTTAACTTACCTATAGTTATTTTAACAACCCAATATTCAATCCAATAAGCATTATCAGAGTTTTGCAAAAGTGAGAAGAGCAAGAACATATTTATTATAACCTTATTGTTATTTCATTATTTTCTTAGACAGAGTTTAAATCTCATCTCTGTTACTTTCTTTTTACTGGATTTTACTCACAGATTTTAGTGTGGTGGCCTCATTTGTCACACCTTCGACACCTTATGGGTGAGTGGACACACACAGCCCTGCTGACCACAATTAAAACCCTCTGTGTCATTCAGCAATTCATGGTATCTTACATCTGCTCCTCAACAGATAATTATTTTCTTAGACAGAGTTTAAATCTCATCTCTGTTACTTTCTTTTTACTGGATTTTACTCACAGATTTTAGTGTGGTGGCCTCATTTGTCACACCTTCGACACCTTATGGGTGAGTGGACACAGCCCTGCTGACCACAATTAAAACCCTCTGTGTCATTCAGCAATTCATGGTATCTTTCATCTGCTTTTTCAAACAAAAATCACATTTAGCTATCAGAATCCCACAGTTACTGGGATCTTTCCTCCAGGGTTTAATGTAATCAGATTCCCTTAGTTACTGGGATCTTTCCTTCAGGGTTTAATGTTATCAGATTCCCACAGTTACTGGGATCTTTCCTTCAGGGTTTAATGTTATCAGATTCCCTCAGTTACTGGGATCTTTCCTTCAGGGTTTAATGTTATCAAATTCCCACAGTTACTGGGATCTTTCCTTCAGGGTTTAATGGCATTCCACCCATTTTACAATCCATGATTATTCATTATTCATTATGCACTAACATCTAGAAATTTGAATTTCTCTTGTTCTCAATTAATTTGTAGCCAGTTAAATTGCCGTATAATTTTCTAAACATAATTAAAACATTGCTGCCCATTTTCTTAATAAGTTCGACTTATTTCTTTTCTTATCATAGCTTATCATAGCTTATTTTCCGATCAATTTCATTCAACACTGTTAGTTTGCATTTCTCACACACATCCCCCACAAAAGCCCTTAGATTTGTCTCCTCTCCTCAACAGATAACTTTCACCACTCTCATCCTGTTGACTCACAGCGTTTCTTTTCTTTTGGAAATCATGATATTTAATTAATTTCTCTATATCCCCCATACATATCTGGCCATATACTTTTCTCATTTGACAAAATACCGGTGTATTATATTCTGCTAGCTTCTTTGGGATTTTCCATACTGGCAGTCTGATTCTCAAAAATTCGTTGTGCATAAAAGAGATAATCGGTTTTGCATTGCATCAAGAACTAGTTGTGCATGGAAAAATCAGTGCTTTTGCAATTTGCATCAAGAACTAGTTGTGCATGGAAGAAATACGTGCTTTTGCATATTGCATCAAGAACTAGTTATGGTGGATTGAAGAGCTATGTTGTTTTGCATTGCAACAAGAACTAGTTGTGCAAGGAAGAACTAAGTGCTTTTGCATCGCATCAAGAACTAGTTGAGCAAGGCAGAAATAAGTGATTTTGCATTGGGGCATGAATAGTTGTGCATGGAAGAAATCCACTTATTTCTTCCATGAACAACTAGTTTTTGATGCAATGCAAAAGGACTTTATTTCTCCCATGCACAAGTTCTTAATGCAATGCAAAAGCACTTTTTTCTTCCATGATAAACTAGTTCTTGACGAAATGCAAAAAAATCGTATTCATTCCATGCATAACTAGTTCGTAATGCAATGCATAAGGACATATCGATGCATAAGCAAGGATCTTTTAAATGCATGAGTTCTTGTTGCAATGCAAAACAGCTTATCTCTTCAATGCACAATAAGTACTGTATGCAATGGAAACGCACTTTTTTCGCCCATGAACAACTAGTTCTTGAGCCAATATGCAAAAGCACTTATTTCTTCCGTGGACAACTATTTCTTGAGGCAATATGCAAAAGCACTTATTTCTTCCTTGCACAATTAGTTCTTAATGCAATGCAAACGCACTTATTTTTTCCATGCACAACTAGTTTTGCATTGCATAGAAGAACTTGTGCATTTAAAAAAGTGCTTTAGCATTGCATTAAGAACTAGTGCATTGCATGGAAGAACTAGTGCATTGCATGGAAGACATTGCGTGTAATTAATGTGCATTTAGTTGTATGTGTACAATAAGTGTACTTATTGTGGATTGGAGATAAGTTGTTTTGCTTTGCAACAAGAACTCGTGAATTTAAGAGATCCGTGCTTTTGCATCGATATATCATTTTTGCATTGCATCAAGAACTAGTTGTGCATAGAAGAAATATGTGCTTTTGCATTGCATTACAAACTCATTATGCATTGATGAGAAGTGCTTTCCCATTGCATAGAAGAACTCGTGTATTTAAAATATAAGTGCTTTTTCATTGCAACAAAACTCGTGCATTGAAGAAATACGTGGTTTTGCATATTGCAACAAGAACTAGTTGTGCAAGGAATAAAGAAGTGCGTTTGCATCGATATGTCATTTTGCGTTGCCTTAAGAACTCTTTGTGCATGGAAAAAAAATGCTTTGCTTTGTATACAAAAACTCAATGGGCATAAAAGAGGCAAGGGAACCCAGGTGATCCCTGGTATTTTTCCCATTCATATAAGCTGCCATTGTTTGCACAAGCAGTGTGAGGTCAGCGGGCGTTACTTGGACTCCACAGAGCTCTTAACCTGTTGACTACTTGTCACTTTTCTCAAAACGCAGGTTAGGTCGTCTGTAATGCCAATAGTCACTGTACGGTCAACACCGGGGGCGCTAGTGCGCTGCGTGCTATGTTGTCCCCTTTCCTCGTCGTCAGCGGAGACCCTTTTGAGCCCCTAACACCGCCTAAACTGCACCGTAGTCACCAAAAGGTTGCACCGCCCCCAAATTCGGCGGGGTGGTAGTCCAGCGGCCCCCGGATCCAGATCCCGGTTTGCAGGGTTCTAGGCGGGTCACAAGTATGTCTTTTAGCGCAAAATTCTCCCGCTTTGGATCAGATTGACCTTTCAGGAAGGCCTTTCACTCGTTGAGCGCAAGAAGCCTCCATGAGAGATTTAAACAAAGCAGGCAGAAAAAAATTTCCCTGGGTTCCAGCGACTCGTCCTCCTGATGTGTCGTCCCGGGGGCCCAGGACCACGGGCAGGCGAAGTTTGGGGCACGTGGGAGCCCCGGGGGCCGAACGGAGGCCACCGACAGGTGCAACTTGCGCCAATCGTTTCACAGGTGTTTTCGTGGCCGGTGGTCCGATCGGCCCCGAATTCGCGTACGCGTCTCGTCACGGGGGTCCATACAGAGAATCCATTGAAACAAGCTGTGCTCGGTCGGCGGGAAATACCGGGGGTCAAAAGGTCGCACCGCCCCCAAATTCGGCGGGGTGGTAGTCCGGCGGCCCCCGGGTCTAGATCCTGGTTTACAAGTGTGTCTTTTTGCAGTGCACTTTTTCTTTTGCTGTTTAGGAGCTTATAATTTCCTGGCGTCTCTGAATTTTAGGAAATGCATCACAGGCTGAAGTGCCACCTGCCACTCATTCAACAGGGAGAAAGGCTGTCTGTTGTCAGTCCATTAATGGGTCATATTTCATAATCAAAATGGTATTGTGTGATAAAATCTACTGTACGCCATACAGGGGGCACAGTCAAACACAGCGAGGTACATTACAGCTATTAATTTAGCATATTTATCCTAAAATGTAACTGTGCATGAAAGCGCTTACAGGTGGTCATTCAAACAGATCACAGGTGGGATGGTGTTTTGGCCTTGGTTTTTTGGTGCTGATGAATTCCCGGAAATGCGTTTCTGAATTTCGTTTCAGGGGGCACAGTCAAACACAGTGATGTACATTAGAGATGTTGATTATGCAGTATTAGCTTTAAAATGACATGTCCACAGACAGCATGCAGAGGCCCCGTTAAATAAGTTACAGGGTGGCGTTTTTAGTGATATAATCAGTTTGTAAACACAGCTCCGCGAGGGAAAGGCAAATGCTTCTGATAATCCCCATAAAGAGCAGGGTGAGACGGATCGAACGAGACCAGCCACGCTCCGGAAGTCCGGGAGTCGAGCAGCAGCCGGTCAAAGTACCTACATTCAACCGGGTGAATCTCCGGAACCGAGCGAGATGGGGCTCCATACTCTGGGTCCCAAGGGGTACCAAGGGTCCCCCCCCTGCACCCTGCCTTTGAAGCTCCAACTCGGTTTGGTTTCCGAGAAATGGCCGCCGAAAGCTGGACCGGAAGTGGCCGTATCTCTGAACCGGGAGTTCCCAGGAGCTGGGGACGGTGGGGACGGAAGGGTCCCTGTGGCCCCTCTAAGACCCCGTAGTTTGAAGCTCCAACTCGGCTGGACTTTCGATAAAAGCCCGGTTAAACAAATGGGAAATTTGGACAGAACAAACGGGAATTTTGAATGATCGGTTTGTCGCTGTTGTGGCAAAATACCTTAACTCCATTGCATTTCTGAATAAGAGACAAACCTTAGCCAATTGTGTCTTTATAAAGATTTAATTTCTTGCAAGAAATGAATCCACAGTTGGAGCAACCATGCTCGGGGTTACTACAAGTGTGAACTGAGGAACAATAGAAGGCCCAAGCTTTTATACCCCTCAGTGTCTCAGTTTTTTCCGTACGAGGAAAGGTCGCCTTGAGCAAGAGGTGAGACACAATACACAAATGGTCCCCTTACTGTCTTGGAACTCATTTGAATTAAAAGCAAGAAACACAATGGTCCTTATCTGTAAAAAAGCATGTTAATTAAATATGCAGGTTTTGGGACCCGCCCAGAGAGAGTATCACCTACTCCTAATCAGCATAACTATTCAAACGCATTGATTCTAGTCAGGAACTCCAATTCCAAGAGCCATAAAGACAAAGGGACAACGTCTGGGCTCCCAAAGGTGGGGCCTCATTGATCTGACTCATTGAAAACATAATAGACAAAAACAGGTCTGGAAGATTAAATCTTCTGTGATTACATTTTTCCCCAACAATTTCCCCCTTTTATCATTCCTTGATAACTTGCAAAAAAGAAACATTTTAAATGTATATATGAATGTTGTTCTTCTCAAGTAGCAAAGTCGAAAAGAACGAAAAGAGCACCACGGCTTTGCTTTGCTCCAGTCTTTCAGATGGCAAGATGAATTGCACACATGTACGCCCAGAAAGCTGCTCTGTTAATGAAAGGACGCCACCTCTCTGTAGATTGTGTAACTCTGATTCTGTGGGCTTGCAATAGGTTGCAATAATAAACTTGTTGTCTCAGCTCCTGAGGTGATAGCGGCAAGTGATGTTTGTGTGACCTCCGTCCGCACAGACGTGTGCCTCCTGCTCCTCTCGGTTCCTTCTCTCCGATCACTGGTGGGATCTTTCTCAGCTACCTTGATGGCGGTGTGTGTCATCAGAAGCACGACAAAAGGCCCTAGTCACCTTTTCATTCTGTAGTCCCGTATCACGACATCAAACATCTGGTCTGATGTTATGTAAAGGAGTCCTTTAACCTGCATACAGATCTTAGACACAGAGAGAACATTTCTTTTGCAATAATTCACAAATTATATTGATGTAAGCTATTGTTTACCCCTTCCATTAAACAGTCTCGAACAGACTCAGATTTGCTCTTTGCCTTTTCTTCTACAAAATGTTTCATAAAAATACTGTACCCCAGACAGTTTTCATCAGTTTTCATTTAACTAATACAACATTTTTCATAAAAATACTGTACCCCAGACAGTTTTCATTTAACTAATTCCCCCTTTGGCTGCCTGATCATCCATGCAGCCATCTAAACATAATGGTCAAATAATTTTTGGGGTAAACAATAGCTTGCCATCACCACACCATTTTGAAAAGTGCAGCCACATCGTTTCCACAGCTGTTTCTCCGCTGTTGTGGCGAAGGTCTCCGTACTCTGTTAAGAAGTGAAAGCGTTTGTGTTTATTTCAAATATCAAAAGACATTATGGTTCCTTTGACTGCTTCTGCCTCGGCCTTCGCAATCTCATCTACCTGTTTAAATAAAATCTTTATTATTAATGTGCACTGCGCATTCACAGATATCAACCTGGCCAGACAAGAAAATTGTGTATTGAGGAGCAGACACAGTTGAACCATTCAGAATTGGGTCCCCATCCGATATTACAATTATAAAATATGCCCAACTCCAAACTCAAAACGCAAACCTGTTCAAATTGTTACACTTTTACCTTTCATCAGCTTGCATGTTTCAGTCAGGGCTACGAGCTCCAGTCTTAACCAGGCAATCTTTATCCTGATTCTTTCGTGTTTCAGTGAAAGTTAATATAAAATCTGTATTTCAAATCTGGAAGCCGGGCTAAATGAGTAAGCTCTGTTACTGCACTCCTGTCAATTTAGGGGTGTGTGATACCTTCAAAATCCAAACACACGACACCTTGTTTCTTTCAAGTGTTTTAACGACATCACACATCCCTAGGCCAGACCCTCAGTCACTCCTCAGAGATCAATACATGATTAGTGTAAAGGAAAAAACAATCATTGATTCCCTTGATAAATCCAAATCATCACAGACCAACTCAAACAAAGCGACAAAAAAATAAGATAGATAAAAATCCATCTAAGCGCTTTAAATCTCCATATAAACATCCTTCAGTTTGTGCTTTGCCCACAGTTCAGATGACTCATCTGCCCATGCAGGCCGTATGTTTGAAATGCACTGATTCTCTTTTGTGCATCTGTCATGGTTGTCATTATCCTCTCTACCTCAACTTCATGTTTATATTCAGATCTAAATGCTCCCAGTTTCTCACTGAACATCATATTCTTGTCAAACTTCCTCCAGTCCGTTGTTTCAACACAATTCTTTTACAAACCACCCTGTTTTTGTTAAAAATTACTGTTTCCATCAACTGCAATTTCACTCATCATATCTAACCATTTATAACATAAACCTAAAATTGTTAATGTTGAAAACTTTTCATCAAAACGACATGATTATTATTGTATTACATTCAATTAGCTCGTTCACTCATCTTTCTCTTGTGACATTATGCTTAATCATATTCGATGCAATTCTTTATCAAAATCTTTCCAATTAATTAGGATTTTAAAGTACATTTTCCTTTCAATGTCTTGAATCTTCTTTTTTCCTTATTTCCCTACCTTCATGTTCCTCCTTCTCTACATCCATAAACCTTCTCTGTGGTCTTCCTTAAACCTCCTGTATTTTCCTCAGTGCAAACCATCATCACTGTTCTCACTACTGTCCTGCACACCTCTCCTTTCATTCTTACTGTAACCCTCACACAACAGACCTGACACGTTTCTCCACCCATTCCAACCTGCCTGCACACACACACTTCTTCACCTCTTTTCCTGGAACCTCACTGTTCCACTTGGTTCCCTCTCATTCTCACACATGTATTCTGTTCTTCCTGTGACTAACCTTCATTCCTCTTCTCTCCAGAGCAAACCTTCACCTCTCTAGACTTTCGTCCACCTGCTCTCACTACAGATCACAATGTTATCCTCAAACATCATAGTCCATGTAGATTCCTGTCTGACCTCCTCTGTCAGCCTGTCCATCACCACTGCAAACAGGAAGGGCTCGAGCCGATCCTTGATGCTGTCCCATCTTCACCGTGAAGTCCTCTGTCTCACCTCGGCACACCTTTCCACTGTCCACTGCTCTGCAGACATCCAAAATATTACTGTCCTCCATCTCAATCCCAGTCACACAGAAAGCCTCACAGCCTCTTGTTTTTTTTTTTTTTTGTTTTTTTTTGTTCTCTTACATTAATTGTAGTTCTCTAGATAAATTAATGTCCTGCCTCCATTTAATGGAGAAACACAAAAATAAAACTTTTCATTTAAAGTTTATATTCCTTTGTTCGCCCTCTGGCCTTTCATAATTGTGACTGATTCTCTGGATAATTTAGATAATGACTTAAGCCAATTTGTCATTTTGTCTCTGTCCTCAAGTCTATAATTTTTACGCTTACTATTTTAACTAATCCAGATAGTAATTCAAATCCTCATCATAAATGACAAAAGTAGTCATTATTATTACCAGTAACAGACCAAGCTGGATATCAATCCACTTAAAGCTCGTCCATGTTCTGGATCATCTTTTATCAGAATCACTCAGAATAATACGCTTCTTTTAAAGTCTGTCGTTTGGCTTAACCCATTTGTAGTGATAAAACACTACACTCAATCAGGGCATAAATATGAACTGCTCATTCTCAAAATTTGCTTCTACTTGGTTTCTTAATCATTTTCAAATCATGTCTGTTCACTATTAAGTTGTCTTTAGAAAAGTCAGCTGGGTTGTTTTGGTTTTGTCTACGCTTTATAACATGGCCGATTACAGACACTGCCGTCCCTGCCTCCACTGAAAGCAGCCTCTCTCTCTCTCTCTCTCTCTCTTACACAGATAATCTTTTCAACAGCCTCTGAGACTTTAACTCAGAACAAACTATAATCTTTAGTTTAAATACCTTTGTTATCCAGACCTTCTTTTTTGAACTTCAAAAGCTGTCCTCATCTTAAAGTCATCACCATGTTTCCGAATGATCCTATGCCATATCTAATGACCTGCAGGATTTAAGACTATGATAGAGACATATTAGTTCATTATCACACAGTTTTACTTCTACCAATTAATACATTTTATTCTGTTCTCCATAAAATGTATGACAATTCACAACATGGTCTCAGCTGGCTCTTGCCCCTTACGATCATAACTTTCCCTCAGGGTGCTCCCTGGCATTCCCTGGCATTCAAACACAATATATGCGTTTTTTTTTTTTTTGGTGGCGGTATTGAGGAACCTTGCTTTTGGGCGGACTGCTGTGTCTGTCTGGACTCTCGGCCCCTACAAAACACAGCTTCCCCCACACAATGATGCTGCTGGCCTCACAGACATCTGCTCGACTCATACACACCTCACATAGACTCCACCCTCCTTTTGGGGCGGAGTCTCAGTGTCTACGTGATTACCCTGTCTTAGGTCGCCCCCCGCCGGCCAAAAGGGGATCTTACCCGTCTTTGGGAAAATCACTTGTGCCCGCTGCCCGCCTTGAGATCTTTGACCCTCAACAGGATCAGCTGTGTTTTGGAACTTTGTGGAAAGTGCATTCAAGAGTCATCAGAGCCATCTGGTCTGCTTACTATAGGTAGAACATGGAGACAGGTTAATTATCACAATACAACTAAATCACTAAAATCCACCACTCAGTGAATTTAGCCAGAACAACTGTCCATACAGTTTAATGTTCTGCTACCTTTGTGTCTCGATCCATCGGTCCTGTACATGGTGAAGGCTAAGATCAGACACAACATTTTCAGTTCTATATTTTCAAAAATTTCCTTTTTATCAAATCATTGTCTCTATGATTTTCAACTGATGCCCTGTGCTTAACCATAAGTATCTCATCACTTATGACACATGCTCAGATAACAGCTTTGTGCTGGGTTTGAATGAGAGAGAGAGACTCTGAGGCCTTCAGGGCTGGCACACTGCATCTTCACCTGCATTGCAACTTTTCACCAGAGGTGGAAAGTAACGAATTACATTTACTCGCGTTACTGTAATTGAGTCGTTTTTCTGTGTACTTCTACTTTTTTAAGTAGTTTTAAAAAGCTGTAATTTTACTTTTACTTAAGTACATTTTGATTGAAGTATTGTACTTCGCTACATTTTAAACCACATCCGTTACTGAGTAAAAATAAATCATTAATGCAAAGGGGAGGGAAAAAACGCGATTCGGAAACGACTATACTGAATAGTATAGTCGTATACTGAATAGATCAGCAAATAATTTTATTACAGCAGGACGCAGAAGAGAACAAGCGCGCAAATATCAGATGGAGACAAAGGTAGATAAAGGTATGTTTATACCTTAAGGCGAATGATTTCTGTGGCGCAGAGGAATCGGTATCCAGTCATGAACATTACCTTTACATTATAACGTAGGATTCACGTCATATACACAAACTGATGGATGATCGAATAACTCGAAAGAATAAATCAAATCGGTACATGGTCTGTAAATATTAAAGCACAAAACATTGCTATATGAATATATAATCTGCTTGTTCTGTCTCTGTGAATGAGCTGCTCCGTCTACAACATACAGGACTCTATTATTCTTAAACATTTTAATGAA
Organism: Gobiocypris rarus; assembly: GCA_023029165.1. Lineage (NCBI taxonomy): Eukaryota > Metazoa > Chordata > Actinopteri > Cypriniformes > Gobionidae > Gobiocypris > Gobiocypris rarus. Next base: position 9,964,550 of record CM040923.1, read on the forward strand.
TTAATTATAAAATTAAGTTGTTAATCTAATTCATAATTATTTATTTAATTTAGTTTATAAGACATGTTTTATTGAATTTTTAATAAACAAAACAAACAAATGGTTTTAAGTTTGTTATGATAAAGCATTTGTTCAACCAAAAAAAAAAAGTCCAATCATCTTCATTCATTTAACATCATTTTAACTAACCATAATTTAATAATAGGTACAGTTTATTTATAAAATAATTGTTTAATACAGAGAGTCCCCAACCCCCACTGTTAAAAAAGTAACTAAGTAACTTTTACTCTGAGTACATTTTAAATGAGCTACTTTTTACTTTTACTTGAGTACATTTTAGACCAGTAATTTTACTTGAACTTAAGTAAAATTGAATTGAAATAACAGTACTTTTACTTGAGTAGAATATTTTGTTACTCTTTCCGCCTCTGCTTTTCACTCTTTACACAAGCTAGTGAGATCTGATTAGAAATTAAAATAGTTTTCAAATAAACTTCAGACATTTTCCTTTTAAACTCTATCCTTAGACTGAAATCACATTTTCAAATCACTCTCAAATTGAGTCTGTGTTACTCAAGCTAGGCCACAGCACCAGAAATGACGTGGTGGTGCCAGATTCAGATCAGCAAATAATTTTATTACAGCTCAGCACAAGCTTATCTTTTGAAACCAAAGCATCAACTTCTAGGGTTTCCAACATATTTAACTTACCTATAGTTATTTCAACAACCCAATATTCAATCCAATAAGCATTATCAGAGTTTTGCAAAAGTGAGAAGAGCAAGAGCGGACGGTGATCTGGAAAGTTACTGGGATCTTTCCTTCAGGGTTTAATGTTATCAAATTCCCACAGTTACTGGGATCTTTCCTTCAGGGTTTAATGGCATTCCACCCATTTTACAATCCATGATTATTCATTATTCATTATGCACTAACATCTAGAAATTTGAATTTCTCTTGTTCTCAATTAATTTGTAGCCAGTTAAATTGCCGTATAATTTTCTAAACATAATTAAAACATTGCTGCCCATTTTCTTAATAAGTTCGACTTATTTCTTTTCTTATCATAGCTTATCATAGCTTATTTTCCTATCAATTTCATTCAACACTGTTAGTTTGCATTTCTCACACACACATCCCCCACAAAAGCCCTTAGATTTGTCTCCTCTCCTCAACAGATAACTTTCACCACAATTCACCATCCTGTTGACTCACAGCGTTTCTTTTCTTTTGGAAATCATGATATTTAATTAATTAAGTATCATATTCTGCTAGCTTCTTTGGGATTTTCCATACTGGCAGTCTGATTCTGTATCTTTTTTTGCGCGCTATTAATCTGTTGGACGTCTCCGTACAGATCTGATCTCTTCACCCAAGATCAGCCGGGCGGACACTCGCAATAGTGCCCGATTTTGTGCCCTGGTTACCTGACATGGCGGAACCAATCCAATCTAGGTATATGGTTCCCAGACCAATCTATGTCTTATTTAATCTCAGACCAATCTAGGTCTTATTTAATCGCCCACGTGATTTAAGTTAGAAAAAAATAAATTCACGCTGCATTTGCCTCAGACTCAGACTCCCCCTATGGTTTATCCCTTAGTTTCCCAAATCTTAATTTAACCAAATTCACATTAAAATTCCCAGAATTTTTTAAGTTTGTCTCTTACCAGAGTGTCCCGTTGCCACCTCGGGTTCGTTTTCTCTTATTCCAGTGGTCGGACCCTCCAGGACTCCTAGAGCAGCCGGCCCTTCTCCCTTAACCAAGGGTCCCCCCCAGCAACCGGCGTTTGAAGCTCCAACTCGGCTCGGTTTTAAGAGATCCGTGCTTTTGCATCGATATATCATTTTTGCATTGCATTACGAACTAGTTGTATATGGCTTTGTATCGCTATGTCATTTTGCGGTGCATGTTAAAACTCAATGTGCATAAAAGAGATAAGTGGTTTTGCTTTGCATCAAGAACTAGTTGTGTATGAAATTAATAAGTGCTTTTGCATCGATATGTCATTTTATGTTGCCTCAAGAACTCTTTGTGCATGAAAAAATAAATGCTTTGCTTTGTATACAAAAACTAAGTGTGCATAGGGAAAAAGTGCTTTTGCATTGTATACAAAAACTCGTGCATAACAGAGATAATTGGTTTGGCATTGCATCATGAACTACTTATGCATGGAAGAATAAGTGCTTTTGCATTGCATAGAAGAACTCGTGCTTTAAAAAAAAGGGCTTTTGCATTGCATCAAGAACTAGTTGTGCATGGAAGTAATAAGTGCGTTTGCATTGCATACAGTACTTATTGTGCATTGGAGATTTGCATTGCAACAAGAACTCGTGAATTTAAGAGATCCGTGCATTTGCATCGATATATCATTTTTGCATTTCACCAAGAACTAGTTGTGCATAGAAGAAATACGCTTTTGCATTGCATTACGAACTCATTATGCATTGAAGAGAGAAGTGCTTTCCCATTGCATAGAAGAACTCGTGTATTTAAAATATAAGTGCTTTTCATTGCAACAAGAACTCGTGCATAGAAGAAATACGTGTTTGTGCATGGAATTAAAACGTGCTTTTACGTTGTCATTTTGCGTTGCATCAAAGAGATCTTTGTGCATGGAAAAAATAAGCGTTTTGCATTATTATATAAAAACTCAATGTGCATAAGTGTTATTTAATGTGTTATTTAAGAAATAAGTGGTTTTGCATTGCAGCAAGAATTAGCTGTGCATGGAAGAGATAAGTGGTTTTGCATTGCATCAAGAACTAGTTGTGCATGGAATTTATACGTGCTTTTGCGTTGATATGTCATTTTGCGTTGCATCAAAGAGATCTTTGTGCATGGAAAAATTGCATTATTATACAAAAACTCAATGTGCATAGTGTTATTTAAGAAATAAGTGCTTTTGCATATTGCCTCAAGAACTAGTTGTCTACGGAAGAAATAAGTGCTTTTGCATATTGGCTTAAGAACTAGTTGTTCATGGGCGAAAAAATTGCGTTTGCATTGCATACAGTACTTATTGTGCATTGAAGAGATAAACTGTTGCATTGCACAACACATTCTCACTCCCAACTCGTCACATATTGGCGCTTGGTCAGTACCCTCGGCGTCACTTTTTAACGCACAGGGTACCCCTTAAGCGTCATTTTTCGGCGTCCAGGGCACTTCACTGATTCCAAGGAGAAGCCTAGGCGTCATATACAGGCGTGTTGGGCACGTGAATGTTATCATCGTGATGAAATTATTTATTGGGTTATAATTTTTCCATTATGACATGTTGGAGTGTGATTCTCAATGTAATAAGCCAGCACACTTTTATTTAAATTTATTTAATTTTATTTACGCTATTCAGACACGTTTGAAACAGCCCAACCCCACCCGCACTAAACCTGCCCATTTGCGTATTATATGATATAAAACACAGAATATAACAGACAGCAGACACACTTTATTGAAAAAGTCCGGCTATTGCAACTGTTCCGAGGCCAAACGATTGATTTCTGTGAAGAAAAGACCCAAAAGCAATCACCGTCTCCACGGTACCCCTCGGCGTCACGATATGGACGAAATGGGAACTCCATTGCTTTCAATGGAAACCCTTGGCGTCAACAGAAGCGCGTTTGAAATCGCGCTGAAGAAGTGAAGTCTCATTCAGAACACATCGCGATGTTTGGCGTCAGTTCACGTGTGCCACATGTGGGTGAGTAGTCAAATATTATGTCCTGATGTTTGATATAAAGTATGTTCTGCTTGTCGCTATCTATCAGATTATGTTCAGTCACTGCATTATATCTGTCATCTCCACTGAGGATTTGCAATTCTTTGCTTTCTAAATCAACACATCTTGCTAATAGGGTGATTGCACACTGTCACGTGACATGCTATAGACCTTTAAACAGTTGTTCATATTTAATAATAACTACCAGTGTAGTTTCAACGTGGAATTTGTAGTAGAAGCACAATAAAAAAACAACACTTGCCACGCTTTTACCACAGTAACCTTAGTTTTAATGTGATAGGTGCAGTAAAGGACAGTAACCTCAAATATTACCATGCTTTTACCACAGTAACCTTAGTTTTAATGTGATGTTTGTTGTAAATAGACAGTAACCACAACAATTACCATGCTTTAAATGCATTTTATGTAAATCCAAATATTTTAATGTAAATAGTACTTTTCCTGTATATAATGCAATATATTATATATTATGACTTTTGTTCTCTCTTTCTTTTTACCTGAAAAGACCAAAGGGCCTTCGGACTCAGTCAGCCCATTCTTGTTTGTGGAGAAATAACGGAGAAGACCAAAAGCTGCAACAGCAAATATTTGCAAAGGTATATATATATACATGTATGTGCTGGTTAGAGCCCTTTATCAAACATATTATTCAGCATTTGTTGTTACTTAAACTTATTCTTACAAATCCATGGCTCAATCAGTAAGAACATATTCTCAAAGTCTCAATAATTCACAAGATTTAACAAGTAGTCAAATTCATATGATACTCGTACATAATCCTGCAGCTTTTACTATAACTCCTGCCATTGGCTACTGCCTCAATTCCTGTACATATTTATTGTTGTTCCCTTTCTTGGAAAGTAGTCAGATGTCCACACACTGTCAGAAAGTTTATATTAAGTCCATTGTATTCTTTAAAATTATTTCAAATTGGGCTCTGTCTGTTCATGTAATGTTACATGTCTCTTCACACCTCATAACCTACGCTGTTTGCAGAGTGAAAATTCTTGCAAACACATGACATCAGATTTTCGATTATTTTGTCATACTCAGATCAGTTGCACTGTTGATAACGTCAACAAAAATCAAGTGAATTATCAACATTTTTAAACACATTCATATGATATAGCTTGCTATTAAATATATACTTTTAATAATGGGCATGCACACATATCAGTGAACTTATTACATAAATGTATTTAACATTTAATTATGCAACGCTTTTACAGAAAGAAATCCTGCAGTTATGTATAAACTGACAACATCATCATCATGTCCTGCCCTGGGCACATCAGGCAACATGGGTCCTCCAACATATTCGATCTGTGGCCACGTTCTTCACATCTTCTCATTGAACACCGGCATTCAGGTCTTCGTGAAACATCTGTATCATATCTTCCTTGGTCTTCCCTGTCTCCTGCGTCCTCCTGGTGGTGTCCACTTCACAAGTGTTTTTGGGTGTTGTTGGGTATGCATAGGATATGTCCAGTGAAGTGCACCCTTTGTTCTGACACAGTTTCTCAAAGTCTTCACGTGGAGTCTGTGGAGTCTTATGATCTCTTCAATTTATGCAGAACCAATATTCATAAACTGTACTTGATGTCTCCCTATGCCTTTATCAAAAAAGCATTAGTTCTCATCAGGAGTTTTAGTGAAGGACATATCTATTGCCATCCACTAGTTCTATCCATGCAGCGACTTTATGATGCTATAGTCCAATGTATATTTCTGCATTTGTTGTTTGTTCAAACAAATGAAGATAGTGAGAGTGAATACCTTTTGAAATCAATATTTATTCATTAAACCTTTCATCTACCTCTATGGTATCATTAATAACTACATCTATGGTATCATTATCACTACCTTTTTAATGTAACTGTAACATGAATGTATTATATAGAAGCATTTTCTTTGCCTATTTATTTTTTAATGGGAAGAAATACATTTTCAGAAAACAGAATTGCACCTCATCTCTTGGTTTGTACTTCATCATGGTAATATTTTTAAAAGTGTGTGTGTGTGTGTGTGTGTGTGTGTGTGTGTGTGTGTGTGTGTGTGTGTGTGTGTGTGTGTGTGTGTGTGTGTGTGTGTGTGTGTGTGTGTGTGTGTGTGTGTGTGTGTGTGTGTGTGTGTGTGTGTGTGTGTGTGTGTGTGTGTGTGTGTGTCTTTATCCTGGTGTGCATGTCTTTAAACTGTTTGACATTAAATATTGGAATATGCTTACAAAATTGTGTGCATTCTTAATGGTTTTGTTACATTTATTTTAATTCCAATAGTTCAGATGGTCAAGGGTGGCATAAAGAAGTTTAAAATGTATACCTATATTTATATACATACCTAAATATATATACACATAAACACACACTATAAATGTTACAAAATATGCAAAACTACCAGTGCTGTTGTAGCTTGTAGGCCATTGCATAGAAAAAGAGGTTTCTCTTTCAAATATATTTATGCATCAGTTTAACCACACACATGAGTCTTTCGTTTTAAAATGTTAGTTTTATTATTTAATTAGAATAAATAAATATTTAGCTGCCTAAATATTAAATATTTAAGGGATCCTTCAGTTGGAAAGAAATCCCCGGATGAGATCTGTCATCATTTACCATAAATGGACAGGTAAGTGTACGCCTCTGTTCAGCTGGATTGTCATTGGCTGTGACTTTATCGTAGGACTCACTGTGATTGGACAATCTTTTAACCCATATAAAACGGCGTTTCATGTTATAAAGTATGTATTGGTGTTATTATTATGTTATTTATACGTTAAGTAAGCTATAAAGTGTCGGTATGTTGTGAGAAATTACTCCTTTACCGAGAACCCAACCCTAACCCTAAGCATTGCTGCACACTTCAATGAACTACAGCGCCATATTTACCATTGCATTGATACAATGACAAAGATATATGGGTAATGTAGTTTAAAACGTTTAATAATGAAACAATAAATGTTAAGTAAATTACATCTTTAATGGACAACTGGATATCTACATATGTGCATTGTGCAAACCTTTATGACATTATGAGGGGCAGGCTAAAATTTTATATTTTACTGTGAGCATTTTAAGAAAAACATTTATGCCAGCTTTCAATATATGTCTGAAAACTGTGCCCAACATTATTTAGTAAACATAGCATAAGCAGTTGTCCTGCCGATTTTCTCTGTGATACGCTAACCAGACTTTGAGTTACAGCCATTTGAAATATGTTTTGTTTTGCTCTTCCAGGGGCCACTACTGGGTCCCTGGAGAGGAAGCAGAACAACTTACACAGATCTATTCTCCTCATCACGGACAACAAACTTTGAGTCAGATTTAAATATCTTTTAAATAAGTATTTTGTCTTTTCTATTCTAACATCATGCTTGCAGTATTTCTTGATGGGTATTGTGAGACCATCTGATGAAATACAGAAATATTTGAAAGAGATGTTGTAAAATAAAAAAATATTAATATTTCGTTTTATGGATAGACACAAATAAATATAATGGATGAACCTGCAACAACTTGCCATTATCTAGTTTCCAGTGTAAACAAAAACTATTTATATATTTACACTTCACTATTACTATTAAACATAGGGCAATGCACCGTTAAGTAAAATAACAAGAGACATTGCCAGAATTTCATCTTCACCCTGTCTCAGCGTTCCTGACATCGGTAATGTGCATGCTTTAATTTTTATTGCAGTAGTAGATGTACCAGAATTATCAATATGGATCATCTTCAGTTAATCTTGAAGTGTTTGTAATCCTTCCCTTTATTTCACTGAAAACTAAAAGTATACACAACTTTTTGGTGCATTGTTGTACCAGATATAACCAGACAAAAATTTTTACGTCTCAAGTAAAATAATCTTGGTAATTAATTAGATCACCTAAATAAACTTGTAAAATGTGTATTTACTGTACCAAACACCATACACAATATTCACCATACTTTATCGCTCAACACTTTATTGGAGGATACAGCATACAGTTGATAAAGTAGCATAAAGTCAAATGAGGTTCAAGATAAATAAAAATGCGTCTTCAAAAATACATTAACATCATATTAATCCATTCACAGCTGCTGAAGCCACACAAATGAGTTCCATATAATCCCATCCAGTGATACAGAAAACAGATTTGATATTGTGTTGGAAAATAATGATTCTTTATCACAGCTAGACTGGTTTTTGGCTCTTTCCTGTTCATGGTCCATCATTTTCTTCTTCTTCTAAACACTTTGCCCATTTATACCCTACAGTATAACTGATGAACAGAGGATGTGGTCACTGATGTTGTGTAGCTTTTTCTCAACCAGAGGAAGAAGAACATTCCAGTGTCAGGAGTTCTCCAGTCCTGGTCTAAAAGTAAAACAAAAACACAATTAAAATGAAGTTTAATGTAAAGTCAGGTTAGCCTATGTTCTGCATGATTTAAGCAGTGGTGGGTGACTCTGGCCCTAAGCATCCACTGTCCTGCATATTTAGCTCCAACCTCAAACCCACCTGTCTATAACTGTCTATAAGTAAACCTGAAGACTTTGGTTAAAAATTTCAGGTGTTCTCGATTAGGCTTGGAGGTAAACTCTTCACCTCCCCATTCTCATTTAAATTTACAAAGCAAGTCAGTACATTATATAATATACACATTGAAGCATTATGTATATAATATTGCAGCACATAATATTAGCCAAGTACTGGACAAAAACTATTTTACCCATATCAACAGAAACATTTTAAACAGCATATCTTTTAGAAAGGCATGGTCTCTTCTCTTCTGAGCTTTTATAATTGATGCTAGATTTCTTTAGTCACTTTCAAGTGCATCACTTGTGATAGCCTTAACAATGTACAAGTATTAAATACTGCAATACAAATTTCATGGTAAGGATTAAGAAATAGGTACAGAGGCACCAGACTTACCATGCTTATGAAGCACCCATGGCCATGCAGAGTTCTCAGAGAGTGGAGTTTTTGCCTCTTGTATTCCTCCTTGGCAGCACATTTGTCTTTTTCCTGTAGAATCTTCTGAAGTTTGTGCCTTCTCTTGCTATCCATCTGATAACACAAATAAAATGTGTTTTATTCAGTGGAGTATAAAGCCTTGTTTCAAGCCAAAGAACTAACCAGATATTTCACATAATTTAAAGAACATTTACTATTTGATTCCTAATATATATCACAACTCATTATCTTCCAAAGCTACCCAGAACCATCCATGGTCTACAAAACAATAGAGAAATAGCTGGAGTTTATAACAACTACATGTCTACTTTTATCTAAGACAAACAGATAGTGATAAGAACTGAAGGCCAAAAGTGTTTCAGCCTTTATGCTAAAAGGCAATAATTGTAATAATAATTGTATCAAAAAGGGAAGAAAATATATATATATATTTTTTCTCATGTTAGATAAATCCAAGAAACAGAACCTCATTTGCTCATTTTAGGAGTTATAAAAAGATTTAGACATGAATAATGGTGTGTATTTTATCAGAATAGAAAGAATGATCGGTGCTGAAATGAATAGTTATTTTTAGAGATCAACATCAAATTCTTAACTACATATTACAGCATTGCTTCAATACAAGACATACCAGTGGACTTGCAAACTTTTCTGTCTTCTTCGGGCACAAGATTGCCATGTTCCTTCCTCACCCAAAACAAAGGACTTATTCGATTAGCTTGCTTCGATATACGGTCTGGTCTTTCTTCTCTGCTGTAAAACAAGAAAGTCTCACTTACTCTTTGTGCAAATACTATTGTTTTTAAAACATCTAAAAAAAAGACAGTTACAATAAAGTTAATTTATCATATGATTCAGGAAGGCATTTGATGAGTAAATACTGATATACTAAAAATATTCTAGAAACTTTACCTGTGAAGGACTGATTGCGGCAAGATCGCTGCAAATCACTACTAGCTCATGTGAGAGTTGACTCTTAAAAGTGCTGATGAGTTTGATATTGTAGAGATCTTAAAAAAATACAAAAAAAAAGTAAAAGTAATCTGCAAGTATTCCTGCAAGACAGAAAGAAAGGGTATTTTATTACATTGCATGCAAGTTGTAAGTTTATACATAACTGCAGGATTTCTTTCTGTAAAAGCGTTGCATAATTAAATGTTAAATACATTTATGTAATAAGTTCACTGATATGTGTGCATGCCCATTATTAAAAGTATATATTTAATAGCAAGCTATATCATATGAATGTGTTTAAAAATGTTGATAATTCACTTGATTTTTTGTTGACGTTATCAACAGTGCAACTGATCTGAGTATGACAAAATAATCGAAAATCTGATGTCATGTGTTTGCAAGAATTTTCACTCTTGCAAACAGCGGTAGGTTATGAGGTGTGAAGAGACATGTAACATTACATGAACAGACAGAGCCCAATTTGAAATAATTTTAAAGAATACAATGGACTTAATATAAACTTTCTGACAGTGTGTGGGACATCTGACTACTTTCCAAGAAAGGGAACAACAATAAATATGTACAGGAATTGAGGCAGTAGCCAATGGCAGGAGTTATAGTAAAAGCTGCAGGATTATGTACAGTATCATATGAATTTGACTACTTGTTAAATCTTGTGAATTATTGAGACTTTGAGAATATGTTCTTACTGATTGAGCCATGGGATTTGTAAGAATAAGTTTAAGTAACAACAAATGCTGAATAATATGTTTGATAAAGGGCTCTAACCAGCACATACATGTATATATATATACCTTTGCAAATATTTGCTGTTGCAGCTTTTGGTCTTCTCCGTTACTTCTCCACAAGCAAGAATGGGCTGACTGAGTCCGGAAGGCCCTTTTGGTCTTTTCAGGTAAAAAAAGAAAGAGAGAACAAAAGTCATAATATATAATATATTGCATTATATACAGGAAAAGTACTATTTACATTAAAATATTTGGATTTACATAAAATGCATTTAAAGCATGGTAATTGTTGTGGTTACTGTCTATTTACAACAAACATCACATTAAAACTAAGGTTACTGTGGTAAAAGCATGGTAATATTTGAGGTTACTGTCCTTTTACTGCACCTATCACATTAAAACTAAGGTTACTGTGGTAAAAGCGTGGCAAGTGTTGTTTTTTTATTGTGCTTCTACTACAAATTCCACGTTGAAACTACACTGGTAGTTATTATTAAATATGAACAACTGTTTAAAGGTCTATAGCATGTCACGTGACAGTGTGCAATCACCCTATTAGCAAGATGTGTTGATTTAGAAAGCAAAGAATTGCAAATCCTCAGTGGAGATGACAGATATAATGCAGTGACTGAACATAATCTGATAGATAGCGACAAGCAGAACATACTTTATATCAAACATCAGGACATAATATTTGACTACTCACCCACATGTGGCACACGTGAACTGACGCCAAACATCGCGATGTGTTCTGAATGAGACTTCACTTCTTCAGCGCGATTTCAAACGCGTCTTCTGTTGACGCCAAGGGTTCCCATTGAAAGCAATGGAGTTCCCATTTCGTCCATATCGTGACGCCGAGGGTACCGTGGAGACGGTGATTGCTTTTGGGTCTTTTCTTCACAGAAATCAATCGTTTGGCCTCGGAACAGTTGCAATAGCTGGACTTTTTCAATAAAGTGTGTCTGCTGTCTGTTATATTCTGTGTTTTATATCATATAATACGCAAATGGGCAGGTTTAGTGCGGGGTGGGGTTGGGCTGTTTCAAACGTGTCTGAATAGCGTAAATAAAATTAAATAAATTTAAATAAAAGTGTGCTGGCTTATTACATTGAGAATCACACTCCAACATGTCATAATGGAAAAATTATAACCCAATAAATAATTTCATCACGATGATAACATTCACGTGCCCAACACGTCTGTATATGACGCCCTAGGCTTCTCCTTGGAATCAGTGGAGTGCCCTGAACGTCGAAAAATGACGCAAGGGGTACCCTGTGCGTTAAAGAAGTGACGCCGAGGGTACTGACCAAGCGTCAATATGTGACGAGTTGGGAGTGAGAATGTGTTGCATTGCAACAAGAACTCATGCATTTAAGAGATCCTTGCTTATGCATCGATATGTCCTTATGCATTGCATTACGAACTAGTTATGCATGGAATTAATACGGTTTTTTGCATCTCGTCAAGAACTAGTTTATCATGGAAGAAAAAAGTGCTTTTGTATTGCATATGCAAACTCATTGTGCATTGAACAGATAAGTGCATTTGCATTGCCTCCAGAACTAATTGTGCATGGAAGAAATAAGTGCTTTTGCATTGCATTACGAACTAGTTGAGCAAGGCAGAAATAAGTGATTTTGCATTGGGGCAAGTTTGGTTGTGCATGGAAGAAATACGTGTTTTTGCATTGCATCAAGCAGTAGTTGTGCATAGAAGAAATAAGTGCGTTTGCATTGCATACAGTAATTATTGTGCATTGATTGTATATCTTGGCCCAAGAATTCGTGCATTCATGAGATCCGTGCATTTGCATCGATATGTTCTTTTTTTAAATGCACGAGTTCTTCTATGCAATGCAAAACCACTTATTTCTTCCATGAACAACTAGTTTTGCATTGCAGCAAGAACTAGTTGTGCATGGAAAAAATGTGCTTTTGCATTGCATTAAGAACTAGTTGTGCATGGAAGAAATAAGTGCTTTTGCATATTGGCTCAAGAACTAGTTGTTCATGGGCGAAAAAAGTGCGTTTCCATTGCATTCAGTAATTATTGTGCATTGAAGAGATAAGCTGTTTTGCATTGCAACAAGAACTCATGCATTTAAGAGATCCTTGCTTATGCATCGATATGTCCTTATGCATTGCATTACGAACTAGTTATGCATGGAATTAACACGATTTTTTTGCATTTCGTCAAGAACTAGTTTATCATGGAAGAAAAAAGTGCTTTTGCACTGCATTAAGAACTTGTGCATGGAAGAAATAAAGTCATTTTGCATTGCATCAAAAACCACTTATTTCTTAAATAACACTATGCACATTGAGTTCTTAATGCAATGCAAAACCACTTATTTCTTAGATAATACATTCAATAAAACTATGCACATTAAGTTTTTGTATCATAATGCAAAGCCCTTATTTTTTCCATGCACAATGATCTCTTTGATGCAACGCAAAATGACATATCAACGCAAAAGCACGTATTAATTCCATGCACAACTAGTTCGTAATGCAATGCAACACCACGTATTTCTTCTATGCACAACTAGTTCTTGATGCAATGAAAAAGGACATATTGATGCAAAAGCACGGATCTCAAATGCATGAGTTCTTGTTTCAATGCAAAACAACATATCTCTTCAATCCACACTAACTAGTTCTTGATGCAATATGCAAAATCACTTATTTCTTCTATGCACGAGTTCTTGTTGCAATGAAAAGCACTTATATTTTAAATACACAAGTTCTTCTATGGAATGGGAAAGCACTTCTCTCATGAGTTCGTAATGCAATGCAAAAGCACGTATTTCTTCTATGCACAACAAGTTCTCGATGCAATGCAAAAATGATATATCGATGCAAATGCACGGATCTCTTAAATTCACGAATTCTTGTTGCAATGCAAAACAACTTATTTCCAATGCGCAATCCGTACTGTATGCAATGCAATGCAAACGCACTTAATTCTTCCATGCACAACTAGTTTTTCATTGCATAGAAGAACTCGTGCATTTAAAAAAAGTGCTTTAGCATTGCATTAAGAACTAGTTGTGCATGGAAGAAATAAGTGTGTTTGCATAGCATTGCGTGTAATTATTGTGCATTTAGTTGTATGTGTACAATAAGTGTACTTATGTGCATTGGAGATAAGTTGTTTTGAATTGCAACAAGAACTCGTGAATTTAAGAGATCCGTGCATTTGCATCGGTATATCATTTTTGCATTGCATCAAGAACTTGTTGTGCATAGAAGAAATACGTGCTTTTTCATTGCAACAAGAACTCGTGCATAGAAAAAAATACGTGGTTTTGCATATTGCATCAAGAACTATTTAGTGTGCATTGAAGAGATATGTTGTTTTGCATATTGCATCAAGAACTAGTTAGTGTGCATTGAAGAGATATGCTATTTTGCATTGCAACAAGAGCTCATGTGTGCTTTTGCATCAAAAACTAGTTGTGCATGGAAGAAATAAGTGCGTTAGAATTGCATTGCATACAGTACTTATTGTGCATTGGAGATAAGTTGTTTTGCATTGCAACAAGAACTTATTGTGCTTAGAAGAAATACGTGCTTTTGCATTGCATTACGAAATCATTGTGCATTGATGAGAGAAGTGCTTTCCCATTGCATACACTGCAAAAAGAGATGTGTTAAAAAACAACACACTGAATGTGTTGAGGGTATTTTGACACATGTTGTGTAGATATAACACAACAAGTGTGTTAAAATGAAACAGCAGTCGGCGTTTTGGCAGCCAATCACATCATGCCTCTTTCAAAAGCTTTCACCGCTTCTCACTTGTGATTACTAACCAGACGGACTTTATTTCTGTCAGAAGCTCTTATTGAGATGAACAGGATTTAGTGTTGACGAATCATTGAATGTTTGATTTGAAGTCACCAGAATCGTGATTAGTGGCTTCTTTATTTGACCTCTTGACCCTGGACTTCTTTACTTCAGCTTTTCTCTGTTTGCTGGAACTGTGTGTTTATTCATCACATTTGAAACAGCAGAAATAACAGGAGAAAAACATGATCAGATGATAATGACATCATCACATGCATTTGTTGAGCTTGGCAAGTGTTTGACCCTAAGGACCAATTGTGTACAATTACACAATTCGTCCAATTACTATAAATATATTCTTCTTTTGTAAATAATGTTTTTTATAATAATGTTGATGTCATTGTTTGCACATCTGTTTTTAGATGTTCAGTGTGTACAGAATGTTCTAGTCTATGATTCCACACAGAAACACACACACATCAGGAATCAGCTCATGAATCTCAACAATGGTGACAAACTAAAAGCTGCATGATGGGAGCCACCATACACAACTCATCCATGACTCCCAGCATGCATTGCGGCATGACACTTTTAGTTTGTCACCATTGTTGAGATTCATGAGCTGATTCTTGATGTGTGTGTGTTTCTGTGTGGTACCATAGACTAGAACATCCTGTACACACTGAATATCTACAAACAAATATCTGCAAATGACATCATTAATATAAAAGTATTAATTATAAATGAAGAATATTTTTATAGTAATTGCTCAGATATCAAACACTTGCCAAGCTCAACAAATGCATGTGATGATGTCATTATCATCTGATCATGTTTTTCTCCTGTTATTTCTGCTGTTTCAAATGTGATGAATAAACACACAGTTCCAGCAAACAGAGAAAAGCTGAAGTGAAGAAGTCCAGGGTCAAGAGCTCAAATAAAGAAGCCACTAATCACGATTCTGGTGACTTCAAATCAAACACAAGTTGACACAAGTTGTGTACCTATAACACATTAGTGTGTAAAAGGTTTCAACACACTTCTGAGTAAGAGGAATAACACATTAGACATAATGTGTAAAAGAAACGACACAGGTTGTGTGTTAAAATCAACACAACATGTGTCGTCCCTGAGCACACACACTACATGTGTTAAAATCAACACAACATGTGTCGTCCCTGAGCACACACACTACATGTGTTAAAATCAACACAACATGTGTCGTCCCTGAGCACACACACTACATGTGTTAAAATCAACACAACATGTGTTAATTTTAAACACATCTCGTTGTGTTGTTTTCAACACATCATGTTATAAAGCGCTCGACACACACCATCATAGAGCAGTGTATGCCGTGTTTATGTTCTCAAACAATCAGGCCTGTGTTAATAAAAGTTATTAATACACATTGTTTTATCAGTTGCTACATTTTAATTGAATTCAAAGTGCAAACTCTGTTAACTGTTCTCTCCTCATGAGCTTCTCTCTAAAGCAGTATTATCGGTGAGGTGTTAAATTGTGAATGATTGAGTTGATAGAGTCATAGAGTTTGAAACGTTGTGTTTTGTGTGCACATGCGTTCTGTACTCAACTACTGATTAACGGCTTAATAATTTAGTTTCACTTTATTTTTAAAGTTACTTCTGAGTATGTAATTACCTGACACAATGTCTGTGTTAAATGACACATTTATTGTGTCAAATTTGACACAACATGTGTTGTCCCTGAGCACACACACTACATGTGTTAAAAATGACACATGTTGTGTCAGTTTTAACACATCTCTTTTTAGAGTGTAGAAGAACTCGTGTATTTAAAATATAAGTGCTTTTTCATTGCATCAAGAACTAGTTAGTGTGCATTGAAGAGATATGTTGTTTTGCATTGCAACAAGAACTCATGCATTTAAGAGATCCGTGCTTTTGCATCAATAGGTCCTTTTGCATTGCATCAAGAACTAGTTGTGCATAGAGGAAATACGTGCTGTTGCATTGCATTACGAACTAGTTGAGCAAGGCAGAAATAAGTGATTTTGCATTGGGGCAAGTTTGGTTGTGCATGGAAGAAATACGTGTTTTTGCATTGCATCAAGAAGTAGTTGTGCATAGAAGAAATAAGTGCGTTTGCATTGCATACAGTAATTATTGTGCATTGATTGTGTATCTTGGCCCAAGAATTCGTGCATTCATGAGATCCGTGCATTTGCATCGCATCAATAACTAGTTATGCATGGAAGAAATAAGTGCTTTTGCATTGCATAGAAGAACTCGTGCATTTAAAAAAAGTGCTTTTGCATTGCATCAAGAACTAGTTGTGCATGGAAGAAATACGTGCTTTTACATTGCATTACGAACTCATTGTGCATTGAAGCGAGAACATTGCATAGAAGAACTCGTGTATTTAAAATATAAGTGCTTTTTCATTGCAAAAGAACTCGTGCATAGAAGAAATACGTGGTTTTGCATTGCATCAAGCACTAGTTGTGCAAAGAAGAAATAAGTGCGTTTGTGCATAGAAGAAATAGTGCATAGAAGTAGTTGTGCATAGAAGAAGTAAGTGGGGAAAGAATGGTTGTGCATGGAAGAAATACGTGTTTTTGCATTGCATCAAGCACTAGTTGTGCATAGAAGAAATAAGTGCGTTTGCATTACAGTAGTTGTGCATAGAAGAATGGTTGTGCGTGGAAGAAATACGTGTTTTTGCATTGCATCAAGCACTAGTTGTGCATAGAAGAAATAAGTGCGTTTGCATTACAGTAGTTGTGCATAGAAGAATGGTTGTGCGTGGAAGAAATACGTGTTTTTGCATTGCATCAAGCACTAGTTGTGCATAGAAGAAATAAGTGCGTTTGCATTGCATACAGTAATTATTGTGCATTTATTGTGTATCTTGGCCCAAGAATTCGTGCATTCAAGAGATCCGTGCATTTAAATCGATATGTTCTTTTGCATTGCATCAATGACTAGTTGTTCATGGAAGAAAGAAGTGCTTTTGCATTGCATCAAGCACTAGTTGTGCATAGAAGAAATAAGTGCGTTTGCATTACAGTAGTTGTGCATAGAAGAATGGTTGTGCGTGGAAGAAATACGTGTTTTTGCATTGCATCAAGCACTAGTTGTGCATAGAAGAAATAAGTGCGTTTGCATTGCATACAGTAATTATTGTGCATTTATTGTGTATCTTGGCCCAAGAATTCGTGCATTCAAGAGATCCGTGCATTTAAATCGATATGTTCTTTTGCATTGCATCAATGACTAGTTGTTCATGGAAGAAAGAAGTGCTTTTGCATTGCATCAAGATCTAGTTGAGCAAGGCAGAAAAAAGTGATTTTTGCATTGGGGCAAGAATGGTTGTGCATGGAAGAAATACGTGTTTTTGCATTGCATCAATAACTAGTTATGCATGGAAGAAATAAGTGCGTTTGCATTGCATACTGTAATTATTGTGCATTGATTGTGTATCTTGGCCCAAGAACTCGTGAATTTAGGACATCCGTGCTTTTGCATCGATACATCATTTTTGCATTGCATCAATAACTTGTTGTGCATAGAAGAAATACGTGCTTTTACATTGCATTACGAACTCATTGTGCATTGAAGCGAGAACATTTCATAGAAGAACTCGTGTATTTAAAAAATAAGTGCTTTTTCATTGCAACAAGAACTCGTGCATAGAAGAAATACGAGGTTTTGCAATGCATCAAGAACTAGTTGTGCATGGAATTTATACGTGCTTTTGCGTTAATATGTCATTTTGCGTTTGCATTGCATTGCATAGAGTACTTATTGTGCATTGGAGATACGTTGTTTTGTATTGCAACAAGAAATCGTGAATTTAAGAGATCCGTGCATTTAAATCGATATGTTCTTTTGCATTGCATCAATGACTAGTTGTTCATGGAAGAAAGAAGTGCTTTTGCATTGCATCAAGATCTAGTTGAGCAAGGCAGAAAAAAGTGATTTTTGCATTGGGGCAAGAATGGTTGTGCATGGAAGAAATACGTGTTTTTGCATTGCATCAAGAACTAGTTGTGCATGGAAGAACTATGTGCGTTCGCATTGCATACTGTAATTATTGTGCATTGATTGTGTATCTTGGCCCAAGAACTCGTGAATTTAGGACATCCGTGCTTTTGCATCGATACATCATTTTTGCATTGCATCAAGAACTTGTGCATGGAAGAACTATGTGCGATCGCATTGCATACTGTAATTATTGTGCATTGATTGTGTATCTTGGCCCAAGAACTCGTGAGTTTAAGAGATCCGTGCTTTTGCATCGATATATCATTTTTGCATTGCATCAAGAACTTGTTGTGCATAGAAGAAATACGTGCGTTTCAATTGCATAACGAACTCATTGTGCATTGAAGAGAGAACATTGCATAGAAGAACTTGTGTATTTAAAATTTAAGTGCTTTTTCATTGCAACAAGAACTCGTGCATAGAAGAAATACGTGGTTTTGCATTGCATCAAGAACTAGTTAGTGTGCATTGAAGAAAGAGCATTGCATAGAAGAACTCGTGTATTTAAAATTTAAGTGCTTTTTCATTGCAACAAGAACTCATGCATTTAAGAGATCCATGCTTTTGCATCAAAAATTAGTTGTGCATGGAAGAAATAAGTGCGTTTGAATTGCATTGCATACAGTACTTATTGTGCATTGGAGATAAGTTGTTTTGTATTGCAACAAGAACTTATTGTGCATAGAAGAAATACGTGCTTTTGCATTGCAGCAAGAACTAGTTGTGCATGAAAGAAATAAGTACTTTTGCATTGCATCAAGAACTAGTTGTGCATGGAAGAAATAAGTGCATTTGAATTGCAGTGGATACAGTACTTATTGTGCATTGGAGATAAGTTGTTTTGCATTGCAACAAGAACTTATTATGCATAGAAGAAATACGTGCTTTTGCATTGCATCAAGCACTAGTTGTGCATAGAAGAAATAAGTGCGTTTGCATTGCATACAGTAAATATTGTGCATTTTAATAAGTATCTTGGCCCAAGAATTCGTGCATTCATGAGATCCGTGCATTTGCATCAATATGTTCTTTTGCATTGCATCAATAACTAGTTATGCATGGAAGAAATAAGTGCGTTTGCATTGCATACTGTAATTATTGTGCATTGATTGTGTATCTTGGCCCAAGAACTCGTGAATTTAGGACATCCGTGCTTTTGCATCGATACATCATTTTTGCATTGCATCAATAACTTGTTGTGCATAGAAGAAATACGTGCTTTTACATTGCATTACGAACTCATTGTGCATTGAAGCGAGAACATTTCATAGAAGAACTCGTGTATTTAAAAAATAAGTGCTTTTTCATTGCAACAAGAACTCGTGCATTGAAGAAATACGAGGTTTTGCAATGCATCAAGAACTAGTTGTGCATGGAATTTATACGTGCTTTTGCGTTAATATGTCATTTTGCGTTTGCATTGCATTGCATAGAGTACTTATTGTGCATTGGAGATACGTTGTTTTGTATTGCAACAAGAAATCGTGAATTTAAGAGATCCGTGCATTTGTATCGATATATAATTTTTGCAGAACTTGTGCATAGAAGAAATTCGTGCTTTTGCATTGCATTACGAACTCATTGTGCATTGATGAGAGAAGTGCTTTCCCATTGCATAGAAGAACTCGTGTATTAGTGCTTTTTCATTGCAACAAGAACTCGTGCATAAAAGAAATACGTGGTTTTGCATTGCATTATGAACTAGTTGTGCATACACTGTAAAAAAATGCTGTAAAATAACGGTCAAATTTTGACAGTAACATGCTGTTTTCCAATAAAACAGTAATATACCGTAGAAAACAATGCAATCTGGGTAATAATTTCATTTTCGAGCAAAAGGCCAACGGGAATATACTGTGAATTAACATCAATCGAAGTCGACACACAGAGGCTGTGCTCCAAATCACACCCTATACCCTCATTCACTATTCCCTACACTAGTGTACTGGTGTAGACCACTAGACAGAGTGAACTCACACACTGATGACCACCAGCTGATATCACTGAAGGAAAGAGAAACATGAACAGAAAAAAAAGTTGATTTCATTAACTGAAGATAAAAGAAGACATCAAATCTCTGAAGATCTCAGCAGAGGAGGATTAAACAACTCCACAAACAGCATTACCAACTTCACACATTACTAACCAGACTGACTTTATTTCTGTCAGACGTCTACAGAAGCTCTTATTGAGAATTAACAGAGGTTGTGTTATGGTTTCTTTTGACGTTACCATTATGGTGATCAGTCTTTGCTTTAGTTGGGCTCTTGACCATTGAAACTAACTTTAATGTTTCTCTCACTGCTTTAATGATGTGTTTTAAATACATTTGTTATAGCACACAAAGCCAAGAGGAAACATAAGAAGATGACGTTGACTGTTTGTAAATGGTTTGTTTCACTGAGATTACTCAAGGTTTAATCTAGAATGTTGTTTTTCATTTTATTTTTTTATGGTATGCCATTTAACGGAATGAGATCAATTAGTATTACAACAATCAGATCATTTGAAGAGCATGAAAACAGTTTGTGGCCAAAACATTTTGAACATCAGTGTAATTCAGATTCACATAGAGATCTAGAATCGGTGTATGAATCTCAACAATGGTGACGAACAAAAGCTTCATGCTGCAATGCATGCTGGGTACCAGCGTTGTTCAAAATCGTCCATGACTCCCAGCATGCATTGCGGTATGAATAAATTATGCTGCTGAATAGCCTGGTTATTTCCTTTAATTCTCACTATTTACCTTTATTTTGGTGTTGTTTTGACTTTTAGTAGTGTTTTGTGAAGTTGATGAGTTGATCTGTTAATCTGTTGTGTTTATTGTCACCATTGTTGAGATTCATATGCTGATTCTTCATGTCTATGTCAGTCTAAAACTCATCGTAGATTAAATCATGAGTTAAAATCATAAGTTTAAAAAATAATTGAGTTTAAAAAATAACCTTCATAATTGATTCCTTATCACTGCTTTAAATTTTGTAGAAGTGTCACTGATTGCTATCGCATACAACGGTAAAACTATGTATTTTTGAAACAATGGATTTGTTTAGTGATTAGACTAACAAACTAAGCATCCCATTATGATTAGGTCATAAGCAAAACATAACCAGTGACACCTGTTCACACTTTTTTCATGGCTGTTTCTTGCTATAACAAATGTGTCTAAGAAACACAGATACAGCAGCCAAAGAAAATCCATTGCAAAGTCAAGGGTCAAGAGCCCAACTGAAGCAAACACTGATCACCATAATGGTGACCAAACATTATCAATTAAACATCAACACCAAAAGATCTGTTAATTCTCAATAAGAGCTTCTGTAGACATCTGACAGAAATAAAGTCAGTCTGGTCAGTAATGTGTGAAGCTGGTAATGCTGTTTGTGGAGTTGTTTAATACTCCTCTGCTGAGATCTTCAGAGATTTAATGTCTTCAGTTGATTTCATCTAAGGCTGTGGCAGTAGTTCTTTTGTTTCTCTTTCCTTCAGCGATTATGAAGGTGTTCATCACTAATTCTCAATTATCACTCAATTAATCCCTTAATTATCTCATTAACTTCAACACCGCTTCAATTACTCTAACACTCTGTAGTGTGGACACATATAAGTGTTCATTTAAAACCTAAGATTTTGCTGTGGGGTTTAAAGGGTTAAAGGGGTTAGATGAAAAAAAACCCAGAGTGAAACGTAAATTAACGGTAAGCAACTGTAAATTAATTTACGGAAAAGTACTGTAAACAGCAATCTACTGGCAACCAGAGCTGCCAGTAGATTACCGTTAAATCAAGGAAAAAACAGTAATATACTGTAAAACATAACATGATGAATAACATCAGATGAATCGAGATATGTTTACTGAAATATTAGTGAAAGTTAATAGAAAAAAGATGTGCAAAGTCAGTAACTGATAAGGAGAGTAAATATTCAAATTAACTGTGTTTATGTGTTGTTGCAGAAGGTGATATAGAAGAAATCTTAGTTGAATTAATTCGTTTTGCGGGTCACCATTGTCCTGGAGAGTAGCGCCTGTGCTTCAGTCCAGGATGAGCAGAGAAACACTGATGATATGCTGTCTGATGCTTTATTTAAAGGCAGTGGCTGTGTTTGCTGATGAAATTATGAGGTGTTTGTTGATTTGGCACATGTGCTATTGCTAATGATGAACAGCAAAGATTGAAGTTAAAGTCATATTTCTTAAGTATTTCACTACTGACACATAACATGTTTGCAGTTTATATTTATATTAAGAAATGTTCTTTTTCAGTGGATTTAATTGAAATAAGTTTACAGTACAAACACCATATAAATACGTGTTTTAAAATGAGAACTGTTTTAAGCGATCAGTTTTTCCAAATGGTAATTTCATGGTATTATTACGGTAACATACTGTAAAAAAAGAGAGCTGTAAATAAACAGTAGAGGGCTGTAAATTAACAGTACATTGCTGGCAACCACAGCTGCCAGTAGATTACCGTTATTTTACAGCACAATTTTTACAGTGTAGAATTAAAACGTGCTTTTGCGTTATGTCATTTTGCGTTGCATCAAAGAGATCTTTGTGCATGGAAAAAATAAGCGCTTTGCATTATTATATAAAAACTCAATGTGCATAAGTGTTATTTAATATGTTATTTAAGAAATAAGTGGTTTTGCATTGCATCAAGAACTAGTTGTGCATGGAAGAAATAAGTGCTTTTGCATTGCATTAAGAACTAGTTGTGCATGGAAGAAATGTGCTTTTGTATTGCATATGCAAACTCATTGTGCATTGAACAGATAAATGCTTTGGCATTGAATCCAGAACTAGTTGTGCATGGAAGAAATAAGTGTGTTTGCATTGCATTGCATGTAAATATTGTGCATTTAGTTGTATGTGTACAATAAGTGTACTTATTGTGCATTGGAGATAAGTTGTTTTGCATTGCAACAAGAACTCGTGAGTTTAAGAGATCCATGCTTTTGCATCGATATATCATTTTTGCATTGCATCAAGAACTAGTTGTTGATAGAAGAAATACGTGCTTTTGCATTGCATTACGAACTCATTGTGCACTGAAGAGAGAAGTGCTTTCCCATTGCATAGAAGAACTCGTGTATTTAAAATATAAGTGCTTTTTCATTGCAACAAAACTTGTGCATTGAAGAAATACGTGGTTTTGCATATTGCAACAAGAACTAGTTGTGCAAGGAAGAAACAAAGTGCTTTTTCATTGGGGCAAGAACTAGTTGTGCATGGAATTAATAAGTGCTCGTGCATCGATATGTAATTTTGCGTTGGCTCCAAGAACTCTCTGCATGGAAAAAATAAGTGCTATTGCACTTAAAATAAATTTTGCACAAAAACTCATTGTGCATAACAGAGATAATCGGTTTTGCACTGCATCAAGAACTAGTTGTGCATGGAAAAATCAGTGCTTTTGCAATTTGCATCAAGAACTAGTTGTGCATGGAAGAAATCAGTGCTTTTGCATATTGCATCAAGAACTAGTTATTGTGCTTTGAAGAGATGTGTTGATTTGCACTGCAACAAGAACTAGTTGTGCAAGGAATAAAGAAGTGCGTTTGCATCGATATGTCATTTTGCGTTGCCTTAAGAACTCTTTGTACATGGAAAAAAAAATGCTTCGCATACAAAAACTCAATGTGCATAAAAGAGGTAAGGGAACCCAGGTGATCCCTGGTGTTTTTCCCATTTATATAAGCTGCCATTGTTTGCACAAGCAGTGTGAGGTCAGCGGGCGTTACTTGGACTCCACAGAGCGCTTAACCTGTTGACTACTTGTCACTTTTCTCAAAACGCAGGTTAGGTCGTCTGTAATGCCAATAGGGACTGTACGGTCAACACCGGGGGCGCTAGTGCGCTGCATGCTATTTTGTCCCCCTTTCCTCGTCACCAGCGGAGACCCTTTTGAGCCCCCTAACCGCCTAAACTTCACCGTAGTCTTCATTGTCGCCCGCAGAGTGCCTTTTGAGCCCCCTAACCGCCTAAACTGCACCGTAGTCACCAAAAGGTTGCACCGCCCCCAAATTCGGCGGGGTGGTAGTCCGGCGGCCCCCGGGTCTAGATCCTGGTTTACAAGTGTGTCTTTTTGCAGTGCACGTTTTCTTTTGCTGTTTAGGAGCTTATAATTTCCTGGCGTCTCTGAATTTTAGGAAATGCATCAAAGGCTGAAGTGCCACCTGCCACTCATTCAACAGGGAGAAAGGCTGTCTGTTGTCAGTCCATTAATGGGTCATATTTCATAATCAAAATGGTATTGTGTGATAAAATCTACTGTACGCTATACAGGGGGCACAGTCAAACACAGCGAGGTACATTACAGCTATTAATTTAGCATATTTATCCTAAAATGTAACTGTGCATGAAACGCTTACAGGTGGCCATTCAAACAGATCACAGGTGGGATGGTGTTTTGGCCTTGGTTTTTTGGTGCTGATGAATTCCGGAAATGCGTTTCTGAATTTACGTTTCAGGGGCGTGAAATGCGTTTCAGGGGGCACAGTCAAACACAGTGAGGTACATTAGAGATGTTGATTATGCAGTATTAGCTTTAAAATGACATGTCCACAGACAGCATGCAGAGGCCCCGTTAAATAAGTTACAGGGTGGGATTTTTAGTGATATAATCAGTTTGTCGCTTACAGCTCCGCGAGGGAAAGGCAAATGCTTCTGAAAATCCCCATAAAGAGCAGGGTGAGACGGATCGAACGAGACCAGCCACGCTCCGGAAGTCCGCGGGAGTCCCGAGCAGCAGCCGGTCAAAGTACCCACATTCAACCGGGCGAATCTCCGGAACCGAGTCGAGATGGGGCTCCATACTCTGGGTCCCGAGGGGTGCCAAGGGTCCCCCTGCACCCGGCGTTTGAAGCTCCAACTCGGCTCGGTTTCCAGAAATGGCCGCCCAGCTGGACCGGAAGTGGCCGTATCTCTGAACCGGGAGGTCCCAGGAGCTGGGGCGGAAGGGTCCTCGGGCCCCTCTAAGACCCGTGGTTTGAAGCTCCAACTCGGCTGGACTTTCGATAAAAGCCCGGTTAAACAAACGGGAATTTTGGACAAAACGGTCTATATCTCTGCAGGGACGGTTCTCAGCGGCTCGTCCTCCGGGGTGACGAGGGGTCCCTAGGGGTTCTCCCGCCCCTGCGTCCCGAGCCTCTGGGTCGCTTCCTTCAGTGCACCCTTTCCTGTTGGGCCCTATATCTCGGTCGCGGGGCGCTGGAGGCTCAGGCCTGGGCGCGTTGGAGAGCCCCCGAGACCCTCCTTCAATCCGAGATTGGTGCCTCTAGGCGGAGCTGTAGCCGCTTGAATTTCGGGTGTCAAAATTTCCCAGAGTTGAAAAATCCAGAGAGTCCCGACTTCCACCCCCTCCGCCGCTCTCAGCCAAGCCGGGGAAGGCTCACCCTCCCCGGCCACGGTCAGATTCGCCCGCGACCCCCACCCCCGGAATGAGCGTGAATGATCGGTTTGTCGCTGTTGTGGCAAAATACCTTAATTCCATTGCATTTCTGAATAAGAGACAAACCTTAGCCAATTGTGTCTTTATAAAGATTTAATTTCTTGCAAGAAATGAATCCACAGTTGGAGCAACCATGCTCAGGGTTACCACAAGTGTGAACTGAGGAACAATAGAAGGGCCAAGCTGTTATACCCCTCAGTGTCTCAGTGTTTTTCCGTACCGAGGAAAGGTCGCCTTGAGCAAGAGGTGAGACACAATACACAAATGGTCCCCTTACTGTCTTGGAACTCATTTGAATTAAAAGCAAGAAACACAATGGTCCTTATCTGTAAAAAAGCATGTTAATTAAATATGCAGGTTTTGGGTCCCGCCCAGACAGAGTATCACCTACTCCTAATCAGCATAACTATTCAAACGCATTGATTCTAGTCAGGAACTCCAATTCCAAGAGCCATAAAAGACAAAAGGGACAACGTCTGGGCTCCCAAAGGTGGGGCCTCATTGATCTGACTAATTTAAAACATAATAGACAAAAACAGGTCTGGAAGATTAAATCTTCTGTGATTACATTTTTCCCCAACAATTTCCCCCTTTTATCATTCTTTGATAACTTGCAAAAAAGAAACATTTTAAATGTATAAATGAATGTTGTTCTTCTCAAGTAGCAAAGTCCAAGCATCGAAAAGAGCACCACGGCTTTGCTTTACTCCAGTCTTTCAGATGGCAAGATGAATTGCACACATGTATGCCCAGAAAGCTGCTCTGTTAATGAAAGGACGCCACCTCTCTGTAGATTGTGTAACTCTGATTCTGTGGGCTTGCAATAGGTTGCAATAATAAACTTGTTGTCTCAGCTCCTGAGGTGATAGCGGCAAGTGATGTTTGTGTGACCTCCGTCCGCACAGACGTGTGCCTCCTGCTCCTCTCGGTTCCTTCTCTCCGATCACTGGTGGGATCTTTCTCAGCTACCTTGATGGCGGTGTGTGCCATCAGAAGCACGACAAAAGGCCCTAGTCACCTTTTCACTCTCCATCTGTTCCTTCTGTAGTCCCGTATCACGACATCAAACATCTGGTCTGATGTTATGTAAAGGAGTCCCTTAACCTGCACACAGATTTTAGACACAGAGAGAACATTTCTTTTGCAATAATTCACAAATTATATTGATGTAAGCTATTGTTTACCCCTTCCATTAAACAGTCTCGAACAGACTCAGATTTGCTCTGTGCCTTTTCTTCTACAAAATGTTTCATAAAAATACTGTACCCCAGACAGTTTTCATTTAACTAATTCCCCCTTTGGCTGCCTGATCATCCATGCAGCCATCTAAACATAATGGTCAAAGAATTTTCGGGGTAAACAATAGCTTGCCATCACCACACCATTTTGAAAAGTGCAGCCACATCGTTTCCACAGCTGTTTCTCCGCTGTTGTGGCGAAGGTCTCCGTACTCTGTAAAGAAGTGAAAGCGTTTGTGTTTATTTCAAATATCAAAAGACATTATGGTTCCTTTGACTGTTTCTGCCTCGGCCTTCGCAATCTCATCTACCTGTTTAAATAAAATCTTTATTATTAATGTGCGCTGCGCATTCACAGATATCAACCTGGCCAGACAAGAAAATTGTGTATTGAGGAGCAGACACAGTTGAACCATTCAGAATTGGGTCCCCATCCGATATTACAATTATAAAATATGCCCAACTCCGAACTCAAAACGCAAACCTGTTCAAATTGTTACACTTTTACCTTTCATCAGCTTGCATATTTCAGTCAGGGCTACGAGCTCCAGTCTTAACCAGGCAATCTTTATCCTGATTCTTTCGTGTTTCAGTGAAAGTTAATATAAAATCTGTATTTCAAATCTGGAAGCCGGGCTAAATGAGTAAGCTCTGTTACTGCACTCCTGTCAATTTAGGGGTGTGTGATACCTTCAAAATCCAAACACACGACACCTTGTTTCTTTCAAGTGTTTTAACGACACATCACACATCCCTAGGCCAGGCCCTCAGTCACTCCTCAGAGATCAAATACATGATTAGTGTAAAGGAAGAAAAACAATCATTGATTCTCTTGAAAAATCCAAATCATCACAGACCAACTCAAACAAAACAACAACAAAAAATAAGATAGATAAAAATCCATCTAAGCGCTTTAAATCTCCATATAAACATCCTTCAGTTTGTGCTTTGCCCACAGTTCAGATGACTCCTCTGCCCATGCAGGCCGTATGTTTGAAATGCACTGATTCTCTTTTGTGCATCTGTCATGGTTGTCATTATCCTCTCTACCTCAACTTCATGTTTATATTCAGATCTAAATGCTCACAGTTTCTCACTGAACATCATATTCTTGTCAAACTTCCTCCAGTCCGTTGTTTCAACACAATTCTTTTACAAACCACCCTGTTTTTGTTAAAAATTACTGTTTCCATCAACTGCAATTCCACTCATCATATCTAACCATTTATAACATAAACCTAAATTTGTTAATGTTGAAAACTTTTCATCAAAACGACATGATTATTATTGTATTACATTCAATTAGCTCGTTCACTCATCTTTCTCTTGTGACATTATGCTTAATCATATTCGATACCCAATTCTTTATCAAAATCTTTCCAATTAATTAGGATTTTAAAGTACATTTTCCTTTCAATGTCTTGAATCTTATTTTTTCCTTATTTCCCTACCTTCATGTTCCTCCTTCTCTACATCCATAAACCTTCTCTTTGGTCTTCCTTAAACCTCCTGTATTTTCCTCAGTGCAAACCATCATCACTGTTCTCACTACTGTCCTGCACACCTCTCCTTTCATTCTTACTGTAACCCTCACACAACAGACCTGACACGTTTCCCACCCATTCCAACCTGCCTGCACACACACACTTCTTCACCTCTTTTCCCTGGAACCTCACTGTTCCACTTGGTTCCCTCTCATTCTCACACATGTATTCTGTTCTTCCTGTGACTAACCTTCATTCCTCTTCTCTCCAGAGCAAACCTTCACCTCTCTAGACTTTCGTCCACCTGCTCTCACTACAGATCACAATGTTATCCTCAAACATCATAGTCCATGTAGATTCCTGTCTGACCTCCTCTGTCAGCCTGTCCATCACCACTGCGAACAGGAAGGGGCTCGAGCCGATCCTTGATGCTGTCCCATCTTCACCGTGAAGTCCTCTGTCTCACCTACGGCACACCTTTCCACTGTCCACTGCTCTGCAGACATCCAAAATATTACTGTCCTCCATCTCAATCCCAGTCACACAGAAAGCCTCACAGCCTCTTGTTTTTTTTTGTTCTCTTACATTAATTGTAGTTCTCTAGATAAATTAATGTCCTGCCTCCATTTAATGGAGGAAACACAAAAATAAAACTTTTCATTTTAAAGTTTATATTCCTTTGTTCGCCCTCTGGCCTTTCATAATTGTGACGGATTCTCTGGATAATTTAGATAATGACTTAAGCCAATTTGTCATTTTGTCTCTGTCCTCAAGTCTATAATTTTTACGCTTACTATTTTAACTAATCCAGAGAGTAATTCAAATCCTCATCATAAATGACAAAAGTAGTCATTATTATTACCAGTAACAGACCAAGCTGGATATCAATCCACTTAAAGCTCGTCCATGTTCTGGATCATCATTTATCAGAATCACTCAGAATAATACGCTTCTTTTAAAGTCTGTCGTTTGGCTTAACCCATCTGTAGTGATAAAACACTACACTCAATCAGGGCATAAATATGAACTGCTCATTCTCAAAATTTGCTTCTACTTGGTTTCTTAATCATTTTCAAATCATGTCTGTTCACTATTAAGTTGTCTTTAGAAAAGTCAGCTGGGTTGTTTTGGTTTTGTCTACGCTTTAACATGGCCGATTACAGACACTGTGCCGTCCCTGCCTCCACAAGCAGCCTCTATCTCTCTCTCTCTCCCTTACACAGATAATCTTTTCAACAGCCTCTGAGACTTTAACTCAGAACAAACTATAATCTTTAGTTTAAATACCTTTGTTATCCAGACCTTCTTTTTTGAACTTCAAAAGCTGTCCTCATCTTAAAGCCATCACCATGTTTCCGAATGATCCTATGCCATATTTAATGACCTGCAGGATTTAAGACTATGATAGAGACATATTAGTTCAATATCACACAGTTTTACTTCTACCAATTAATACATTTTATTCTGTTCTCCATAAAATGTATGACAATTCAACATGGTCTCAGCTGGCTCTTGAATGCCCCTTACGATCATAACTTTCCCTCAGGGTGCTCCCTGGCATTCCCTGGCATTCAAACACAATAAATGCGTTTTTTTGTTTTTTTTTGGTGAGCGGTATTGAGGAACCTTGCTTTTGGGCGGACTGCTGTGTCTGTCTGGACTCTCGGCCCCTACAAAACACAGCTTCCCCCACACAATGATGCTGCTGGCCTCACAGACATCTGCTCGACTCATACACACCTCACATAGACTCCACCCTCCTTTTGGGGTGGAGTCTCAGTGTCTACGTGATTACCCTGTCTTAGGTCGCCCCCCGCCGGCCAAAAGGGGATCTTACCCGTCTTTGGGAAAATCACTCGTGCCCGCTGCCCGCCTTGAGATCTTTGACCCTCAACAGGATCAGCTGTGTTTTGGAACTTTGTGGAAAGTGCATTCAAGAGTCATCAGAGCCATCTGGTCTTCTTACTATTCTGCCCTCACAATGGCGTCTCTCTTCCCAAAGTTAGACAGATAGATAAACTCCTTCAACACGTAGGCTTGTGGGAGAATGTTGCTTTATTCCACACCACGATGAAAATGTTGAAACAGAGTGAAACTACAGAAAGGAGATGTAAATGATTGAGCTGCTTAATTATCTCCAACAACATAACACTAATATAAATTAACTGTATATAGTACTTAAATGTCAAAATGTTGCACTACATAGCTTTATAAATAGTAAATATAATAAATAGAATACAAATGAATCGTAAACTAACAGACAATGCTTTCTACAGCGGATCATAAGATGAATGGCTGCTTCAAGTTTCTTCTGTGTTGAACTAACTTTAACTGATGCAATTAACTGAATTTAACTGTCATGGAATGTTACTATGGCAACCATTTTTTAAAAGAAAGCTACATGACTAGACATTGGAATCAATAGCAGACACTAAATAGATGATCCAGAACACTCCCCGCCTGGCATCCGTAGGATGTCATGACTGAACTGACATGGGATCATCCATCTCTGAAGGCAAGAGGAGAACTATGTCTGAGATGGGACGTAAGTAGACCTTTGGTATTCCGTCCTTTATTGTCCTAAAGTTAACCTTCCTGACTCTTCCATCGTTTCCTGGAAAATTCTTTAGTATAATGCCCATGGGCCAGTCATTTCTTTTAGCTTGACTTTCCTTGAGCAGGACTACATCTCCATGTTGAAGGTTACGTTCTTCTCTTTGCCATTTTCTGCGATTTTGAAGAGTGTTTAAATACTCCCTCCTCCATCGATGCCAAAAGGTGTTGGCTAAACTCTGAACTTGTCTCCACTGGCGGATGTAGAGGTCCTTTTCATTAAAGTTTCCATTTATTGAACATTTTCTCGGACAGAGGGGCGTCCCAGTCACATTCCTCCATGGTGAGCTCCCTGAGCAAAGATCTGCCTTTAATTATTACAGGTGCTGCAAATCCAAATGGATCAAATAGACTGTTAACTGTAGACAAGATTCCACGTCTTGTGTATGGTTTCTCATCATCTGACACCTGAAAGGTGAAGTTGTCTTTTTGAAACATCCCAGCTAACTCCTAAACTTCTCTGCATATGGGGAAAGTCAGAAGCAAGGTTTAAGTCTTTCAGGTTCTTTGCTAAATCTTCTTGAGGGAATGCTCTCATTACTTCAACTTTGTTTGAGGCTATCTTATGTAGGCGTAAATTTTAAGCTGCAAGCATGGCTTGGGCATTTCTTAGGAGTGTGATAGCTTCTTCTTCTGTAGGTAATGATACCAGGGCATCATCGACATAAAAGTTCCTCTCAATGATCTATCTTGCCTCTGAACCATGTTCCTTTTCTTCTTCTAGGGCAGCTTTCTTGAGCCCGTACATGGCCACAGCTGGTGAAGGACTGTTGCCGAAGACATGCACTCGCATTCTGAATTCTACAACTTCATTTTCTAGGTCATTATTACGGTACCAAAGGAAACGCAAGAAGTTACAGTGGTCTTCTCTGACTACAAAGCAATGAAACATTTGCTGGATGTCAGCTGTTATGGCAACCTGTTCTTTCCTAAAGCGTAGCAACACTCCAAGTAGGCTGTTGTTCATGTTGGGCCCAGTAAGGAGGACACTGTTCAAAGACACTCCACGATATTGAGCACTAGAATCAAAGACGACCCTAATTTGACCTGGTTTTGTGGATGATACACCCCAAAGATTGGAAGGTACCAGCACTCTTCGTTTTCAGAAAGAGGTGGTGCAAGTTCTGCATGCTTATTTTCAAAAATCTTAGCCATGAAGTCCAGAAAGTGGTCCTTCATGTGTGGGTGTTTTTTCAACATGCGTGTGAGTGAATGGAGACGGTTACTTGCTTGTTGTCTGTTATTAGGAAGTCTTTGATGTGGACTGCGAAAGGGAAGTGGAGCAACCCAGCTGTTTGATTCATCTTGAAAGACTTCTTTTTGCATCATCTTCAGAAAGACGAGATCTTCCATTGATGGAGCTAGTTTTCACATCATCTTTTGTGGACTGGAAGACATCACTTGTATTGCTCTTTGTGTGCATTGTCGCAAGTTTTGTTTCAAAGATGGGGCCAGTGAAGTCAGATGCTCATCGTAGTTAAAAAACTTCTCTTTGATTTGGATATTGTTTTCGCAGGGTCTCATTAAGCTGGGCGTCCATTCATGAAAATGTTTGTCTTGAAAGCATTAACTTCAAATGGTTTGTGGGCTCCATCCAGACAGACATCTCCTACTATTACCCATCCCAAAGCTAACTTCTGAGCAAAAGGAGCATGTTGAGGACCATTGTTCTGTTCAAGTACTTTGTGCACTTCAATGATGTCTCTTCCAAGAAGGATAAGAATCTCAGCCTCGGGGTCAAGTGGCGATATCTTATGAGCTATTGATTTGAGGTGAGTATGGTTCCAAGCGGCATCGGGAGTAGGGATCTCAGCTCTTTTGTCAGGTAGTTCATTACACTCAATAAGAGTGGGAAGTGTGAAACTGGCACTGTTGTTGACTGATTCTACAATGAAACCCTTTGCTCTGCGTCCTAAGATTTCTGATGTACCTGCACATGTCTTCAGTGTGTAAGGAGATTCATGGTAAGTGACATCAAATTTGTCAAAGAAAGTGG
Source organism: Gobiocypris rarus (assembly GCA_023029165.1). Lineage (NCBI taxonomy): Eukaryota > Metazoa > Chordata > Actinopteri > Cypriniformes > Gobionidae > Gobiocypris > Gobiocypris rarus. The sequence goes on from CM040923.1 coordinate 9,997,563, forward strand.
ATTTTGCTAAAGACTTGTTACTCTGGTCGTCTAGAATAGCGTAGGCTTTCAACTTTATTTGAGGATGATCTTTATAACAAATGTTAACTAGGCAGATCTTGGAGCAGGATCTTCCTCTGAAACCATTCCCACAGACCTTTGTGCAGCTGGATGTGGCGATAGTTCTTATGGGTTCTTCGTCATCCTCCCGCCATAGTGTATCACAGGGCTGATATTTTCATTTTTAGACCAGGAGCTGGACCAGGATGAAGGGCAGCTATGTGCTTTTCACTGTCACATTCTGAACACCGAATGGTTATGGTACAGTTCTTGGCCTGGTGGGATGTTGAAGAACAGCAGCGGAAACATATAGAGTTTTCCCTTAAAAAGGCTTTGCGCCCATCTATGTGTGTTTTCCCCTAAATCCTCTGCATTTGTGGAGGGGGTGAGGTTTCTGGTGAATTGGACACTGTTTGTTGAAGTCTTCTACCACCAGCTTAGATTTTCCTGTAGGAATTGCATGCTCTACATCAGTCTTGTGCACAGCAACAGGTAGCCTTTTTTCTCTGAAAGAAAACTTCTGTCCTGTTGGTAGCATTGTGTTTGGTGCATTTAATTTAAAACTGGGGTCATTTCTCATATGAGCCTCGTTCCTGATGAAGGTGGAGAAAAATGAGAAGGAGGAAGCTAACATTGTTTTCTTGTTTATACCTGGACCCTTGTTGCATCCACTTCTCCTGGAGGGCAAAGGCAACTTCTCAAGAACAGGGGCGATGCCTCGTGCAGTGTCCAGGTATGACAGTCCAGGTAAGTATCCTTCCATTTTGGCAGACTCAATCTCTGACAATAAATCTGCTAGTTCTCTGAGACTTTGTGGGTCTTTATTACAGATTCTGGGAAAGCGGTCAATTTTATTTAGGAGTGCTGACTCAATAGCTTCAGCAGAGCCATAGCACTGCTCCAGTCTTTCCCAAATCCTACTGAGTCCTACGGCAGGATAGTTAATATGAACTGACCTTATTCGGAGCATGTTCAGACGATCCTGGACCGAGCCACTTAGTTAGTAAGTCAAGCTCTTCACAAGGTTTTAAGTCAAGGTCTTCTATAGCATTTGTGAATGTTGATTTCCATGCCCAGTAATTCTCTGGCTTGTCATCAAACTTTATGAGACCAGCAGTAAGTAGGTCTCTGCGTGCTAGGAATTTGGCTAAATGTAAGATCTCTGAGTTTTCAGGTTTTGCAGCATGTGGCTCATTTGAGGTCCAGCAGTTTGATGGCTGAGAGGAATGAGGTATTGTATCTTGACTATTTGCTTCTTTTCCAGGTACTCTGATAGGTTGAAAACTGTCATGTCCCAGATAGCAAAATTGTTCCGGGCCTTTTATGGCCCAAACACTGTCTTTGTTTTGGCAATCATACCGCCAGGAATGCAGGGCCAAAACCGGCCCGAACAGTTTTGCCAAAAGCACACCAGAAAGATGCCAATGCCTTACCAGACAAGAGCCAGAAGACCCTAAATTGGCCAATATTTATGCCATAATATCGCCAACGTCTTTGACCCTAGAGGCGAACGTTGAAAAGACGTCCACTGAGGAGCCAGAATGAAAGTTTTTATGACGTCTGTTTTGGACATGATCTGCACGTCTGATATAGACGTTCATGGAACCTCAAGGTTAAACAGTTCAAATGTGCTCATTGTGGACATATATTCCTTTTGTAATTGCAAATCAACTCACAGACAGTGTGTGTTTGTCCAAAATCATGAAAATAAAAGAAACTTAGCTCACACCTTTAGACACTTTAGGCAACTTAGCATCTGTAATTCACACATCTTTGGATCGTGAGAGAAACCAGACCTGAAGGAAAGACTCTCTGGCTCAGGACTCAATCCAGGATCTTCTTGCTGAGGAGCCAGTGTTTCCCACTGATACACTGGTGCTGCCCTTAATAACAGATATAAGAGACACTTTGACTATTTCTGTCAGACGTCTACAGAAGCTCTTACTGAGAGTTAACAGAGGTTTAGATGTTGATGATTTATGGTTCATTTGAAGTCACCATTGTGGTGGGAAGCGTTTGCTTTAGTTGGGCTCTTGGTCCCTGTAGTTGTGTTAGCTTTCCTTTGGCTGCTGTAACTGTGTCTGTGGAACACAATAGTTGTGGCTGAGCAAGCAAAGACAAAGTGACATCAGGTGTTGTCAGCTCCTCGTTGATGATCACTAAATCATCACAAAGTGAGCGTCTGATTTTTGTTTATTTATTGTTTGGCACAATTGTAATTTTCTTATAGCTACTATACCTTTGTGAAACTGCAGAATTGGTACCAATAGCATTATATTGTTCAATTATCCAGAAGAATGACAAAAAAAGTATGTGCACCCAACATTTTGAGCAAACATTTCACAAGGTCACACACAGACATCAATATTTGGCCTATGATTCACAACAACGGTGACAAGTTTCATGCTGCAATGCATGATGGGTGGCTTCATAGTGCAAAACTCATGCTTGATTCCCAAGCTTTTTTGATTTGATTGTCACCGTTGTTGTGAATCATAGGCCAAATCTTGATCTCGGTGTGTGACTTTGTGAAATATTTGCTCAAAATGCTGGGTGCACATACTTTTTTTGGGGGGGTCATCCTTCCAGATAATTGATCCTTTTAATACTATTGGTGCCAATACCACAGTATCACAGGTTATTGTGGACAAATTACTATTGTATCAAACAAGAACAAAAAACTTAAAATACAACATCAGATGCTCTCTTTCATCAACAAGAAGCTGACAACACCTGATGTCACTTTATCTTTGCTTGCTCAGCCACAACTATTGTGTTTCACAGACACAGTTACAGCAGCCAAAGAAAAGCTAACACAACTACAGGGACCAAGAGCCCAACTAAAGCAAACGCTTCCCACCACAATGGTGACTTCAAATGAACCATAAATCATCAACATCTAAACCTCTGTTAACTCTCAGTAAGAGCTTCTGTAGACGCCTGACAGAAATAGTCAAAGTGTCTCTTATATCTGTGATTAAGGGCAGCACCAGTGTATGAGTGGGAAACACTGGCTCTCACAGCAAGAAGATCCTGGATTGAGTCCTGAGCCAGAGAGTCTTTCCTTCAGGTCTGGTTTCTCTCACGATCCAAAGATGTGTGAATTACAGATGCTAAGTTGCCTAAAGTGTCTAAAGGTGTGAGCTAAGTTTCTTTTATTTTCAAGATTTTTGAAAAACACACTGTCTGTGAGTTGATTTGCAATTACAAAAGGAATATATGTCCACAATGAGCACATTTGAACTGTTTAACCTTGAGGTTCCATGAACGTCATATCAGACGCAGATCACGCCCAAAACAGACGCCATAAAAACTTTCATTCTGGCTCCTCAGTGGACGCTCTTTTCAACATTCCTAGAGTCAAAGACGTTGGCGATATTATGGCATAAATATTGGCCAATTTAGGGTCTTCTGGCTCTTGTCTGGTAAGGCATTGGCATCTTTCTGGTGTGCTTTTGGCAAAACTGTTCGGGCCGGTTTTGGCCCTGCATTCCTGGCGGTATGATTGCCAAAACAAAGACAGTGTTTGGGCCATAAAAGGCCCGGAACAATTTTGCTATCTGGGAAATGACGTGGTGGTGCCAGATTCAGATAAGCAAATAATTTTATTACAGCTCAGCACAAGCTTATCTTTTGAAACCAAAGCATCAACTTCTAGGGTTTCCAACATATTTATCTTACCTATAGTTATTTTAACAACCCAATATTCAATCCAATAAGCATTATCAGAGTTTTGCAAAAGTGAGAAGAGCAAGAACATATTTATTATAATCTTATTGTTATTTCATTATTTTCTTAGACAGAGTTTAAATCTCATCTCTGTTACTTTCTTTTTGCTGGATTTTACTCACAGATTTTAGTGTGGTGGCCTCATTTGTCACACCTTCGACACCTTATGGGTGAGTGGACACAGCCCTGCTGACCACAATTAAAACCCTCTGTGTCATTCAGCAATTCATGGTATCTTTCATCTGCTCCTCAACAGATAATTATTTTCTTAGACAGAGTTTAAATCTCATCTCTGTTACTTTCTTTTTACTGGATTTTACTCACAGATTTTAGTGTGGTGGCCTCATTTGTCACACCTTCGACACCTTATGGGTGAGTGGACACAGCCCTGCTGACCACAATTAAAACCCTCTGTGTCATTCAGCAATTCATGGTATCTTTCATCTGCTCCTCAACAGATAATTATTTTCTTAGACAGAGTTTAAATCTCATCTCTGTTACTTTCTTTTTACTGGATTTTACTCACAGATTTTAGTGTGGTGGCCTCATTTGTCACACCTTCGACACCTTACCAACATTGCTGCCCATTTTCTTAATAAGTTCGACTTATTTCTTTTCTTATCATAGCTTATCATAGCTTATTTTCCGATCAATTTCATTCAACACTGTTAGTTTGCATTTCTCACACACACATCCCCCACAAAAGCCCTTGGATTTGTCTCCTCCTCAACAGATAACTTTCACCACTCTCATCCTGTTGACTCACAGCGCTTTTCTTTTTGGAAATCATGATATTTAATTAATTTCTCTATATCCCCATACATATCTGGCCATATACTTTTCTCATTTGACAAAATACCGTGTATTATATTCTGCTAGCTTCTTTGGGATTTTCCATACTGGCAGTCTGATTCTCAAAAATTCGTTGTGCATAACAGAGATAATCGGTTTTGCATTGCATCAAGAACTAGTTGTGCATGGAAAATCAGTGCTTTTGCAATTTGCATCAAGAACTAGTTGTGCATGGAAGAAATACGTGCTTTTGCATATTGCATCAAGAACTAGTTATGGTGGATTGAAGAGCTATGTTGTTTCGCATTGCAACAAGAACTAGTTGTGCAAGAAAGAACTAAGTGCTTTTGCATCGCATCAAGAACTAGTTGAGCAAGGCAGAAATAAGTGATTTTGCATTGGGGCATGAATAGTTGTGCATGGAAGAAATCCACTTATTTTTTCCATGAACAACTAGTTTTTGATGCAATGCAAAAGGACTTTATTTCTCCCATGCACAAGTTCTTAATGCAATGCAAAAGCACTTTTTTCTTCCATGATAAACTAGTTCTTGACTAAATGCAAAAATCGTATTCATTCCATGCATAACTAGTTCGTAATGCAATGCATAAGGACATATCGATGCATAAGCAAGGATCTTTTAAATGCATGAGTTCTTGTTGCAATGCAAAACAGCTTATCTCTTCAATGCACAATAAGAACTCGTGAATTTAAGAGATCCGTGCTTTTGCATCGATATATCATTTTGCATTGCATCAAGAACTAGTTGTGCATAGAAGAAATATGTGCTTTTGCATTGCATTACAAACTCATTATGCATTGATGAGAAGTGCTTTCCCATTGCACAGAAGAACTCGTGTATTTAAAATATAAGTGCTTTTTCATTGCAACAAAACTCGTGCATTGAAGAAATACGTGGTTTTGCATATTGCAACAAGAACTAGTTGTGCAAGGAATAAAGAAGTGCTTGCATCGATATGTCATTTTGCGTTGCCTTAAGAACTCTTTGTGCATGGAAAAAAAATGCTTTGCTTTGTATACAAAAACTCAATGGGCATAAAAGAGGCAGGGAACCCAGGTGATCCCTGGTATTTTTCCCATTCATATAAGCTGCCATTGTTTGCACAAGCAGTGTGAGGTCAGCGGGCGTTACTTGGACTCCACAGAGCTCTTAACCTGTTGACTACTTGTCACTTTTCTCAAAACGCAGGTTAGGTCGTCTGTAATGCCAATAGGCACTGTACGGTCAACACCGGGGGCGCTAGTGCGCTGCTATTTTGTCCCCATTTCCTCGCGTCAGCGGAGACCCTTTGAGCCCCCTAACCGCCTAAACTGCACCGTAGTCACCAAAAGGTTGCACCGCCCCCAAATTCGGCGGGGTGGTAGTCCAGCGGCCCCCGGGTCCAGATCCCGGTTTGCAGGGTTCTAGGCGGGTCACAAGTATGTCTTTTCGCAGCGCACAATTCTCCCCGCTTTGGATCAGATTGACCTTTCAGGAAGGCCTTTCACTCGTTGAGCGCAAGAGGCCTCCATGAGAGATTTAAACAAAGCAGGCAGAAAAAAATTTCCCTGGGTTCCAGCGACTGCCCTCCTGATATGTCGTCCCGGGGGCCCAGGACCACGGGCAGGCGAAGTTTGGGGCCCGTGGGAGCCCCGGGGGCCGAACGGAGGCCACCGACAGGTGCAACTTGCGCCAATCGTTTCACCGGTGTTTTCGTGGCGGTGGTGGTCCGATCGCCCCGACTCGCGTGACGCTGCCTCGCCACGGGGTCCATACAGAGAATCCATTGAAACAAGCTGTGCTCGGTCGGCGGGAAATACCGGGGGTCAAAAGGTCGCACCGCCCCCAAATTCGGGCGGGTGGTAGTCCGCGGCCCCGGTCTAGATCCTGGTTTACAAGTGTGTCTTTTGCAGTGCACTTTTTCTTTTGCTGTTTAGGAGCTTATAATTTCCTGGCGTCTCTGAATTTTAGGAAATGCATCACAGGCTGAAGTGCCACCTGCCACTCATTCAACAGGGAGAAAGGCTGTCTGTTGTCAGTCCATTAATGGGTCATATTTCATAATCAAAATGGTATTGTGTGATAAAATCTACTGTACGCCATACAGGGGGCACAGTCAAACACAGCGAGGTACATTACAGCTATTAATTTAGCATATTTATCCTAAAATGTAACTGTGCATGAAACGCTTACAGGTGGCCATTCAAACAGATCACAGGTGGGATGGTGTTTTGGCCTTGGTTTTTTGGTGCTGATGAATTCCCGGAAATGCGTTTCTGAATTTCGTTTCAGGGGGCACAGTCAAACACAGTGATGTACATTAGAGATGTTGATTATGCAGTATTAGCTTTAAAATGACATGTCCACAGACAGCATGCAGAGGCCCCGTTAAATAAGTTACAGGGTGGCGTTTTTAGTGATATAATCAGTTTGTCGCTTACAGCTCCGCGAGGGAAAGGCAAATGCTTCTGATAATCCCCATAAAGAGCAGGGTGAGACGGATCGAACGAGACCAGCCACGCCCGAAGTCCGCGGGAGTCCCGAGCAGCAGCCGGTCAAAGTACCTACATTCAACCGGGTGAATCTCCGAACCGAGCAGAGATGGGGCTCCATACTCTGGGTCCCGAGGGGTACCAAGGGTCTCCCCCCCTGCACCCTGCCTTTGAAGCTCCAACTCGGTTCGGTTTCCGAGAAATGGCCGCCGAAAGCTGGACCGAAGTGGCCGTATTCTGAACCGGGAGTTCCCAGGAGCTGGGGACGGTGGGGACGGAAGGGTCCCTGTGGCCCTCTAAGACCCCGTAGTTTGAAGCTCCAACTTGGCTGGACTTTCGATAAAAGCCCGGTTAAACAAATGGGGATTTTGGACAGAACAAACGGGAATTTTGAATGATCGGTTTGTCGCTGTTGTGGCAAAATACCTTAACTCCATTGCATTTCTGAATAAGAGACAAACCTTAGCCAATTGTGTCTTTATAAAGATTTAATTTCTTGCAAGAAATGAATCCAAAGTTGGAGCAACCATGCTCGGGGTTACTACAAGTGTGAACTGAGGAACAATAGAAGGCCCAAGCTTTTATACCCTCAGTGTCTCAGTTTTTTCCGTGCATCGAGGAAAGGTCGCCTTGAGCAAGAGGTGAGACACAATACACAAATGGTCCCCTTACTGTCTTGGAACTCATTTGAATTAAAAGCAAGAAACACAATGGTCCTTATAAATAAAAGCATGTTAATTAAATATGCAGGTTTAGGGACCCGCCCAGAGAGAGTATCACCTACTCCTAATCAGCATAACTATTCAAACGCATTGATTCTAGTCAGGAACTCCAATTCCAAGAGCCATAAAAGACAAAAGGGACAACGTCTGGGCTCCCAAAGGTGGGGCCTCATTGATCTGACTCATTGAAAACATAATAGACAAAAACAGGTCTGGAAGATTAAATCTTCTGTGATTACATTTTTCCCCAACAATTTCCCCCTTTTATCATTCTTTGATAACTTGCAAAAAAGAAACATTTTAAATGTATATATGAATGTTGTTCTTCTCAAGTAGCAAAGTCGAAAAGAACGAAAAGAGCACCACGGCTTTGCTTTGCTCCAGTCTTTCAGATGGCAAGATGAATTGCACACATGTACGCCCAGAAAGCTGCTCTGTTAATGAAAGGACGCCACCTCTCTGTAGATTGTGTAACTCTGATTCTGTGGGCTTGCAGTAAGTTGCAATAATAAACTTGTTGTCTCAGCTCCTGAGGTGATAGCGGCAAGTGATGTTTGTGTGACCTCCGTCCGCACAGACGTGTGCCTCCTGCTCCTCTCGGTTCCTTCTCTCCGATCACTGGTGGGATCTTTCTCAGCTACCTTGATGGCGGTGTGTGTCATCAGAAGCACGACAAAAGGCCCTAGTCACCTTTTCACTCTCCATCTGTTCCTTCTGTAGTCCCGTATCACGACATCAAACATCTGGTCTGATGTTATGTAAAGGAGTCCTTTAACCTGCACACAGATCTTAGACACAGAGAGAACATTTCTTTTGCAATAATTCACAAATTATATTGATGTAAGCTATTGTTTACCCCTTCCATTAAACAGTCTCGAACAGACTCAGATTTGCTCTTTGCCTTTTCTTCTACAAAATGTTTCATAAAAATACTGTACCCCAGACAGTTTTCATTTAACTAATTCCCCCTTTGGCTGCCTGATCATCCATGCAGCCATCTAAACATAATGGGTCAAAGAATTTTTGGGGTAAACAATAGCTTGCCATCACCACACCATTTTGAAAAGTGCAGCCACATCGCTTTCCACAGCTGTTTCTCCGCTGTTGTGGCGAAGGTCTCCGTACTCTGTAAAGAAGTGAAAGCGTTTGTGTTTATTTCAAATATCAAAAGACATTATGGTTCCTTTGACTGCTTCTGCCTCGGCCTTCGCAATCTCATCTACCTGTTTAAATAAAATCTTTATTATTAATGTGCACTACGCATTCACAGATATCAACCTGGCCAGACAAGAAAATTGTGTATTGAGGAGCAGACACAGTTGAACCATTCAGAATTGGGTCCCCATCCGATATTACAATTATAAAATATGCCCAACTCCAAACTCAAAACGCAAACCTGTTCAAATTGTTACACTTTTACCTTTCATCAGCTTGCATGTTTCAGTCAGGGCTACGAGCTCCAGTCTTAACCAGGCAATCTTTATCCTGATTCTTTCGTGTTTCAGTGAAAGTTAATATAAAATCTGTATTTCAAATCTGGAAGCCGGGCTAAATGAGTAAGCTCTGTTACTGGACTCCTGTCAATTTAGGGGTGTGTGATACCTTCAAAATCCAAACACACGACACCTTGTTTCTTTCAAGTGTTTTAACGACACATCACACATCCCTAGGCCAGACCCTCAGTCACTCCTCAGAGATCAAATACATGATTAGTGTAAAGGAAGAAAAACAATCATTGATTCTCTTGATAAATCCAAATCATCACAGACCAACTCAAACAAAACGACAAAAAAAATAAGATAGATAAAAATCCATCTAAGCGCTTTAAATCTCCATATAAACATCCTTCAGTTTGTGCTTTGCCCACAGTTCAGATGACTCATCTGCCCATGCAGGCATGTTTGAAATGCACTGATTCTCTTTTGTGCATCTGTCATGGTTGTCATTATCCTCTCTACCTCAACTTCATGTTTATATTCAGATCTAAATGCTCCCAGTTTCTCACTGAACATCATATTCTTGTCAAACTTCCTCCAGTCCGTTGTTTCAACACAATTCTTTTACAAACCACCCTGTTTTTGTTAAAAATTACTGTTTCCATCAACTGCAATTCCACTCATCATATCTAACCATTTATAACATAAACCTAAATTTGTTAATGTTGAAAACTTTTCATCAAAACGACATGATTATTATTGTATTATCACTCATCTTTCTCTTGTGACATTATGCTTAATCATATTCGATACCCAATTCTTTATCAAAATCTTTCCAATTAATTAGGATTTTAAAGTACATTTTCCTTTCAATGTCTTGAATCTTCTTTTTCCTTATTTCCTACCTTCATGTTCCTCCTTCTCTACATCCATAAACCTTCTCTTTGGTCTTCCTTAAACCTCCTGTATTTTCCTCAGTGCAAACCATCATCACTGTTCTCACTACTGTCCTGCACACCTCTCCTTTCATTCTTACTGTAACCCTCACACAACAGACCTGACACGTTTCTCCACCCATTCCAACCTGCCTGCACACACACACTTCTTCACCTCTTTTCCCTGGAACCTCACTGTTCCACTTGGTTCCCTCTCATTCTCACACATGTATTCTGTTCTTCCTGTGACTAACCTTCATTCCTCTTCTCTCCAGAGCAAACCTTCACCTCTCTAGACTTTCGTCCACCTGCTCTCACTACAGATCACAATGTTATCCTCAAACATCATAGTCCATGTAGATTCCTGTCTGACCTCCTCTGTCAGCCTGTCCATCACCACTGCGAACAGGAAGGGGCTCGAGCCGATCCTTGATGCTGTCCCACCTTCACCGTGAAGTCCTCTGTCTCACCTACGGCACACCTTTCCACTGTCCACTGCTCTGCAGACATCCAAAATATTACTGTCCTCCATCTCAATCCCAGTCACACAGAAAGCCTCACAGCCTCTTGTTTTTGTTTTGTTTTGTTTTTTTGTTCTCTTACATTAATTGTAGTTCTCTAAATAAATTAATGTCCTGCCTCCATTTAATGGAGGAAACACAAAAATAAAACTTATCATTTTAAAGTTTATATTCCTTTGTTCGCCCTCTGGCCTTTCATAATTGTGACGGATTCTCTGGATAATTTAGATAATGACTTAAGCCAATTTGTCATTTTGTCTCTGTCCTCAAATCTATAATTTTTACACTTACTATTTTAACTAATCCAGAGAGTAATTCAAATCCTCATCATAAATGACAAAAGTAGTCATTATTATTACCAGTAACAGACCAAGCTGGATATCAATCCACTTAAAGCTCGTCCATGTTCTGGATCATCTTTTATCAGAATCACTCAGAATAATACGCTTCTTTTAAAGTCTGTCGTTGGCTTAACCCATCTGTAGTGATAAAACACTACACTCAATCAGGGCATAAATATGAACTGCTCATTCTCAAAATTTGCTTCTACTTGGTTTCTTAATCATTTTCAAATCATGTCTGTTCACTATTAAGTTGTCTTTAGAAAAGTCAGCTGGGTTGTTTTGGTTTTGTCTACGCTTTATAACATGGCCGATTACAGACACTGTGCCGTCCCTGCCTCCACAAGCAGCCTCTCTCTCTCTCTCTCTCTCTCTCTCTCTCTCTCTCTCTCTCTCTCTCTCTTACACAGATAATCTTTTCAACAGCCTCTGAGACTTTAACTCAGAACAAACTATAATCTTTAGTTTAAATACCTTTGTTATCCAGACCTTCTTTTTTGAACTTCAAAAGCTGTCCTCATCTTAAAGTCATCACCATGTTTCCGAATGATCCTATGCCATATCTAATGACCTGCAGGATTTAAGACTATGATAGAGACATATTAGTTCATTATCACACAGTTTTACTTCTACCAATTAATACATTTTATTCTGTTCTCCATAAAATGTATGACAATTCACAGCATGGTCTCAGCTGGCTCTTGAATGCCCCTTACGATCATAACTTTCCCTCAGGGTGCTCCCTGGCATTCCCTGGCATTCAAACACAATATATGCGTTTTTGGTTTTTTGGTGAGCGGTATTGAGGAACCTTGCTTTGGGCGGACTGCTGTGTCTGTCTGGACTCTCGGCCCCTACAAAACACAGCTTCCCCACACAATGATGCTGCTGGCCTCACAGACATCTGCTCGACTCATACACACCTCACATAGACTCCACCCTCCTTTTGGGGCGGAGTCTCAGTGTCTACGTGATTACCCTGTCTTAGGTCGCCCTCGCCGGCCAAAAGGATCTTACCCGCCTTTGGGAAAATCACTCGTGCCCGCTGCCCGCCTTGAGATCTTTGACCTCAACAGGATCAGCTGTGTTTTGGAACTTTGTGGAAAGTGCATTCAAGAGTCATCAGAGCCATCTGGTCTGCTTACTATAGGTAGAACATGGAGACAGGTTAATTATCACAATACAACTAAATCACTAAAATCCACCACTCAGTGAATTTAGCCAGAACAACTGTCCATACAGTTTAATGTTCTGCTACCTTTGTGTCTCGATCCATCGGTCCTGTACATGGTGAAGGCTAAGATCAGACACAACATTTTCAGTTCTATATTTTCAAAAATTTCCTTTTTATCAAATCATTGTCTCTATGATTTTCAACTGATGCCCTGTGCTTAACCATAAGTATCTCATCACTTATGACACATGCTCAGATAACAGCTTTGTGCTGGGTTTGAATGAGAGAGAGAGACTCTGAGGCCTTCAGGGCTGGCACACTGCATCTTCACCTGCATTGCAACTTTTCACCAGAGGTGGAAAGTAACAAATTACATTTACTCGCGTTACTGTAATTGAGTCGTTTTTCTGTGTACTTCTACTTTTTTAAGTAGTTTTAAAAAGCTGTAATTTTACTTTTACTTAAGTACATTTTGATTGAAGTATTGTACTTCGCTACATTTTAAACCACATCCGTTACTGAGTAAAAATAAATCATTAATGCAAAGGGGAGGGAAAAAACGCGATCCGGAAACGACTATATTGAATAGAGGGCGCGGGACGCAGAAGAGAACAAGCGCGCAAATATCAGATGGAGACAAAGGTAGATAAAGGTATGTTTATACCTTAAGGCCGAATGAGTTCTGTGACGCAGAGGGAATCCCGGTATCCAGTCATGAACATTACCTTACATTATAACGAGGATTCACGCCATATACACAAACTGATGGATGAACGAATAACTCAAAGAATAAATCAAATCGCTACATGGTCTGTAAATATTAAAGCACAAAACATTGCTATATGAATATATAATCTGCTTGTTCTGTCTCTGTGAATGAGCTGCTCCGTCTACAACATACAGGACTCTATTATTCTTAAACATTTTAATGAATTAATTATAAAATTAAGTTGTTAATCTAATTCATAATCATTTATTTAATGTAGTTTATAAGACATGTTTTATTGAATTTTTAATAAACAAAACAAACAAATGGTTTTAAGTTTATGATAAAGCATTTGTTCAACCAAAAAAAAGTCCAATCATCTTCATTCATTTAACATCATTTTAACTAACCATAATATAATAATAGGTACAGTTTATTTATAAAATAATTGTTTAATACAGAGAGTCCCCAACCTCACTGTTAAAAAAGTAACTAAGTAACTTTTACTCTGAGTACATTTTAAATGAGCTACTTTTTACTTTTACTTGAGTACATTTTTAGACCAGTAATTTTACTTGAACTTAAGTAAAATTGAATTGAAGTAACAGTACTTTTACTTGAGTAGAATATTTTGTTACTCTTTCCGCCTCTGCTTTTCACTCTTTACACAAGCTAGTGAGATCTGATTAGAAATTAAAATTGTTTTCAAATAAACTTCAGACATTTTCCTTTAAACTCTATCCTTAGACTGAAATCACATTTTCAAATCACTCTCAAATTGAGTCTGTGTTACTCAAGCTAGGCCACAGCACCAGAAATGACGTGGTGGTGCCAGATTCAGATCAGCAAATAATTTTATTACAGCTCAGCACAAGCTTATCTTTTGAAACCAAAGCATCAACTTCTAGGGTTTCCAACATATTTAACTTACCTATAGTTATTTCAACAACCCAATATTCAATCCAATAAGCATTATCAGAGTTTTGCAAAAGTGAGAAGAGCAAGAGCGGACGGTGATCTGGAAAGTTACTGGGATCTTTCCTTCGGTGTTTAATGTTATCAAATTCCCACAGTTACTGGGATCTTTCCTTCAGGGTTTAATGGCATTCCATCCATTTTACAATCCATGATTATTCATTATTCATTATGCACTAACATCTAGAAATTTAAATTTCTCTTGTTCTCAATTAATTTGTAGCCAATTTAATCGCCCACGTGATTTCAGTTAGAAAAAAATTAATTCACGCTGCATTTGCCACAGACTCAGAATAGAGACCCCCTATGGTTAATCCCTTAGTTTCCCAAAGCTTAATTTAACCAAATTCACATTAAAATTCCCATAATTTTTTAAGTTTGTCTCTTACCAGAGTGTCCTGCTGCCACCTCGGGTTCGCTTTTCTCTTATTCCAGTGGTCGGACCCTCCAGGACCCCTAGAGCAGCCGGCCCTTCTCCCTTAATCAGTCGGGTAAGGCTGTGATTCTAACGTACAGGATGATCAGTCACCGTCCGCTCTCAGGGTCCAAAAAAGGCACATCCAAGGAATCCCACTTCCTGACACCAAAATGTTGTAGCAAAATACCTTAACTCCATTGCATTTCTGAATAAGAGACAAACATATTTATTATAACCTTATTGTTATTTCATTATTTTCTTAGACAGAGTTTAAATCTCATCTCTGTTACTTTCTTTTTACTGGATTTTACTCACAGATTTTAGTGTGGTGGCCTCATTTGTCACACCTTCGACACCTTATGGGTGAGTGGACACAGCCCTGCTGACCACAATTAAAACCCTCTGTGTCATTCAGCAATTCATGGTATCTTTCATCTGCTTTTTCAAAACAAAAATCACATTTAGCTATCAGAATCCCACAGTTACTGGGATCTTTCCTCCAGGGTTTAATGTAATCAGATTCCCTTAGTTACTGGGATCTTTCCTTCAGGGTTTAATGTTATCAGATTCCCACAGTTACTGGGATTTTCCCTTCAGGGTTTAATGGCATTCCACCCATTTTACAATCCATGATTATTCATTATTCATTATGCACTAACATCTAGAAATTTGAATTTCTCTTGTTCTTAATTAATTTGTAGCCAATTTAATCGCCCACATGATTTCAGTTAGAAAAAAATTAATTCATGCTGCATTTGCCACAGACTCAGAATAGAGACCTCCTATGGTTTATCCCTTAGTTTTCCAAATCTTAATTTAACCAAATTCACATTAAAATTCCCAGAATTTTTTAAGTTTGTCTCTTACCAGAGTGTCCCGTTGCCACCTCGGGTTCGTTTTCTCTTATTCCAGTGGTCGGACCCTCCAGGACCCCTAGAGCAGCCGGCCCTTCTCCCTTAATCAGTCGGGGTAAGGCTGTGATTCTAACGTACAGGATGATCAGTCACCCTCCGCTCAGGGTCCAAAAAGGCACAACCAAGGAATCCCACTTCCTGACACCAAAATGTTGTGGCAAAATACCTTAACTCCATTGCATTTGTGAATAAGAGACAAACATATATAACCTTATTGTTATTTCATTATTTTCTTAGACAGAGTTTAAATCTCATCTCTGTTACTTTCTTTTTACTGGATTTTACTCACAGATTTTAGTGTGGTGGCCTCATTTGTCACACCTTCGACACCTTATGGGTGAGTGGACACAGCCCTGCTGACCACAATTAAAACCCTCTGTGTCATTCAGCAATTCATGGTATCTTTCATTTGCTTTTTCAAAACAAAAATCACATTTAGCTATCAGAATCCCACAGTTACTGGGATCTTTCCTCCAGGGTTTAATGTAATCAGATTCCCTTAGTTACTGGGATCTTTCCTTCAGGGTTTAATGTTATCAGATTCCCACAGTTACTGGGATTTTCCCTTCAGGGTTTAATGGCATTCCACCCATTTTACAATCCATGATTATTCATTATTCATTATGCACTAACATCTAGAAATTTGAATTTCTCTTGTTCTCAATTAATTTGTAGCCAGTTAAATTGCCGTATAATTTTCTAAACATAATTAAAACATTGCTGCCCATTTTCTTAATAAGTTCGACTTATTTCTTTTCTTATCATAGCTTATCATAGCTTATTTTCCTATCAATTTCATTCAACACTGTTAGTTTGCATTTCTCACAAACACATCCCCCACAAAAGCCCTTAGATTTGTCTTCTCTCCTCAACAGATAACTTTCACCACATTTCACCATCCTGTTGACTCACAGCGTTTCTTTTCTTTTGGAAATCATGATATTTAATTAATTAAGTATCATATTCTGCTAGCTTCTTTGGGATTTTCCATACTGGCAGTCTGATTCTGTATCTTCGCGCTATTAATCTGTTGGAAGTCTCCGTACAGATCTGATCTCTTCACCCAAGATCAGCCAGGCGGACACTCGCAATAGTGCCCGATTTTGTGCCCTGGTTACCTGACCGCAGGCGGAACCAATCCAATCTAGGTATATGGTTCCCAGACCAATCTAGGTCTTATTTAATCTCAGACCAATCTAGGTCTTATTTAATCGCCCACGTGATTTAAGTTAGAAAAAAATAAATTCACGCTGCATTTGCCTCAGACTCAGACTCCCCCTATGGTTTATCCCTTAGTTTCCCAAATCTTAATTTAACCAAATTCACATTAAAATTCCCAGAATTTTTTAAGTTTGTCTCTTACCAGAGTGTCCCGTTGCCACCTCGGGTTCGTTTTCTCTTATTCCAGTGGTCGGAGCCTCCAGGACCCCTAGAACAGCCGGCCCTTCTCCCTTAACCAAGGGTCCCCCCCGGCAACCGGCGTTTGAAGCTCCAACTCGGCTCTGTTTTAAGAGATCCGTGCTTTTGCATCGATATATCATTTTTGCATTGCATTACGAACTAGTTTAAAACAGCTTATCTCTTCAATGCACAATAATTACTGAATGCAATGGAAACGCACTTTTTTCGCCCATGAACAACTAGTTCTTGAGCCAAATTGCAAAAGCACTTATTTCTTCCATGCACAACTAGTTCTGGATGCAATGCAAATGCACATATCTGTTCAATGCACAATGAGTTTGCATATGCAATACAAAAGCACATTTCTTCTATGCACAACTAGTTCTTAATGCAATGCAAAAGCACTTATTTTTTCCATGCACAACTAGTTCTTGCTGCAATGCAAAACCACTTATTTCTTAAATAACACTATGCACATTGAGTTCTTAATGCAATGCAAAACCACTTATTTCTTAGATAATACATTCAATAAAACTATGCACATTAAGTTTTTGTATAATAATGCAAAGCCCTTATTTTTTCCATGCACAATGATCTCTTTGATGCAACGCAAAATTACATATCAACGCAAAAGCACGTATTAATTCCATGCACAACTAGTTCGTAATGCAATGCAACACCACGTATTTCTTCTATGCACAACTAGTTCTAGAATTTTTTAAGTTTGTCTCTTACCAGAGTGTCCCGTTGCCACCTCGGGTTCGTTTTCTCTTATTCCAGTGGTCGGACCCTCCAGGACCCCTAGAACAGCCGCCCCTTCTCCCTTAACCAAGGGTCCCCCCCGGCAACCGGCGTTTGAAGCTCCAACTCGGCTCGGTTTTAAGAGATCCGTGCTTTTGCATCGATATATCATTTTTGCATTGCATTACGAACTAGTTGTGCATGGACTAAATATGTGCTTTTGCAATTTGCATCAAGAAGTGCTAGTGCTTAGAAGAAATACGTACTTTTGCATTGCATTATGACCTAGTTGTATATGGCTTTGTATCGCTATGTCATTTTGCGTTGCATGAAAAACTCAATGTGCATAAAAGAGATAAGTGGTTTTGCTTTGCATCAAGAACTAGTTGTGTATGAAATTAATAAGTGCTTTTGCATCGATATGTCATTTTGTGTTGCCTCAAGAACTCTTTGTGCATGAAAAAATAAATGCTTTGCTCTGTATACAAAAACTAAGTGTGCATAGGGAAAAAGTGCTTTTGCATTGTATACAAAAACTCGTGCATAACAGTGATAATTGGTTTGGCATTGCATCATGAACTACTTATGCATGGAAGAATAAGTGCTTTTGCATTGCATTGCATACAGTATTGTGCATTGGAGATTTCCATTGCAACAAGAACTCGTGAATTTAAGAGATCCGTGCATTTGCATCGATATATCATTTTTCCATTTCACCAAGAACTAGTTGTGCATAGAAGAAATACGTGCTTTTGCATTGCATTACGAACTCATTATGCATTGAAGAGAGAAGTGCTTTCCCATTGCATAGAAGAACTCGTGTATTTAAAATATAAGTGCTTTTTCATTGCAACAAGAACTCGTGCATAGAAGAAATACGTGTTTGTGCATGGAATTAAAACGTGCTTTTGCGTTGTCATTTTGCGTTGCATCAAAGAGATCTTTGTGCATGGAAAAAATAAGCGCTTTGCATTGTTATATAAAAACTCAATGTGCATAAGTGTTATTTAATGTGTTATTTAAATACGTCTTAAGAAATAAGTGGTTTTGCATTGCAGCAAGAACTAGTTGTGCATGGAATTTATACGTGCTTTTGCGTTGATATGTCATTTTGCGTTGCATCAAAGAGATCATTGTGCATGGAAAAAATAAGGGCTTTGCATTATTATACAAAAACTTAATGTGCATAGTTTTATTGAATGTATTATCTAAGAAATAAGTGGTTTTGCATTGCATTAAGAACATGCCCCAATGCAAAATCACTTATTTCTGCCTTGCTCAACTAGTTCGTAATGCAATGCAAAAGCACTTATTTCTTCCATGCACAACTAGTTCTGGAGGCAATGCAAATGCACTTATCTGTTCAATGCACAATGAGTTTGCATATGCAATACAAAAGCACTTTTTTCTTCCATGATAAACTAGTTCTTGACGAGATGCAAAAAACCGTATTAATTCCATGCATAACTAGTTCGTAATGCAATGCATAAGGACATATCGATGCATAAGCAAGGATCTCTTAAATGCATGAGTTCTTGTTGCAATGCAAAACAGTTTATCTCTTCAATGCACAATAAGTACTTTATGCAATGCAAACGCAATTTTTTCGCCCATGAACAACTAGTTCTTGAGCCAATATGCAAAAGCACTTATTTCTTCCGTGGACAACTAGTTCTTGAGGCAATATGCAAAAGCACTTATTTCTTAAATAACACTATGCACATTGAGTTTTTGTATAATAATGCAATTTTTCCATGCACAAAGATCTCTTTGATGCAACGCAAAATGACATATCAACGCAAAAGCACGTATTAATTCCATGCACAACTAGTTCGTAATGCACTGCAACACCACGTATTTCTTCTATGCACAACTAGTTCTTGATGCAATGAAAAAGGACATATTGATGCAAAAGCACGGATCTCAAATGCACGAGTTCTTGTTTCAATGCAAAACAACATATCTCTTCAATCCACACTAACTAACTAGTTCTTGATGCAATATGCAAAATCACTTATTTCTTCTATGCACGAGTTCTTGTTGCAATGAAAAGCACTTATATTTTAAATACAAGAGTTCTTCTATGGAATGGGAAAGCACTTCTCTCATCAATGCACAATGAGTTCGTAATGCAATGCAAAAGCACGTATTTCTTCTATGCACAGCAAGTTCTCAAGATGCAATGCAAAAATGATATATCGATGCAAATGCACGGATCTCTTAAATTCACGAATTCTTGTTGCAATGCAAAACAGCTTATTTCCAATGCACAATCCGTACTGTATGCAATGCAATGCAAACGCACTTAATTCTTCCATGCACAACTAGTTTTGCATTGCATAGAAGAACTCGTGCATTTAAAAAAAGTGCTTTAGCATTGCATTAAGAACTAGTTGTGCATGGAAGAAATAAGTGTGTTTGCATAGCATTGCGTGTAATTATTGTGCATTAAGTTGTATGTGTACAATAAGTGTACTTATGTGCATTGGAGATAAGTTGTTTTGCATTGCAACAAGAACTCGTGAATTTAAGAGATCCGCATTTGCATCGGTATATCATTTTGCATTGCATCAAGAACTTGTTGTGCATAGAAGAAATACGTGCTTTTTCATTGCAACAAGAACTCGTGCATAGAAAAAAATACGTGGTTTTGCATATTGCATCAAGAACTATTTAGTGTGCATTGAAGAGATATGTTGTTTTGCATATTGCATCAAGAACTAGTTAGTGTGCATTGAAGAGATATGCTATTTTGCATTGAAACAAGAGCTCATGCATTTAAGATATCCGTGCTTTTGCATCAAAAACTAGTTGTGCATGGAAGAAATAAGTGCGTTAGAATTGCATTGCATACAGTACTTATTGTGCATTGGAGATAAGTTGTTTTGCATTGCAACAAGAACTTATTGTGCTTAGAAGAAATACGTGCTTTTGCATTGCATTACGAAATCATTGTGCATTGATGAGAGAAGTGCTTTCCCATTGCATAGAAGAACTCGTGTATTTAAAATATAAGTGCTTTTTCATTGCATCAAGAACTAGTTAGTGTGCATTGAAGAGATATGTTGTTTTGCATTGCAACAAGAACTCATGCATTTAAGAGATCCGTGCTTTTGCATCAATAGGTCCTTTTGCATTGCATCAAGAACTAGTTGTGCATAGAGCAAATACGTGCTGTTGCATTGCATTACGAACTCATTGTGCATTGAAGCGAGAACATTGCATAGAAGAACTCGTGTATTTAAAATATAATTGCTTTTTCATTGCAAAAAGAACTCGTGCATAGAAGAAATACATGGTTTTGCATTGCATCAAGCACTAGTTGTGCAAAGAAGAAATAAGTGCGTTTGCATTGCATACAGTAATTATTGTGCATTGATTGTGTATCTTGGCCCAAGAATTCGTGCATTCATGAGATCCGTGCATTTGCATCGATATGTTCTTTTGCATTGCATCAATAACTAGTTGTGCATGGAAGAAATACGTGCTTTTACATTGCATTACGAACTCATTGTGCATTGAAGCGAGAACATTGCATAGAAGAACTCGTGTATTTAAATTATAAGTGCTTTTTCATTGCAAAAAGAACTCGTGCATAGAAGAAATACATGGTTTTGCATTGCATCAAGCACTAGTTGTGCAAAGAAGAAATAAGTGCGTTTGTGCATAGAAGAAATAGTGCGTAGAAGTAGTTGTGCATAGAAGAAATAAGTGGGGCAAGAATGGTTGTGCATGGAAGAATTACGTGTTTTTGCATTGCATCAAGCACTAGTTGTGCATAGAAGAAATAAGTGCGTTTGCATTACAGTAGTTGTGCATAGAACAATGGTTGTGCGTGGAAGAAATACGTGTTTTTGCATTGCATACTGTAATTATTGTGCATTGATTGTGTATCTTGGCCCAAGAACTCGTGAATTTAAGAGATCCGTGCTTTTGCATCGATATATCATTTTTGCATTGCATCAAGAACTTGTTGTGCATAGAAGAAATACGTGCGTTTCAATTGCATAACGAACTCATTGTGCATTGAAGAGAGAACATTGCATAGAAGAACTTGTGTATTTAAAATTTAAGTGCTTTATCATTGCAACAAGAACTCGTGCATAGAAGAAATACGCGGTTTTGCTTTGCTTAAAGAACTAGTTAGTGTGCATTGAAGAAAGAACATTGCATAGAATAACTCGTGTATTTAAAATTTAAGTGCTTTTTCATTGCAACAAGAACTCATGCATTTAAGAGATCCATGCTTTTGCATCAAAAACTAGTTGTGCATGGAAGAAATAAGTGCGTTTGAATTGCATTGCATACAGTACTTATTGTGCATTGGAGATAAGTTGTTTTGTATTGCAACAAGAACTTATTGTGCATAGAAGAAATACGTGCTTTTGCATTGCAGCAAGAACTAGTTGTGCATGAAAGAAATAAGTACTTTTGCATTGCATCAAGAACTAGTTGTGCATGGAAGAAATAAGTGCATTTGAATTGCAGTGGATACAGTACTTATTGTGCATTGGAGATAAGTTGTTTTGCATTGCAACAAGAACTTATTATGCATAGAAGAAATACGTGCTTTTGCATTGCATCAAGCACTAGTTGTGCATAGAAGAAATAAGTGCGTTTGCATTGCATACAGTAATTATTGTGCATTGATTGTGTATCTTGGCCCAAGAATTCGTGCATTCATGAGATCCGTGCATTTAAATCGATATGTTCTTTTGCATTGCATCAATGACTAGTTGTTCATGGAAGAAAGAAGTGCTTTTGCATTGCATCAAGATCTAGTTGAGCAAGGCAGAAAAAAGTGATTTTTGCATTGGGGCAAGAATGGTTGTGCATGGAAGAAATACGTGTTTTGCATTGCATCAAGAACTAGTTGTGCATGGAAGAACTATGTGCGTTCGCATTGCATACTGTTAATTATTGTGCATTGATTGTGTATCTTGGCCCAAGAACTCGTGAGTTTAAGAGATCCGTGCTTTTGCATCGATATATCATTTTTGCATTGCATCAAGAACTTGTTGTGCATGGAAGAACTATGTGCGTTCGTATTGCATACTGTAATTATTGTTCATTGATTGTGTATCTTGGCCCAAGAACTCGTGAGTTTAAGAGATCCGTGCTTTTGCATCGATATATCATTTTTGCATTGCATCAAGAACTTGTTGTGCATAGAAGAAATACGTGCGTTTCAATTGCATAACGAACTCATTGTGCATTGAAGAGAGAACATTGCATAGAACTTGTGTATTTAAAAATTAAGTGCTTTATCATTGCAACAAGAACTCGTGCATAGAAGAAATACGTGGTTTTGCATTGCATCAAGAACTAGTTAGTGTGCATTGAAGAAAGAACATTGCATAGAATAACTCGTGTATTTAAAATTTAAGTGCTTTTTCATTGCAACAAGAACTCATGCATTTAAGAGATCCATGCTTTTGCATCAAAAACTAGTTGTGCATGGAAGAAATAAGTGCGTTTGAATTGCATTGCATACAGTACTTATTGTGCATTGGAGATAAGTTGTTTTGTATTGCAACAAGAACTTATTGTGCATAGAAGAAATACGTGCTTTTGCATTGCAGCAAGAACTAGTTGTGCATGAAAGAAATAAGTACTTTTGCATTGCATCAAGAACTAGTTGTGCATGGAAGAAATAAGTCCATTTGAATTGCAGTGGATACAGTACTTATTGTGCATTGGAGATAAGTTGTTTTGCATTGCAACAAGAACTTATTATGCATAGAAGAAATACGTGCTTTTGCATTGCATCAAGCACTAGTTGTGCATAGAAGAAATAAGTGCGTTTGCATTGCATACAGTAATTATTGTGCATTTTAATAAGTATCTTGGCCCAAGAATTCGTGCATTCATGGGATCCGTGCATTTGCATCGATATGTTCTTTTGCATTGCATCAATAACTAGTTATGCATGGAAGAAATAAGTGCGTTTGCATTGCATACTGTAATTATTGTGCATTGATTGTGTGTATCTTGGCCCAAGAACTCGTGAATTTAGGACATCCGTGCTTTTGCATCGATACATCATTTTGCATTGCATCAATAACTTGTTGTGCATAGAAGAAATACGTGCTTTTACATTGCATTACGAACTCATTGTGCATTGAAGCGAGAACATTTCATAGAAGAACTCGTGTATTTAAAAAATAAGTGCTTTTTCATTGCAACAAGAACTCGTGCATAGAAGAAATACGAGGTTTTGCATTGCATCAAGAACTAGTTGTGCATGGAATTTATACGTGCTTTTGCGTTGATATGTCATTTTGCGTTTGCATCGCATTACATAGAGTACTTATTGTGCATTGGAGATACGTTGTTTTGTATTGCAACAAGAAATCGTGAATTTAAGAGATCCGTGCATTTGTATCGATATATAATTTTTGCATTGCATCAAGAACTTGTGCATAGAAGAAATTCGTGCTTTTGCATTGCATTACGAACTCATTGTGCATTGATGAGAGAAGTGCTTTCCCATTGCATAGAAGAACTCGTGTATTAGTGCTTTTTCATTGCAACAAGAACTCGTGCATAAAAGAAATACGTGGTTTTGCATTGCATTACGAACTAGTTGTGCATAGAATTAAAACGTGCTTTTGCGTTATGTCATTTTGCGTTGCATCAGAGATCTTTGTGCAGGGAAAAAATAAGCGCTTTGCATTATTATATAAAAACTCAATGTGCATAAGTGTTATTTAATATGTTATTTAAGAAATAAGTGGTTTTGCATTGCATCAAGAACTAGTTATGCATGGAAGAAATAAGTGCTTTTGCATTGCATTAAGAACTAGTTGTGCATGGAAGAAATGTGCTTTTGTATTGCATATGCAAACTCATTGTGCATTGAACAAGATAAATGCTTTGGCATTGAATCCAGAACTATTTGTGCATGGAAGAAATAAGTGTGTTTGCATTGCATTGCATGTAAATATTGTGCATTTAGTTGTATGTGTACAATAAGTGTACTTATTGTGCATTGGAGATAAGTTGTTTTGCATTGCAACAAGAACTCGTGAGTTTAAGAGATCCATGCTTTTGCATCGATATATCATTTTTGCATTGCATCAAGAACTAGTTGTTGATAGAAGAAATACGTGCTTTTGCATTGCATTACGAACTCATTGTGCATTGAAGAGAGAAGTGCTTTCCCATTGCATAGAAGAACTCGTGTATTTAAAATATAAGTGCTTTTTCATTGCAACAAAACTCGTGCATTGAAGAAATACGTGGTTTTGCATATTGCAACAAGAACTAGTTGTGCAAGGAAGAAACAAAGTGCTTTTTCATTGGGGCAAGAACTAGTTGTGCATGGAATTAATAAGTGCTCGTGCATCGATATTTTGCGTTGGCTCCAAGAACTCTCTGCATGGAAAAAAATAAGTGCTGTTGCACTTAAAATAAATTTTGCACAAAAACTCATTGTGCATAACAGAGGTAAGGGAACCCAGGTGATCCCTGGTGTTTTTCCCATTTATATAAGCTGCCATTGTTTGCACAAGCAGTGTGAGGTCAGCGGGCGTTACTTGGACTCCACAGAGCGCTTAACCTGTTGACTACTTGTCACTTTTCTCAAAACGCAGGTTAGGTCGTCTGTAATGCCAATAGGGACTGTACGGTCAACACCGGGGGAGCTAGTGCGCTGCATGCTATTTTGTCCCCCTTTCCTCGTCGCCAGCGGAGACCCTTTTGAGCCCCCTAACCGCCTAAACTTCACCGTAGTCTTCATCGTCGCCCGCAGAGTGCCTTTTGAGCCCCCTAACCGCCTAAACTGCACCGTAGTCACCAAAAGGTTGCACCGCCCCCAAATTCGGCGGGGTGGTAGTCCGGCGGCCCCCGGGTCCAGATCCCGGTTTGCAGGGTTCTAGGCGGGTCACATGTATGTCTTTTCGCAGCGCACAATTCTCCCCGCTTTGGATCAGATTGACCTTTCAGGAAGGCCTTTCGCTCATTGAGCGCAAGAGGCCTCCATGAGAGATTTAAACAAAGCAGGCCGAAAAAAATTTCCCTGGGTTCCAGCAACTCGTCCTCCTAATATGTCGTCCCGGGGGCCCAGGACCACGGGCAGGCGGAATTTGGGGCCCGTGGGAGCCCCGGGGGCCGAACGGAGGCCAGCGACAGGTGCAACTTGCGCCAATCGTTTCAAAGGTGTTTCGTGGCCGGTAGTCAGATCGGCCCCGAATTCGCGTACGCGTCTCGTCACGGAGGTCCGGGTCCAGAGTTCCGTGTCCGTGGCCGCTTATTTGGCCGAAAAAGCCCCTCTTGACCGCGAGGTGTGTGCAGAGAATCCATTGAAACAAGCTGCGCTCGGTCGGCGGGGAATACCGGGGGTCAAAAGGTCGCACCGCCCCCAAATTCGGCGGGTGGTAGTCCGGCGGCCCCCGGGTCTAGATCCTGGTTACAAGTGTGTCTTTTTGCAGTGCACTTTTTCTTTTGCTGTTTAGGACCTTATGATTTCCTGGCGTCTCTGAATTTTAGGAAATGCATCACAGGCTGAAGTGCCACCTGCCACTCATTCAACAGGGAGAAAGGCTGTCTGTTGTCAGTCCATTGATGGGTCATATTTCATAATCAAAATGGTATTGTGTGATAAAATCTACTGTACGCCATACAGGGGGCACAGTCAAACACAGCGAGGTACATTACAGCTATTAATTTAGCATATTTATCCTAAAATGTAACTGTGCATGAAACGCTTACAGGTGGCCATTCAAACAGATCAGAGGTGGGATGGTGTTTTGGCCTTGGTTTTTTGGTGCTGATGAATTCCCGGAAATGCGTTTCTGAATTTCGTTTCAGGGGGCGTGAAATGCGTTTCAGGGGGCACAGTCAAACACAGTGATGTACATTAGAGATGTTGATTATGCAGTATTAGCTTTAAAATGACATGTCCACAGACAGCATGCAGAGGCCCCGTTAAATAAGTTACAGGGTGGCATTTTTAGTGATATAATCAGTTTGTAAACACAGCTCCGCGAGAAAGGCAAATGCTTCTGAAAATCCCCATAAAGAGCAGGGTGAGACGGATCGAACGAGACCAGCCACGCTCCGGAAGTCCGCGGGAGTCCCGAGCAACAGCCGGTCAAAGTACCCACATTCAACCGGGCGAATCTCCGGAACCGAGTCGAGATGGGGCTCCATACTCTGGGTCCCGAGGGGTGCCAAGGGTCTCCCCCCCCCTGCACCCGGCGTTTGAAGCTCCAACTCGGCTCGGTTTCCGAGAAATGGCCGCCGAAAGCTGGACCGGAAGTGGCCGTATCTCTGAACCGGGAGGTCCCAGGAGCTGGGGACGGAAGGGTCCCTCGGGCCCCTCTAAGACCCCGTAGTTTGAAGCTCCAACTCGGCTAAACTTTCGATAAAAGCCCGGTTAAACAAACGGGAATTTTGGACAAAACGGTCTGTATCTCTGCAGGGACGGTTCTCAGCGGCTCGTCCTCCGGGGTGACGAGGGGTCCCTAGGGGTTCTCCCCGCCCCCTGCGTCCCGAGCCTCTGGGTCGCTTCCTTCCGAAGTGCACCCTTTTCTGTTGGGCCCTATATCTCGGTCCGCGGTGGCGCTGGAGGCTCGGGCCTGGGCGCGTTGGAGAGGCCCCCCCGAGACCCTCCTTCAATCCGAGATTGGTGCCTCTAGGCGGAGCTGTAGCCGCTTGAATTTCGGGTGTCAAAATTTCCCAGAGTTGAAAAATCCAGAGAGTCCCGACTTCCACCCCCTCCGCCGCTCTCAGCCAAGCCGGGAAAGGCTCACCCTCCCCGGCCACGGTCAGATTCGCCCGCGACCCCCACCCCCGGAATGAGCGTGAATGATCGGTTTGTCGCTGTTGTGGCAAAATACCTTAACTCCATTGCATTTCTGAATAAGAGACAAACCTTAGCCAATTGTGTCTTTATAAAGATTTAATTTCTTGCAAGAAATGAATCCACAGTTGGAGCAACCATGCTCGGGGTTACCACAAGTGTGAACTGAGGAACAATAGAAGGGCCAAGCTTTTATACCCCTCAGTGTCTCAGTGTTTTCCGTACCGAGGAAAGGTCGCCTTGAGCAAGAGGTGAGACACAATACACAAATGGTCCCCTTACTGTCTTGGAACTCATTTGAATTAAAAGCAAGAAACACAATGGTCCTTATCTGTAAAAAAGCATGTTAATTAAATATGCAGGTTTTGGGTCCCGCCCAGACAGAGTATCACCTACTCCTAATCAGCATAACTATTCAAACGCATTGATTCTAGTCAGGAACTCCAATTCCAAGAGCCATAAAAGACAAAAGGGACAACGTCTGGGCTCCCAAAGGTGGGGCCTCATTGATCTGACTCATTTAAAACATAATAGACAAAAACAGGTCTGGAAGATTAAATCTTCTGTGATTACATTTTTCCCCAACAATTTCCCCCTTTTATCATTCTTTGATAACTTGCAAAAAAGAAACATTTTAAATGTATATATGAATGTTGTTCTTCTCAAGTAGCAAAGTCCAAGCATCGAAAAGAGCACCACGGCTTTGCTTTACTCCAGTCTTTCAGATGGCAAGATGAATTGCACACATGTATGCCCAGAAAGCTGCTCTGTTAATGAAAGGACGCCACCTCTCTGTAGATTGTGTAACTCTGATTCTGTGGGCTTGCAATAGGTTGCAATAATAAACTTGTTGTCTCAGCTCCTGAGGTGATAGCGGCAAGTGATGTTTGTGTGACCTCCGTCCGCACAGACGTGTGCCTCCTGCTCCTCTCGGTTCCTTCTCTCCGATCACTGGTGGGATCTTTCTCAGCTACCTTGATGGCGGTGTGTGCCATCAGAAGCACGACAAAAGGCCCTAGTCACCTTTTCACTCTCCATCTGTTCCTTCTGTAGTCCCGTATCACGACATCAAACATCTGGTCTGATGTTATGTAAAGGAGTCCCTTAACCTGCACACAGATTTTAGACACAGAGAGAACATTTCTTTTGCAATAATTCACAAATTATATTGATGTAAGCTATTGTTTACCCCTTCCATTAAACAGTCTCGAACAGACTCAGTTTCATAAAAATACTGTACCCCAGACAGTTTTCATTTAACTAATTCCCCCTTTGGCTGCCTGATCATCCATGCAGCCATCTAAACATAATGGTCAAAGAATTTTCGGGGTAAACAATAGCTTGCCATCACCACACCATTTTGAAAAGTGCAGCCACATCGTTTCCACAGCTGTTTCTCCGCTGTTGTGGCGAAGGTCTCCGTACTCTGTAAAGAAGTGAAAGCGTTTGTGTTTATTTCAAATATCAAAAGACATTATGGTTCCTTTGACTGCTTCTGCCTCGGCCTTCGCAATCTCATCTACCTGTTTAAATAAAATCTTTATTATTAATGTGCGCTGCGCATTCACAGGTATCAGCCTGGCCAGACAAGAAAATTGTGTATTGAGGAGCAGACACAGTTGAACCATTCAGAATTGGGTCCCCATCTGATATTACAATTATAAAATATGCCCAACTCCGAACTCAAAACGCAAACCTGTTCAAATTGTTACACTTTTACCTTTCATCAGCTTGCATGTTTCAGTCAGGGCTACGAGCTCCAGTCTTAACTAGGCAATCTTTATCCTGATTCTTTCGTGTTTCAGTGAAAGTTAATATAAAATCTGTATTTCAAATCTGGAAGCCGGGCTAAATGAGTAAGCTCTGTTACTGCACTCCTGTCAATTTAGGGTTTGTGTGATACCTTCAAAATCCAAACACACGACACCTTGTTTCTTTCAAGTGTTTTAACGACACATCACACATCCCTAGGCCAGACCCTCAGTCACTCCTCAGATATCAAATACATGATTAGTGTAAAGGAAGAAAAACAATCATTGATTCTCTTGATAAATCCAAATCATCACAGACCAACTCAAACTAAACGACAAAAAAAATAAGATAGATAAAAATCCATCTAAGCGCTTTAAATCTCCATATAAACATCCTTCAGTTTGTGCTTTGCCCACAGTTCAGATGACTCCTCTGCCCATGCAGGCCGTATGTTTGAAATGCACTGATTCTCTTTTGTGCATCTGTCATGGTTGTCATTATCCTCTCTACCTCAACTACATGTTTATATTCAGATCTAAATGCTCACAGTTTCTCACTGAACATCATATTCTTGTCAAACTTCCTCCAGTCCGTTGTTTCAACACAATTCTTTTACAAACCACCCTGTTTTTGTTAAAAATTACTGTTTCCATCAACTGCAATTTCACTCATAATATCTAACCATTTATAACATAAACCTAAATTTGTTAATGTTGAAAACTTTTCATCAAAACGACATGATTATTATTGTATTACATTCAATTAGCTCGTTCACTCATCTTTCTCTTGTGACATTATGCTTAATCATATTCGATATCCAATTCTTTATCAAAATCTCACTACTGTCCTGCACACCTCTCCTTTCATTCTTACTGTAACCCTCACACAACAGACCTGACACGTTTCTCCACCCATTCCAACCTGCCTGCACACACACACTTCTTCACCTCTTTTCCCTGGAACCTCACTGTTCCACTTGGTTCCCTCTCATTCTCACACATGTATTCTGTTCTTCCTGTGACTAACCTTCATTCCTCTTCTCTCCAGAGCAAACCTTCACCTCTCTAGACTTTCGTCCACCTGCTCTCACTACAGATCACAATGTTATCCTCAAACATCATAGTCCATGTAGATTCCTGTCTGACCTCCTCTGTCAGCCTGTCCATCACCACTGCGAACAGGAAGGGGCTCGAGCCGATCCTTGATGCTGTCCCATCTTCACCGTGAAGTCCTCTGTCTCACCTACGGCACACCTTTCCACTGTCCACTGCTCTGCAGACATCCAAAATATTACTGTCCTCCATCTCAATCCCAGTCACACAGAAAGCCTCACAGCCTCTTGTTTTTTTTTTTGTTTTTTTGTTCTCTTACATTAATTGTAGTTCTCTAGATAAATTAATGTCCTGCCTCCATTTAATGGAGGAAACACAAAAATAAAACTTTTCATTTTAAAGTTTATATTCCTTTGTTCGCCCTCTGGCCTTTCATAATTGTGGATTCTCTGGATAATTTAGATAATGACTTAAGCCAATTTGTCATTTTGTCTCTGTCCTCAAGTCTATAATTTTTACACTTACTATTTTAACTAATCCAGAGAGTAATTCAAATCCTCATCATAAATGACAAAAGTAGTCATTATTATTACCAGTAACAGACCAAGCTGGATATCAATCCACTTAAAGCTCGTCCATGTTCTGGATCATCTTTTATCAGAATCACTCAGAATAATACGCTTCTTTTAAAGTCTGTCATTTGGCTTAACCCATCTGTAGTGATAAAACACTACACTCAATCAGGGCATAAATATGAACTGCTCATTCTCAAAATTTGCTTCTACTTGGTTTCTTAATCATTTTCAAATCATGTCTGTTCACTATTAAGTTGTCTTTAGAAAAGTCAGCTGGATTGTTTTGGTTTTGTCTACGCTTTAACATGGCCGATTACAGACACTGTGCCGTCCTTGCCTCCACAAGCCGCCTCTCTCTCTCTCTCTCTCTCTTACACAGATAATCTTTTCAACAGCCTCTGAGACTTTAACTCAGAACAAACTATAATCTTTAGTTTAAATACCTTTGTTATCCAGACCTTCTTTTTTGAACTTCAAAAGCTGTCCTCATCTTAAAGCCATCACCATGTTTCCGAATGATCCTATGCCATATTTAATGACCTGCAGGATTTAAGACTATGATAGAGACATATTAGTTCAATATCAC
The DNA here is from genome assembly GCA_023029165.1 of Gobiocypris rarus. Classification (NCBI taxonomy): domain Eukaryota; kingdom Metazoa; phylum Chordata; class Actinopteri; order Cypriniformes; family Gobionidae; genus Gobiocypris; species Gobiocypris rarus. The sequence goes on from CM040923.1 coordinate 10,028,670, forward strand.
ACAGTTTTACTTCTACCAATTAATACATTTTATTCTGTTCTCCATAAAATGTATGACAATTCACAGGTCTCAGCTGGCTCTTGAATGCCCCTTACGATCATAACTTTCCCTCAGGGTGCTCCTGGCATTCCTGGCATTCAAACACAATAAATGCGTTTTTGTTTTTTTGGTGAGCGGTATTGAGGAACCTTGCTTTTGGACTGCTGTGTCTGTCTGGACTCTCGGCCCCTACAAAACACAGCTTCCCCACACAATGATGCTGCTGGCCTCACAGACATCTGCTCGACTCATACACCTCACATAGACTCCACCCTCCTTTTGGGGTGGAGTCTCAGTGTCTACGTGATTACCCTGTCTTAGGTCGCCCCCGCCGGCCAAAGGATCTTACCCGTCTTTGGGAAAATCACTCGTGCCCGCTGCCCGCCTTGAGATCTTTGACCCTCAACAGGATCAGCTGTGTTTTGGAACTTTGTGGAAAGTGCATTCAAGAGTCATCAGAGCCATCTGGTCTGCTTACTATTCTGCCCTCACAATGGCGTCTCTCTTCCCAAAGTTAGACAGATAGATAAACTCCTTCAACACGTAGGCTTGTGGGAGAATGTTGCTTTATTCCACACCACGATGAAAATGTTGAAACAGAGTGAAACTACAGAAAGGAGATGTAAATGATTGAGCTGCTTAATTATCTCCAACAACATAACACTAATATAAATTAACTGTATATAGTACTTAAATGTCAAAATGTTGCACTACATAGCTTTATAAATAGTAAATATAATAAATAGAATACAAATGAATCGTAAACTTACAGACAATGCTTTCTACAGCGGATCATAAGATGAATGGCTGCTTCAAGTTTCTTCTGTGTTGAACTAACTTTAACTGATGCAATTAACTGAATTTAACTGTCATGGAATGTTACTATGGCAACCATTTTTAAAAGAAAGCTACATGACTAGACATTGGAATCAATAGCAGACACTAAATAGATGATCCAGAACACTCCCCGCCTGGCATCCGTAGGATGTCATGACTGAACTGACATGGGATCATCCATCTCTGAAGGCAAGAGGAGAACTATGTCTGAGATGGGACGTAAGTAGACCTTTGGTATTCCGTCCTTTATTGTCCTAACGTTAACCTTCCTGACTCTTCCATCGTTTCCTGGAAAACTCTTTAGTATAATGCCCATGGGCCAGTCATTTCTTTTAGCTTGACTTTCCTTGAGCAGGACTACATCTCCATGTTGAAGGTTACGTTCTTCTCTTTGCCATTTTCTGCGATTTTGAAGAGTGTTTAAATACTCCCTCCTCCATCGATGCCAAAAGGTGTTGGCTAAACTCTGAACTTGTCTCCACTGGCGGATGTAGAGGTCCTTTTCATTAAAGTTTCCATTTATTGAACATTTTCTCGGACAGAGGCGTCCCAGTCACATTCCTCCATGGTGAGCTCCCTGAGCAAAGATCTGCCTTTAATTATTACAGGTGCTGCAAATCCAAATGGATCAAATAGACTGTTAACTGTAGACAAGATTCCACGTCTTGTGTATGGTTTCTCATCATCTGACACCTGAAAGGTGAAGTTGTCTTTTGAAACATCCCAGCTAACTCCTAAACTTCTCTGCATATGGGGAAAGTCAGAAGCAAGGTTTAAGTCTTTCAGGTTCTTTGCTAAATCTTCTTGAGGGAATGCTCTCATTACTTCAACTTTGTTTGAGGCTATCTTATGTAGGCGTAAATTTTAAGCTGCAAGCATGGCTTGGGCATTTCTTAGGAGTGTGATAGCTTCTTCTTCTGTAGGTAATGATACCAGGGCATCATCGACATAAAAGTTCCTCTCAATGATCTATCTTGCCTCTGAACCATGTTCCTTTTCTTCTTCTAGGGCAGCTTTCTTGAGCCCGTACATGGCCACAGCTGGTGAAGGACTGTTGCCGAAGACATGCACTCGCATTCTGAATTCTACAACTTCATTTTCTAGGTCATTATTACGGTACCAAAGGAAACGCAAGAAGTTACAGTGGTCTTCTCTGACTACAAAGCAATGAAACATTTGCTGGATGTCAGCTGTTATGGCAACCTGTTCTTTCCTAAAGCGTAGCAACACTCCAAGTAGGCTGTTGTTCATGTTGGGCCCAGTAAGGAGGACACTGTTCAAAGACACTCCACGATATTGAGCACTAGAATCAAAGACGACCCTAATTTGACCTGGTTTTGTGGATGATACACCCCAAAGATTGGAAGGTACCAGCACTCTTCGTTTTCAGAAAGAGGTGGTGCAAGTTCTGCATGCTTATTTTCAAAATCTTAGCCATGAAGTCCAGAAAGTGGTCCTTCATGTGTGGGTGTTTTTCAACATGCGTGTGAGTGAATGGAGACGGTTACTTGCTTGTTGTCTGTTATTAGGAAGTCTTTGATGTGGACTGCGAAAGGGAAGTGGAGCAACCCAGCTGTTTGATTCATCTTGAAAGACTTCTTTTTGCATCATCTTCAGAAAGACGAGATCTTCCATTGATGGAGCTAGTTTCTCATCATCTTTTGTGGACTGGAAGACATCACTTGTATTGCTCTTTGTGTGCATTGTCGCAAGTTTTTGTTTCAAAGATGGGGCCAGTGAAGTCAGATGCTCATCGTAGTTAAAAAACTTCTCTTTGATTTGGATATTGTTTTCGCAGGGTCTCATTAAGCTGGGGCGTCCATTCATGAAAATGTTTGTCTTGAAAGCATTAACTTCAAATGGTTTGTGGGCTCCATCCAGACAGACATCTCCTACTATTACCCATCCCAAAGCTAACTTCTGAGCAAAAGGAGCATGTTGAGGACCATTGTTCTGTTCAAGTACTTTGTGCACTTCAATGATGTCTCTTCCAAGAAGGATAAGAATCTCAGCCTCGGGGTCAAGTGGCGATATCTTATGAGCTATTGATTTGAGGTGAGTATGGTTCCAAGCGGCATCGGGAGTAGGGATCTCAGCTCTTTTGTCAGGTAGTTCATTACACTCAATAAGAGTGGGAAGTGTGAAACTGGCACTGTTGTTGACTGATTCTACAATGAAACCCTTTGCTCTGCGTCCTAAGATTTCTGATGTACCTGCACATGTCTTCAGTGTGTAAGGAGATTCATGGTAAGTGACATCAAATTTGTCAAAGAAAGTGGATTTTGCTAAAGACTTGTTACTCTGGTCGTCTAGAATAGCGTAGGCTTTCAACTTTATTTGAGGATGATCTTTATAACAAATGTTAACTAGGCAGATCTTGGAGCAGGATCTTCCTCTGAAACCATTCCCACAGACCTTTGTGCAGCTGGATGTGGCGATAGTTCTTATGGGTTCTTCGTCATCCTCCCGCCATAGTGTATCACAGGGCTGATATTTTCATTTTTAGACCAGGAGCTGGACCAGGATGAAGGGCAGCTATGTGCTTTTCACTGTCACATTCTGAACACCGAATGGTTATGGTACAGTTCTTGGCCTGGTGGGATGTTGAAGAACAGCAGCGGAAACATATAGAGTTTTCCCTTAAAAAGGCTTTGCGCCCATCTATGTGTGTTTTCCCCTAAATCCTCTGCATTTGTGGAGGGGGTGAGGTTTCTGGTGAATTGGACACTGTTTGTTGAAGTCTTCTACCACCAGCTTAGATTTTCCTGTAGGAATTGCATGCTCTACATCAGTCTTGTGCACAGCAACAGGTAGCCTTTTTTCTCTGAAAGAAAACTTCTGTCCTGTTGGTAGCATTGTGTTTGGTGCATTTAATTTAAAACTGGGGTCATTTCTCATATGAGCCTCGTTCCTGATGAAGGTGGAGAAAAATGAGAAGGGAGGGAAGCTAACATTGTTTTCTTGTTTATACCTGGACCCTTGTTGCATCCACTTCTCCTGGAGGGCAAAAGGCAACTTCTCAAGAACAGGGGCGATGCCTCGTGCAGTGTCCAGGTATGACAGTCCAGGTAAGTATCCTTCCATTTTGGCAGACTCAATCTCTGACAATAAATCTGCTAGTTCTCTGAGACTTTGTGGGTCTTTATTACAGATTCTGGGAAAGCGGTCAATTTTATTTAGGAGTGCTGACTCAATAGCTTCAGCAGAGCCATAGCACTGCTCCAGTCTTTCCCAAATCCTACTGAGTCCTACGGCAGGATAGTTAATATGAACTGACCTTATTACGAGCATGTTCAGACGATCCTGGACCGAGCCACTTAGTTAGTAAGTCAAGCTCTTCACAAGGTTTTAAGTCAAGGTCTTCTATAGCATTTGTGAATGTTGATTTCCATGCCCAGTAATTCTCTGGCTTGTCATCAAACTTTATGAGACCAGCAGTAAGTAGGTCTCTGCGTGCTAGGAATTTGGCTAAATGTAAGATCTCTGAGTTTTCAGGTTTTGCAGCATGTGGCTCATTTGAGGTCCAGCAGTTTGATGGCTGAGAGGAATGAGGTATTGTATCTTGACTATTTGCTTCTTTTCCAGGTACTCTGATAGGTTGAAAACTGTCATGTCCCAGATAGCAAAATTGTTCTGGGCCTTTTATGGCCCAAACACTGTCTTTGTTTTGGCAATCATACCGCCAGGAATGCAGGGCCAAAACCACAGTTTTGCCAAAAGCACACCAGAAAGATGCCAATGCCTTACCAGACAAGAGCCAGAAGACCCTAAATTGGCCAATATTTATGCCATAATATCGCCAACGTCTTTGACCCTAGAGGCGAACGTTGAAAAGACGTCCACTGAGGAGCCAGAATGAAAGTTTTTATGACGTCTGTTTTGGACATGATCTGCACGTCTGATATAGACGTTCATGGAACCTCAAGGTTAAACAGTTCAAATGTGCTCATTGTGGACATATATTCCTTTTGTAATTGCAAATCAACTCACAGACAGTGTGTGTTTGTCCAAAATCATGAAAATAAAAGAAACTTAGCTCACACCTTTAGACACTTTAGGCAACTTAGCATCTGTAATTCACACATCTTTGGATCGTGAGAGAAACCAGACCTGAAGGAAAGACTCTCTGGCTCAGGACTCAATCCAGGATCTTCTTGCTGTGAGGAGCCAGTGTTTCCCACTGATACACTGGTGCTGCCCTTAATAACAGATATAAGAGACACTTTGACTATTTCTGTCAGACGTCTACAGAAGCTCTTACTGAGAGTTAACAGAGGTTTAGATGTTGATGATTTATGGTTCATTTGAAGTCACCATTGTGGTGGGAAGCGTTTGCTTTAGTTGGGCTCTTGGTCCCTGTAGTTGTGTTAGCTTTCCTTTGGCTGCTGTAACTGTGTCTGTGGAACACAATAGTTGTGGCTGAGCAAGCAAAGACAAAGTGACATCAGGTGTTGTCAGCTCCTCGTTGATGATCACTAAATCATCACAAAGTGAGCGTCTGATTTTTGTTTATTTATTGTTTGGCACAATTGTAATTTTCTTATAGCTACTATACCTTTGTGAAACTGCAGAATTGGTACCAATAGCATTATATTGTTCAATTATCCAGAAGAATGACAAAAAGTATGTGCACCCAACATTTTGAGCAAACATTTCACAAGGTCACACACAGACATCAATATTTGGCCTATGATTCACAACAACGGTGACAAGTTTCATGCTGCAATGCATGATGGGTGGCTTCATAGTGCAAAACTCATGCTTGATTCCCAAGCTTTTTTGATTTGATTGTCACCGTTGTTGTGAATCATAGGCCAAATCTTGATCTCGGTGTGTGACTTTGTGAAATATTTGCTCAAAATGCTGGGTGCACATACTTTTTTGGGGGGGGTCATCCTTCCAGATAATTGATCCTTTTAATACTATTGGTGCCAATACCACAGTATCACAGGTTATTGTGGACAAATTACTATTGTATCAAACAAGAACAAAAAACTTAAAATACAACATCAGATGCTCTCTTTTCATCAACAAGGAGCTGACAACACCTGATGTCACTTTATCTTTGCTTGCTCAGCCACAACTATTGTGTTTCACAGACACAGTTACAGCAGCCAAAGAAAAGCTAACACAACTACAGGGACCAAGAGCCCAACTAAAGCAAACGCTTCCCACCACAATGGTGACTTCAAATGAACCATAAATCATCAACATCTAAACCTCTGTTAACTCTCAGTAAGAGCTTCTGTAGACGTCTGACAGAAATAGTCAAAGTGTCTCTTATATCTGTGATTAAGGGCAGCACCAGTGTATGAGTGGGAAACACTGGCTCCTCACAGCAAGAAGATCCTGGATTGAGTCCTGAGCCAGAGAGTCTTTCCTTCAGGTCTGGTTTCTCTCACGATCCAAAGATGTGTGAATTACAGATGCTAAGTTGCCTAAAGTGTCTAAAGGTGTGAGCTAAGTTTCTTTTATTTTCAAGATTTTTGAAAAACACACTGTCTGTGAGTTGATTTGCAATTACAAAAGGAATATATGTCCACAATGAGCACATTTGAACTGTTTAACCTTGAGGTTCCATGAACGTCTATATCAGACGTGCAGATCACGTCCAAAACAGACGTCATAAAAACTTTCATTCTGGCTCCTCAGTGGACGTCTTTTCAACATTCGCTTCTAGAGTCAAAGACGTTGGCGATATTATGGCATAAATATTGGCCAATTTAGGGTCTTCTGGCTCTTGTCTGGTAAGGCATTGGCATCTTTCTGGTGTGCTTTTGGCAAAACTGTTGGGCAGTTTTGGCCCTGCATTCCTGGCGGTATGATTGCCAAAACAAAGACAGTGTTTGGGCCATAAAAGGCCCGGAACAATTTTGCTATCTGGGGCGTAAACTTACAGACAATGCTTTCTACAGCGGATCATAAGATGAATGGCTGCTTCAAGTTTCTTCTGTGTTGAACTAACTTTAACTGATGCAATTAACTGAATTTAACTGTCATGGAATGTTACTATGGCAACCATTTTTAAAAGAAAGCTACATGACTAGACATTGGAATCAGTAGCAGACACTAAATAGATGATCCAGAACACTTACTATAGGTAGAACATGGAGACAGGTTAATTATCACAATACAACTAAATCACTAAAATCCACCACTCAGTGAATTTAGCCAGAACAACTGTCCATACAGTTTAATGTTCTGCTACCTTTGTGTCTCGATCCATCAGTCCTGTACATGGTGAAGGCTAAGATCAGACACAACATTTTCAGATCTATATTTTCAAAAATTTCCTTTTTATCAAATCATTGTCTCTATGATTTTCAACTGATGCCCTGTGCTTAACCATAAGTATCTCATCACTTATGACACATGCTCAGATAACAGCTTTGTGCTGGGTTTGAATGAGAGAGAGAGACTCTGAGGCCCTCAGGGCTGGCACACTGCATCTTCACCTGCATTGCAACTTTTCACTCTTTACACAAGCTAGTGAGATCTGATTAGAAATTAAAATTGTTTTCAAATAAACTTCAGACATTTTCCTTTTAAACTCTATCCTTAGACTGAAATCACATTTTCAAATCACTCTCAGATTGAGTCTGTGTTACTCAAGCTAGGCCACAGCACCAGAAATGACGTGGTGGTGCCAGATTCAGATAAGCAAATAATTTTATTACAGCTCTTATCTTTTGAAACAAAAGCATCAACTTCTAGGGTTTCCAACATATTTATCTTACCTATAGTTATTTTAACAACCCAATATTCAATCCAATAAGCATTATCAGAGTTTTGCAAAAGTGAGAAGAGCAAGAACATATTTATTATAACCTTATTGTTATTTCATTATTTTCTTAGACAGAGTTTAAATCTCATCTCTGTTACTTTCTTTTACTGGATTTTACTCACAGATTTTAGTGTGGTGGCCTCATTTGTCACACCTTCGACACCTTATGGGTGAGTGGACACAGCCCTGCTGACCACAATTAAAACCCTCTGTGTCATTCAGCAATTCATGGTATCTTTCATCTGCTCCTCAACAGATAATTATTTTCTTAGACAGAGTTTAAATCTCATCTCTGTTACTTTCTTTTTACTGGATTTTACTCACAGATTTTAGTGTGGTGGCCTCATTTGTCACACCTTCGACACCTTACCAACATTGCTGCCCATTTTCTTAATAAGTTCGACTTATTTCTTTTCTTATCATAGCTTATCATAGCTTATTTTCCGATCAATTTCATTCAACACTGTTAGTTTGCATTTCTCACACACATATCCCCCCACAAAAGCCCTTGGATTTGTCTCCTCTCCTCAACAGATAACTTTCACCACTCTCATCCTGTTGACTCACAGCGTTTCTTTTCTTTTGGAAATCATGATATTTAATTAGTTTCTCTATATCCCCCATACATATCTGGCCATATACTTTTCTCATTTGACAAAATACCGGTGTATTATATTCTGCTAGCTTCTTTGGGATTTTCCATACTGGCAGTCTGATTCTCAAAAATTTGTTGTGCATAACAGAGATAATCGGTTTTGCATTGCATCAAGAACTAGTTGTGCATGGAAAAATCAGTGCTTTTGCAATTTGCATCAAGAACTAGTTGTGCATGGAAGAAATACGTGCTTTTGCATATTGCATCAAGAACTAGTTATGGTGGATTGAAGAGCTATGTTGTTTCGCATTGCAACAAGAACTAGTTGTGCAAGAAAGAACTAAGTGCTTTTGCATCGCATCAAGAACTAGTTGAGCAAGGCAGAAATAAGTGATTTTGCATTGGGGCATGAATAGTTGTGCATGGAAGAAATCCACTTATTTCTTCCATGAACAACTAGTTTTTGATGCAATGCAAAAGGACTTTATTTCTCCCATGCACAAGTTCTTAATGCAATGCAAAAGCACTTTTTTCTTCCATGATAAACTAGTTCTTGACGAAATGCAAAAAAATCGTATTCATTCCATGCATAACTAGTTCGTAATGCAATGCATAAGGACATATCGATGCATAAGCAAGGATCTTTTAAATGCATGAGTTCTTGTTGCAATGCAAAACAGCTTATCTCTTCAATGCACAATAAGAACTCGTGAATTTAAGAGATCCGTGCTTTTGCATCGATATATCATTTTTGCATTGCATCAAGAACTAGTTGTGCATAGAAGAAATATGTGCTTTTGCATTGCATTACAAACTCATTATGCATTGATGAGAAGTGCTTTCCCATTGCATAGAAGAACTCGTGTATTTAAAATATAAGTGCTTTTTCATTGCAACAAAACTCGTGCATTGAAGAAATACGTGGTTTTGCATATTGCAACAAGAACTAGTTGTGCAAGGAATAAAGAAGTGCGTTTGCATCGATATGTCATTTTGCGTTGCCTTAAGAACTCTTTGTGCATGGAAAAAAAAAATGCTTTGCTTTGTATACAAAAACTCAATGGGCATAAAAGAGGCAAGGGAACCCAGGTGATCCCTGGTATTTTTCCCATTCATATAAGCTGCCATTGTTTGCACAAGCAGTGTGAGGTCAGCGGGCGTTACTTGGACTCCACAGAGCTCTTAACCTGTTGACTACTTGTCACTTTTCTCAAAACGCAGGTTAGGTCGTCTGTAATGCCAATAGGCACTGTACGGTCAACACCGGGGGCGCTAGTGCGCTGCGTGCTATTTTGTCCCCCTTTCCTCGTCGTCAGCGGAGACCCTTTTGAGCCCCCTAACCGCCTAAACTGCACCGTAGTCACCAAAAGGTTGCACCGCCCCCAAATTCGGCGGGGTGGTAGTCCAGCGGCCCCCGGGTCCAGATCCCGGTTTGCAGGGTTCTAGGCGGGTCACAAGTATGTCTTTTCGCACAATTCTCCCCGCTTTGGATCAGATTGACCTTTCAGGAAGGCCTTTCACTCGTTGAGCGCAAGAGGCCTCCATGAGAGATTTAAACAAAGCAGGCAGAAAAAAATTTCCCTGGGTTCCAGCGACTCGTCCTCCTGATATGTCGTCCCGGGGGCCCAGGACCACGGGCAGGCGAAGTTTGGGGCCCGTGGGAGCCCCGGGGGCCGAACGGAGGCCACCGACAGGTGCAACTTGCGCCAATCGTTTCACCGGTGTTTTCGTGGCCGGTGGTCCGATCGGCCCCGAATTCGCGTACGCGTCTCTCGTCACGGGGGTCCATACAGAGAATCCATTGAAACAAGCTGTGCTCGGTCGGCGGGAAATACCGGGGGTCAAAAGGTCGCACCGCCCCCAAATTCGGCGGGGTGGTAGTCCGGCGGCCCCCGGGTCTAGATCCTGGTTTACAAGTGTGTCTTTTTGCAGTGCACTTTTTCTTTTGCTGTTTAGGAGCTTATAATTTCCTGGCGTCTCTGAATTTTAGGAAATGCATCACAGGCTGAAGTGCCACCTGCCACTCATTCAACAGGGAGAAAGGCTGTCTGTTGTCAGTCCATTAATGGGTCATATTTCATAATCAAAATGGTATTGTGTGATAAAATCTGTACGCCATACAGGGGCACAGTCAAACACAGCGAGGTACATTACAGCTATTAATTTAGCATATTTATCCTAAAATGTAACTGTGCATGAAACGCTTACAGGTGGCCATTCAAACAGATCACAGGTGGGATGGTGTTTTGGCCTTGGTTTTTTGGTGCTGATGAATTCCCGGAAATGCGTTTCTGAATTTCGTTTCAGGGGGCACAGTCAAACACAGTGATGTACATTAGAGATGTTGATTATGCAGTATTAGCTTTAAAATGACATGTCCACAGACAGCATGCAGAGGCCCCGTTAAATAAGTTACAGGGTGGCGTTTTTAGTGATATAATCAGTTTGTCGCTTACAGCTCCGCGAGGGAAAGGCAAATGCTTCTGATAATCCCCATAAAGAGCAGGGTGAGACGGATCGAACGAGACCAGCCACGCTCCGGAAGTCCGCGGGAGTCCCGAGCAGCAGCCGGTCAAAGTACCTACATTCAACCGGGTGAATCTCCGGAACCGAGCAGAGATGGGGCTCCATACTCTGGGTCCCGAGGGGTACCAAGGGTCTCCCCCCCTGCACCCTGCCTTTGAAGCTCCAACTCGGTTCGGTTTCCGAGAAATGGCCGCCGAAAGCTGGACCGGAAGTGGCCGTATCTCTGGGAGTTCCCAGGAGCTGGGACGGTGGACGGAAGGGTCCCTGTGGCCCCTCTAAGACCCCGTAGTTTGAAGCTCCAACTTGGCTGGACTTTCGATAAAAGCCCGGTTAAACAAATGGGGATTTTGGACAGAACAAACGGGAATTTTGAATGATCGGTTTGTCGCTGTTGTGGCAAAATACCTTAACTCCATTGCATTTCTGAATAAGAGACAAACCTTAGCCAATTGTGTCTTTATAAAGATTTAATTTCTTGCAAGAAATGAATCCACAGTTGGAGCAACCATGCTCGGGGTTACTACAAGTGTGAACTGAGGAACAATAGAAGGCCCAAGCTTTTATACCCCTCAGTGTCTGTTTTTTTCCGTACCGAGGAAAGGTCGCCTTGAGCAAGAGGTGAGACACAATACACAAATGGTCCCCTTACTGTCTTGGAACTCATTTGAATTAAAAGCAAGAAACACAATGGTCCTTATAAATAAAAGCATGTTAATTAAATATGCAGGTTTAGGGACCCGAGAGAGTATCACCTACTCCTAATCAGCATAACTATTCAAACGCATTGATTCTAGTCAGGAACTCCAATTCCAAGAGCCATAAAAGACAAAGGGACAACGTCTGGGCTCCCAAAGGTGGGGCCTCATTGATCTGACTCATTGAAAACATAATAGACAAAAACAGGTCTGGAAGATTAAATCTTCTGTGATTACATTTTTCCCCAACAATTTCCCCCTTTTATCATTCTTTGATAACTTGCAAAAAAGAAACATTTTAAATGTATATATGAATGTTGTTCTTCTCAAGTAGCAAAGTCGAAAAGAACGAAAAGAGCACCACGGCTTTGCTTTGCTCCAGTCTTTCAGATGGCAAGATGAATTGCACACACGAAAGCTGCTCTGTTAATGAAAGGACGCCACCTCTCTGTAGATTGTGTAACTCTGATTCTGTGGGCTTGCAGTAAGTTGCAATAATAAACTTGTTGTCTCAGCTCCTGAGGTGATAGCGGCAAGTGATGTTTGTGTGACCTCCGTCCGCACAGACGTGTGCCTCCTGCTCCTCTAGGTTCCTTAACTCCGATCACTGGTGGGATCTTTCTCAGCTACCTTGATGGCGGTGTGTGTCATTAGAAGCACGACAAAAGGCCCTAGTCACCTTTTCACTCTCCATCTGTTCCTTCTGTAGTCCCGTATCACGACATCAAACATCTGGTCTGATGTTATGTAAAGGAGTCCTTTAACCTGCACACAGATTTTAGACACAGAGAGAACATTTCTTTTGCAATAATTCACAAATTATATTGATGTAAGCTATTGTTTACCCCTTCCATTAAACAGTCTCGAACAGACTCAGATTTGCTCTTTGCCTTTTCTTCTACAAAATGTTTCATAAAAATACTGTACCCCAGACAGTTTTCATCAGTTTTCATTTAACTAATACAACATTTTTCATAAAAATACTGTACCCCAGACAGTTTTCATTTAACTAATTCCCCCTTTGGCTGCCTGATCATCCATGCAGCCATCTAAACATAATGGTCAAAGAATTTTTGGGGTAAACAATAGCTTGCCATCACCACACCATTTTGAAAAGTGCAGCCACATCGTTTCCACAGCTGTTTCTCCGCTGTTGTGGCGAAGGTCTCCGTACTCTGTAAAGAAGTGAAAGCGTTTGTGTTTATTTCAAATATCAAAAGACATTATGGTTCCTTTGACTGCTTCTGCCTCGGCAATCTCATCTACCTGTTTAAATAAAATCTTTATTATTAATGTGCACTGCGCATTCACAGATATCAACCTGGCCAGACAAGAAAATTGTGTATTGAGGAGCAGACACAGTTGAACCATTCAGAATTGGGTCCCCATCCGATATTACAATTATAAAATATGCCCAACTCCAAACTCAAAACGCAAACCTGTTCAATTTGTTACACTTTTACCTTTCATCAGCTTGCATGTTTCAGTCAGGGCTACGAGCTCCAGTCTTAACCAGGCAATCTTTATCCTGATTCTTTCGTGTTTCAGTGAAAGTTAATATAAAATCTGTATTTCAAATCTGAAGCCGGGCTAAATGAGTAAGCTCTGTTACTGGACTCCTGTCAATTTAGGGGTGTGTGATACCTTCAAAATCCAAACACACGACACCTTGTTTCTTTCAAGTGTTTTAACGACACATCACACATCCCTAGGCCAGACCCTCAGTCACTCCTCAGAGATCAAATACATGATTAGTGTAAAGGAAGAAAAACAATCATTGATTCTCTTGATAAATCCAAATCATCACAGACCAACTCAAACAAAACGACAAAAAAAATAAGATAGATAAAAATCCATCTAAGCGCTTTAAATCTCCATATAAACATCCTTCAGTTTGTGCTTTGCCCACAGTTCAGATGACTCATCTGCCCATGCAGGCCGTATGTTTGAAATGCACTGATTCTCTTTTGTGCATCTGTCATGGTTGTCATTATCCTCTCTACCTCAACTTCATGTTTATATTCAGATCTAAATGCTCCCAGTTTCTCACTGAACATCATATTCTTGTCAAACTTCCTCCAGTCCGTTGTTTCAACACAATTCTTTTACAAACCACCCTGTTTTTGTTAAAAATTACTGTTTCCATCAACTGCAATTCCACTCATCATATCTAACCATTTATAACATAAACCTAAATTTGTTAATGTTGAAAACTTTTCATCAAAACGACATGATTATTATTGTATTATCACTCATCTTTCTCTTGTGACATTATGCTTAATCATATTCGATACCCAATTCTTTATCAAAATCTTTCCAATTAATTAGGATTTTAAAGTACATTTTCCTTTCAATGTCTTGAATCTTCTTTTTTCCTTATTTCCCTACCTTCATGTTCCTCCTTCTCTACATCCATAAACCTTCTCTTTGGTCTTCCTTAAACCTCCTGTATTTTCCTCAGTGCAAACCATCATCACTGTTCTCACTACTGTCCTGCACACCTCTCCTTTCATTCTTACTGTAACCCTCACACAACAGACCTGACACGTTTCTCCACCCATTCCAACCTGCCTGCACACACACACTTCTTCACCTCTTTTCCCTGGAACCTCACTGTTCCACTTGGTTCCCTCTCATTCTCACACATGTATTCTGTTCTTCCTGTGACTAACCTTCATTCCTCTTCTCTCCAGAGCAAACCTTCACCTCTCTAGACTTTCGTCCACCTGCTCTCACTACAGATCACAATGTTATCCTCAAACATCATAGTCCATGTAGATTCCTGTCTGACCTCCTCTGTCAGCCTGTCCATCACCACTGCGAACAGGAAGGGGCTCAGAGCCGATCCTTGATGCTGTCCCACCTTCACCGTGAAGTCCTCTGTCTCACCTACGGCACACCTTTCCACTGTCCACTGCTCTGCAGACATCCAAAATATTACTGTCCTCCATCTCAATCCCAGTCACACAGAAAGCCTCACAGCCTCTTGTTTTTGTTTTGTTTTGTTTTTGTTCTCTTACATTAATTGTAGTTCTCTAAATAAATTAATGTCCTGCCTCCATTTAATGGAGGAAACACAAAAATAAAACTTATCATTTTAAAGTTTATATTCCTTTGTTCGCCCTCTGGCCTTTCATAATTGTGACGGATTCTCTGGATAATTTAGATAATGACTTAAGCCAATTTGTCATTTTGTCTCTGTCCTCAAATCTATAATTTTTACACTTACTATTTTAACTAATCCAGAGAGTAATTCAAATCCTCATCATAAATGACAAAAGTAGTCATTATTATTACCAGTAACAGACCAAGCTGGATATCAATCCACTTAAAGCTCGTCCATGTTCTGGATCATCTTTTATCAGAATCACTCAGAATAATACGCTTCTTTTAAAGTCTGTCGTTTGGCTTAACCCATCTGTAGTGATAAAACACTACACTCAATCAGGGCATAAATATGAACTGCTCATTCTCAAAATTTGCTTCTACTTGGTTTCTTAATCATTTTCAAATCATGTCTGTTCACTATTAAGTTGTCTTTAGAAAAGTCAGCTGGGTTGTTTTGGTTTTGTCTACGCTTTATAACATGGCCGATTACAGACACTGTGCCGTCCCTGCCTCCACAAGCAGCCTCTCTCTCTCTCTCTCTCTCTCTCTCTCTCTCTCTCTCTCTTACACAGATAATCTTTTCAACAGCCTCTGAGACTTTAACTCAGAACAAACTATAATCTTTAGTTTAAATACCTTTGTTATCCAGACCTTCTTTTTTGAACTTCAAAAACTGTCCTCATCTTAAAGTCATCACCATGTTTCCGAATGATCCTATGCCATATCTAATGACCTGCAGGATTTAAGACTATGATAGAGACATATTAGTTCATTATCACACAGTTTTACTTCTACCAATTAATACATTTTATTCTGTTCTCCATAAAATGTATGACAATTCACAGCATGGTCTCAGCTGGCTCTTGAATGCCTTACGATCATAACTTTCCCTCAGGGTGCTCCCTGGCATTCCCTGGCATTCAAACACAATATATGCGTTTTTTTGGTTTTTTTTGGTGAGCGGTATTGAGGAACCTTGCTTTTGGGCGGACTGCTGTGTCTGTCTGGACTCTCGGCCCATACAAAACACAGCTTCCCCCACACAATGATGCTGCTGGCCTCACAGACATCTGCTCGACTCATACACCTCACATAGACTCCACCCTCCTTTTGGGGCGGAGTCTCAGTGTCTACGTGATTACCCTGTCTTAGGTCGCCCCCCGCCGGCCAAAAGGGGATCTTACCCGTCTTAGGGAAAATCACTCGTGCCCGCTGCCCGAGATCTTTGACCCTCAACAGGATCAGCTGTGTTTTGGAACTTTGTTGAAAGTGCATTCAAGAGTCATCAGAGCCATCTGGTCTGCTTACTATAGGTAGAACATGGAGACAGGTTAATTATCACAATACAACTAAATCACTAAAATCCACCACTCAGTGAATTTAGCCAGAACAACTGTCCATACAGTTTAATGTTCTGCTACCTTTGTGTCTCGATCCATTGGTCCTGTACATGGTGAAGGCTAAGATCAGACACAACATTTTCAGTTCTATATTTTCAAAAATTTCCTTTTTATCAAATCATTGTCTCTATGATTTTCAACTGATGCCCTGTGCTTAACCATAAGTATCTCATCACTTATGACACATGCTCAGATAACAACTTTGTGCTGGGTTTGAATGAGAGAGAGAGACTCTGAGGCCTTCAGGGCTGGCACACTGCATCTTCACCTGCATTGCAACTTTTCACCAGAGGTGGAAAGTAACGCATTTACTCGCGTTACTGTAATTGAGTCGTTTTTCTGTGTACTTCTACTTTTTTAAGTAGTTTTAAAAAGCTGTAATTTTACTTTTACTTAAGTACATTTTGATTGAAGTATTGTACTTCGCTACATTTTAAACCACATCCGTTACTGAGTAAAAATAAATCATTAATGCAAAGGGGAGGGAAAAAACGCGATCCGGAAACGACTATATTGAATAGAGGGCGCGGGACGCAGAAGAGAACAAGCGCGCAAATATCAGATGGAGACAAAGGTAGATAAAGGTATGTTTATACCTTAAGGCCGAATGATTTCTGTGACGCAGAGGGAATCCCGGTATCCAGTCATGAACATTACCTTTACATTATAACGTAGGATTCACGTCATATACACAAACTGATGGATGAACGAATAACTCGAAAGAATAAATCAAATCGCTACATGGTCTGTAAATATTAAAGCACAAAACATTGCTATATGAATATATAATCTGCTTGTTCTGTCTCTGTGAATGAGCTGCTCCGTCTACAACATACAGGACTCTATTATTCTTAAACATTTTAATGAATTAATTATAAAATTAAGTTGTTAATCTAATTCATAATCATTTATTTAATTTAGTTTATAAGACATGTTTTATTGAATTTTTAATAAACAAAACAAACAAATGGTTTTAAGTTTATGATAAAGCATTTGTTCAACCAAAAAAAAAAAAGTCCAATCATCTTCATTCATTTAACATCATTTTAACTAACCATAATATAATAATAGGTACAGTTTATTTATAAAATAATTGTTTAATACAGAGAGTCCCCAACCCCCACTGTTAAAAAAGTAACTAAGTAACTTTTACTCTGAGTACATTTTAAATGAGCTACTTTTTACTTTTACTTGAGTACATTTTTAGACCAGTAATTTTACTTGAACTTAAGTAAAATTGAATTGAAGTAACAGTACTTTTACTTGAGTAGAATATTTTGTTACTCTTTCCGCCTCTGCTTTTCACTCTTTACACAAGCTAGTGAGATCTGATTAGAAATTAAAATTGTTTTCAAATAAACTTCAGACATTTTCCTTTTAAACTCTATCCTTAGACTGAAATCACATTTTCAAATCACTCTCAAATTGAGTCTGTGTTACTCAAGCTAGGCCACAGCACCAGAAATGATGTGGTGGTGCCAGATTCAGATCAGCAAATAATTTTATTACAGCTCAGCACAAGCTTATCTTTTGAAACCAAAGCATCAACTTCTAGGGTTTCCAACATATTTAACTTACCTATAGTTATTTCAACAACCCAATATTCAATCCAATAAGCATTATCAGAGTTTTGCAAAAGTGAGAAGAGCAAGAGCGGACGGTGATCTGGAAAGTTACTGGGATCTTTCCTTCGGTGTTTAATGTTATCAAATTCCCACAGTTACTGGGATCTTTCCTTCAGGGTTTAATGGCATTCCATCCATTTTACAATCCATGATTATTCATTATTCATTATGCACTAACATCTAGAAATTTAAATTTCTCTTGTTCTCAATTAATTTGTAGCCAATTTAATCGCCCACGTGATTTCAGTTAGAAAAAAATTAATTCACGCTGCATTTGCCACAGACTCAGAATAGAGACCCCCTATGGTTAATCCCTTAGTTTCCCAAAGCTTAATTTAACCAAATTCACATTAAAATTCCCATAATTTTTTAAGTTTGTCTCTTACCAGAGTGTCCCGTTGCCACCTCGGGTTCGTTTTCTCTTATTCCAGTGGTCGGACCCTCCAGGACCCCTAGAGCAGCCGGCCCTTCTCCCTTAATCAGTCGGGGTAAGGCTGTGATTCTAACGTGGATGATCAGTCACACTGCAAAAGAGATGTGTTAAAAACAACACACTGAATGTGTTGAGGGTATTTTGACACATGTTGTGTAGATATAACACAACAAGTGTGTTAAAATGAAACAGCAGTCGGCGTTTTGGCAGCCAATCACATCATGCCTCTTTCAAAAGCTTTCACCGCTTCTCACTTGTGATTACTAACCAGACGGACTTTATTTCTGTCAGAAGCTCTTATTGAGATGAACAGGATTTAGTGTTGAATCATTGAATGTTTGATTTGAAGTCACCAGAATCGTGATTAGTGGCTTCTTTATTTGACCTCTTGACCCTGGACTTCTTTACTTCAGCTTTTCTCTGTTTGCTGGAACTGTGTGTTTATTCATCACATTTGAAACAGCAGAAATAACAGGAGAAAAACATGATCAGATGATAATGACATCATCACATGCATTTGTTGAGCTTGGCAAGTGTTTGACCCTAAGGACCAATTGTGTACAATTACACAATTCGTTCCAATTACTATAAATATATTCTTCTTTTGTAAATAATGTTTTTTATAATAATGTTGATGTCATTGTTTGCACATCTGTTTTTAGATGTTCAGTGTGTACAGAATGTTCTAGTCTATGATTCCACACAGAACACACACACATCAGGAATCAGCTCATGAATCTCAACAATGGTGACAAACTAAAAGCTGCATGACGGAGCCACCATACACAACTCATCCATGACTCCCAGCATGCATTGCGGCATGACACTTTTAGTTTGTCACCATTGTTGAGATTCATGAGCTGATTCTTGATGTGTGTGTGTTTCTGTGTGGTACCATAGACTAGAACATCCTGTACACACTGAATATCTACAAACAAATATCTGCAAATGACATCATTAATATAAAAGTATTAATTATAAATGAAGAATATTTTTATAGTAATTGCTCAGATATCAAACACTTGCCAAGCTCAACAAATGCATGTGATGATGTCATTATCATCTGATCATGTTTTTCTCCTGTTATTTCTGCTGTTTCAAATGTGATGAATAAACACACAGTTCCAGCAAACAGAGAAAAGCTGAAGTGAAGAAGTCCAGGGTCAAGAGCTCAAATAAAGAAGCCACTAATCACGATTCTGGTGACTTCAAATCAAACACAAGTTGACACAAGTTGTGTACCTATAACACATTAGTGTGTAAAAGGTTTCAACACACTTCTGAGTAAGAGGAATAACACATTAGACATAATGTAAAAGAAACGACACAGGTTGTGTGTTAAAATCAACACAACATGTGTCGTCCCTGAGCACACACACTACATGTGTTAAAATCAACACAACATGTGTCGTCCTGAGCACACACACTACATGTGTTAAAATCAACACAACATGTGTCGTCCCTGAGCACACACACTACATGTGTTAAAATCAACACAACATGTGTCGTCCCTGAGCACACACACTACATGTGTTAAAATCAACACAACATGTGTCGTCCTGAGCACACACACTACATGTGTTAAAATCAACACAACATGTGTTAATTTTAAACACATCTCGTTGTGTTGTTTTCAACACATCATGTTATAAAGCGCGACACACACCATCATAGAGCAGTGTATGCCGTGTTTATGTTCTCAAACAATCAGGCCTGTGTTAATAAAAGTTATTAATACACATTGTTTTATCAGTTGCTACATTTTAATTGAATTCAAAGTGCAAACTCTGTTAACTGTTCTCTCCTCATGAGCTTCTCTAAAGCAGTATTATCGGTGAGGTGTTAAATTGTGAATGATTGAGTTGATAGAGTCATAGAGTTTGAAACGTTGTGTTTTGTGTGCACATGCGTTCTGTACTCAACTACTGATTAACTGCTTAATAATTTAGTTTCACTTTATTTTTAAAGTTACTTCTGAGTATGTAATTACCTGACACAATGTCTGTGTTAAATGACACATTTATTGTGTCAAATTTGACACAACATGTGTTGTCCCTGAGCACACACACTACATGTGTTAAAAATGACACATGTTGTGTCAGTTTTAACACATCTCTTTTAGAGTGCACCGTCCGCTCTCAGGGTCCAAAAAAGGCACATCCAAGGAATCCCACTTCCTGACACCAAAATGTTGTAGCAAAATACCTTAACTCCATTGCATTTCTGAATAAGAGACAAACATATTTATTATAACCTTATTGTTATTTCATTATTTTCTTAGACAGAGTTTAAATCTCATCTCTGTTACTTTCTTTTTACTGGATTTTACTCACAGATTTTAGTGTGGTGGCCTCATTTGTCACACCTTCGACACCTTATGGGTGAGTGGACACAGCCCTGCTGACCACAATTAAAACCCTCTGTGTCATTCAGCAATTCATGGTATCTTTCATCTGCTTTTTCAAAACAAAAATCACATTTAGCTATCAGAATCCCACAGTTACTGGGATCTTTCCTCCAGGGTTTAATGTAATCAGATTCCCTTAGTTACTGGGATCTTTCCTTCAGGGTTTAATGTTATCAGATTCCCACAGTTACTGGGATTTTCCCTTCAGGGTTTAATGGCATTCCACCCATTTTACAATCCATGATTATTCATTATTCATTATGCACTAACATCTAGAAATTTGAATTTCTCTTGTTCTTAATTAATTTGTAGCCAATTTAATCGCCCACATGATTTCAGTTAGAAAAAAATTAATTCATGCTGCATTTGCCACAGACTCAGAATAGAGACCTCCTATGGTTTATCCCTTAGTTTCCCAAATCTTAATTTAACCAAATTCACATTAAAATTCCCAGAATTTTTTAAGTTTGTCTCTTACCAGAGTGTCCTTGCCACCTCTGCGTTTTCTCTTATTCCAGTGGTCGGACCCTCCAGGACCCTAGAGCAGCCGGCCCTTCTCCCTTAATCAGTCGGGGTAAGGCTGTGATTCTAACGTACAGGATGATCAGTCACCCTCCGCTCTCAGGGTCCAAAAAAGGCACAACCAAGGAATCCCACTTCCTGACACCAAAATGTTGTGGCAAAATACCTTAACTCCATTGCATTTCTGAATAAGAGACAAACATATATAACCTTATTGTTATTTCATTATTTTCTTAGACAGAGTTTAAATCTCATCTCTGTTACTTTCTTTTTACTGGATTTTACTCACAGATTTTAGTGTGGTGGCCTCATTTGTCACACCTTCGACACCTTATGGGTGAGTGGACACAGCCCTGCTGACCACAATTAAAACCCTCTGTGTCATTCAGCAATTCATGGTATCTTTCATTTGCTTTTTCAAAACAAAAATCACATTTAGCTATCAGAATCCCACAGTTACTGGGATCTTTCCTCCAGGGTTTAATGTAATCAGATTCCCTTAGTTACTGGGATCTTTCCTTCAGGGTTTAATGGCATTCCACCCATTTTACAATCCATGATTATTCATTATTCATTATGCACTAACATCTAGAAATTTGAATTTCTCTTGTTCTCAATTAATTTGTAGCCAGTTAAATTGCCGTATAATTTTCTAAACATAATTAAAACATTGCTGCCCATTTTCTTAATAAGTTCGACTTATTTCTTTTCTTATCATAGCTTATCATAGCTTATTTTCCTATCAATTTCATTCAACACTGTTAGTTTGCATTTCTCACAAACACATCCCCCACAAAAGCCCTTAGATTTGTCTTCTCTCCTCAACAGATAACTTTCACCACATTTCACCATCCTGTTGACTCACAGCGTTTCTTTTCTTTTGGAAATCATGATATTTAATTAATTAAGTATCATATTCTGCTAGCTTCTTTGGGATTTTCCATACTGGCAGTCTGATTCTGTATCTTTCGCTCGCGCGCTATTAATCTGTTGGAAGTCTCACAGATCTGATCTCTTCACCCAAGATCAGCCAGGCGGACACTCGCAATAGTGCCCGATTTTGTGCCCTGGTTACCTGACCGCAGGCGGAACCAATCCAATCTAGGCATATGGTTCCCAGACCAATCTAGGTCTTATTTAATCTCAGACCAATCTAGGTCTTATTTAATCGCCCACGTGATTTAAGTTAGAAAAAAATAAATTCACGCTGCATTTGCCTCAGACTCAGACTCCCCCTATGGTTTATCCCTTAGTTTCCCAAATCTTAATTTAACCAAATTCACATTAAAATTCCCAGAATTTTTTAAGTTTGTCTCTTACCAGAGTGTCCCGTTGCCACCTCGGGTTCGTTTTCTCTTATTCCAGTGGTCGGAGCCTCCAGGACCCCTAGAACAGCCGGCCCTTCTCCCTTAACCAAGGGTCCCCCCCGGCAACCGGCGTTTGAAGCTCCAACTGCTCGGTTTTAAGAGATCCGTGCTTTTGCATCGATATATCATTTTTGCATTGCATTAACTAGTTTAAAACAGCTTATCTCTTC
This sequence comes from Gobiocypris rarus, assembly GCA_023029165.1. Classification (NCBI taxonomy): domain Eukaryota; kingdom Metazoa; phylum Chordata; class Actinopteri; order Cypriniformes; family Gobionidae; genus Gobiocypris; species Gobiocypris rarus. The sequence continues at coordinate 10,051,178 of CM040923.1, forward strand.
AATGCACAATAATTACTGAATGCAATGGAAACGCACTTTTTTCGCCCATGAACAACTAGTTCTTGAGCCAATTTGCAAAAGCACTTATTTCTTCCATGCACAACTAGTTCTGGATGCAATGCAAATGCACATATCTGTTCAATGCACAATGAGTTTGCATATGCAATACAAAAGCACATTTCTTCTATGCACAACTAGTTCTTAATGCAATGCAAAAGCACTTATTTTTTCCATGCACAACTAGTTCTTGCTGCAATGCAAAACCACTTATTTCTTAAATAACACTATGCACATTGAGTTCTTAATGCAATGCAAAACCACTTATTTCTTAGATAATACATTCAATAAAACTATGCACATTAAGTTTTTGTATAATAATGCAAAGCCCTTATTTTTTCCATGCACAATGATCTCTTTGATGCAACGCAAAATGACATATCAACGCAAAAGCACGTATTAATTCCATGCACAACTAGTTCGTAATGCAATGCAACACCACGTATTTCTTCTATGCACAACTAGTTCTAGAATTTTTTAAGTTTGTCTCTTACCAGAGTGTCCGTTGCCACCTCGGGTTCGTTTTCTCTTATTCCAGTGGTCGGACCCTCCAGGACCCCTAGAACAGCCGCCCCTTCTCCCTTAACCAAGGGTCCCCCCCGGCAACCGGCGTTTGAAGCTCCAACTCGGCTCGGTTTTAAGAGATCCGTGCTTTTGCATCGATATATCATTTTTGCATTGCATTACGAACTAGTTGTGCATGGACTAAATATGTGCTTTTGCAATTTGCATCAAGAAGTGCTAGTGCTTAGAAGAAATACGTACTTTTGCATTGCATTATGACCTAGTTGTATATGGCTTTGTATCGCTATGTCATTTTGCGTTGCATGAAAAACTCAATGTGCATAAAAGAGATAAGTGGTTTTGCTTTGCATCAAGAACTAGTTGTGTATGAAATTAATAAGTGCTTTTGCATCGATATGTCATTTTGTGTTGCCTCAAGAACTCTTTGTGCATGAAAAAATAAATGCTTTGCTTTGTATACAAAAACTAAGTGTGCATAGGGAAAAAGTGCTTTTGCATTGTATACAAAAACTCATGCATAACAGTGATAATTGGTTTGGCATTGCATCATGAACTACTTATGCATGGAAGAATAAGTGCTTTTGCATTGCATTGCATACAGTATTGTGCATTGGAGATTTGCATTGCAACAAGAACTCGTGAATTTAAGAGATCCGTGCATTTGCATCGATATATCATTTTTGCATTTCACCAAGAACTAGTTGTGCATAGAAGAAATACGTGCTTTTGCATTGCATTACGAACTCATTATGCATTGAAGAGAGAAGTGCTTTCCCATTGCATAGAAGAACTCGTGTATTTAAAATATAAGTGCTTTTTCATTGCAACAAGAACTCGTGCATAGAAGAAATACGTGTTTGTGCATGGAATTAAAACGTGCTTTTGCGTTGTCATTTTGCGTTGCATCAAAGAGATCTTTGTGCATGGAAAAATAAGCGCTTTGCATTGTTATATAAAACTCAATGTGCATAAGTGTTATTTAATGTGTTATTTAAATACGTCTTAAGAAATAAGTGGTTTTGCATTGCAGCAAGAACTAGTTGTGCATGGAATTTATACGTGCTTTTGCGTTGATATGTCATTTTGCGTTGCATCAAAGAGATCTTTGTGCATGGAAAAATTGCATTATTATACAAAAACTCAATGTGCATAGTGTTATTTAAGAAATAAGTGCTTTTGCATATTGCCTCAAGAACTAGTTGTCCACGGAAGAAATAAGTGCTTTTGCATATTGGCTCAAGAACTAGTTGTTCATGAAAAATTGCGTTTGCATTGCATAAAGTACTTATTGTGCATTGAAGAGATAAACTGTTTTGCATTGCAACAAGAACTCATGCATTTAAGAGATCCTTGCTTATGCATCGATATGTCCTTATGCATTGCATTACGAACTAGTTATGCATGGAATTAATACGGTTTTTTGCATCTCGTCAAGAACTAGTTTATCTTGGAAGAAAAAAGTGCTTTTGTATTGCATATGCAAACTCATTGTGCATTGAACAGATAAGTGCATTTGCATTGCCTCCAGAACTAGTTGTGCATGGAAGAAATAAGTGCTTTTGCATTGCATTACGAACTAGTTGAGCAAGGCAGAAATAAGTGATTTTGCATTGGGGCAAGTTTGGTTGTGCATGTTCTTAATGCAATGCAAAACCACTTATTTCTTAGATAATACATTCAATAAAACTATGCACATTAAGTTTTTGTATAATAATGCAAAGCCCTTATTTTTTCCATGCACAATGATCTCTTTGATGCAACGCAAAATGACATATCAACGCAAAAGCACGTATTAATTCCATGCACAACTAGTTCGTAATGCAATGCAACACCACGTATTTCTTCTATGCACAACTAGTTCTTGATGCAATGAAAAAGGACATATTGATGCAAAAGCACGGATCTCAAATGCATGAGCTCTTGTTGCAATACAAAATAGCATATCTCTTCAATGCACACTAACTAGTTCTTGATGCAATATGCAAAACAACATATCTCTTCAATGCACACTAAATAGTTCTTGATGCAATATGCAAAATCACTTATTTCTTCTATGCACGAGTTCTTGTTGCAATGAAAAGCACTTATATTTTAAATACACGAGTTCTTCTATGGAATGGGAAAGCACTTCTCTCATCAATGCACAATGAGTTCGTAATGTAATGCAAAAGCACGTATTTCTTCTATGCACAGCAATTTCTCAAGATGCAATGCAAAAATGATATATCGATGCAAATGCACGGATCTCTTAAATTCACGAATTCTTGTTGCAATGCAAAACAACTTATTTCCAATGCACAATCCGTACTGTATGTAATGCAATGTAAACGCACTTATTCTTCCATGCACAACTAGTTTTGCATTGCATAGAAGAACTCGTGCATTTAAAAAAAGTGCTTTAGCATTGCATTAAGAACTAGTTGTGCATGGAAGAAATAAGTGTGTTTGCATAGCATTGCGTGTAATTATTGTGCATTAAGTTGTATGTGTACAATGTGCATTGGAGATAAGTTGTTTTGCATTGCAACAAGAACTCGTGAATTTAAGAGATCCGTGCATTTGCATCGGTATATCATTTTTGCATTGCATCAAGAACTTGTTGTGCATAGAAGAAATACGTGCTTTTTCATTGCAACAAGAACTCGTGCATAGAAAAAAATACGTGGTTTTGCATATTGCATCAAGAACTATTTAGTGTGCATTGAAGAGATATGTTGTTTTGCATATTGCATCAAGAACTAGTTAGTGTGCATTGAAGAGATATGCTATTTTGCATTGCAACAAGAGCTCATGCATTTAAGATATCCGTGCTTTTGCATCAAAAACTAGTTGTGCATGGAAGAAATAAGTGCGTTAGAATTGCATTGCATACAGTACTTATTGTGCATTGGAGATAAGTTGTTTTGCATTGCAACAAGAACTTATTGTGCTTAGAAGAAATACGTGCTTTTGCATTGCATTACGAAATCATTGTGCATTGATGAGAGAAGTGCTTTCCCATTGCATAGAAGAACTCGTGTATTTAAAATATAAGTGATTTTTCATTGCATCAAGAACTAGTTAGTGTGCATTGAAGAGATATGTTGTTTTGCATTGCAACAAGAACTCATGCATTTAAGAGATCCGTGCTTTTGCATCAATAGGTCCTTTTGCATTGCATCAAGAACTAGTTGTGCATAGAGCAAATACGTGCTGTTGCATTGCTTTACGAACTAGTTGAGCAAGGCAGAAATAAGTGATTTTGCATTGGGGCAAGTTTGGTTGTGCATGGAAGAAATACGTGTTTTTGCATTGCATCAAGCAGTAGTTGTGCATAGAAGAAATAAGTGCGTTTGCATTGCATACAGTAATTATTGTGCATTGATTGTGTATCTTGGCCCAAGAATTCGTGCATTCATGAGATCCGTGCATTTGCATCGATATGTTCTTTTGCATTGCATCAATAACTAGTTATGCATGGAAGAAATACGTGCTTTTACATTCCATTACGAACTCATTGTGCATTGAAGCGTGAACATTGCATAGAAGAACTCGTGTATTTAAAATATAAGTGCTTTTTCATTGCAAAAAGAACTCGTCCATAGAAGAAATACGTGGTTTTGCATTGCATAAAGCACTAGTTGTGCAAAGAAGAAATTAGTGCGTTTGTGCATAGAAGAAAAAAGTGGGGCAAGAATGGTTGTGCATGGAAGAAATACGTGTTTTTGCATTGCATCAAGCACTAGTTGTGCATAGAAGAAATAAGTGCGTTTGCATTACAGTAGTTGTGCATAGAACAATGGTTGTGCGTGGAAGAAATACGTGTTTTTGCATTGCATACAGTAATTATTGTGCATTTATTGTGTATCTTGGCCCAAGAATTCGTGCATTCATGAGATCCGTGCATTTAAATCGATATGTTCTTTTGCATTGCATCAATGACTAGTTGTTCATGGAAGAAAGAAGTGCTTTTGCATTGCATCAAGATCTAGTTGAGCAAGGCAGAAAAAAGTGATTTTTGCATTGGGGCAAGAATGGTTGTGCATGGAAGAAATACGTGTTTTTGCATTGCATCAAGAACTAGTTGTGCATGGAAGAACTATGTGCGTTCGTATTGCATACTGTAATTATTGTGCATTGATTGTGTATCTTGGCCCAAGAACTCGTGAGTTTAAGAGATCCGTGCTTTTGCATCGATATATCATTTTTGCATTGCATCAAGAACTTGTTGTGCATAGAAGAAATACGTGCGTTTCAATTGCATAACGAACTCATTGTGCATTGAAGAGAGAACATTGCATAGAAGAACTTGTGTATTTAAAATTTAAGTGCTTTATCATTGCAACAAGAACTCGTGCATAGAAGAAATACGTGGTTTTGCATTGCATCAAGAACTAGTTAGTGTGCATTGAAGAAAGAACATTGCATAGAATAACTCGTGTATTTAAAATTTAAGTGCTTTTTCATTGCAACAAGAACTCATGCATTTAAGAGATCCATGCTTTTGCATCAAAAACTAATTGTGCATGGAAGAAATAAGTGCGTTTGAATTGCATTGCATACAGTACTTATTGTGCATTGGAGATAAGTTGTTTTGTATTGCAACAAGAACTTATTGTGCATAGAAGAAATACGTGCTTTTGCATTGCAGCAAGAACTAGTTGTGCATGAAAGAAATAAGTACTTTTGCATTGCATCAAGAACTAGTTGTGCATGGAAGAAATAAGTGCATTTGAATTGCAGTGGATACAGTACTTATTGTGCATTGGAGATAAGTTGTTTTGCATTGCAACAAGAACTTATTATGCATAGAAGAAATACGTGCTTTTGCATTGCATCAAGCACTAGTTGTGCATAGAAGAAATAAGTGCGTTTGCATTGCATACAGTAATTATTGTGCATTTATTGTGTATCTTGGCCCAAGAATTCGTGCATTCATGAGATCCGTGCATTTAAATCGATATGTTCTTTTGCATTGCATCAATGACTAGTTGTTCATGGAAGAAAGAAGTGCTTTTGCATTGCATCAAGATCTAGTTGAGCAAGGCAGATAAAAGTGATTTTTGCATTGGGGCAAGTTTGGTTGTGCACGGAAGAAATACGTGTTTTTGCATTGCATCAAGAACTAGTTGTGCATGGAAGAACTATGTGCGTTCGCATTGCATACTGTAATTATTGTGCATTGATTGTGTATCTTGGCCCAAGAACTCGTGAGTTTAAGAGATCCGTGCTTTTGCATCGATATATCATTTTTGCATTGCATCAAGAACTTGTTGTGCATGGAAGAACTATGTGCGTTCGTATTGCATACTGTAATTATTGTGCATTGATTGTGTATCTTGGCCCAAGAACTTGTGAGTTTAAGAGATCCGTGCTTTTGCATCGATATATCATTTTTGCATTGCATCAAGAACTTGTTGTGCATAGAAGAAATACGTGCGTTTCAATTGCATAACGAACTCATTGTGCATTGAAGAGAGAACATTGCATAGAAGAACTTGCGTATTTAAAATTTAAGTGCTTTATCATTGCAACAAGAACTCGTGCATAGAAGAAATACGTGGTTTTGCATTGCATCAAGAACTAGTTAGTGTGCATTGAAGAAAGAACATTGCATAGAAGAACTCGTGTATTTAAAAATTTAAGTGCTTTTTCATTGCAACAAGAACTCATGCATTTAAGAGATCCATGCTTTTGCATCAAAAACTAGTTGTGCATGGAAGAAATAAGTGCGTTTGAAATGCATTGCATACAGTACTTATTGTGCATTGGAGATAAGTTGTTTTGTATTGCAACAAGAACTTATTGTGCATAGAAGAAATACGTGCATTGCAGCAAGAACTAGTTGTGCATGAAAGAAATAAGTACTTTTGCATTGCATCAAGAACTAGTTGTGCATGGAAGAAATAAGTGCATTTGAATTGCAGTGGATACAGTACTTATTGTGCATTGGAGATAAGTTGTTTTGCATTGCAACAAGAACTTATTATGCATAGAAGAAATACGTGCTTTTGCATTGCATCAAGCACTAGTTGTGCATAGAAGAAATAAGTGCGTTTGCATTGCATACAGTAATTATTGTGCATTTTAATAAGTATCTTGGCCCAAGAATTCGTGCATTCATGGGATCCGTGCATTTGCATCGATATGTTCTTTTGCATTGCATCAATAACTAGTTATGCATGGAAGAAATAAGTGCGTTTGCATTGCATACTGTAATTATTGTGCATTGATTGTGTATCTTGGCCCAAGAACTCGTGAATTTAGGACATCCGTGCTTTTGCATCGATACATCATTTTTGCATTGCATCAATAACTTGTTGTGCATAGAAGAAATACGTGCTTTTACATTGCATTACGAACTCATTGTGCATTGAAGAGAGAACATTTCATAGAAGAACTATGTATTTAAAAAATAAGTGCTTTCCCATTGCATAGAAGAACTCGTGTATTTAAAAAATAAGTGCTTTTTCATTGCAACAAGAACTCGTGCATAGAAGAAACACGAGGTTTTGCATTGCATCAAGAACTAGTTGTGCATGGAATTTATACGTGCTTTTGCGTTGATATGTCATTTTGCATTGCATTACATAGAGTACTTATTGTGCATTGGAGATACGTTGTTTTGTATTGCAACAAGAAATCGTGAATTTAAGAGATCCGTGCATTTGTATCGATATATAATTTTTGCATTGCATCAAGAACTTGTGCATAGAAGAAATTCGTGCTTTTGCATTGCATTACGAACTCATTGTGCATTGATGAGAGAAGTGCTTTCCCATTGCATAGAAGAACTCGTGTATTAGTGCTTTTTCATTGCAACAAGAACTCGTCCGTAAAAGAAATACGTGGTTTTGCATTGCATTACGAACTAGTTGTGCATAGAATTAAAACGTGCTTTTGCGTTATGTCATTTTGCGTTGCATCAAAGAGATCTTTGTGCATGGAAAAAATAAGCGCTTTGCATTATTATATAAAAACTCAATGTGCATAAGTGTTATTTAATATGTTATTTAAGAAATAAGTGGTTTTGCATTGCATCAAGAACTAGTTGTGCATGGAAGAAATAAGTGCTTTTGCATTGCATTAAGAACTAGTTGTGCATGGAAGAAATGTGCTTTTGTATTGCATATGCAAACTCATTGTGCATTGAACAAGATAAATGCTTTGGCATTGAATCCAGAACTATTTGTGCATGGAAGAAATAAGTGTGTTTGCATTGCATTGCATGTAAATATTGTGCATTTAGTTGTATGTGTACAATAAGTGTACTTATTGTGCATTGAGATAAGTTGTTTTGCATTGCAACAAGAACTCGTGAGTTTAAGAGATCCATGCTTTTGCATCGATATATCATTTTTGCATTGCATCAAGAACTAGTTGTTGATAGAAGAAATACGTGCTTTTGCATTGCATTACGAACTCATTGTGCATTGAAGAGAGAAGTGCTTTCCCATTGCATAGAATAACTCGTGTATTAAAAATATAAGTGCTTTTTCATTGCAACAAAACTCGTGCCTTGAAGAAATACGTGGTTTTGCATATTGCAACAAGAACTAGTTGTGCAAGGAAGAAACAAAGTGCTTTTTCATTGGGGCAAGAACTAGTTGTGCATGGAATTAATAAGTGCTCGTGCATCGATATGTAATTTTGCGTTGGCTCCAAGAACTCTCTGCATGGAAAAAATAAGTGCTGTTGCACTTAAAATAAACTTTGCACAAAAACTCATTGTGCATAACAGAGATAATCGGTTTTGCACTGCATCAAGAACTAGTTGTGCATAGAAAAATCAGTGCTTTTGCAATTTGCATCAAGAACTAGTTGTGCATGGAAGAAATCAGTGCTTTTGCATATTGCATCAAGAACTAGTTATTGTGCTTTGAAGAGATGTGTTGATTTGCACTGCAACAAGAACTAGTTGAGCAAGGAATAAAGAAGTGCGTTTGCATCGATATGTCATTTTGCGTTGCCTTAAGAACTCTTTGTACATGGAAAAAAAAATGCTTTGCATACAAAAACTCAATGTGCATAAAAGAGGTAAGGGAACCCAGGTGATCCCTGGTGTTTTTCCCATTTATATAAGCTGCCATTGTTTGCACAAGCAGTGTGAGGTCAGCGGGCGTTACTTGGACTCCACAGAGCGCTTAACCTGTTGACTACTTGTCACTTTTCTCAAAACGCAGGTTAGGTCGTCTGTAATGCCAATAGGGACTGTACGGTCAATACCGAGGGCGCTAGTGCGCTGCATGCTATTTTGTCCCCCTTTCCTCGTCGCCAGCGGAGACCCTTTTGAGCCCCCTAACCGCCTAAACTTCACCGTAGTCTTCATCGTCGCCCGCAGAGTGCCTTTTGAGCCCCTAACCGCCTAAACTGCACCGTAGTCACCAAAGGTTGCACCGCCCCAAATTCGGGCGGGTGGTAGTCCGGCGGCCCCGGGTCCAGATCCCGGTTTGCAGGGTTCTAGGCGGGTCACATGTATGTCTTTTCGCAGCGCACAATTCTCCCCGCTTTGGATCAGATTGACCTTTCAGGAAGGCCTTTCGCTCATTGAGCGCAAGAGGCCTCCATGAGAGATTTAAACAAAGCAGGCCGAAAAAAATTTCCCTGGGTTCCAGCAACTCGTCCTCCTGATATGTCGTCCCGGGGGCCCAGGACCACGGGCAGGCGGAATTTGGGGCCCGTGGGAGCCCCGGGGGCCGAACGGAGGCCAGCGACAGGTGCAACTTGCGCCAATCGTTTCAAAGGTGTTTCGTGGCCGGTAGTCAGATCGGCCCCGACTCACGACGCTGCCTCGCCACGGAGGTCCGGGTCCAGAGTTCCGTGTCCGTGGCCGCTTATTTGGCCGAAAAAGCCCCTCTTGACCGCGAGGTGTGTGCAGAGAATCCTTTGAAACAAGCTGCGCTCGGTCGGCGGGGAATACCGGGGTCAGGTCGACCGCCCCAAATTCGGGCGGGTGGTAGTCCGCGCCCCGGTCTAGATCCTGGTTACAAGTGTGTCTTTTTGCAGTGCACTTTTTCTTTTGCTGTTTAGGACCTTATGATTTCCTGGCGTCTCTGAATTTTAGGAAATGCATCACAGGCTGAAGTGCCACCTGCCACTCATTCAACAGGGAGAAAGGCTGTCTGTTGTCAGTCCATTGATGGGTCATATTTCATAATCAAAATGGTATTGTGTGATAAAATCTACTGTACGCCATACAGGGGGCACAGTCAAACACAGCGAGGTACATTACAGCTATTAATTTAGCATATTTATCCTACAATGTAACTGTGCATGAAACGCTTACAGGTGGCCATTCAAACAGATCAGAGGTGGGATGGTGTTTTGGCCTTGGTTTTTTGGTGCTGATGAATTCCCGGAAATGCGTTTCTGAATTTCGTTTCAGGGGGCGTGAAATGCGTTTCAGGGGGCACAGTCAAACACAGTGATGTACATTAGAGATGTTGATTATGCAGTATTAGCTTTAAAATGACATGTCCACAGACAGCATGCAGAGGCCCCGTTAAATAAGTTACAGGGTGGCATTTTTAGTGATATAATCAGTTTGTCGCTTACAGCTCCGCGAGGGAAAGGCAAATGCTTCTGAAAATCCCCATAAAGAGCAGGGTGAGACGGATCGAACGAGACCAGCCACGCTCCGGAAGTCCGCGGGAGTCCCGAGCAACAGCTGGTCAAAGTACCCACATTCAACTGGGCGAATCTCCGGAACCGAGTCGAGATGGGGCTCCATACTCTGGGTCCCGAGGGGTGCCAAGGGTCTCCCCCCCCCCTGCACCCGGCGTTTGAAGCTCCAACTCGGCTCGGTTTCCGAGAAATGGCCGCCGAAAGCTGGACCGGAAGTGGCCGTATCTCTGAACCGGGAGGTCCCAGGAGCTGGGGACGGAAGGGTCCCTCGGGCCCCTCTAAGACCCCGTAGTTTGAAGCTCCAACTCGGCTAAACTTTCGATAAAAGCCCGGTTAAACAAACGGGAATTTTGGACAAAACGGTCTGTATCTCTGCAGGGACGGTTCTCAGCGGCTCGCCCTCCGGGTGACGAGGGGTCCCTAGGGGTTCTCCCGGCCCCCTGCGTCCCGAGCCTCTGGGTCGCTTCATTCCGAAGTGCACCCTTTTCTCTTGGGCCCTATATCTCGGTCCGCGGGGGCGCTGGAGGCTCGGGCCTGGGCGTTGGGAGAGGCCCCGAGACCCTCCTTCAATCCGAGATTGGTGCCTCTAGGCGGAGCTGTAGCCGCTGAATTTCGGGTGTCAAAATTTCCCAGAGTTGAAAAATCCAGAGAGTCCCGACTTCCACCCTCCGCCGCTCTCAGCCAAGCCGAAAGGCTCACCCTCCCGGCCACGGTCAGATTCGCCCGCGACCCCACCCCGGAATGAGCGTGAATGATCGGTTTGTCGCTGTTGTGGCAAAATACCTTAACTCCATTGCATTTCTGAATAAGAGACAAACCTTAGCCAATTGTGTCTTTATAAAGATTTAATTTCTTGCAAGAAATGAATCCACAGTTGGAGCAACCATGCTCAGTTACCACAAGTGTGAACTGAGGAACAATAGAAGGGCCAAGCTTTTATACCCCTCAGTGTCTCAGTGTTTTTCCGTACCGAGGAAAGGTCGCCTTGAGCAAGAGGTGAGACACAATACACAAATGGTCCCCTTACTGTCTTGGAACTCATTTGAATTAAAAGCAAGAAACACAATGGTCCTTATCTGTAAAAAAGCATGTTAATTAAATATGCAGGTTTTGGGTCCCGCCCAGACAGAGTATCACCTACTCCTAATCAGCATAACTATTCAAACGCATTGATTCTAGTCAGGAACTCCAATTCCAAGAGCCATAAAAGACAAAAGGGACAACGTCTGGGCTCCCAAAGGTGGGGCCTCATTGATCTGACTCATTTAAAACATAATAGACAAAAACAGGTCTGGAAGATTAAATCTTCTGTGATTACATTTTTCCCCAACAATTTCCCTTTTATCATTCTTTGATAACTTGCAAAAAAGAAACATTTTAAATGTATATATGAATGTTGTTCTTCTCAAGTAGCAAAGTCCAAGCATCGAAAAGAGCACCACGGCTTTGCTTTACTCCAGTCTTTCAGATGGCAAGATGAATTGCACACATGTATGCCCAGAAAGCTGCTCTGTTAATGAAAGGACGCCACCTCTCTGTAGATTGTGTAACTCTGATTCTGTGGGCTTGCAATAGGTTGCAATAATAAACTTGTTGTCTCAGCTCCTGAGGTGATAGCGGCAAGTGATGTTTGTGTGACCTCCATCCGCACAGACGGTGCCTCCTGCTCCTCTCGGTTCCTTCTCTCCGATCACTGGTGGGATCTTTCTCAGCTACCTTGATGGCGGTGTGTGCCATCAGAAGCACGACAAAAGGCCCTAGTCACCTTTTCACGTTTGTGTTTATTTCAAATATCAAAAGACATTATGGTTCCTTTGACTGCTTCTGCCTCGGCCTTCGCAATCTCATCTACCTGTTTAAATAAAATCTTTATTATTAATGTGCGCTGCGCATTCACAGATATCAACCTGGCCAGACAAGAAAATTGTGTATTGAGGAGCAGACACAGTTGAACCATTCAGAATTGGGTCCCCATCCGATATTACAATTATAAAATATGCCCAACTCGAACTCAAAACGCAAACCTGTTCAAATTGTTACACTTTTACCTTTCATCAGCTTGCATGTTTCAGTCAGGGCTACGAGCTCCAGTCTTAACCAGGCAATCTTTATCCTGATTCTTTCGTGTTTCAGTGAAAGTTAATATAAAATCTGTATTTCAAATCTGGAAGCCGGGCTAAATGAGTAAGCTCTGTTACTGCACTCCTGTCAATTTAGGGGTGTGTGATACCTTCAAAATCCAAACACACGACACCTTGTTTCTTTCAAGTGTTTTAACGACACATCACACATCCCTAGGCCAGACCCTCAGTCACTCCTCAGAGATCAAATACATGATTAGTGTAAAGGAAGAAAAACAATCATTGATTCTCTTGATAAATCCAAATCATCACAGACCAACTCAAACTAAACGACAAAAAAAAATAAGATAGATAAAAATCCATCTAAGCGCTTTAAATCTCCATATAAACATCCTTCAGTTTGTGCTTTGCCCACAGTTCAGATGACTCCTCTGCCCATGCAGGCCGTATGTTTGAAATGCACTGATTCTCTTTTGTGCATCTGTCATGGTTGTCATTATCCTCTCTACCTCAACTTCATGTTTATATTCAGATCTAAATGCTCACAGTTTCTCACTGAACATCATATTCTTGTCAAACTTCCTCCAGTCCGTTGTTTCAACACAATTATTTTACAAACCACCCTGTTTTTGTTAAAAATTACTGTTTCCATCAACTCCAATTTCACTCATAATATCTAACCATTTATAACATAAACCTAAATTTGTTAATGTTGAAAACTTTTCATCAAAACGACATGATTATTATTGTATTACATTCAATTAGCTCGTTCACTCATCTTTCTCTTGTGACATTATGCTTAATCATATTCGATATCCAATTCTTTATCAAAATCTTTCCAATTAATTAGGATTTTAAAGTACATTTTCCTTTCAATGTCTTGAATCTTCTTTTTTCCTTATTTCCCTACCTTCATGTTCCTCCTTCTCTACATCCATAAACCTTCTCTTTGGTCTTCCTTAAACCTCCTGTATTTTCCTCAGTGCAAACCATCATCACTGTTCTCACTACTGTCCTGCACACCTCTCCTTTCATTCTTACTGTAACCCTCACACAACAGACCTGACACGTTTCTCCACCCATTCCAACCTGCCTGCACACACACACTTCTTCACCTCTTTTCCCTGGAACCTCACTGTTCCACTTGGTTCCCTCTCATTCTCACACATGTATTCTGTTCTTCCTGTGACTAACCTTCATTCCTCTTCTCTCCAGAGCAAACCTTCACCTCTCTAGACTTTCGTCCACCTGCTCTCACTACAGATCACAATGTTATCCTCAAACATCATAGTCCATGTAGATTCCTGTCTGACCTCCTCTGTCAGCCTGTCCATCACCACTGCGAACAGGAAGGGGCTCGAGCCGATCCTTGATGCTGTCCCATCTTCACCGTGAAGTCCTCTGTCTCAGCTCCTGAGGTGATAGCGGCAAGTGATGTTTGTGTGACCTCCATCCGCACAGACGTGTGCCTCCTGCTCCTCTCGGTTCCTTCTCTCCGATCACTGGTGGGATCTTTCTCAGCTACCTTGATGGCGGTGTGTGCCATCAGAAGCACGACAAAAGGCCCTAGTCACCTTTTCACGTTTGTGTTTATTTCAAATATCAAAAGACATTATGGTTCCTTTGACTGCTTCTGCCTCGGCCTTCGCAATCTCATCTACCTGTTTAAATAAAATCTTTATTATTAATGTGCGCTGCGCATTCACAGATATCAACCTGGCCAGACAAGAAAATTGTGTATTGAGGAGCAGACACAGTTGAACCATTCAGAATTGGGTCCCCATCCGATATTACAATTATAAAATATGCCCAACTCCGAACTCAAAACGCAAACCTGTTCAAATTGTTACACTTTTACCTTTCATCAGCTTGCATGTTTCAGTCAGGGCTACGAGCTCCAGTCTTAACCAGGCAATCTTTATCCTGATTCTTTCGTGTTTCAGTGAAAGTTAATATAAAATCTGTATTTCAAATCTGGAAGCCGGGCTAAATGAGTAAGCTCTGTTACTGCACTCCTGTCAATTTAGGGGTGTGTGATACCTTCAAAATCCAAACACACGACACCTTGTTTCTTTCAAGTGTTTTAACGACACATCACACATCCCTAGGCCAGACCCTCAGTCACTCCTCAGAGATCAAATACATGATTAGTGTAAAGGAAGAAAAACAATCATTGATTCTCTTGATAAATCCAAATCATCACAGACCAACTCAAACTAAACGACAAAAAAAAAATAAGATAGATAAAAATCCATCTAAGCGCTTTAAATCTCCATATAAACATCCTTCAGTTTGTGCTTTGCCCACAGTTCAGATGACTCCTCTGCCCATGCAGGCCGTATGTTTGAAATGCACTGATTCTCTTTTGTGCATCTGTCATGGTTGTCATTATCCTCTCTACCTCAACTTCATGTTTATATTCAGATCTAAATGCTCACAGTTTCTCACTGAACATCATATTCTTGTCAAACTTCCTCCAGTCCGTTGTTTCAACACAATTATTTTACAAACCACCCTGTTTTTGTTAAAAATTACTGTTTCCATCAACTGCAATTTCACTCATAATATCTAACCATTTATAACATAAACCTAAATTTGTTAATGTTGAAAACTTTTCATCAAAACGACATGATTATTATTGTATTACATTCAATTAGCTCGTTCACTCATCTTTCTCTTGTGACATTATGCTTAATCATATTCGATATCCAATTCTTTATCAAAATCTTTCCAATTAATTAGGATTTTAAAGTACATTTTCCTTTCAATGTCTTGAATCTTCTTTTTTTCCTTATTTCCCTACCTTCATGTTCCTCCTTCTCTACATCCATAAACCTTCTCTTTGGTCTTCCTTAAACCTCCTGTATTTTCCTCAGTGCAAACCATCATCACTGTTCTCACTACTGTCCTGCACACCTCTCCTTTCATTCTTACTGTAACCCTCACACAACAGACCTGACACGTTTCTCCACCCATTCCAACCTGCCTGCACACACACACTTCTTCACCTCTTTTCCTGGAACCTCACTGTTCCACTTGGTTCCCTCTCATTCTCACACATGTATTCTGTTCTTCCTGTGACTAACCTTCATTCCTCTTCTCTCCAGAGCAAACCTTCACCTCTCTAGACTTTCGTCCACCTGCTCTCACTACAGATCACAATGTTATCCTCAAACATCATAGTCCATGTAGATTCCTGTCTGACCTCCTCTGTCTGCCTGTCCATCACCACTGCGAACAGGAAGGGGCTCGAGCCGATCCTTGATGCTGTCCCATCTTCACCGTGAAGTCCTCTGTCTCACCTACGGCACACCTTTCCACTGTCCACTGCTCTGCAGACATCCAAAATATTACTGTCCTCCATCTCAATCCCAGTCACACAGAAAGCCTCACAGCCTCTTGTTTTTTTTTTTTTTTGTTCTCTTACATTAATTGTAGTTCTCTAGATAAATTAATGTCCTGCCTCCATTTAATGGAGGAAACACAAAATAAAACTTTTCATTTTAAAGTTTATATTCCTTTGTTCGCCCTCTGGCCTTTCATAATTGTGACGGATTCTCTGGATAATTTAGATAATGACTTAAGCCAATTTGTCATTTTGTCTCTGTCCTCAAGTCTATAATGTTTACGCTTACTATTTTAACTAATCCAGAGAGTAATTCAAATCCTCATCATAAATGACAAAAGTAGTCATTATTATTACCAGTAACAGACCAAGCTGGATATCAATCCACTTAAAGCTCGTCCATGTTCTGGATCATCTTTATCAGAATCACTCAGAATAATACGCTTCTTTTAAAGTCTGTCGTTTGGCTTAACCCATCTGTAGTGATAAAACACTACACTCAATCAGGGCATAAATATGAACTGCTCATTCTCAAAATTTGCTTCTACTTGGTTTCTTAATCATTTTCAAATCATGTCTGTTCACTATTAAGTTGTCTTTAGAAAAGTCAGCTGGGTTGATTTGGTTTTGTCTACGCTTTAACATGGCCGATTACAGACACTGTGCCGTCCCTGCCTCCACAAGCAGCCTCTATCTCTCTCTCTCTTACACAGATAATCTTTTCAACAGCCTCTGAGACTTTAACTCAGAACAAACTATAATCTTTAGTTTAAATACCTTTGTTATCCAGACCTTCTTTTTTGAACTTCAAAAGCTGTCCTCATCTTAAAGCCATCACCATGTTTCCGAATGATCCTATGCCATATTTAATGACCTGCAGGATTTAAGACTATGATAGAGACATATTAGTTCAATATCACACAGTTTTACTTCTACCAATTAATACATTTTATTCTGTTCTCCATAAAATGTATGACAATTCACAGCATGGTCTCAGCTGGCTCTTGAATGCCCCTTACGATCATAACCCTCAGGGTGCTCCTGGCATTCCTGGCATTCAAACACAATATATGGGTTTTGTTTTTTTGGTGAGCGGTATTGAGGAACCTTGCTTTGGGCGGACTGCTGTGTCTGTCTGGACTCGGCCCTACAAAACACAGCTTCCCCACACAATGATGCTGCTGGCCTCACAGACATCTGCTCGACTCATACACACCTCACATAGACTCCACCCTCCTTTTGGGGTGGAGTCTCAGTGTCTACGTGATTACCCTGTCTTAGGTCGCCCCGCCCGGCCAAAAGGATCTTACCCGTCTTTGGGAAAATCACTCGTGCCCGCTGCCCGCCTTGAGATCTTTGACCCTCAACAGGATCAGCTGTGTTTTGGAACTTTGTGGAAAGTGGATTCAAGAGTCATCAGAGCCATCTGGTCTGCTTACTATTCTGCCCTCACAATGGCGTCTCTCTTCCCAAAGTTAGACAGATAGATAAACTCCTTCAACACGTAGGCTTGTGGGAGAATGTTGCTTTATTCCACACCACGATGAAAATGTTGAAACAGAGTGAAACTACAGAAAGGAGATGTAAATGATTGAGCTGCTTAATTATCTCCAACAACATAACACTAATATAAATTAACTGTATATACACTGTAAAAAATGCTGTAAAATAACGGTCAAATTTTGACAGTAACATGCTGTTTTCCAACCCGATCTCACGGCAATTCGTACATATTTTACGAGGTGGCTAATTAAATGCAATTTATGCGACCTCACTCAGATTTAATTCATACGATTTTACTAAATCGTACATATTTGACGAGTTGGCAAATTCGTATGAATTCACGAATGACCTACCTCAACCCGCCCCTAAACCTACCCATCACTGGGTTTAGGCAAAACGCATTTAATTCAGATGAGTGAGGTCGCATAAAATTTGTATGCGAAATAGCCACCTCGTAAAATATGTACGAATTGGTCGTGAGATAGCGTTGTGTTTTCCAATAAAACAGTAATATACCGTAGAAAACAATGCGATCTGGGTAATATTTTCATTTTCGAGCAAAAGGCCAACGGGAATATCCTGTGAATTAACATCACTGTCGACACACAGAGGCTGTGCTCCAAATCACACCCTATACCCTCATTCGCTATTCCCTACACTAGTGTACTGATATAGACCACTAGACAGAGTGAACTCACACACTGATGACCACCAGCTGATATCACTGAAGGAAAGAGAAACATGAACAGAAAAAAAGTTGATTTCATTAACTGAAGATAAAAGAAGACATCAAATCTCTGAAGATCTCAGCAGAGGAGGATTAAACAACTCCACAAACAGCATTACCAGCTTCACACATTACTAACCAGACTGACTTTATTTCTGTCAGACGTCTACAGAAGCTCTTATTGAGAATTAACAGAGGTTGTGTTATGGTTTCTTTGACGTTACCATTATGGTGATCAGTCTTTGCTTTAGTTGGGCTCTTGACCATTGAAACTAACTTTAATGTTTCTCTCACTGCTTTAATGATGTGTTTTAAATACATTTGTTATAGCACACAAAGCCAAGAGGAAACATAAGAAGATGGTGTTGAATGTTGTTTTTGATGTTGAATGTAGAATGTTGTTTTTCATTTTATTTTTTTATGGTATGCCATTTTACGGAATGAGATCAATCAGTATTACAACAATCAGATCATTTGAAGAGCATGAAAACAGTTTGTGGCCAAAACATTTTGAACATCAGTGCAATTCAGATTCACATAGACATCTAGAATCGGTGTATGAATCTCAACAATGGTGACGAACAAAAGCTTCATGCTGCAATGCATGCTGGGTACCAGCGTTGTTCAAAAATCGTCCATGACTCCCAGCATGCATTGCGGTATGAATAAATTATGCTGCTGAATAGCCTGGTTATTTCCTTTAATTCTCACTATTTACCTTTATTTTGGTGTTGTTTTTGACTTTTAGTAGTGTTTTGTGAAGTTGATGAGTTGATCTGTTAATCTGTTGTGTTTATTGTCACCATTGTTGAGATTCATATGCTGATTCTTCATGTCTATTTCAGTCTGAAACTCATTGCAGATTAAATCATGAGTTAAAATCATGAGTTTAAAAAATAATTGAGTTTAAAAAATAACATTCATAATTGATTCCTTATCGCTGCTTTATATTTTGTAGAAGTGTCACTGATTGCTATCATACAATAACGGTAAAACTATGTATTTTTGAAACAATGGATTTGTTTAGGGATTAGACTAACAAACTAAGCATCCCATTATAATTATGTCATAAGAAAAACATAACCAGTGACACCTGTTCACACTTTTTTCATGGCTGTTTCTTGTTATAACAAATGTGTCTAAGAAACACAGATACAGCAGCCAAAGAAAATCCATTGCAAAGTCAAGGGTCAAGAGCCCAACTGAAGCAAACACTGATCACCATAATGGTGACCAAACATTATCAATTAAACATCAACACCAAAAGATCTGTTAATTCTCAATAAGAGCTTCTGTAGACATCTGACAGAAATAAAGTCAGTCTGGTCAGTAATGTGTGAAGCTGGTAATGCTGTTTGTGGAGTTGTTTAATACTCCTCTGCTGAGATCTTCAGAGATTTAATGTCTTCCAGTTGATTTCATCTAAGGCTGTGGCAGTAGTTCTTGTGTTTCTCTTTCCTTCAGCGATTATGAAGGTGTTCATCACTAATTCTCAATTATCACTCAATTAATCCCTTAATTATCTCATTAACTTCAACACCGCTTCAATTACTCTAACACTCTGTAGTGTGGACACATATAAGTGTTCATTTAAAACCTAAGATTTTGCTGTGGGGTTTAAAGGGTTAAAGGGATAAGATGAAAAAAACCCCAGAGTGAAACGTAAATTAACGGTAAGCAACTGTAAATTAATTTACGGAAAAGTACTGTAAAAAAACAGCAATCTACTGGCAACCAGAGCTGCCAGTAGATTACCGTTAAATCAAGGAAAAAACAGTAATATACTGTAAAACATAACATGATGAATAACACCAGATGAATCGAGATATGTTTACTGAAATATTAGTGAAAGTTAATAGAAAAAAGATGTGCAAAGTCAGTAACTGATAAGGAGAGTAAATATTCAAATGAACTGTGTTTATGTGTTATTGCAGAAGGTGATATAGAAGAAATCTTAGTTGAATGAATTAGTTTTGCGGGTCACCATTGTGCTGGAGAGTAGCGCCTGTGCTTCAGTCCAGGATGAGCAGAGAAACACTGATGATATGCTGTCTGATGCTTTATTTAAACTCAGTGGCTGTGTTTGCTGATGAAGTTATGAGGTGTTTGTTGATTTGGCTCATGTGCTATTGCTAATGATGAACAGCAAAGATTGAAGTTAAAGTCATATTTATTAAGTATTTCACTACTCATTTGACACATAACATGTTTGCAGTTTATATTTATATTAAGAAATGTTCTTTTTCAGTGGATTTAATTGAAATAAGTTTACAGTACAAACACCATATAAATACTTGTTTTAAAATGAGAACTGTTTTAAGCGATCAGTTTTTCCAAATGGTAATTTCATGGTATTATTACGGTAACATACTGTAAAAAAAGAGAGCTGTAAATAAACAGTAGAGGACTGTAAATTAACAGTACATTGCTGGCAACCACAGCTGCCAGTAGATTACCGTTATTTTACAGCACAATTTTTACAGTGTAGTACTTAAATGTCAAAATGTTGCACTACATAGCTTTATAAATAGTAAATATAATAAATAGAATACAAATGAATCGTAAACTTACAGACAATGCTTTCTACAGCGGATCATAAGATGAATGGCTGCTTCAAGTTTCTTCTGTGTTGAACTAACTTTAACTGATGCAATTAACTGAATTTAACTGTCATGGAATGTTACTATGGCAACCATTTTTAAAAGAAAGCTACATGACTAGACATTGGAATCAATAGCAGACACTAAATAGATGATCCAGAACACTCCCCGCCTGGCATCCGTAGGATGTCATGACTGAACTGACATGGGATCATCCATCTCTGAAGGCAAGAGGAGAACTATGTCTGAGATGGGACGTAAGTAGACCTTTGGTATTCCGTCCTTTATTGTCCTAACGTTAACCTTCCTGACTCTTCCATCGTTTCCTGGAAAACTCTTTAGTATAATGCCCATGGGCCAGTCATTTCTTTTAGCTTGACTTTCCTTGAGCAGGACTACATCTCCATGTTGAAGGTTACGTTCTTCTCTTTGCCATTTTCTGCGATTTTGAAGAGTGTTTAAATACTCCTCCTCCATCGATGCCAAAAGGTGTTGGCTAAACTCTGAACTTGTCTCCACTGGCGGATGTAGAGGTCCTTTTCATTAAAGTTTCCATTTATTGAACATTTTCTCGGACAGAGGCGTCCCAGTCACATTCCTCCATGGTGAGCTCCCTGAGCAAAGATCTGCCTTTAATTATTACAGGTGCTGCAAATCCAAATGGATCAAATAGACTGTTAACTGTAGACAAGATTCCACGTCTTGTGTATGGTTTCTCATCATCTGACACCTGAAAGGTGAAGTTGTCTTTTGAAACATCCCAGCTAACTCCTAAACTTCTCTGCATATGGGGAAAGTCAGAAGCAAGGTTTAAGTCTTTCAGGTTCTTTGCTAAATCTTCTTGAGGGAATGCTCTCATTACTTCAACTTTGTTTGAGGCTATCTTATGTAGGCGTAAATTTTAAGCTGCAAGCATGGCTTGGGCATTTCTTAGGAGTGTGATAGCTTCTTCTTCTGTAGGTAATGATACCAGGGCATCATCGACATAAAAGTTCCTCTCAATGATCTATCTTGCCTCTGAACCATGTTCCTTTTCTTCTTCTAGGGCAGCTTTCTTGAGCCCGTACATGGCCACAGCTGGTGAAGGACTGTTGCCGAAGACATGCACTCGCATTCTGAATTCTACAACTTCATTTTCTAGGTCATTATTACGGTACCAAAGGAAACGCAAGAAGTTACAGTGGTCTTCTCTGACTACAAAGCAATGAAACATTTGCTGGATGTCAGCTGTTATGGCAACCTGTTCTTTCCTAAAGCGTAGCAACACTCCAAGTAGGCTGTTGTTCATGTTGGGCCCAGTAAGGAGGACACTGTTCAAAGACACTCCACGATATTGAGCACTAGAATCAAAGACGACTAATTTGACCTGGTTTTTGTGGATGATACACCCCAAAGATTGGAAGGTACCAGCACTCTTCGTTTTCAGAAAGAGGTGGTGCAAGTTCTGCATGCTTATTTTCAAAAATCTTAGCCATGAAGTCCAGAAAGTGGTCCTTCATGTGTGGGTGTTTTTTCAACATGCGTGTGAGTGAATGGAGACGGTTACTTGCTTGTTGTCTGTTATTAGGAAGTCTTTGATGTGGACTGCGAAAGGGAAGTGGAGCAACCCAGCTGTTTGATTCATCTTGAAAGACTTTTTTTTGCATCATCTTCAGAAAGACGAGATCTTCCATTGATGGAGCTAGTTTCTCATCATCTTTTGTGGACTGGAAGACATCACTTGTATTGCTCTTTGTGTGCATTGTCGCAAGTTTTTGTTTCAAAGATGGGGCCAGTGAAGTCAGATGCTCATCGTAGTTAAAAAACTTCTCTTTGATTTGGATATTGTTTTCGCAGGGTCTCATTAAGCTGGGGCGTCCATTCATGAAAATGTTTGTCTTGAAAGCATTAACTTCAAATGGTTTGTGGGCTCCATCCAGACAGACATCTCCTACTATTACCCATCCCAAAGCTAACTTCTGAGCAAAAGGAGCATGTTGAGGACCATTGTTCTGTTCAAGTACTTTGTGCACTTCAATGATGTCTCTTCCAAGAAGGATAAGAATCTCAGCCTCGGGGTCAAGTGGCGATATCTTATGAGCTATTGATTTGAGGTGAGTATGGTTCCAAGCGGCATCGGGAGTAGGGATCTCAGCTCTTGTCAGGTAGTTCATTACACTCAATAAGAGTGGGAAGTGTGAAACTGGCACTGTTGTTGACTGATTCTACAATGAAACCCTTTGCTCTGCGTCCTAAGATTTCTGATGTACCTGCACATGTCTTCAGTGTGTAAGGAGATTCATGGTAAGTGACATCAAATTTGTCAAAGAAAGTGGATTTTGCTAAAGACTTGTTACTCTGGTCGTCTAGAATAGCGTAGGCTTTCAACTTTATTTGAGGATGATCTTTATAACAAATGTTAACTAGGCAGATCTTGGAGCAGGATCTTCCTCTGAAACCATTCCCACAGACCTTTGTGCAGCTGGATGTGGCGATAGTTCTTATGGGTTCTTCATCCTCCCGCCATAGTGTATCACAGGGCTGATATTTTCATTTTTAGACCAGGAGCTGGACCAGGATGAAGGGCAGCTATGTGCTTTTCACTGTCACATTCTGAACACCGAATGGTTATGGTACAGTTCTTGGCCTGGTGGGATGTTGAAGAACAGCAGCGGAAACATATAGAGTTTTCCCTTAAAAAGGCTTTGCGCCCATCTATGTGTGTTTTCCCTAAATCCTCTGCATTTGTGGAGGGTGAGGTTTCTGGTGAATTGGACACTGTTTGTTGAAGTCTTCTACCACCAGCTTAGATTTTCCTGTAGGAATTGCATGCTCTACATCAGTCTTGTGCACAGCAACAGGTAGCCTTTTTTCTCTGAAAGAAAACTTCTGTCCTGTTGGTAGCATTGTGTTTGGTGCATTTAATTTAAAACTGGGGTCATTTCTCATATGAGCCTCGTTCCTGATGAAGGTGGAGAAAAATGAGAAGGGAGGAAGCTAACATTGTTTTCTTGTTTATACCTGGACCCTTGTTGCATCCACTTCTCCTGGAGGGCAAAGGCAACTTCTCAAGAACAGGGGCGATGCCTCGTGCAGTGTCCAGGTATGACAGTCCAGGTAAGTATCCTTCCATTTTGGCAGACTCAATCTCTGACAATAAATCTGCTAGTTCTCTGAGACTTTGTGGGTCTTTATTACAGATTCTGGGAAAGCGGTCAATTTTATTTAGGAGTGCTGACTCAATAGCTTCAGCAGAGCCATAGCACTGCTCCAGTCTTTCCCAAATCCTACTGAGTCCTACGGCAGGATAGTTAATATGAACTGACCTTATTCGACGAGCATGTTCAGACGATCCTGGACCGAGCCACTTAGTTAGTAAGTCAAGCTCTTCACAAGGTTTTAAGTCAAGGTCTTCTATAGCATTTGTGAATGTTGATTTCCATGCCCAGTAATTCTCTGGCTTGTCATCAAACTTTATGAGACCAGCAGTAAGTAGGTCTCTGCGTGCTAGGAATTTGGCTAAATGTAAGATCTCTGAGTTTTCAGGTTTTGCAGCATGTGGCTCATTTGAGGTCCAGCAGTTTGATGGCTGAGAGGAATGAGGTATTGTATCTTGACTATTTGCTTCTTTTCCAGGTACTCTGATAGGTTGAAAACTGTCATGTCCCAGATAGCAAAATTGTTCCGGGCCTTTTATGGCCCAAACACTGTCTTTGTTTTGGCAATCATACCGCCAGGAATGCAGGGCCAAAACCGGCCCAGCTAGTTTTGCCAAAAGCACACCAGAAAGATGCCAATGCCTTACCAGACAAGAGCCAGAAGACCCTAAATTGGCCAATATTTATGCCATAATATCGCCAACGTCTTTGACCCTAGAGGCGAACGTTGAAAAGACGTCCACTGAGGAGCCAGAATGAAAGTTTTTATGACGTCTGTTTTGGACATGATCTGCACGTCTGATATAGACGTTCATGGAACCTCAAGGTTAAACAGTTCAAATGTGCTCATTGTGGACATATATTCCTTTTGTAATTGCAAATCAACTCACAGACAGTGTGTGTTTGTCCAAAATCATGAAAATAAAAGAAACTTAGCTCACACCTTTAGACACTTTAGGCAACTTAGCATCTGTAATTCACACATCTTTGGATCGTGAGAGAAACCAGACCTGAAGGAAAGACTCTCTGGCTCAGGACTCAATCCAGGATCTTCTTGCTGTGAGGAGCCAGTGTTTCCCACTGATACACTGGTGCTGCCCTTAATAACAGATATAAGAGACACTTTGACTATTTCTGTCAGACGTCTACAGAAGCTCTTACTGAGAGTTAACAGAGGTTTAGATGTTGATGATTTATGGTTCATTTGAAGTCACCATTGTGGTGGGAAGCGTTTGCTTTAGTTGGGCTCTTGGTCCCTGTAGTTGTGTTAGCTTTCCTTTGGCTGCTGTAACTGTGTCTGTGGAACACAATAGTTGTGGCTGAGCAAGCAAAGACAAAGTGACATCAGGTGTTGTCAGCTCCTCGTTGATGATCACTAAATCATCACAAAGTGAGCGTCTGATTTTTGTTTATTTATTGTTTGGCACAATTGTAATTTTCTTATAGCTACTATACCTTTGTGAAACTGCAGAATTGGTACCAATAGCATTATATTGTTCAATTATCCAGAAGAATGACAAAAAAAGTATGTGCACCCAACATTTTGAGCAAACATTTCACAAGGTCACACACAGACATCAATATTTGGCCTATGATTCACAACAACGGTGACAAGTTTCATGCTGCAATGCATGATGGGTGGCTTCATAGTGCAAAACTCATGCTTGATTCCCAAGCTTTTTTGATTTGATTGTCACCGTTGTTGTGAATCATAGGCCAAATCTTGATCTCGGTGTGTGACTTTGTGAAATATTTGCTCAAAATGCTGGGTGCACATACTTTTTGTCATCCTTCCAGATAATTGATCCTTTTAATACTATTGGTGCCAATACCACAGTATCACAGGTTATTGTGGACAAATTACTATTGTATCAAACAAGAACAAAAAACTTAAAATACAACATCAGATGCTCTCTTTTCATCAACAAGGAGCTGACAACACCTGATGTCACTTTATCTTTGCTTGCTCAGCCACAACTATTGTGTTTCACAGACACAGTTACAGCAGCCAAAGAAAAGCTAACACAACTACAGGGACCAAGAGCCCAACTAAAGCAAACGCTTCCCACCACAATGGTGACTTCAAATGAACCATAAATCATCAACATCTAAACCTCTGTTAACTCTCAGTAAGAGCTTCTGTAGACGTCTGACAGAAATAGTCAAAGTGTCTCTTATATCTGTTATTAAGGGCAGCACCAGTGTATCAGTGGGAAACACTGGCTCCTCACAGCAAGAAGATCCTGGATTGAGTCCTGAGCCAGAGAGTCTTTCCTTCAGGTCTGGTTTCTCTCACGATCCAAAGATGTGTGAATTACAGATGCTAAGTTGCCTAAAGTGTCTAAAGGTGTGAGCTAAGTTTCTTTTATTTTCAAGATTTTTGAAAAACACACTGTCTGTGAGTTGATTTGCAATTACAAAAGGAATATATGTCCACAATGAGCACATTTGAACTGTTTAACCTTGAGGTTCCATGAACGTCTATATCAGACGTGCAGATCACGTCCAAAACAGACGTCATAAAAACTTTCATTCTGGCTCCTCAGTGGACGTCTTTTCAACATTCGCTTCTAGAGTCAAAGACGTTGGCGATATTATGGCATAAATATTGGCCAATTTAGGGTCTTCTGGCTCTTGTCTGGTAAGGCATTGGCATCTTTCTGGTGTGCTTTTGGCAAAACTGTTTTGGCCCTGCATTCCTGGCGGTATGATTGCCAAAACAAAGACAGTGTTTGGGCCATAAAGGCCCGGAACAATTTTGCTATCTGGGGCGTAACGCTGTGTTGAACTAACTTTAACTGATGCAATTAACTGAATTTAACTGTCATGGAATGTTACTATGGCAACCATTTTTAAAAGAAAGCTACATGACTAGACATTGGAATCAGTAGCAGACACTAAATAGATGATCCAGAACACTTACTATAGGTAGAACATGGAGACAGGTTAATTATCACAATACAACTAAATCACTAAAATCCACCACTCAGTGAATTTAGCCAGAACAACTGTCCATACAGTTTAATGTTCTGCTACCTTTGTGTCTCGATCCATCAGTCCTGTACATGGTGAAGGCTAAGATCAGACACAACATTTTCAGATCTATATTTTCAAAAATTTCCTTTTTATCAAATCATTGTCTCTATGATTTTCAACTGATGCCCTGTGCTTAACCATAAGTATCTCATCACTTATGACACATGCTCAGATAACAGCTTTGTGCTGGGTTTGAATGAGAGAGAGACTCTGAGGCCCTCAGGGCTGGCACACTGCATCTTCACCTGCATTGCAACTTTTCACTCTTTACACAAGCTAGTGAGATCTGATTAGAAATTAAAATTGTTTTCAAATAAACTTCAGACATTTTCCTTTTAAACTCTATCCTTAGACTGAAATCACATTTTCAAATCACTCTCAGATTGAGTCTGTGTTACTCAAGCTAGGCCACAGCACCAGAAATGACGTGGTGGTGCCAGATTCAGATAAGCAAATAATTTTATTACAGCTCAGCACAAGCTTATCTTTTGAAACCAAAGCATCAACTTCTAGGGTTTCCAACATATTTATCTTACCTATAGTTATTTTAACAACCCAATATTCAATCCAATAAGCATTATCAGAGTTTTGCAAAAGTGAGAAGAGCAAGAACATATTTATTATAACCTTATTGTTATTTCATTATTTTCTTAGACAGAGTTTAAATCTCATCTCTGTTACTTTCTTTTTACTGGATTTTACTCACAGATTTTAGTGTGGTGGCCTCATTTGTCACACCTTCGACACCTTATGGGTGAGTGGACACAGCCCTGCTGACCACAATTAAAACCCTCTGTGTCATTCAGCAATTCATGGTATCTTTCATCTGCTCCTCAACAGATAATTATTTTCTTAGACAGAGTTTAAATCTCATCTCTGTTACTTTCTTTTTACTGGATTTTACTCACAGATTTTAGTGTGGTGGCCTCATTTGTCACACCTTCGACACCTTACCAACATTGCTGCCCATTTTCTTAATAAGTTCGACTTATTTCTTTTCTTATCATAGCTTATCATAGCTTATTTTCCGATCAATTTCATTCAACACTGTTAGTTTGCATTTCTCACACACACATCCCCCACAAAAGCCCTTGGATTTGTCTCCTCTCCTCAACAGATAACTTTCACCACTCTCATCCTGTTGACTCACAGCGTTTCTTTTCTTTTGGAAATCATGATATTTAATTAATTTCTCTATATCCCCCATACATATCTGGCCATATACTTTTCTCATTTGACAAAATACCGGTGTATTATATTCTGCTAGCTTCTTTGGGATTTTCCATACTGGCAGTCTGATTCTCAAAAATTCGTTGTGCATAACAGAGATAATCGGTTTTGCATTGCATCAAGAACTAGTTGTGC
This sequence comes from Gobiocypris rarus, assembly GCA_023029165.1. NCBI lineage: Eukaryota > Metazoa > Chordata > Actinopteri > Cypriniformes > Gobionidae > Gobiocypris > Gobiocypris rarus. Next base: position 10,079,158 of record CM040923.1, read on the forward strand.
ATGGAAAAATCAGTGCTTTTGCAATTTGCATCAAGAACTAGTTGTGCATGGAAGAAATACGTGCTTTTGCATATTGCATCAAGAACTAGTTATGGTGGATTGAAGAGCTATGTTGTTTCGCATTGCAACAAGAACTAGTTGTGCAAGGAAGAACTAAGTGCTTTTGCATCGCATCAAGAACTAGTTGAGCAAGGCAGAAATAAGTGATTTTGCATTGGGGCATGAATAGTTGTGCATGGAAGAAATCCACTTATTTCTTCCATGAACAACTAGTTTTTGATGCAATGCAAAAGGACTTTATTTCTCCCATGCACAAGTTCTTAATGCAATGCAAAAGCACTTTTTTCTTCCATGATAAACTAGTTCTTGACGAAATGCAAAAAAATCGTATTCATTCCATGCATAACTAGTTCGTAATGCAATGCATAAGGACATATCGATGCATAAGCAAGGATCTTTTAAATGCATGAGTTCTTGTTGCAATGCAAAACAGCTTATCTCTTCAATGCACAATAAGAACTCGTGAATTTAAGAGATCCGTGCTTTTGCATCGATATATCATTTTGCATTGCATCAAGAACTAGTTGTGCATAGAAGAAATATGTGCTTTTGCATTGCATTACAAACTCATTATGCATTGATGAGAAGTGCTTTCCCATTGCACAGAAGAACTCGTGTATTTAAAATATAAGTGCTTTTTCATTGCAACAAAACTCGTGCATTGAAGAAATACGTGGTTTTGCATATTGCAACAAGAACTAGTTGTGCAAGGAATAAAGAAGTGCGTTTGCATCGATATGTCATTTTGCGTTGCCTTAAGAACTCTTTGTGCATGGAAAAAAAATGCTTTGCTTTGTATACAAAAACTCAATGGGCATAAAAGAGGCAAGGGAACCCAGGTGATCCCTGGTATTTTTCCCATTCATATAAGCTGCCATTGTTTGCACAAGCAGTGTGAGGTCAGCGGGCGTTACTTGGACTCCACAGAGCTCTTAACCTGTTGACTACTTGTCACTTTTCTCAAAACGCAGGTTAGGTCGTCTGTAATGCCAATAGGCACTGTACGGTCAACACCGGGGGCGCTAGTGCGCTGCGTGCTATTTTGTCCCCATTTCCTCGTCGTCAGCGGAGACCCTTTTGAGCCCCCTAACCGCCTGAACTGCACCGTAGTCACCAAAAGGTTGCACCGCCCCCAAATTCGGCGGGGTGGTAGTCCAGCGGCCCCCGGGTCCAGATCCCGGTTTGCAGGGTTCTAGGCGGGTCACAAGTATGTCTTTTCGCAGCGCACAATTCTCCCCGCTTTGGATCAGATTGACCTTTCAGGAAGGCCTTTCACTCGTTGAGCGCAAGAGGCCTCCATGAGAGATTTAAACAAAGCAGGCAGAAAAAAATTTCCCTGGGTTCCAGCGACTCGTCCTCCTGATATGTCGTCCCGGGGGCCCAGGACCACGGGCAGGCGAAGTTTGGGGCCCGTGGGAGCCCCGGGGGCCGAACGGAGGCCACCGACAGGTGCAACTTGCGCCAATCGTTTCACCGGTGTTTTTCGTGGCGGTGGTCCGATCGCCCGAATTCGTGCGTCTGGCGTCGGGGGTCCAGAGAATCCATTGAAACAAGCTGTGCTCGGTCGGGCGGAAATACCGGGGTCAAAGGTCGCACCGCCCCAAATTCGGCGGGTGGTAGTCCGGCGGCCCCCGGGTCTAGATCCTGGTTTACAAGTGTGTCTTTTTGCAGTGCACTTTTTCTTTTGCTGTTTAGGAGCTTATAATTTCCTGGCGTCTCTGAATTTTAGGAAATGCATCACAGGCTGAAGTGCCACCTGCCACTCATTCAACAGGGAGAAAGGCTGTCTGTTGTCAGTCCATTAATGGGTCATATTTCATAATCAAAATGGTATTGTGTGATAAAATCTACTGTACGCCATACAGGGGGCACAGTCAAACACAGCGAGGTACATTACAGCTATTAATTTAGCATATTTATCCTAAAATGTAACTGTGCATGAAACGCTTACAGGTGGCCATTCAAACAGATCACAGGTGGGATGGTGTTTTGGCCTTGGTTTTTTGGTGCTGATGAATTCCCGGAAATGCGTTTCTGAATTTCGTTTCAGGGGGCACAGTCAAACACAGTGATGTACATTAGAGATGTTGATTATGCAGTATTAGCTTTAAAATGACATGTCCACAGACAGCATGCAGAGGCCCGTTAAATAAGTTACAGGGTGGCGTTTTAGTGATATAATCAGTTTGTACAGCTCCGCGAGAAAGGCAAATGCTTCTGATAATCCCCATAAAGAGCAGGGTGAGACGGATCGAACGAGACCAGCCACGCTCCGGAAGTCCGCGGGAGTCCCGAGCAGCAGCCGGTCAAAGTACCTACATTCAACCGGGTGAATCTCCGGAACCGAGCAGAGATGGGGCTCCATACTCTGGGTCCCGAGGGGTACCAAGGGTCTCCCCCCCTGCACCCTGCCTTTGAAGCTCCAACTCGGTTCGGTTTCCGAGAAATGGCCGCCGAAAGCTGGACCGGAAGTGGCCGTATCTCTGAACCGGGAGTTCCCAGGAGCTGGGGCGGTGGGGACGGAAGGGTCCCTGTGGCCCCTCTAAGACCCCGTAGTTTGAAGCTCCAACTTGGCTGGACTTTCGATAAAAGCCCGGTTAAACAAATGGGGATTTTGGACAGAACAAACGGGAATTTTGAATGATCGGTTTGTCGCTGTTGTGGCAAAATACCTTAACTCCATTGCATTTCTGAATAAGAGACAAACCTTAGCCAATTGTGTCTTTATAAAGATTTAATTTCTTGCAAGAAATGAATCCACAGTTGGAGCAACCATGCTCGGGGTTACTACAAGTGTGAACTGAGGAACAATAGAAGGCCCAAGCTTTTATACCCCTCAGTGTCTCAGTTTTTTTCCGTACCGAGGAAAGGTCGCCTTGAGCAAGAGGTGAGACACAATACACAAATGGTCCCCTTACTGTCTTGGAACTCATTTGAATTAAAAGCAAGAAACACAATGGTCCTTATAAATAAAAGCATGTTAATTAAATATGCAGGTTTAGGGACCGCCAGAGAGAGTATCACCTACTCCTAATCAGCATAACTATTCAAACGCATTGATTCTAGTCAGGAACTCCAATTCCAAGAGCCATAAAAGACAAAAGGGACAACGTCTGGGCTCCCAAAGGTGGGGCCTCATTGATCTGACTCATTGAAAACATAATAGACAAAAACAGGTCTGGAAGATTAAATCTTCTGTGATTACATTTTTCCCCAACAATTTCCCCCTTTTATCATTCTTTGATAACTTGCAAAAAAGAAACATTTTAAATGTATATATGAATGTTGTTCTTCTCAAGTAGCAAAGTCGAAAAGAACGAAAAGAGCACCACGGCTTTGCTTTGCTCCAGTCTTTCAGATGGCAAGATGAATTGCACACATGTACGCCCAGAAAGCTGCTCTGTTAATGAAAGGACGCCACCTCTCTGTAGATTGTGTAACTCTGATTCTGTGGGCTTGCAGTAAGTTGCAATAATAAACTTGTTGTCTCAGCTCCTGAGGTGATAGCGGCAAGTGATGTTTGTGTGACCTCCGTCCGCACAGCGTGTGCCTCCTGCTCCTCTCGGTTCCTTCTCTCCGATCACTGGTGGGATCTTTCTCAGCTACCTTGATGGCGGTGTGTGTCATCAGAAGCACGACAAAAGGCCCTAGTCACCTTTTCACTCTCCATCTGTTCCTTCTGTAGTCCCGTATCACGACATCAAACATCTGGTCTGATGTTATGTAAAGGAGTCCTTTAACCTGCACACAGATCTTAGACACAGAGAGAACATTTCTTTTGCAATAATTCACAAATTATATTGATGTAAGCTATTGTTTACCCCTTCCATTAAAGGAGTCTCGAACAGACTCAGATTTGCTCTTTGCCTTTTCTTCTACAAAATGTTTCATAAAAATACTGTACCCCAGACAGTTTTCATCAGTTTTCATTTAACTAATACAACATTTTCATAAAAATACTGTACCCCAGACAGTTTTCATTTAACTAATTCCCCCTTTGGCTGCCTGATCATCCATGCAGCCATCTAAACATAATGGGTCAAAGAATTTTTGGGGTAAACAATAGCTTGCCATCACCACACCATTTTGAAAAGTGCAGCCACATCGTTTCCACAGCTGTTTCTCCGCTGTTGTGGCGAAGGTCTCCGTACTCTGTAAAGAAGTGAAAGCGTTTGTGTTTATTTCAAATATCAAAAGACATTATGGTTCCTTTGACTGCTTCTGCCTCGGCCAATCTCATCTACCTGTTTAAATAAAATCTTTATTATTAATGTGCACTGCGCATTCACAGATATCAACCTGGCCAGACAAGAAAATTGTGTATTGAGGAGCAGACACAGTTGAACCATTCAGAATTGGGTCCCCATCCGATATTACAATTATAAAATATGCCCAACTCCAAACTCAAAACGCAAACCTGTTCAAATTGTTACACTTTTACCTTTCATCAGCTTGCATGTTTCAGTCAGGGCTACGAGCTCCAGTCTTAACCAGGCAATCTTTATCCTGATTCTTTCGTGTTTCAGTGAAAGTTAATATAAAATCTGTATTTCAAATCTGGAAGCCGGGCTAAATGAGTAAGCTCTGTTACTGGACTCCTGTCAATTTAGGGTGTGTGATACCTTCAAAATCCAAACACACGACACCTTGTTTCTTTCAAGTGTTTTAACGACACATCACACATCCCTAGGCCAGACCCTCAGTCACTCCTCAGAGATCAAATACATGATTAGTGTAAAGGGAAGAAAAACAATCATTGATTCTCTTGATAAATCCAAATCATCACAGACCAACTCAAACAAAACGACAAAAAAAATAAGATAGATAAAAATCCATCTAAGCGCTTTAAATCTCCATATAAACATCCTTCAGTTTGTGCTTTGCCCACAGTTCAGATGACTCATCTGCCCATGCAGGCCGTATGTTTGAAATGCACTGATTCTCTTTTGTGCATCTGTCATGGTTGTCATTATCCTCTCTACCTCAACTTCATGTTTATATTCAGATCTAAATGCTCCCAGTTTCTCACTGAACATCATATTCTTGTCAAACTTCCTCCAGTCCGTTGTTTCAACACAATTCTTTTACAAACCACCCTGTTTTTGTTAAAAATTACTGTTTCCATCAACTGCAATTCCACTCATCATATCTAACCATTTATAACATAAACCTAAATTTGTTAATGTTGAAAACTTTTCATCAAAACGACATGATTATTATTGTATTATCACTCATCTTTCTCTTGTGACATTATGCTTAATCATATTCGATACCCAATTCTTTATTCTTTTTCATAATTGTGACGGATTCTCTGGATAATTTAGATAATGACTTAAGCCAATTTGTCATTTTGTCTCTGTCCTCAAATCTATAATTTTTACACTTACTATTTTAACTAATCCAGAGAGTAATTCAAATCCTCATCATAAATGACAAAAGTAGTCATTATTATTACCAGTAACAGACCAAGCTGGATATCAATCCACTTAAAGCTCGTCCATGTTCTGGATCATCTTTTATCAGAATCACTCAGAATAATACGCTTCTTTTAAAGTCTGTCGTTTGGCTTAACCCATCTGTAGTGATAAAACACTACACTCAATCAGGGCATAAATATGAACTGCTCATTCTCAAAATTTGCTTCTACTTGGTTTCTTAATCATTTTCAAATCATGTCTGTTCACTATTAAGTTGTCTTTAGAAAAGTCAGCTGGGTTGTTTTGGTTTTGTCTCGCTTTATAACATGGCCGATTACAGACACTGTGCCGTCCCTGCCTCCACAAGCAGCCTCTCTCTCTCTCTCTCTCTCTCTCTCTCTCTCTCTCTCTCTCTCTCTCTCTCTCTCTTACACAGATAATCTTTTCAACAGCCTCTGAGACTTTAACTCAGAACAAACTATAATCTTTAGTTTAAATACCTTTGTTATCAGACCTTCTTTTTGAACTTCAAAACTGTCCTCATCTTAAAGTCATCACCATGTTTCGAATGATCCTATGCCATATCTAATGACCTGCAGGATTTAAGACTATGATAGAGACATATTAGTTCATTATCACACAGTTTTACTTCTACCAATTAATACATTTTATTCTGTTCTCCATAAAATGTATGACAATTCACAGCATGGTCTCAGCTGGCTCTTGAATGCCCCTTACGATCATAACTTTCCCTCAGGGTGCTCCCTGGCATTCCCTGGCATTCAAACACAATATATGCGTTTTTTTGGTTTTTTTTGGTGAGCGGTATTGAGGAACCTTGCTTTTGGGCGGACTGCTGTGTCTGTCTGGACTCTCGGCCCCTACAAAACACAGCTTCCCCCACACAATGATGCTGCTGGCCTCACAGACATCTGCTCGACTCATACACACCTCACATAGACTCCACCCTCCTTTTGGGGCGGAGTCTCAGTGTCTACGTGATTACCCTGTCTTAGGTCGCCCCCCGCCGGCCAAAAGGGGATCTTACCCGTCTTTGGGAAAATCACTGCGTGCCCGCTGCCCGCCTTGAGATCTTTGACCCTCAACAGGATCAGCTGTGTTTTGGAACTTTGTGGAAAGTGCATTCAAGAGTCATCAGAGCCATCTGGTCTGCTTACTATAGGTAGAACATGGAGACAGGTTAATTATCACAATACAACTAAATCACTAAAATCCACCACTCAGTGAATTTAGCCAGAACAACTGTCCATACAGTTTAATGTTCTGCTACCTCCTTTGTGTCTCGATCCATCGGTCCTGTACATGGTGAAGGCTAAGATCAGACACAACATTTTCAGTTCTATATTTTCAAAAATTTCCTTTTTATCAAATCATTGTCTCTATGATTTTCAACTGATGCCCTGTGCTTAACCATAAGTATCTCATCACTTATGACACATGCTCAGATAACAGCTTTGTGCTGGGTTTGAATGAGAGAGAGACTCTGAGGCCTTCAGGGCTGGCACACTGCATCTTCACCTGCATTGCAACTTTTCACCAGAGGTGGAAAGTAACAAATTACATTTACTCGCGTTACTGTAATTGAGTCGTTTTTCTGTGTACTTCTACTTTTTTAAGTAGTTTTAAAAAGCTGTAATTTTACTTTTACTTAAGTACATTTTGATTGAAGTATTGTACTTCGCTACATTTTAAACCACATCCGTTACTGAGTAAAAATAAATCATTAATGCAAAGGGGAGGAAAAACGCGATCCGGAAAGCGACTATATTGAATAGAGGCGCGGGGCGCAGAAGAGAACAAGCGCGCAAATATCAGATGGAGACAAAGGTAGATAAAGGTATGTTTATACCTTAAGGCCGAATGAGTTCTGTGGCGCAGAGGAATCCGGTATCCAGTCATGAACATTACCTTTACATTATAACGTAGGATTCACGTCATATACACAAACTGATGGATGAACGAATAACTCGAAAGAATAAATCAAATCGCTACATGGTCTGTAAATATTAAAGCACAAAACATTGCTATATGAATATATAATCTGCTTGTTCTGTCTCTGTGAATGAGCTGCTCCGTCTACAACATACAGGACTCTATTATTCTTAAACATTTTAATGAATTAATTATAAAATTAAGTTGTTAATCTAATTCATAATCATTTATTTAATGTAGTTTATAAGACATGTTTTATTGAATTTTTAATAAACAAAACAAACAAATGGTTTTAAGTTTATGATAAAGCATTTGTTCAACCAAAAAAATAAAGTCCAATCATCTTCATTCATTTAACATCATTTTAACTAACCATAATATAATAATAGGTACAGTTTATTTATAAAATAATTGTTTAATACAGAGTCCCCAACCCCACTGTTAAAAAAGTAACTAAGTAACTTTTACTCTGAGTACATTTTAAATGAGCTACTTTTTACTTTTACTTGAGTACATTTTTAGACCAGTAATTTTACTTGAACTTAAGTAAAATTGAATTGAAATAACAGTACTTTTACTTGAGTAGAATATTTTGTTACTCTTTCCGCCTCTGCTTTTCACTCTTTACACAAGCTAGTGAGATCTGATTAGAAATTAAAATTGTTTTCAAATAAACTTCAGACATTTTCCTTTTAAACTCTATCCTTAGACTGAAATCACATTTTCAAATCACTCTCAAATTGAGTCTGTGTTACTCAAGCTAGGCCACAGCACCAGAAATGACGTGGTGGTGCCAGATTCAGATCAGCAAATAATTTTATTACAGCTCAGCACAAGCTTATCTTTTGAAACCAAAGCATCAACTTCTAGGGTTTCCAACATATTTAACTTACCTATAGTTATTTCAACAACCCAATATTCAATCCAATAAGCATTATCAGAGTTTTGCAAAAGTGAGAAGAGCAAGAGCGGACGGTGATCTGGAAAGTTACTGGGATCTTTCCTTCGGTGTTTAATGTTATCAAATTCCCACAGTTACTGGGATCTTTCCTTCAGGGTTTAATGGCATTCCATCCATTTTACAATCCATGATTATTCATTATTCATTATGCACTAACATCTAGAAATTTAAATTTCTCTTGTTCTCAATTAATTTGTAGCCAATTTAATCGCCCACGTGATTTCAGTTAGAAAAAAATTAATTCACGCTGCATTTGCCACAGACTCAGAATAGAGACCCCCTATGGTTAATCCCTTAGTTTCCCAAAGCTTAATTTAACCAAATTCACATTAAAATTCCCATAATTTTTTAAGTTTGTCTCTTACCAGAGTGTCCCGTTGCCACCTCGGGTTCGTTTTCTCTTATTCCAGTGGTCGGACCCTCCAGGACCCCTAGAGCAGCCGGCCCTTCTCCCTTAATCAGTCGGGGTAAGGCTGTGATTCTAACGTACAGGATGATCAGTCACCGTCCGCTCTCAGGGTCCAAAAAAGGCACATCCAAGGAATCCCACTTCCTGACACCAAAATGTTGTAGCAAAATACCTTAACTCCATTGCATTTCTGAATAAGAGACAAACATATTTATTATAACCTTATTGTTATTTCATTATTTTCTTAGACAGAGTTTAAATCTCATCTCTGTTACTTTCTTTTTACTGGATTTTACTCACAGATTTTAGTGTGGTGGCCTCATTTGTCACACCTTCGACACCTTATGGGTGAGTGGACACAGCCCTGCTGACCACAATTAAAACCCTCTGTGTCATTCAGCAATTCATGGTATCTTTCATCTGCTTTTTCAAAACAAAAATCACATTTAGCTATCAGAATCCCACAGTTACTGGGATCTTTCCTCCAGGGTTTAATGTAATCAGATTCCCTTAGTTACTGGGATCTTTCCTTCAGGGTTTAATGTTATCAGATTCCCACAGTTACTGGGATTTTCCCTTCAGGGTTTAATGGCATTCCACCCATTTTACAATCCATGATTATTCATTATTCATTATGCACTAACATCTAGAAATTTGAATTTCTCTTGTTCTTAATTAATTTGTAGCCAATTTAATCGCCCACATGATTTCAGTTAGAAAAAAATTAATTCATGCTGCATTTGCCACAGACTCAGAATAGAGACCTCCTATGGTTTATCCCTTAGTTTTCCAAATCTTAATTTAACCAAATTCACATTAAAATTCCCAGAATTTTTTAAGTTTGTCTCTTACCAGAGTGTCCCGTTGCCACCTCGGGTTCGTTTTCTCTTATTCCAGTGGTCGGACCCTCCAGGACCCCTAGAGCAGCCGGCCCTTCTCCCTTAATCAGTCGGGGTAAGGCTGTGATTCTAACGTACAGGATGATCAGTCACCCTCCGCTCTCAGGGTCCAAAAAAGGCACAACCAAGGAATCCCACTTCCTGACACCAAAATGTTGTGGCAAAATACCTTAACTCCATTGCATTTCTGAATAAGAGACAAACATATATAACCTTATTGTTATTTCATTATTTTCTTAGACAGAGTTTAAATCTCATCTCTGTTACTTTCTTTTTACTGGATTTTACTCACAGATTTTAGTGTGGTGGCCTCATTTGTCACACCTTCGACACCTTATGGGTGAGTGGACACAGCCCTGCTGACCACAATTAAAACCCTCTGTGTCATTCAGCAATTCATGGTATCTTTCATTTGCTTTTTCAAAACAAAAATCACATTTAGCTATCAGAATCCCACAGTTACTGGGATCTTTCCTCCAGGGTTTAATGTAATCAGATTCCCTTAGTTACTGGGATCTTTCCTTCAGGGTTTAATGGCATTCCACCCATTTTACAATCCATGATTATTCATTATTCATTATGCACTAACATCTAGAAATTTGAATTTCTCTTGTTCTCAATTAATTTGTAGCCAGTTAAATTGCCGTATAATTTTCTAAACATAATTAAAACATTGCTGCCCATTTTCTTAATAAGTTCGACTTATTTCTTTTCTTATCATAGCTTATCATAGCTTATTTTCCTATCAATTTCATTCAACACTGTTAGTTTGCATTTCTCACACACACATCCCCCACAAAAGCCCTTAGATTTGTCTTCTCTCCTCAACAGATAACTTTCACCACATTTCACCATCCTGTTGACTCACAGCGTTTCTTTTCTTTTGGAAATCATGATATTTAATTAATTAAGTATCATATTCTGCTAGCTTCTTTGGGATTTTCCATACTGGCAGTCTGATTCTGTATCTTTTCGCGCGCGCGCTATTAATCTGTTGGAAGTCTCCGTACAGATCTGATCTCTTCACCCAAGATCAGCCAGGCGGACACTCGCAATAGTGCCCGATTTTGTGCCCTGGTTACCTGACCGCAGGCGGAACCAATCCAATCTAGGTATATGGTTCCCAGACCAATCTAGGTCTTATTTAATCTCAGACCAATCTAGGTCTTATTTAATCGCCCACGTGATTTAAGTTAGAAAAAAATAAATTCACGCTGCATTTGCCTCAGACTCAGACTCCCCCTATGGTTTATCCCTTAGTTTCCCAAATCTTAATTTAACCAAATTCAGATTAAAATTCCCAGAATTTTTTAAGTTTGTCTCTTACCAGAGTGTCCCGTTGCCACCTCGGGTTCGTTTTCTCTTATTCCAGTGGTCGGAGCCTCCAGGACCCCTAGAACAGCCGGCCCTTCTCCCTTAACCAAGGGTCCCCCCCGGCAACCGGCGTTTGAAGCTCCAACTCGGCTCTGTTTTAAGAGATCCGTGCTTTTGCATCGATATATCATTTTTGCATTGCATTACGAACTAGTTTAAAACAGCTTATCTCTTCAATGCACAATAATTACTGAATGCAATGGAAACGCACTTTTTTCGCCCATGAACAACTAGTTCTTGAGCCAATTTGCAAAAGCACTTATTTCTTCCATGCACAACTAGTTCTGGATGCAATGCAAATGCACATATCTGTTCAATGCACAATGAGTTTGCATATGCAATACAAAAGCACATTTCTTCTATGCACAACTAGTTCTTAATGCAATGCAAAAGCACTTATTTTTTCCATGCACAACTAGTTCTTGCTGCAATGCAAAACCACTTATTTCTTAAATAACACTATGCACATTGAGTTCTTAATGCAATGCAAAACCACTTATTTCTTAGATAATACATTCAATAAAACTATGCACATTAAGTTTTTGTATAATAATGCAAAGCCCTTATTTTTCCATGCACAATGATCTCTTTGATGCAACGCAAAATTACATATCAACGCAAAAGCACGTATTAATTCCATGCACAACTAGTTCGTAATGCAATGCAACACCACGTATTTCTTCTATGCACAACTAGTTCTAGAATTTTTTAAGTTTGTCTCTTACCAGAGTGTCCCGTTGCCACCTCGGGTTCGTTTTCTCTTATTCCAGTGGTCGGACCCTCCAGGACCCCTAGAACAGCCGCCCTTCTCCCTTAACCAAGGGTCCCCCCCGGCAACCGGCGTTTGAAGCTCCAACTCGGCTCGGTTTTAAGAGATCCGTGCTTTTGCATCGATATATCATTTTTGCATTGCATTACGAACTAGTTGTGCATGGACTAAATATGTGCTTTTGCAATTTGCATCAAGAAGTGCTAGTGCTTAGAAGAAATACGTACTTTTGCATTGCATTATGACCTAGTTGTATATGGCTTTGTATCGCTATGTCATTTTGCGTTGCATGAAAAACTCAATGTGCATAAAAGAGATAAGTGGTTTTGCTTTGCATCAAGAACTAGTTGTGTATGAAATTAATAAGTGCTTTTGCATCGATATGTCATTTTGTGTTGCCTCAAGAACTCTTTGTGCATGAAAAAATAAATGCTTTGCTCTGTATACAAAAACTAAGTGTGCATAGGGAAAAAGTGCTTTTGCATTGTATACAAAAACTCGTGCATAACAGTGATAATTGGTTTGGCATTGCATCATGAACTACTTATGCATGGAAGAATAAGTGCTTTTGCATTGCATTGCATACAGTATTGTGCATTGGAGATTTCCATTGCAACAAGAACTCGTGAATTTAAGAGATCCGTGCATTTGCATCGATATATCATTTTTCCATTTCACCAAGAACTAGTTGTGCATAGAAGAAATACGTGCTTTTGCATTGCATTACGAACTCATTATGCATTGAAGAGAGAAGTGCTTTCCCATTGCATAGAAGAACTCGTGTATTTAAAATATAAGTGCTTTTTCATTGCAACAAGAACTCGTGCATAGAAGAAATACGTGTTTGTGCATGGAATTAAAACGTGCTTTTGCGTTGTCATTTTGCGTTGCATCAAAGAGATCTTTGTGCATGGAAAAAATAAGCGCTTTGCATTGTTATATAAAAACTCAATGTGCATAAGTGTTATTTAATGTGTTATTTAAATACGTCTTAAGAAATAAGTGGTTTTGCATTGCAGCAAGAACTAGTTGTGCATGGAATTTATACGTGCTTTTGCGTTGATATGTCATTTTGCGTTGCATCAAAGAGATCTTTGTGCATGGAAAAATTGCATTATTATACAAAAACTCAATGTGCATAGTGTTATTTAAGAAATAAGTGCTTTTGCATATTGCCTCAAGAACTAGTTGTCCACGGAAGAAATAAGTGCTTTTGCATATTGGCTCAAGAACTAGTTGTTCATGGGCGAAAAAATTGCGTTTGCATCGCATACAGTACTTATTGTGCATTGAAGAGATAAACTGTTTTGCATTGCAACAAGAACTCATGCATTTAAGAGATCCTTGCTTATGCATCGATATGTCCTTATGCATTGCATTACGAACTAGTTATGCATGGAATTAATACGGTTTTGCATCTCGTCAAGAACTAGTTTATCATGGAAGAAAAAAGTGCTTTTGTATTGCATATGCAAACTCATTGTGCATTGAACAGATAAGTGCATTTGCATTGCCTCCAGAACTAGTTGTGCATGGAAGAAATAAGTGCTTTTGCATTGCATTACGAACTAGTTGAGCAAGGCAGAAATAAGTGATTTTGCATTGGGGCATGTTCTTAATGCAATGCAAAACCACTTATTTCTTAGATAATACATTCAATAAAACTATGCACATTAAGTTTTTGTATAATAATGCAAAGCCCTTATTTTTTCCATGCACAATGATCTCTTTGATGCAACGCAAAATGACATATCAACGCAAAAGCACGTATTAATTCCATGCACAACTAGTTCGTAATGCAATGCAACACCACGTATTTCTTCTATGCACAACTAGTTCTTGATGCAATGAAAAAGGACATATTGATGCAAAAGCACGGATCTCAAATGCACGAGTTCAATGCAAAACAACATATCTCTTCAATCCACACTAACTAGTTCTTGATGCAATATGCAAAATCACTTATTTCTTCTATGCACGAGTTCTTGTTGCAATGAAAAGCACTTCTTCTATGGAATGGGAAAGCACTTCTCTCATCAATGCACAATGAGTTCGTAATGCAATGCAAAAGCACGTATTTCTTCTCAAGATGCAATGCAAAAATGATATATCGATGCAAATGCACGGATCTCTTAAATTCACGAATTCTTGTTGCAATGCAAAACAACTTATTTCCAATGCACAATCCGTACTGTATGCAATGCAATGCAAACGCACTTAATTCTTCCATGCACAACTAGTTTTGCATTGCATAGAAGAACTCGTGCATTTAAAAAAAGTGCTTTAGCATTGCATTAAGAACTAGTTGTGCATGGAAGAAATAAGTGTGTTTGCATAGCATTGCGTGTAATTATTGTGCATTAAGTTGTATGTGTACAATAAGTGTACTTATGTGCATTGGAGATAAGTTGTTTTGCATTGCAACAAGAACTCGTGAATTTAAGAGATCCGTGCATTTGCATCGGTATATCATTTTTGCATTGCATCAAGAACTTGTTGTGCATAGAAGAAATACGTGCTTTTTCATTGCAACAAGAACTCGTGCATAGAAAAAAATACGTGGTTTTGCATATTGCATCAAGAACTATTTAGTGTGCATTGGAAGAGATATGTTGTTTTGCATATTGCATCAAGAACTAGTTAGTGTGCATTGAAGAGATATGCAAAAGCATTGAAGAGAGAAGTGCTTTCCCATTGCATAGAAGAACTCGTGTATTTAAAATATAAGTGCTTTTTCATTGCATCAAGAACTAGTTAGTGTGCATTCCCATTGCATAGAAGAACTCGTGTATTTAAAATATAAGTGCTTTTTCATTGCATCAAGAACTAGTTAGTGTGCATTGAAGAGATATGTTGTTTTGCATTGCAACAAGAACTCATGCATTTAAGAGATCCGTGCTTTTGCATCAATAGGTCCTTTTGCATTGCATCAAGAACTAGTTGTGCATAGAGCAAATACGTGCTGTTGCATTGCATTACGAACTCATTGTGCATTGAAGCGAGAACATTGCATAGAAGAACTCGTGTATTTAAAATATAATTGCTTTTTCATTGCAAAAAGAACTCGTGCATAGAAGAAATACATGGTTTTGCATTGCATCAAGCACTAGTTGTGCAAAGAAGAAATAAGTGCGTTTGCATTGCATACAGTAATTATTGTGCATTGATTGTGTATCTTGGCCCAAGAATTCGTGCATTCATGAGATCCGTGCATTTGCATCGATATGTTCTTTTGCATTGCATCAATAACTAGTTGTGCATGGAAGAAATACGTGCTTTTACATTGCATTACGAACTCATTGTGCATTGAAGCGAGAACATTGCATAGAAGAACTCGTGTATTTAAATTATAAGTGCTTTTTCATTGCAAAAAGAACTCGTGCATAGAAGAAATACGTGGTTTTGCATTGCATCAAGCACTAGTTGTGCAAAGAAGAAATAAGTGCGTTTGTGCATAGAAGAAATAGTGCATAGAAGTAGTTGTGCATAGAAGAAATAAGTGGGGCAAGAATGGTTGTGCATGGAAGAAATACGTGTTTTTGCATTGCATCAAGCACTAGTTGTGCATAGAAGAAATAAGTGCGTTTGCATTACAGTAGTTGTGCATAGAACAATGGTTGTGCGTGGAAGAAATACGTGTTTTTGCATTGCATACTGTAATTATTGTGCATTGATTGTGTATCTTGGCCCAAGAACTCGTGAGTTTAAGAGATCCGTGCTTTTGCATCGATATATCATTTTTGCATTGCATCAAGAACTTGTTGTGCATAGAAGAAATACGTGCGTTTCAATTGCATAACGAACTCATTGTGCATTGAAGAGAGAACATTGCATAGAAGAACTTGTGTATTTAAAATTTAAGTGCTTTATCATTGCAACAAGAACTCGTGCATAGAAGAAATACGTGGTTTTGCATTGCATCAAGAACTAGTTAGTGTGCATTGAAGAAAGAACATTGCATAGAATAACTCGTGTATTTAAAATTTAAGTGCTTTTTCATTGCAACAAGAACTCATGCATTTAAGAGATCCATGCTTTTGCATCAAAAACTAGTTGTGCATGGAAGAAATAAGTGCGTTTGAATTGCATTGCATACAGTACTTATTGTGCATTGGAGATAAGTTGTTTTGTATTGCAACAAGAACTTATTGTGCATAGAAGAAATACGTGCTTTTGCATTGCAGCAAGAACTAGTTGTGCATGAAAGAAATAAGTACTTTTGCATTGCATCAAGAACTAGTTGTGCATGGAAGAAATAAGTGCATTTGAATTGCAGTGGATACAGTACTTATTGTGCATTGGAGATAAGTTGTTTTGCATTGCAACAAGAACTTATTATGCATAGAAGAAATACGTGCTTTTGCATTGCATCAAGCACTAGTTGTGCATAGAAGAAATAAGTGCGTTTGCATTGCATACAGTAATTATTGTGCATTGATTGTGTATCTTGGCCCAAGAATTCGTGCATTCATGAGATCCGTGCATTTAAATCGATATGTTCTTTTGCATTGCATCAATGACTAGTTGTTCATGGAAGAAAGAAGTGCTTTTGCATTGCATCAAGATCTAGTTGAGCAAGGCAGAAAAAAGTGATTTTTGCATTGGGGCAAGAATGGTTGTGCATGGAAGAAATACGTGTTTTTGCATTGCATCAAGAACTAGTTGTGCATGGAAGAACTATGTGCGTTCGCATTGCATACTGTTAATTATTGTGCATTGATTGTGTATCTTGGCCCAAGAACTCGTGAGTTTAAGAGATCCGTGCTTTTGCATCGATATATCATTTTTGCATTGCATCAAGAACTTGTTGTGCATGGAAGAACTATGTGCGTTCGTATTGCATACTGTAATTATTGTTCATTGATTGTGTATCTTGGCCCAAGAACTCGTGAGTTTAAGAGATCCGTGCTTTTGCATCGATATATCATTTTTGCATTGCATCAAGAACTTGTTGTGCATAGAAGAAATACGTGCGTTTCAATTGCATAACGAACTCATTGTGCATTGAAGAGAGAACATTGCATAGAAGAACTTGTGTATTTAAAAATTAAGTGCTTTATCATTGCAACAAGAACTCGTGCATAGAAGAAATACGTGGTTTTGCATTGCATCAAGAACTAGTTAGTATGCATTGAAGAAAGAACATTGCATAGAATAACTCGTGTATTTAAAATTTAAGTGCTTTTTCATTGCAACAAGAACTCATGCATTTAAGAGATCCATGCTTTTGCATCAAAAACTAGTTGTGCATGGAAGAAATAAGTGCGTTTGAATTGCATTGCATACAGTACTTATTGTGCATTGGAGATAAGTTGTTTTGTATTGCAACAAGAACTTATTGTGCATAGAAGAAATACGTGCATTGCAGCAAGAACTAGTTGTGCATGAAAGAAATAAGTACTTTTGCATTGCATCAAGAACTAGTTGTGCATGGAAGAAATAAGTCCATTTGAATTGCAGTGGATACAGTACTTATTGTGCATTGGAGATAAGTTGTTTTGCATTGCAACAAGAACTTATTATGCATAGAAGAAATACGTGCTTTTGCATTGCATCAAGCACTAGTTGTGCATAGAAGAAATAAGTGCGTTTGCATTGCATACAGTAATTATTGTGCATTTTAATAAGTATCTTGGCCCAAGAATTCGTGCATTCATGGGATCCGTGCATTTGCATCGATATGTTCTTTTGCATTGCATCAATAACTAGTTATGCATGGAAGAAATAAGTGCGTTTGCATTGCATACTGTAATTATTGTGCATTGATTGTGTGTATCTTGGCCCAAGAACTCGTGAATTTAGGACATCCGTGCTTTTGCATCGATACATCATTTTTGCATTGCATCAATAACTTGTTGTGCATAGAAGAAATACGTGCTTTTACATTGCATTACGAACTCATTGTGCATTGAAGCGAGAACATTTCATAGAAGAACTCGTGTATTTAAAAAATAAGTGCTTTTTCATTGCAACAAGAACTCGTGCATAGAAGAAATACGAGGTTTTGCATTGCATCAAGAACTAGTTGTGCATGGAATTTATACGTGCTTTTGCGTTGATATGTCATTTTGCGTTTGCATTGCATTACATAGAGTACTTATTGTGCATTGGAGATACGTTGTTTTGTATTGCAACAAGAAATCGTGAATTTAAGAGATCCGTGCATTTGTATCGATATATAATTTTTGCATTGCATCAAGAACTTGTGCATAGAAGAAATTCGTGCTTTTGCATTGCATTACGAACTCATTGTGCATTGATGAGAGAAGTGCTTTCCCATTGCATAGAAGAACTCGTGTATTAGTGCTTTTTCATTGCAACAAGAACTCGTGCATAAAAGAAATACGTGGTTTTGCATTGCATTACGAACTAGTTGTGCATAGAATTAAAACGTGCTTTGCGTTATGTCATTTTGCGTTGCATCAGAGATCTTTGTGCAGGGAAAAAATAAGCGCTTTGCATTATTATATAAAAACTCAATGTGCATAAGTGTTATTTAATATGTTATTTAAGAAATAAGTGGTTTTGCATTGCATCAAGAACTAGTTATGCATGGAAGAAATAAGTGCTTTTGCATTGCATTAAGAACTAGTTGTGCATGGAAGAAATGTGCTTTTGTATTGCATATGCAAACTTATTGTGCATTGAACAAGATAAATGCTTTGGCATTGAATCCAGAACTATTTGTGCATGGAAGAAATAAGTGTGTTTGCATTGCATGTAAATATTGTGCATTTAGTTGTATGTGTACAATAAGTGTACTTATTGTGCATTGGAGATAAGTTGTTTTGCATTGCAACAAGAACTCGTGAGTTTAAGAGATCCATGCTTTTGCATCGATATATCATTTTTGCATTGCATCAAGAACTAGTTGTTGATAGAAGAAATACGTGCTTTTGCATTGCATTACGAACTCATTGTGCATTGAAGAGAGAAGTGCTTTCCCATTGCATAGAAGAACTCGTGTATTTAAAATATAAGTGCTTTTTCATTGCAACAAAACTCGTGCATTGAAGAAATACGTGGTTTTGCATATTGCAACAAGAACTAGTTGTGCAAGGAAGAAACAAAGTGCTTTTTCATTGGGGCAAGAACTAGTTGTGCATGGAATTAATAAGTGCTCGTGCATCGATATGTAATTTTGCGTTGGCTCCAAGAACTCTCTGCATGGAAAAAAATAAGTGCTGTTGCACTTAAAATAAATTTTGCACAAAAACTCATTGTGCATAACAGAGATAATCGGGTTTGCACTGCATCAAGAACTAGTTGTGCATGAAAAAATCAGTGCTTTTGCAATTTGCATCAAGAACTAGTTGTGCATGGAAGAAATCAGTGCTTTTGCATATTGCATCAAGAACTAGTTATTGTGCTTTGAAGAGATGTGTTGATTTGCACTGCAACAAGAACTAGTTGAGCAAGGAATAAAGAAGTGCGTTTGCATCGATGTCATTTTGCGTTGCCTTAAGAACTCTTTGTACATGGAAAAAAAAATGCTTTGCATACAAAAACTCAATGTGCATAAAAGAGGTAAGGGAACCCAGGTGATCCCTGGTGTTTTTCCCATTTATATAAGCTGCCATTGTTTGCACAAGCAGTGTGAGGTCAGCGGGCGTTACTTGGACTCCACAGAGCGCTTAACCTGTTGACTACTTGTCACTTTTCTCAAAACGCAGGTTAGGTCGTCTGTAATGCCAATAGGGACTGTACGGTCAACACCGGGGGAGCTAGTGCGCTGCATGCTATTTTGTCCCCCTTTCCTCGTTGCCAGCGGAGACCCTTTTGAGCCCCCTAACCACCTAAACTTCACCGTAGTCTTCATCGTCGCCCGCAGAGTGCCTTTTGAGCCCCCTAACCGCCTAAACTGCACCGTAGTCACCAAAAGGTTGCACCGCCCCCAAATTCGGCGGGGTGGTAGTCCGGCGGCCCCCGGGTCCAGATCCCGGTTTGCAGGGTTCTAGGCGGGTCACATGTATGTCTTTTCGCAGCGCACAATTCTCCCCGCTTTGGATCAGATTGACCTTTCAGGAAGGCCTTCGCTCATTGAGCGCAAGAGGCCTCCATGAGAGATTTAAACAAAGCAGGCCGAAAAAAATTCCCTGGGTTCCAGCAACTCGTCCTCCTAATATGTCGTCCCGGGGGCCCAGGACCACGGGCAGGCGGAATTTGGGGCCCGTGGAGCCCGGGCCGAACGGAGGCCAGCGACAGGTGCAACTTGCGCCAATCGTTTCAAAGGTGTTTCGTGGCGGTAGTCAGATCGGCCCCGACGCTGGCGTCTCGCCACGGAGGTCCGGTCCAGAGTTCCGTCCGTGGCCGCTTATTTGGCCGAAAAAGCCCCTCTTGACCGCGAGGTGTGTGCAGAGAATCCATTGAAACAAGCTGCGCTCGGTCGGCGGGGAATACCGGGGTCAAAGGTCGCACCGCCCCAAATTCGGGCGGGTGGTAGTCCGCAGCCCCGGTCTAGATCCTGGTTACAAGTGTGTCTTTTTGCAGTGCACTTTTTCTTTTGCTGTTTAGGACCTTATGATTTCCTGGCGTCTCTGAATTTTAGGAAATGCATCACAGGCTGAAGTGCCACCTGCCACTCATTCAACAGGGAGAAAGGCTGTCTGTTGTCAGTCCATTGATGGGTCATATTTCATAATCAAAATGGTATTGTGTGATAAAATCTACTGTACGCCATACAGGGGGCACAGTCAAACACAGCGAGTACATTACAGCTATTAATTTAGCATATTTATCCTAAAATGTAACTGTGCATGAAACGCTTACAGGTGGCCATTCAAACAGATCAGAGGTGGGATGGTGTTTTGGCCTTGGTTTTTTGGTGCTGATGAATTCGGAAATGCGTTTCTGAATTTCGTTTCAGGGGGCGTGAAATGCGTTTCAGGGGGCACAGTCAAACACAGTGATGTACATTAGAGATGTTGATTATGCAGTATTAGCTTTAAAATGACATGTCCACAGACAGCATGCAGAGGCCCCGTTAAATAAGTTACAGGGTGGCATTTTTAGTTATATAATCAGTTTGTCGCTTACAGCTCCGCGAGGGAAAGGCAAATGCTTCTGAAAATCCCCATAAAGAGCAGGGTGAGACGGATCGAACGAGACCAGCCACGCCCGAAGTCCGCGGAGTCCCGAGCAACAGCCGGTCAAAGTACCCACATTCAACCGGGCGAATCTCCGGAACCGAGTCGAGATGGGGCTCCATACTCTGGGTCCCGAGGGGTGCCAAGGGTCTCCCCCCCCCTGCACCCGGCGTTTGAAGCTCCAACTCGGCTCGGTTTCCGAGAAATGGCCGCCGAAAGCTGGACCGGAAGTGGCCGTATCTCTGAACCGGGAGGTCCCAGGAGCTGGGGACGGAAGGGTCCCTCGGGCCCCTCTAAGACCCCGTAGTTTGAAGCTCCAACTCGCTAAACTTTCGATAAAAGCCCGGTTAAACAAACGGGAATTTTGGACAAAACGGGTCTGTATCTCTGCAGGACGGTTCTCAGCGGCTCGTCCTCCGGGGTGACGAGGGTCCCTAGGGTTCTCCCCGCCCCTGCGTCCCGAGCCTCTGGGTCGCTTCCTTCCGAAGTGCACCCTTTTCTGTTGGGCCCTATATCTCGGTCCGCGGGGCGCTGGAGGCTCGGGCCTGGGCGCGTTGGAGGCCCCCGAGACCCTCCTTCAATCCGAGATTGGTGCCTCTAGGCGGAGCTGTAGCCGCTGAATTTCGGGTGTCAAAATTTCCCAGAGTTGAAAAATCCAGAGAGTCCCGACTTCCACCCCCTCCGCCGCTCTCAGCCAAGCCGGGAAAGGCTCACCCTCCCGGCCACGGTCAGATTCGCCGCGACCCCACCCCGAATGAGCGTGAATGATCGGTTTGTCGCTGTTGTGGCAAAATACCTTAACTCCATTGCATTTCTGAATAAGAGACAAACCTTAGCCAATTGTGTCTTTATAAAGATTTAATTTCTTGCAAGAAATGAATCCACAGTTGGAGCAACCATGCTCGGGTTACCACAAGTGTGAACTGAGGAACAATAGAAGGGCCAAGCTTTTATACCCTCAGTGTCTCAGTGTTTTCCGTGCAGGAAAGGTCGCCTTGAGCAAGAGGTGAGACACAATACACAAATGGTCCTTACTGTCTTGGAACTCATTTGAATTAAAAGCAAGAAACACAATGGTCCTTATCTGTAAAAAAGCATGTTAATTAAATATGCAGGTTTTGGGTCCCGCCCAGACAGAGTATCACCTACTCCTAATCAGCATAACTATTCAAACGCATTGATTCTAGTCAGGAACTCCAATTCCAAGAGCCATAAAAGACAAAGGGACAACGTCCTGGGCTCCCAAAGGTGGGGCCTCATTGATCTGACTCATTTAAAACATAATAGACAAAAACAGGTCTGGAAGATTAAATCTTCTGTGATTACATTTTTCCCCAACAATTTCCCCCTTTTATCATTCTTTGATAACTTGCAAAAAGAAACATTTTAAATGTATATATGAATGTTGTTCTTCTCAAGTAGCAAAGTCCAAGCATCGAAAAGAGCACCACGGCTTTGCTTTACTCCAGTCTTTCAGATGGCAAGATGAATTGCACACATGTATGCCCAGAAAGCTGCTCTGTTAATGAAAGGACGCCACCTCTCTGTAGATTGTGTAACTCTGATTCTGTGGGCTTGCAATAGGTTGCAATAATAAACTTGTTGTCTCAGCTCCTGAGGTGATAGCGGCAAGTGATGTTTGTGTGACCTCCGTCCGCACAGACGTGTGCCTCCTGCTCCTCTCGGTTCCTTCTCTCCGATCACTGGTGGGATCTTTCTCAGCTACCTTGATGGCGTGTGTGCCATCAGAAGCACGACAAAAAGGCCCTAGTCACCTTTTCACTCTCCATCTGTTCCTTCTGTAGTCCCAGATCACGACATCAAACATCTGGTCTGATGTTATGTAAAGGAGTCCCTTAACCTGCACACAGATTTTAGACACAGAGAGAACATTTCTTTGCAATAATTCACAAATTATATTGATGTAAGCTATTGTTTACCCTTCCATTAAACAGTCTCGAACAGACTCAGATTTGCTCTGTGCCTTTTCTTCTACAAAATGTTTCATAAAAATACTGTACCCCAGACAGTTTTCATTTAACTAATTCCCCCTTTGGCTGCCTGATCATCCATGTAGCCATCTAAACATAATGGTCAAAGAATTTTCGGGGTGAACAATAGCTTGCCATCACCACACCATTTTGAAAAGTGCAGCCACATCGTTTCCACAGCTGTTTCTCCGCTGTTGTGGCGAAGGTCTCCACTGTAAAGAAGTGAAAGCGTTTGTGTTTATTTCAAATATCAAAAGACATTATGGTTCCTTTGACTGCTTCTGCCTCGGCCTTCGCAATCTCATCTACCTGTTTAAATAAAATCTTTATTATTAATGTGCGCTGCGCATTCACAGATATCAACCTGGCCAGACAAGAAAATTGTGTATTGAGGAGCAGACACAGTTGAACCATTCAGAATTGGGTCCCCATCCGATATTACAATTATAAAATATGCCCAACTCCGAACTCAAAACGCAAACCTGTTCAAATTGTTACACTTTTACCTTTCATCAGCTTGCATGTTTCAGTCAGGGCTACGAGCTCCAGTCTTAACCAGGCAATCTTTATCCTGATTCTTTCGTGTTTCAGTGAAAGTTAATATAAAATCTGTATTTCAAATCTGGAAGCCGGGCTAAATGAGTAAGCTCTGTTACTGCACTCCTGTCAATTTAGGGGTGTGTGATACCTTCAAAATCCAAACACACGACACCTTGTTTCTTTCAAGTGTTTTAACGACACATCACACATCCCTAGGCCAGATCCTCAGTCACTCCTCAGAGATCAAATACATGATTAGTGTAAAGGAAGAAAAACAATCATTGATTCTCTTGATAAATCCAAATCATCACAGACCAACTCAAACTAAACGACAAAAAAAAAAAAGATAGATAAAAATCCATCTAAGCGCTTTAAATCTCCATATAAACATCCTTCAGTTTGTGCTTTGCCCACAGTTCAGATGACTCCTCTGCCCATGCAGGCCGTATGTTTGAAATGCACTGATTCTCTTTGTGCATCTGTCATGGTTGTCATTATCGTCTCTACCTCAACTTCATGTTTATATTCAGATCTAAATGCTCCCAGTTTCTCACTGAACATCATATTCTTCTCAAACTTCCTCCAGTCGTTGTTTCAACACAATTCTTTTACAAACCACCCTGTTTTTGTTAAAAATTACTGTTTCCATCAACTGCAATTTCACTCATAATATCTAACCATTTATAACATAAACCTAAATTTGTTAATGTTGAAAACTTTTCATCAAAACGACATGATTATTATTGTATTACATTCAATTAGCTCGTTCACTCATCTTTCTCTTGTGACATTATGCTTAATCATATTCGATACCCAATTCTTTATCAAAATCTTTCCAATTAATTAGGATTTTAAAGTACATTTTCCTTTCAATGTCTTGAATCTTCTTTTTTCCTTATTTCCCTACCTTCATGTTCCTCCTTCTCTACATCCATAAACCTTCTCTTTGGTCTTCCTTAAACCTCCTGTATTTTCCTCAGTGCAAACCATCATCACTGTTCTCACTACTGTCCTGCACACCTCTCCTTTCATTCTTACTGTAACCCTCACACAACAGACCTGACACGTTTCTCCACCCATTCCAACCTGCCTGCACACACACACTTCTTCACCTCTTTTCCCTGGAACCTCACTGTTCCACTTGGTTCCCTCTCATTCTCACACATGTATTCTGTTCTTCCTGTGACTAACCTTCATTCCTCTTCTCTCCAGAGCAAACCTTCACCTCTCTAGACTTTCGTCCACCTGCTCTCACTACAGATCACAATGTTATCCTCAAACATCATAGTCCATGTAGATTCCTGTCTGACCTCCTCTGTCTGCCTGTCCATCACCACTGCGAACAGGAAGGGGCTCGAGCCGATCCTTGATGCTGTCCCATCTTCACCGTGAAGTCCTCTGTCTCACCTACGGCACACCTTTCCACTGTCCACTGCTCTGCAGACATCCAAAATATTACTGTCCTCCATCTCAATCCCAGTCACACAGAAAGCCTCACAGCCTCTTGTTTTTTTTTGTTTTTGTTTTTGTTCTCTTACATTAATTGTATGTCCTGCCTCCATTTAATGGAGGAAACACAAAAATAAAACTTTTCATTTTAAAGTTTATATTCCTTTGTTCGCCCTCTGGCCTTTCATAATTGTGACGGATTCTCTGGATTCTCTCAATCAGGGCATAAATATGAACTGCTCATTCTCAAAATTTGCTTCTACTTGGTTTCTTAATCATTTTCAAATCATGTCTGTTCACTATTAAGTTGTCTTTAGAAAAGTCAGCTGGGTTGTTTTGGTTTTGTCTACGCTTTAACATGGCCGATTACAGACACTGTGCCGTCCCTGCCTCCACAAGCAGCCTCTATCTCTCTCTCTCTCCCTTACACAGATAATCTTTTCAACAGCCTCTGAGACTTTAACTCAGAACAAACTATAATCTTTAGTTTAAATACCTTTGTTATCCAGACCTTCTTTTTTGAACTTCAAAAGCTGTCCTCATCTTAAAGTCATCACCATGTTTCCGAATGATCCTATGCCATATTTAATGACCTGCAGGATTTAAGACTATGATAGAGACATATTAGTTCAATATCACACAGTTTTACTTCTACCAATTAATACATTTTATTCTGTTCTCCATAAAATGTATGACAATTCACAGCATGGTCTCAGCTGGCTCTTGAATGCCCCTTACGATCATAACTTTCCCTCAGGGTGCTCCCTGGCATTCCCTGGCATTCAAACACAATATATGCGTTTTTTTTTTTTTTGGTGAGCGGTATTGAGGAACCTTGCTTTTGGGCGGACTGCTGTGTCTGTCTGGACTCTCGGCCCTACAAAACACAGCTTCCCCACACAATGATGCTGCTGGCCTCACAGACATCTGCTCGACTCATACACACTCACATAGACTCCACCCTCCTTTTGGGGTGGAGTCTCAGTGTCTACGTGATTACCCTGTCTTAGGTCGCCCCCCGCCGGCCAAAAGGGGATCTTACCCGTCTTTGGGAAAATCACTCGTGCCCGCTGCCCGCCTTGAGATCTTTGACCCTCAACAGGATCAGCTGTGTTTTGGAACTTTGTGGAAAGTGCATTCAAGAGTCATCAGAGCCATCTGGTCTGCTTACTATTCTGCCCTCACAATGGCGTCTCTCTTCCCAAAGTTAGACAGATAGATAAACTCCTTCAACACGTAGGCTTGTGGGAGAATGTTGCTTTATTCCACACCACGATGAAAATGTTGAAACAGAGTGAAACTACAGAAAGGAGATGTAAATGATTGAGCTGCTTAATTATCTCCAACAACATAACACTAATATAAATTAACTGTATATAGTACTTAAATGTCAAAATGTTGCACTACATAGCTTTATAAATAGTAAATATAATAAATAGAATACAAATGAATCGTAAACTTACAGACAATGCTTTCTACAGCGGATCATAAGATGAATGGCTGCTTCAAGTTTCTTCTGTGTTGAACTAACTTTAACTGATGCAATTAACTGAATTTAACTGTCATGGAATGTTACTATGGCAACCATTTTTAAAAGAAAGCTACATGACTAGACATTGGAATCAATAGCAGACACTAAATAGATGATCCAGAACACTCCGCCTGGCATCCGTAGGATGTCATGACTGAACTGACATGGGATCATCCATCTCTGAAGGCAAGAGGAGAACTATGTCTGAGATGGGACGTAAGTAGACCTTTGGTATTCCGTCCTTTATTGTCCTAACGTTAACCTTCCTGACTCTTCCATCGTTTCCTGGAAAACTCTTTAGTATAATGCCCATGGGCCAGTCATTTCTTTTAGCTTGACTTTCCTTGAGCAGGACTACATCTCCATGTTGAAGGTTACGTTCTTCTCTTTGCCATTTTCTGCGATTTTGAAGAGTGTTTAAATACTCCCTCCATCGATGCCAAAAGGTGTTGGCTAAACTCTGAACTTGTCTCTGGCGGATGTAGAGGTCCTTTTCATTAAAGTTTCCATTTATTGAACATTTTCTCGGACAGAGGGGCGTCCCAGTCACATTCCTCCATGGTGAGCTCCCTGAGCAAAGATCTGCCTTTAATTATTACAGGTGCTGCAAATCCAAATGGATCAAATAGACTGTTAACTGTAGACAAGATTCCACGTCTTGTGTATGGTTTCTCATCATCTGACACCTGAAAGGTGAAGTTGTCTTTTGAAACATCCCAGCTAACTCCTAAACTTCTCTGCATATGGGGAAAGTCAGAAGCAAGGTTTAAGTCTTTCAGGTTCTTTGCTAAATCTTCTTGAGGGAATGCTCTCATTACTTCAACTTTGTTTGAGGCTATCTTATGTAGGCGTAAATTTTAAGCTGCAAGCATGCCTTGGGCATTTCTTAGAGTGTGATAGCTTCTTCTTCTGTAGGTAATGATACCAGGGCATCATCGACATAAAAGTTCCTCTCAATGATCTATCTTGCCTCTGAACCATGTTCCTTTTCTTCTTCTAGGGCAGCTTTCTTGAGCCCGTACATGGCCACAGCTGGTGAAGGACTGTTGCCGAAGACATGCACTCGCATTCTGAATTCTACAACTTCATTTTCTAGGTCATTATTACGGTACCAAAGGAAACGCAAGAAGTTAAAGTGGTCTTCTCTGACTACAAAGCAATGAAACATTTGCTGGATGTCAGCTGTTATGGCAACCTGTTCTTTCCTAAAGCGTAGCAACACTCCAAGTAGGCTGTTGTTCATGTTGGGCCCAGTAAGGAGGACACTGTTCAAAGACACTCCACGATATTGAGCACTAGAATCAAAGACGACCCTAATTTGACCTGGTTTTTGTGGATGATACACCCCAAAGATTGGAAGGTACCAGCACTCTTCGTTTTCAGAAAGAGGTGGTGCAAGTTCTGCATGCTTATTTTCAAAAATCTTAGCCATGAAGTCCAGAAAGTGGTCCTTCATGTGTGGGTGTTTTTTCAACATGCGTGTGAGTGAATGGAGACGGTTACTTGCTTGTTGTCTGTTATTAGGAAGTCTTTGATGTGGACTGCGAAAGGGAAGTGGAGCAACCCAGCTGTTTGATTCATCTTGAAAGACTTCTTTTTGCATCATCTTCAGAAAGACGAGATCTTCCATTGATGGAGCTAGTTTCTCATCATCTTTTGTGGACTGGAAGACATCACTTGTATTGCTCTTTGTGTGCATTGTCGCAAGTTTTTGTTTCAAAGATGGGGCCAGTGAAGTCAGATGCTCATCGTAGTTAAAAAACTTCTCTTTGATTTGGATATTGTTTTCGCAGGGTCTCATTAAGCTGGGGCGTCCATTCATGAAAATGTTTGTCTTGAAAGCATTAACTTCAAATGGTTTGTGGGCTCCATCCAGACAGACATCTCCTACTATTACCCATCCCAAAGCTAACTTCTGAGCAAAAGGAGCATGTTGAGGACCATTGTTCTGTTCAAGTACTTTGTGCACTTCAATGATGTCTCTTCCAAGAAGGATAAGAATCTCAGCCTCGGGGTCAAGTGGCGATATCTTATGAGCTATTGATTTGAGGTGAGTATGGTTCCAAGCGCATCGGGAGTAGGGATCTCAGCTCTTTTGTCAGGTAGTTCATTACACTCAATAAGAGTGGGAAGTGTGAAACTGGCACTGTTGTTGACTGATTCTACAATGAAACCCTTTGCTCTGCGTCCTAAGATTTCTGATGTACCTGCACATGTCTTCAGTGTGTAAGGAGATTCATGGTAAGTGACATCAAATTTGTCAAAGAAAGTGGATTTTGCTAAAGACTTGTTACTCTGGTCGTCTAGAATAGCGTAGGCTTTCAACTTTATTTGAGGATGATCTTTATAACAAATGTTAACTAGGCAGATCTTGGAGCAGGATCTTCCTCTGAAACCATTCCCACAGACCTTTGTGCAGCTGGATGTGGCGATAGTTCTTATGGGTTCTTCGTCATCCTCCCCGCCATAGTGTATCACAGGGCTGATATTTTCATTTTTAGACCAGGGAGCTGGACCAGGATGAAGGGCAGCTATGTGCTTTTCACTGTCACATTCTGAACACCGAATGGTTATGGTACAGTTCTTGGCCTGGTGGGATGTTGAAGAACAGCAGCGGAAACATATAGAGTTTTCCCTTAAAAAGGCTTTGCGCCCATCTATGTGTGTTTTCCCCTAAATCCTCTGCATTTGTGGAGGGGGTGAGGTTTCTGGTGAATTGGACACTGTTTGTTGAAGTCTTCTACCACCAGCTTAGATTTTCCTGTAGGAATTGCATGCTCTACATCAGTCTTGTGCACAGCAACAGGTAGCCTTTTTTCTCTGAAAGAAAACTTCTGTCCTGTTGGTAGCATTGTGTTTGGTGCATTTAATTTAAAACTGGGGTCATTTCTCATATGAGCCTCGTTCCTGATGAAGGTGGAGAAAAATGAGAAGGGAGGGAAGCTAACATTGTTTTCTTGTTTATACCTGGACCCTTGTTGCATCCACTTCTCCTGGAGGGCAAAAGGCAACTTCTCAAGAACAGGGCGATGCCTCAGTGTCCAGGTATGACAGTCCAGGTAAGTATCCTTCCATTTTGGCAGACTCAATCTCTGACAATAAATCTGCTAGTTCTCTGAGACTTTGTGGGTCTTTATTACAGATTCTGGGAAAGCGGTCAATTTTATTTAGGAGTGCTGACTCAATAGCTTCAGCAGAGCCATAGCACTGCTCCAGTCTTTCCCAAATCCTACTGAGTCCTACGGCAGGATAGTTAATATGAACTGACCTTATTCGACGAGCATGTTCAGACGATCCTGGACCGAGCCACTTAGTTAGTAAGTCAAGCTCTTCACAAGGTTTTAAGTCAAGGTCTTCTATAGCATTTGTGAATGTTGATTTCATGCCCAGTAATTCTCTGGCTTGTCATCAAACTTTATGAGACCAGCAGTAAGTAGGTCTCTGCGTGCTAGGAATTTGGCTAAATGTAAGATCTCTGAGTTTTCAGGTTTTGCAGCATGTGGCTCATTTGAGGTCCAGCAGTTTGATGGCTGAGAGGAATGAGGTATTGTATCTTGACTATTTGCTTCTTTTCCAGGTACTCTGATAGGTTGAAAACTGTCATGTCCCAGATAGCAAAATTGTTCCCCTTTATGGCCCAAACACTGTCTTTGTTTTGGCAATCATACCGCCAGGAATGCAGGGCCAAAACTGCCCGAACAGTTTTGCCAAAAGCACACCAGAAAGATGCCAATGCCTTACCAGACAAGAGCCAGAAGACCCTAAATTGGCCAATATTTATGCCATAATATCGCCAACGCCTTTGACCCTAGAGGCAACGCTTGAAAAGACGCCCACTGAGGAGCCAGAATGAAAGTTTTTATGACGCCTGTTTTGGACATGATCTGCACGCCTGATATAGACGCTCATGGAACCTCAAGGTTAAACAGTTCAAATGTGCTCATTGTGGACATATATTCCTTTTGTAATTGCAAATCAACTCACAGACAGTGTGTGTTTGTCCAAAATCATGAAAATAAAAGAAACTTAGCTCACACCTTTAGACACTTTAGGCAACTTAGCATCTGTAATTCACACATCTTTGGATCGTGAGAGAAACCAGACCTGAAGGAAAGACTCTCTGGCTCAGGACTCAATCCAGGATCTTCTTGCTGTGAGGAGCCAGTGTTTCCACTGATACACTGGTGCTGCCCTTAATAACAGATATAAGAGACACTTTGACTATTTCTGTCAGACGTCTACAGAAGCTCTTACTGAGAGTTAACAGAGGTTTAGATGTTGATGATTTATGGTTCATTTGAAGTCACCATTGTGGTGGGAAGCGTTTGCTTTAGTTGGGCTCTTGGTCCCTGTAGTTGTGTTAGCTTTCCTTTGGCTGCTGTAACTGTGTCTGTGGAACACAATAGTTGTGGCTGAGCAAGCAAAGACAAAGTGAGATCAGGTGTTGTCAGCTCCTCGTTGATGATCACTAAATCATCACAAAGTGAGCATCTGATTTTTGTTTATTTATTGTTTGGCACAATTGTAATTTTCTTATAGCTACTATACCTTTGTGAAACTGCAGAATTGGTACCAATAGCATTATATTGTTCAATTATCCAGAAGAATGACAAAAAAAGTATGTGCACCCAACATTTTGAGCAAACATTTCACAAGGTCACACACAGACATCAATATTTGGCCTATGATTCACAAATAACGGTGACAAGTTTCATGCTGCAATGCATGATGGGTGGCTTCATAGTGCAAAACTCATGCTTGATTCCCAAGCTTTTTGATTTGATTGTCACCGTTGTTGTGAATCATAGGCCAAATCTTGATCTCGTGTGTGACTTTGTGAAATATTTGCTCAAAATGCTGGGTGCACATACTTTTTGGGGGTCATCCTTCCAGATAATTGATCCTTTTAATACTATTGGTGCCAATACCACAGTATCACAGGTTATTGTGGACAAATTACTATTGTATCAAACAAGAACAAAAAACTTAAAATACAACATCAGATGCTCTCTTTTCATCAACAAGGAGCTGACAACACCTGATGTCACTTTATCTTTGCTTGCTCAGCCACAACTATTGTGTTTCGCAGACACAGTTACAGCAGCCAAAGAAAAGCTAACACAACTACAGGGACCAAGAGCCCAACTAAAGCAAACGCTTCCCACCACAATGGTGACTTCAAATGAACCATAAATCATCAACATCTAAACCTCTGTTAACTCTCAGTAAGAGCTTCTGTAGACGTCTGACAGAAATAGTCAAAGTGTCTCTTATATCTGTGATTAAGGGCAGCACCAGTGTATGAGTGGGAAACACTGGCTCCTCACAGCTAGAAATTTCTAGAAATTTGAATTTCTCTTGTTCTCAATTAATTTGTAGCCAGTTAAATTGCCGTATAATTTTCTAAACATAATTAAAACATTGCTGCCCATTTTCTTAATAAGTTCGACTTATTTCTTTTCTTATCATAGCTTATCATAGCTTATTTTCCGATCAATTTCATTCAACACTGTTAGTTTGCATTTCTCACACACACATCCCCCACAAAAGCCCTTGGATTTGTCTCCTCTCCTCAACAGATAACTTTCACCACTCTCATCCTGTTGACTCACAGCGTTTCTTTTCTTTTGGAAATCATGATATTTAATTAATTTCTCTATATCCCCCATACATATCTGGCCATATACTTTTCTCATTTGAAAAAAATACCGTGTATTATATTCTGCTAGCTTCTTTGGGATTTTCCATACTGGCAGTCTGATTCTCAAAAATTCGTTGTGCATAACAGAGATAATCGGTTTTGCATTGCATCAAGAACTAGTTGTGCATGGAAAAATCAGTGCTTTTGCAATTTGCATCAAGAACTAGTTGTGCATGGAAGAAATACGTGCTTTTGCATATTGCATCAAGAACTAGTTATGGTGGATTGAAGAGCTATGTTGTTTCGCATTGCAACAAGAACTAGTTGTGCAAGGAAGAACTAAGTGCTTTTGCATCGCATCAAGAACTAGTTGAGCAAGGCAGAAATAAGTGATTTTGCATTGGGGCATGAATAGTTGTGCATGGAAGAAATCCACTTATTTCTTCCATGAACAACTAGTTTTTGATGCAATGCAAAAGGACTTTATTTCTCCCATGCACAAGTTCTTAATGCAATGCAAAAGCACTTTTTTCTTCCATGATAAACTAGTTCTTGACGAAATGCAAAAAAATCGTATTCATTCCATGCATAACTAGTTCGTAATGCAATGCATAAGGACATATCGATGCATAAGCAAGGATCTTTTAAATGCATGAGTTCTTGTTGCAATGCAAAACAGCTTATCTCTTCAATGCACAATAAGAACTCGTGAATTTAAGAGATCCGTGCTTTTGCATCGATATATCATTTTGCATTGCATCAAGAACTAGTTGTGCATAGAAGAAATATGTGCTTTTGCATTGCATTACAAACTCATTATGCATTGATGAGAAGTGCTTTTCCATTGCATAGAAGAACTCGTGTATTTAAAAATAAGTGCTTTTTCATTGCAACAAAACTCGTGCATTGAAGAAATACGTGGTTTTGCATATTGCAACAAGAACTAGTTGTGCAAGGAATAAAGAAGTGCGTTTGCATCGATATGTCATTTTATGCGTTGCCTTAAGAACTCTTTGTGCATGGAAAACGGGGCGCTTAGTGCGCTATGCGTGCTATTTTGTCCCCTTTCCTCGCCGCCAGCGGAGACCCTTTGAGCCCCTAACCGCCTAAACTGCACCGTAGTCACCAAAGGTTGCACCGCCCCCAAATTCGGCGGGGTGGTAGTCCAGCAGCCCCCGGGTCCAGATCCCGGTTTGCAGGGTTCTAGGCGGGTCACAAGTATGTCTTTCGCAGCGCACAATTCTCCCCGCTTTGGATCAGATTGACCTTTCAGGAAGGCCTTTCACTCGTTGAGCGCAAGAGGCCTCCATGAGAGATTTAAACAAAGCAGGCAGAAAAAATTTCCTGGGTTCCAGCGACTGCCCTCCTGATATGTCGCCCGGGGCCCAGGACCACGGCAGGCGGTTTGGGGCCCGTGGGAGCCCCGGGGGCCGAACGGAGGCCACCGACAGGTGCAACTTGCGCCAATCGTTTCACAGGTGTTTTCGTGGCCGGTGGTCCGATCGCCCGGACCGCTGCAGACGCTGCCTCGCCACGGGGTCCATACAGAGAATCCATTGAAACAAGCTGTGCTCGGTCGGGCGGAAATACCGGGGTCAAAGGTCGACCGCCCCAAATTCGGGCGGGTGGTAGTCCGGCGGCCGCCGGGTCTAGATCCTGGTTTACAAGTGTGTCTTTTTGCAGTGCACTTTTTCTTTTGCTGTTTTGGAGCTTATAATTTCCTGGCGTCTCTGAATTTTAGGAAATGCATCACAGGCTGAAGTGCCACCTGCCACTCATTCAACAGGGAGAAAGGCTGTCTGTTGTCAGTCCATTAATGGGTCATATTTCATAATCAAAATGGTATTGTGTGATAAAATCTACTGTACGCCATACAGGGGGCACAGTCAAACACAGCGAGGTACATTACAGCTATTAATTTAGCATATTTATCCTAAAATGTAACTGTGCATGAAACGCTTACAGGTGGCCATTCAAACAGATCACAGGTGGGATGGTGTTTTGGCCTTGGTTTTTTGGTGCTGATGAATTCCTGGAAATGCGTTTCTGAATTTCGTTTCAGGGGGCACAGTCAAACACAGTGATGTACATTAGAGATGTTGATTATGCAGTATTAGCTTTAAAATGACATGTCCACAGACAGCATGCAGAGGCCCCGTTAAATAAGTTACAGGGTGGCGTTTTTAGTGATATAATCAGTTTGTCGCTTACAGCTCCGCGAGGGAAAGGCAAATGCTTCTGATAATCCCCATAAAGAGCAGGGTGAGACGGATCGAACGAGACCAGCCACGCTCCGGAAGTCCGCGGGAGTCCCGAGCAGCAGCCGGTCAAAGTACCTACATTCAACCGGGTGAATCTCCGGAACCGAGCCGAGATGGGGCTCCATACTCTGGGTCCCGAGGGGTACCAAGGGTCTCCCCCCCTGCACCCTGCCTTTGAAGCTCCAACTCGGTTCGGTTTCCGAGAAATGGCCGCCGAAAGCTGGACCGGAAGTGGCCGTATCTCTGAACCGGGAGTTCCCAGGAGCTGGGGACGGTGGGGACGGAAGGGTCCCTGTGGCCCCTCTAAGACCCCGTAGTTTGAAGCTCCAACTTGGCTGGACTTTCGATAAAAGCCCGGTTAAACAAATGGGAATTTTGGACAGAACAAACGGGAATTTTGAATGATCGGTTTGTCGCTGTTGTGGCAAAATACCTTAACTCCATTACATTTCTGAATAAGAGACAAACCTTAGCCAATTGTGTCTTTATAAAGATTTAATTTCTTGCAAGAAATGAATCCACAGTTGGAGCAACCATGCTCGGGGTTACTACAAGTGTGAACTGAGGAACAATAGAAGGCCCAAGCTTTTATACCCCTCAGTGTCTCAGTTTTTTCCGCATCGAGGAAAGGTCGCTTGAGCAAGAGGTGAGACACAATACACAAATGGTCCCCTTACTGTCTTGGAACTCATTTGAATTAAAAGCAAGAAACACAATGGTCCTTATAAATAAAGCATGTTAATTAAATATGCAGGTTTTGGGACCCGCCCAGAGAGAGTATCACCTACTCCTAATCAGCATAACTATTCAAACGCATTGATTCTAGTCAGGAACTCCAATTCCAAGAGCCATAAAAGACAAAAGGGACAACGTCTGGGCTCCCAAAGGTGGGGCCTCATTGATCTGACTCATTGAAACCATAATAGAAAAACAGGTCTGGAAGATTAAATCTTCTGTGATTACATTTTTCCCCAACAATTTCCCCCTTTTATCATTCTTTGATAACTTGCAAAAAAGAAACATTTTAAATGTATATATGAATGTTGTTCTTCTCAAGTAGCAAAGCCGAAAAGAACGAAAAGAGCACCAAGGCTTTGCTTTGCTCCAGTCTTTCAGATGGCAAGATGAATTGCACACATGTACGCCCAGAAAGCTGCTCTGTTAATGAAAGGACGCCACCTCTCTGTAGATTGTGTAACTCTGATTCTGTGGGCTTGCAATAAGTTGCAATAATAAACTTGTTGTCTCAGCTCCTGAGGTGATAGCGGCAAGTGATGTTTGTGTGACCTCCGTCCGCACAGACGTGTGCCTCCTGCTCCTCTCGGTTCCTTCTCTCCGATCACTGGTGGGATCTTTCTCAGCTACCTTGATGGCGGTGTGTGTCATCAGAAGCACGACAAAAGGCCCTAGTCACCTTTTCACTCTCCATCTGTTCCTTCTGTAGTCTCGTATCACGACATCAAACATCTGGTCTGATGTTATGTAAAGGAGTCCTTTAACCTGCACACAGATCTTAGACACAGAGAGAACATTTCTTTTGCAATAATTCACAAATTTTATTGATGTAAGCTATTGTTTACCCCTTCCATTAAACAGTCTCGAACAGACTCAGATTTGCTCTTTGCCTTTTCTTCTACAAAATGTTTCATAAAAATACTGTACCCCAGACAGTTTTCATCAGTTTTCATTTAACTAATACAACATTTTTCATAAAAATACTGTACCCCAGACAGTTTTCATTTAACTAATTCCCCCTTTGGCTGCCTGATCATCCATGCAGCCATCTAAACATAATGGTCAAAGAATTTTTGGGGTAAACAATAGCTTGCCATCACCACACCATTTTGAAAAGTGCAGCCACATCGCTTTCCACAGCTGTTTCTCCGCTGTTGTGGCGAAGGTCTCCGTACTCTGTAAAGAAGTGAAAGCGTTTGTGTTTATTTCAAATATCAAAAGACATTATGGTTCCTTTGACTGCTTCTGCCTCGGCCTTCAATCTCATCTACCTGTTTAAATAAAATCTTTATTATTAATGTGCACTGCGCATTCACAGATATCAACCTGGCCAGACAAGAAAATTGTGTATTGAGGAGCAGACACAGTTGAACCATTCAGAATTGGGTCCCCATCCGATATTACAATTATAAAATATGCCCAACTCCAAACTCAAAACGCAAACCTGTTCAAATTGTTACACTTTTACCTTTCATCAGCTTGCATGTTTCAGTCAGGGCTACGAGCTCCAGTCTTAACCAGGCAATCTTTATCCTGATTCTTTCGTGTTTCAGTGAAAGTTAATATAAAATCTGTATTTCAAATCTGGAAGCCGGGCTAAATGAGTAAGCTCTGTTACTGGACTCCTGTCAAATTAGGGGTGTGATACCTTCAAAATCCAAACACACGACACCTTGTTTTTTTCAAGTGTTTTAACGACACATCACACATCCCTAGGCCAGACCCTCAGTCACTCCTCAGAGATCAAATACATGATTAGTGTAAAGGAAGAAAAACAATCATTGATTCTCTTGATAAATCCAAATCATCACAGACCAACTCAAACAAAACGACAAAAAAAATAAGATAGATAAAAATCCATCTAAGCGCTTTAAATCTCCATATAAACATCCTTCAGTTTGTGCTTTGCCCACAGTTCAGATGACTCATCTGCCCATGCAGGCCGTATGTTTGTATGTCTCTACCTCAACTTCATGTTTATATTCAGATCTAAATGCTCCCAGTTTCTCACTGAACATCATATTCTTGTCAAACTTCCTCCAGTCCGTTGTTTCAACACAATTTTACAAACCACCCTGTTTTTGTTAAAAATTACTGTTTCCATCAACTGCAATTTCACTCATCATATCTAACCATTTATAACATAAACCTAAATTTGTTAATGTTGAAAACTTTTCATCAAAACGACATGATTATTATTGTATTACATTCAATTAGCTCGTCACTCATCTTTCTCTGTGACATTATGCTTAGTCATATTCGATACCCAATTCTTTATCAAAATCTTTCCAATTAATTAGGATTTTAAAGTACATTTTCCTTTCAATGTCTTGAATCTTCTTTTTTCCTTATTTCCCTACCTTCATGTTCCTCCTTCTCTACATCCATAAACCTTCTCTTTGGTCTTCCTTAAACCTCCTGTATTTTCCTCAGTGCAAACCATCATCACTGTTCTCACTACTGTCCTGCACACCTCTCCTTTCATTCTTACTGTAACCCTCACACAACAGACCTGACACGTTTCTCCACCCATTCCAACCTGCCTGCACACACACACTTCTTCACCTCTTTCCCTGGAACCTCACTGTTCCACTTGGTTCCCTCTCATTCTCACACATGTATTCTGTTCTTCCTGTGACTAACCTTCATTCCTCTTCTCTCCAGAGCAAACCTTCACCTCTCTAGACTTTCGTCCACCTGCTCTCACTACAGATCACAATGTTATCCTTAAACATCATAGTCCATGTAGATTCCTGTCTGACCTCCTCTGTCAGCCTGTCCATCACCACTGCGAACAGGAAGGGGCTCAGAGCCGATCCTTGATGCTGTCCCACCTTCACCGTGAAGTCCTCTGTCTCACCTACGGCACACCTTTCCACTGTCCACTGCTCTGCAGACATCCAAAATATTACTGTCCTCCATCTCAATCCCAGTCACACAGAAAGCCTCACAGCCTCTTGTTTTTTTTTTTTGTTTTTTTGTTCTCTTACATTAATTGTAGTTCTCTAGATAAATTAATGTCCTGCCTCCATTTAATGGAGGAAACACAAAAATAAAACTTTTCATTTTAAAGTTTATATTCCTTTGTTCGCCTCTGGCCTTTCATAATTGTGACGGATTCTCTGGATAATTTAGATAATGACTTAAGCCAATTTGTCATTTTGTCTCTGTCCTCAAGTCTATAATTTTTACACTTACTATTTTAACTAATCCAGAGAGTAATTCAAATCCTCATCATAAATGACAAAAGTAGTCATTATTATTACCAGTAACAGACCAAGCTGGATATCAATCCACTTAAAGCTCGTCCATGTTCTGGATCATCTTTTATCAGAATCACTCAGAATAATACGCTTCTTTTAAAGTCTGTCGTTTGGCCTAACCCATCTGTAGTGATAAAACACTACACTCAATCAGGGCATAAATATGAACTGCTCATTCTCAAAATTTGCTTCTACTTGGTTTCTTAATCATTTTCAAATCATGTCTGTTCACTATTAAGTTGTCTTTAGAAAAGTCAGCTGGGTTGTTTTGGTTTTGTCTACGCTTTATAACATGGCCGATTACAGACACTGTGCCGTCCCTGCCTCCACAAGCAGCCTCTCTCTCTCTCTCTCTCTCTCTCTCTCTCTCTTACACAGATAATCTTTTCAACAGCCTCTGAGACTTTAACTCAGAACAAACTATAATCTTTAGTTTAAATACCTTTGTTATCCAGACCTTCTTTTTTGAACTTCAAAAGCTGTCCTCATCTTAAAGTCATCACCATGTTTCCGAATGATCCTATGCCATATCTAATGACCTGCAGGATTTAAGACTATGATAGAGACATATTAGTTCATTATCACACAGTTTTACTTCTACCAATTAATACATTTTATTCTGTTCTCCATAAAATGTATGACAATTGTAAAATGTATGGCATGGTCTCAGCTGGCTCTTGAATGCCCCTTACGATCATAACTTTCCCTCAGGGTGCTCCCTGGCATTCCCTGGCATTCAAACACAATATATGCGTTTTTTTGGTTTTTTTTGGTGAGCGGTATTGAGGAACCTTGCTTTTGGGCGGACTGCTGTGTCTGTCTGGACTCTCGGCCCCTACAAAACACAGCTTCCCTACACAATGATGCTGCTGGCCTCACAGACATCTGCTCGACTCATACACACTCACATAGACTCCACCCTCCTTTGGGGCGGAGTCTCAGTGTCTACGTGATTACCCTGTCTTAGGTCGCCCCCGCCGGCCAAAAGGATCTTACCTGCCTCTTTGGGAAAATCACTCGTGCCCGCTGCCAGCCTTGAGATCTTTGACCTCAACAGGATCAGCTGTGTTTTGGAACTTTGTGGAAAGTGCATTCAAGAGTCATCAGAGCCATCTGGTCTGCTTACTATAGGTAGAACATGGAGACAGGTTAATTATCACAATACAACTAAATCACTAAAATCCACCACTCAGTGAATTTAGCCAGAACAACTGTCCATACAGTTTAATGTTCTGCTACCTTTGTGTCTCGATCCATCGGTCCTGTACATGGTGAAGGCTAAGATCAGACACAACATTTTCAGTTCTATATTTTCAAAAATTTCCTTTTTATCAAATCATTGTCTCTATGATTTTCAACTGATGCCCTGTGCTTAACCATAAGTATCTCATCACTTATGACACATGCTCAGATAACAGCTTTGTGCTGGGTTTGAATGAGAGAGAGACTCTGAGGCCTTCAGGGCTGGCACACTGCATCTTCACCTGCATTGCAACTTTTCACCAGAGGTGGAAAGTAACGAATTACATTTACTCGCGTTACTGTAATTGAGTCGTTTTTCTGTGTACTTCTACTTTTTTAAGTAGTTTTAAAAAGCTGTAATTTTACTTTTACTTAAGTACATTTTGATTGAAGTATTGTACTTCTACATTTTAAACCACATCCGTTACATTGAGTAAAAATAAATCATTAATGCAAAGGAGGGAAAAACGCGATCCGAAATGACTATATTGAATAGAGGGCGGACGCAGAAGAGAACAAGCGCGCAAATATCAGATGGAGACAAAGGTAGATAAAGGTATGTTTATACCTTAAGGCCGAATGATTTCTGTGACGCAGAGGGAATCCCGGTATCCAGTCATGAACATTACCTTTACATTATAACGTAGGATTCACGTCATATACACAAACTGATGGATGAACGAATAACTCGAAAGAATAAATCAAATCGCTGCATGGTCTGTAAATATTAAAGCACAAAACATTGCTATATGAATATATAATCTGCTTGTTCTGTCTCTGTGAATGAGCTGCTCCGTCTACAACATACAGGACTCTATTATTCTTAAACATTTTAATGAATTAATTATAAAATTAAGTTG
The DNA here is from genome assembly GCA_023029165.1 of Gobiocypris rarus. NCBI lineage: Eukaryota > Metazoa > Chordata > Actinopteri > Cypriniformes > Gobionidae > Gobiocypris > Gobiocypris rarus. Next base: position 10,119,599 of record CM040923.1, read on the forward strand.
TTAATCTAATTCATAATCATTTATTTAATTTAGTTTATAAGACATGTTTTATTGAATTTTTAATAAACAAAACAAACAAATGGTTTTAAGTTTGTTATGATAAAGCATTTGTTCAACCAAAAAAAAAAAGTCCAATCATCTTCATTCATTTAACATCATTTTAACTAACCATAATTTAATAATAGGTACAGTTTATTTATAAAATAATTGTTTAATACAGTGAGTCCCCAACCCCCACTGTTAAAAAAAAGTAACTAAGTAACTTTTACTCTGAGTACATTTTAAATGAGCTACTTTTTACTTTTACTTGAGTACATTTTTAGACCAGTAATTTTACTTGAACTTAAGTAAAATTTAATTGAAGTAACAGTACTTTTACTTGAGTAGAATATTTTGTTACTCTTTCCGCCTCTGCTTTTCACTCTTTACACAAGCTAGTGAGATCTGATTAGAAATTAAAATTGTTTTCAAATAAACTTCAGACATTTTCCTTTTAAACGCTATCCTTAGACTGAAATCACATTTTCAAATCACTCTCAAATTGAGTCTGTGTTACTCAAGGCTAGGCCACAGCACCAGAAATGACGTGGTGGTGCCAGATTCAGATCAGCAAATAATTTTATTACAGCTCAGCACAAGCTTATCTTTTGAAACCAAAGCATCAACTTCTAGGGTTTCCAACATATTTAACTTACCTATAGTTATTTCAACAACCCAATATTCAATCCAATAAGCATTATCAGAGTTTTGCAAAAGTGAGAAGAGCAAGAGCGGACGGTGATCTGGAAAGTTACTGGGATCTTTCCTTCAGTGTTTAATGTTATCAAATTCCCACAGTTACTGGGATCTTTCCTTCAGGGTTTAATGGCATTCCATCCATTTTACAATCCATGATTATTCATTATTCATTATGCACTAACATCTAGAAATTTGAATTTCTCTTGTTCTCAATTAATTTGTAGCCAATTTAATCGCCCACGTGATTTCAGTTAGAAAAAAATTAATTCACGCTGCATTTGCCACAGACTCAGAATAGAGACCCCCTATGGTTTATCCCTTAGTTTCCCAAAGCTTAATTTAACCAAATTCACATTAAAATTCCCAGAATTTTTTAAGTTTGTCTCTTACCAGAGTGTCCCGTTGCCACCTCGGGTTCGTTTTCTCTTATTCCAGTGGTCGGACCTCCAGGACCCCTAGAGCAGCCGGCCCTTCTCCCTTAATCAGTCGGGGTAAGGCTGTGATTCTAACGTACAGGATGATCAGTGACCGTCCGCTCTCAGGGTCCAAAAAAGGCACATCCAAGGAATCCCACTTCCTGACACCAAAATGTTGTGGCAAAATACCTTAACTCCATTGCATTTCTGAATAAGAGACAAACATATTTATTATAACCTTATTGTTATTTCATTATTTTCTTAGACAGAGTTTAAATCTCATCTCTGTTACTTTCTTTTTACTGGATTTTACTCACAGATTTTAGTGTGGTGGCCTCATTTGTCACACCTTCGACACCTTATGGGTGAGTGGACACAGCCCTGCTGACCACAATTAAAACCCTCTGTGTCATTCAGCAATTCATGGTATCTTTCATCTGCTTTTTCAAAACAAAAATCACATTTAGCTATCAGAATCCCACAGTTACTGGGATCTTTCCTCCAGGGTTTAATGTAATCAGATTCCCTTAGTTACTGGGATCTTTCCTTCAGGGTTTAATGTTATCAGATTCCCACAGTTACTGGGATTTTCCCTTCAGGGTTTAATGTTATCAGATTCCCTCAGTTACTGGGATCTTTCCTTCAGGGTTTAATGGCATTCCACCCATTTTACAATCCATGATTATTCATTATTCATTATGCACTAACATCTAGAAATTTGAATTTCTCTTGTTCTCAATTAATTTGTAGCCAGTTAAATTGCCGTATAATTTTCTAAACATAATTAAAACATTGCTGCCCATTTTCTTAATAAGTTCGACTTATTTCTTTTCTTATCATAGCTTATCATAGCTTATTTTCCTATCAATTTCATTCAACACTGTTAGTTTGCATTTCTCACACACACATCCCCCACAAAAGCCCTTAGATTTGTCTCCTCTCCTCAACAGATAACTTTCACCACAATTCACCATCCTGTTGACTCACAGCGTTTCTTTTCTTTTGGAAATCATGATATTTAATTAATTAAGTATCATATTCTGCTAGCTTCTTTGGGATTTTCCATACTGGCAGTCTGATTCTGTATCTTCTCGCGCGCGCGCTATTAATCTGTTGGACGTCTCCGTACAGATCTGATCTCTTCACCCAAGATCAGCTGGGCGGACACTCGCAATAGTGCCCGATTTTGTGCCCTGGTTACCTGACCGCAGGCGGAACCAATCCAATCTAGGTATATGGTTCCCAGACCAATCTAGGTCTTATTTAATCTCAGACCAATCTAGGTCTTATTTAATCGCCCACGTGATTTAAGTTAGAAAAAAATAAATTCACGCTGCATTTGCCTCAGACTCAGACTCCCCCTATGGTTTATCCCTTAGTTTCCCAAATCTTAATTTAACCAAATTCACATTAAAATTCCCAGAATTTTTTAAGTTTGTCTCTTACCAGAGTGTCCCGTTGCCACCTCGGGTTCGTTTTCTCTTATTCCAGTGGTCGGACCCTCCAGGACCCCTAGAACAGCCGGCCCTTCTCCCTTAACCAAGGGTCCCCGGCAACCGGCGTTTGAAGCTCAACTCGGCTCTGTTTTAAGAGATCCGTGCTTTTGCATCGATATATCATTTTTGCATTGCATTACGAACTAGTTGTGCATGGACTAAATATGTGCTTTTGCAATTTGCATCAAGAACTAGTGCTTAGAAGAAATACGTACTTTTGCATTGCATTATGACCTAGTTGTATATATGGCTTTGTATCGCTATGTCATTTTGCGTTGCATGAAAAACTCAATGTGCATAAAAGAGATAAGTGGTTTTGCTTTGCATCAAGAACTAGTTGTGTATGAAATTAATAAGTGCTTTTGCATCGATATGTCATTTTGTGTTGCCTCAAGAACTCTTTGTGCATGAAAAAATAAATGCTTTGCTTTGTATACAAAAACTAAGTGTGCATAGGGAAAAAGTGCTTTTGCATTGTATACAAAAACTCGTGCATAACAGTGATAATTGGTTTGGCATTGCATCATGAACTACTTATGCATGGAAGAATAAGTGCTTTTGCATTGCATAGAAGAACTCGTGCTTTAAAAAAAAGGGCTTTTGCATTGCATCAAGAACTAGTTGTGCATGGAAGTAATAAGTGCGTTTGCATTGCATTGCATACAGTATTGTGCATTGGAGATTTGCATTGCAACAAGAACTCGTGAATTTAAGAGATCAGTGCATTTGCATCGATATATCATTTTTGCATTTCACCAAGAACTAGTTGTGCATAGAAGAAATACGTGCTTTTGCATTGCATTACGAACTCATTATGCATTGAAGAGAGAAGTGCTTTCCCATTGCATAGAAGAACTCGTGTATTTAAAATATAAGTGCTTTTTCATTGCAACAAGAACTCGTGCATAGAAGAAATACGTGTTTGTGCATGGAATTAAAACGTGCTTTTGCGTTGTCATTTTGCGTTGCATCAAAGAGATCTTTGTGCATGGAAAAAATAAGCGCTTTGCATTATTATATAAAAACTCAATGTGCATAAGTGTTATTTAATGTGTTATTTAAGAAATAAGTGGTTTTGCATTGCAGCAAGAATTAGCTGTGCATGGAAGAGATAAGTGGTTTTGCATTGCATCAAGAACTAGTTGTGCATGGAATTTATACGTGCTTGCGTTGATATGTCATTTTGCGTTGCATCAAAGAGATCTTTGTGCATGGAAAAATTGCATTATTATACAACTCAATGTGCATAGTGTTATTTAAGAAATAAGTGCTTTTGCATATTGCCTCAAGAACTAGTTGTCCACGGAAGAAATAAGTGCTTTTGCATATAGGCTCAAGAACTAGTTGTTCATGGGCGAAAAAATTGCGTTTGCATTGCATACAGTACTTATTGTGCATTGAAGAGATAAACTGTTTTGCATTGCAACAAGAACTCATGCATTTAAGAGATCCTTGCTTATGCATCGATATGTCCTTATGCATTGCATTACGAACTAGTTATGCATGGAATTAATACGATTTTTTTGCATTTCGTCAAGAACTAGTTTATCATGGAAGAAAAAAGGGCTTTTGCACTGCATTAAGAACTTGTTCATGGAAGAAATAAGTGGTTTTGCATTGCATAGAAGAACTCGTGCATTTGAAAAAAGAACATATCGATGCAAATGCACGGATCTCATGAATGCACGAATTCTTGGGCCAAGATATACAATCAATGCACAATAATTACTGTATGCAATGCAAACGCACTTATTTCTTCTATGCACAACTACTGCTTGATGCAATGCAAAAACACGTATTTCTTCCATGCACAACCAAACTTGCCCCAATGCAAAATCACTTATTTCTGCCTTGCTCAACTAGTTCGTAATGCAATGCAAAAGCACTTATTTCTCCATGCACAACTAGTTCTGGAGGCAATGCAAATGCACTTATCTGTTCAATGCACAATGAGTTTGCATATGCTATACAAAAGCACTTTTTTCTTCCATGATAAACTAGTTCTTGACGAGATGCAAAAAACCGTATTAATTCCATGCATAACTAGTTCGTAATGCAATGCATAAGGACATATCGATGCATAAGCAAGGATCTCTTAAATGCATGAGTTCTTGTTGCAATGCAAAACAGCTTATCTCTTCAATGCACAATAATTACTGAATGCAATGGAAACGCACTTTTTTCGCCAATGAACAACTAGTTCTTGAGCCAATATGCAAAAGCACTTATTTCTTCCATGCACAACTAGTTCTGGATGCAATGCAAATGCACATATCTGTTCAATGCACAATGAGTTTGCATATGCAATACAAAAGCACATTTCTTCTATGCACAACTAGTTCTTAATGCAATCCAAAAGCACTTATTTTTTCCATGCACAACTAGTTCTTGCTGCAATGCAAAACCACTTATTTCTTAAATAACACTATAAACATTGAGTTCTTAATGCAATGCAAAACCACTTATTTCTTAGATAATACATTCAATAAAACTATGCACATTAAGTTTTTGTATAATAATGCCAAGCCCTTATTTTTTCCATGCACAATGATCTCTTTGATGCAACGCAAAATGACATATCAACGCAAAAGCACGTATTAATTCCATGCACAACTAGTTCGTAATGCAATGCAACACCACGTATTTCTTCTATGCACAACTAGTTCTTGATGCAATGAAAAAGGACATGATGCAAAAGCACGGATCTCAAATGCATGAGTTCTTGTTTCAATGCAAAACAACATATCTCTTCAATCCACACTAACTAGTTCTTGATGCAATATGCAAAATCACTTATTTCTTCTATGCACGAGTTCTTGTTGCAATGAAAAGCACTTATATTTTAAATACACGAGTTCTTCTATGGAATGGGAAAGCACTTCTCTCATCAATGCACAATGAGTTCGTAATGCAATGCAAAAGCACGTATTTCTTCTATGCACAACAAGTTCTCGATGCAATGAAAAATGAAATATCGATGCAAATGCACGGATCTCTTAAATTCACGAATTCTTGTTGCAATGCAAAACAACTTATTTCCAATGCACAATCCGTACTGTATGCAATGCAATGCAAACGCACTTAATTCTTCCATGCACAACTAGTTTTGCATTGCATAGAAGAACTCGTGCATTTAAAAAAAGTGCTTTAGCATTGCATTAAGAACTAGTTGTGCATGGAAGAAATAAGTGTGTTTGCATAGCATTGCGTGTAATTATTGTGCATTTAGTTGTATGTGTACAATAAGTGTACTTATGTGCATTGGAGATAAGTTGTTTTGCATTGCAACAAGAACTCGTGAATTTAAGAGATCCGTGCATTTGCATCGGTATATCATTTTTGCATTGCATCAAGAACTTGTTGTGCATAGAAGAAATACGTGCTTTTCATTGCAACAAGAACTCGTGCATAGAAAAAATACGTGGTTTTGCATATTGCATCAAGAACTATTTAGTGTGCATTGAAGAGATATGTTGTTTTGCATATTGCATCAAGAACTAGTTAGTGTGCATTGAAGAGATATGCTATTTTGCATTGCAACAAGAGCTCATGCATTTAAGATATCCGTGCTTTTGCATCAAAAACTAGTTGTGCATGGAAGAAATAAGTGCGTTAGAATTGCATTGCATACAGTACTTATTGTGCATTGGAGATAAGTTGTTTTGCATTGCAACAAGAACTTATTGTGCAAAGAAGAAATACGTGCTTTTGCATTGCATTACGAAATCATTGTGCATTGATGAGAGAAGTGCTTTCCCATTGCATAGAAGAACTCGTGTATTTAAAATATAAGTGCTTTTTCATTGCATCAAGAACTAGTTAGTGTGCATTGAAGAGATATGTTGTTTTGCATTGCAACAAGAACTCATGCATTTAAGAGATCCGTGCTTTTGCATCAATAGGTCCTTTTGCATTGCATCAAGAACTAGTTGTGCATAGAGGAAATACGTGCTGTTGCATTGCATTACGAACTAGTTGAGCAAGGCAGAAATAAGTGATTTTGCATTGCATACAGTAATTATTGTGCATTGATTGTGTATCTTGGCCCAAGAATTCGTTCATTCATGAGATCCGTGCATTTGCATCGATATGTTCTTTTGCATTGCATCAATAACTAGTTATGCATGGAAGAAATAAGTGCTTTTGCATTGCATAGAAGAACTCGTGCATTTAAAAAAAGTGCTTTTGCATTGCATCAAGAACTAGTTGTGCATGGAAGAAATACGTGCTTTTACATTGCATTACGAACTCATTGTGCATTGAAGCGAGAACATTGCATAGAAGAACTCGTGTATTTAAAATATAAGTGCTTTTTCATTGCAAAAAGAACTCGTGCATAGAAGAAATACGTGGTTTTGCATTGCATCAAGCACTAGTTGTGCAAAGAAGAAATAAGTGCGTTTGTGCATAGAAGAAATAGTGCATAGAAGTAGTTGTGCATAGAAGAAATAAGTGGGGCAAGAATGGTTGTGCATGGAAGAAATACGTGTTTTTGCATTGCATCAAGCACTAGTTGTGCATAGAAGAAATAAGTGCGTTTGCATTACAGTAGTTGTGCATAGAAGAATGGTTGTGCATAGAAGAAATAAGTGCGTTTGCATTGCATACAGTAATTATTGTGCATTTATTGTGTATCTTGGCCCAAGAATTCGTGCATTCATGAGATCCGTGCATTTAAATCGATATGTTCTTTTGCATTGCATCAATGACTAGTTGTTCATGGAAGAAAGAAGTGCTTTTGCATTGCATCAATATCTAGTTGAGCAAGGCAGAAAAAAGTGATTTTTGCATTGGGGCAAGAATGGTTGTGCATGGAAGAAATACGTGTTTTTGCATTGCATCAAGAACTAGTTGTGCATGGAAGAACTATGTGCGTTCGTATTGCATACTGTAATTATTGTGCATTGATTGTGTATCTTGGCCCAATAACTCGTGAGTTTAAGAGATCCGTGCTTTTGCATCGATATATCATTTTTGCATTGCATCAAGAACTTGTTGTGCATAGAAGAAATACGTGCGTTTCAATTGCATAACGAACTCACTGTGCATTGAAGAGAGAACATTGCATAGAAGAACTTGTGTATTTAAAATTTAAGTGCTTTATCATTGCAACAAGAACTCGTGCATAGAAGAAATAAGTGGTTTTGCATTGCATCAAGAACTAGTTAGTGTGCATTGAAGAAAGAACATTGCATAGAATAACTCGTGTATTTAAAATTTAAGTGCTTTTTCATTGCAACAAGAACTCATGCATTTAAGAGATCCATGCTTTTGCATCGAAAACTAGTTGTGCATGGAAGAAATAAGTGCGTTTGAATTGCATTGCATACAGTACTTATTGTGCATTGGAGATAAGTTGTTTTGTATTGCAACAAGAACTTATTGTGCATAGAAGAAATACGTGCTTTTGCATTGCAGCAAGAACTAGTTGTGCATGAAAGAAATAAGTACTTTTGCATTGCATCAAGAACTAGTTGTGCATGGAAGAAATAAGTCCATTTGAATTGCAGTGGATACAGTACTTATTGTGCATAGAAGAAATACGTGCTTTTGCATTGCAACAAGAACTTATTATGCATAGAAGAAATACGTGCTTTTGCATTGCATCAAGCACTAGTTGTGCATAGAAGAAATAAGTGCGTTTGCATTGCATACAGTAATTATTGTGCATTTATTGTGTATCTTGGCCCAAGAATTCGTGCATTCATGAGATCCGTGCATTTAAATCGATATGTTCTTTTGCATTGCATCAATGACTAGTTGTTCATGGAAGAAAGAAGTGCTTTTGCATTGCATCAAGATCTAGTTGAGCAAGGCAGAAAAAAGTGATTTTTGCATTGGGGCAAGAATGGTTGTGCATGGAAGAAATACGTGTTTTTGCATTGCATCAAGAACTAGTTGTGCATGGAAGAACTATGTGCGTTCGCATTGCGTACTGTAATCATTGTGCATTGATTGTGTATCTTGGCCCAAGAACTCGTGAGTTTAAGAGATCCGTGCTTTTGCATCGATATATCATTTTTGCATTGCATCAAGAACTTGTTGTGCATGGAAGAACTATGTGCGTTCGTATTGCATACTGTAATTATTGTGCATTGATTGTGTATCTTGGCCCAAGAACTCATGAGTTTAAGAGATCCGTGATTTTGCATCGATATATCATTTTTGCATTGCATCAAGAACTTGTTGTGCATAGAAGAAATACGTGCGTTTCAATTGCATAACGAACTCATTGTGCATTGAAGAGAGAACATTGCATAGAAGAACTTGTGTATTTAAAATTTAAGTGCTTTATCATTGCAACAAGAACTCGTGCATAGAAGAAATACGTGGTTTTGCATTGCATCAAGAACTAGTTAGTGTGCATTGGAGAAAGAACATTGCATAGAATAACTCGTGTATTTAAAATTTAAGTGCTTTTTCATTGCAACAAGAACTCATGCATTCTTAAATAATCCATGCTTTTGCATCAAAAACTAGTTGTGCATGGAAGAAATAAGTGCGTTTGAATTGCATTGCATACAGTACTTATTGTGCATTGGAGATAAGTTGTTTTGTATTGCAACAAGAACTTATTGTGCATAGAAGAAATACGTGCTTTTGCATTGCAGCAAGAACTAGTTGTGCATGAAAGAAATAAGTACTTTTGCATTGCATCAAGAACTAGTTGTGCATTTGAATTGCAGTGGATACAGTACTTATTGTGCATTGGAGATAAGTTGTTTTGCATTGCAACAAGAACTTATTATGCATAGAAGAAATACGTGCTTTTGCATTGGATCAAGCACTAGTTGTGCATAGAAGAAATAAGTGCGTTTGCATTGCATACAGTAATTATTGTGCATTTTAATAAGTATCTTGGCCCAAGAACTCGTGAATTTAGGACATCCGTGCTTTTGCATCGATACATCATTTTTGCATTGCATCAATAACTTGTTGTGCATAGAAGAAATACGTGTTTTACATTGCATTACGAACTCATTGTGCATTGAAGCGAGAACATTTCATAGAAGAACTATGTATTTAAAAAATAAGTGCTTTTTCATTGCAACAAGAACTCGTGCATAGAAGAAATACGAGGTTTTGCATTGCATCAAGAACTAGTTGTGCATGGAATTTATACGTGCTTTTGCGTTGATATGTCATTTTGCGTTTGCATTGCATTACATAGAGTACTTATTGTGCATTGGAGATACGTTGTTTTGTATTGCAACAAGAAATCGTGAATTTAAGAGATCCGTGCATTTGTATCGATATATAATTTTTGCATTGCATCAAGAACTTGTGCATAGAAGAAATTCGTGCTTTTGCATTGCATTACGAACTCATTGTGCATTCATGAGAGAAGTGCTTTCCCATTGCATAGAAGAACTCGTGTATTAGTGCTTTTTCATTGCAACAAGAACTCGTGCATAAAAGAAATACGTGGTTTTGCATTGCATTACGAACTAGTTGTGCATAGAATTAAAACGTGCTTTTGCGTTATGTCATTTTGCGTTGCATCAAAGAGATCTTTGTGCATGGAAAAAATAAGCGCTTTGCATTATTATATAAAAACTCAATGTGCATAAGTGTTATTTAATATGTTATTTAAGAAATAAGTGGTTTTGCATTGCATCCAGAACTAGTTGTGCATGGAAGAAATAAGTGCTTTTGCATTGCATTAAGAACTAGTTGTGCATGGAAGAAATGTGCTTTTGTATTGCATATGCAAACTCATTGTGCATTGAACAGATACATGCTTTGGCATTGAATCCAGAACTAGTTGTGCATGGAAGAAATAAGTGTGTTTGCATTGCATTGCATGTAAATATTGTGCATTTAGTTGTATGTGTACAATAAGTGTACTTATTGTGCATTGGAGATAAGTTGTTTTGCATTGCAACAAGAACTCGTGAGTTTAAGAGATCCATGCTTTTGCATCGATATATCATTTTTGCATTGCATCAAGAACTAGTTGTTGATAGAAGAAATACGTGCTTTTGCATTGCATTACGAACTCATTGTGCATTGAAGAGAGAAGTGCTTTCCCATTGCATAGAAGAACTCGTGTATTTAAAATATAAGTGCTTTTTCATTGCAACAAAACTCGTGCATTGAAGAAATACGTGGTTTTGCATATTGCAACAAGAACTAGTTGTGCAAGGAAGAAACAAAGTGCTTTTTCATTGGGGCAAGAACTAGTTGTGCATGGAATTAATAAGTGCTCGTGCATCGATATGTAATTTTGCGTTGGCTCCAAGAACTCTCTGCACTTAAAATAAATTTTGCACAAAAACTCATTGTGCATAACAGAGATAATCGGGTTTGCACTGCATCAAGAACTAGTTGTGCATGGAAAAATCAGTGCTTTTGCAATTTGCATCAAGAACTAGTTGTGCATGGAAGAAATCAGTGCTTTTGCATATTGCATCAAGAACTAGTTATTGTGCTTTGAAGAGATGTGTTGATTTGCACTGCAACAAGAACTAGTTGAGCAAGGAATAAAGAAGTGCGTTTGCATCGATATGTCATTTTGCGTTGCCTTAAGAACTCTTTGTACATGGAAAAAAAAATGCTTTGCATACAAAAACTCAATGTGCATAAAAGAGGTAAGGGAACCCAGGTGATCCCTGGTGTTTTTCCCATTTATATAAGCTGCCATTGTTTGCACAAGCAGTGTGAGGTCAGCGGGCGTTACTTGGACTCCACAGAGCGCTTAACCTGTTGACTACTTGTCACTTTTCTCAAAACGCAGGTTAGGTCGTCTGTAATGCCAATAGGGACTGTACGGTCAACACCGGGGGCGCTAGTGCGCTGCATGCTATTTTGTCCCCCTTTCCTCGTCGCCAGCGGAGACCCTTTTGAGCCCCCTAACCGCCTAAACTTCACCGTAGTCTTCATCGTCGCCCGCAGAGTGCCTTTTGAGCCCCCTAACCGCCTAAACTGCACCGTAGTCACCAAAAGGTTGCACCGCCCCCAAATTCGGCGGGGTGGTAGTCCGGCGGCCCCCGGGTCCAGATCCCGGTTTGCAGGGTTCTAGGCGGGTCATATGTATGTTTTTTCGCAGTGCACAATTCTCCCCGCTTTGGATCAGATTGACCTTTCAGGAAGGCCTCATTGAGCGCAAGAGGCCTCCATGAGAGATTTAAACAAAGCAGGCCGAAAAAAATTTCCCTGGGTTCCAGCAACTCGTCCTCCTGATATGTCGTCCCGGGGGCCCAGGACCACGGGCAGGCGGAATTTGGGGCCCGTGGGAGCCCCGGGGGCCGAACGGAGGCCAGCGACAGGTGCAACTTGCGCCAATCGTTTCAAAGGTGTTTCGTGGCCGTAGTCCGATCGCCCTGAATTCACAGACGCTGCCTCGCCACGGAGGTCCGGGTCCAGAGTTCCGTGTCCGTGGCCGCTTATTTGGCGAAAAAGCCTCTTGACCGCGAGGTGTGTGCAGAGAATCCATTGAAACAAGCTGCGCCGGTCGGGCGGGAATACCGGGGTCAAAGGTCGCACCGCCCCAAATTCGGGCGGGTGGTAGTCCGCCCCCGGGTCTAGATCCTGGTTACAAGTGTGTCTTTTTGCAGTGCACTTTTTCTTTTGCTGTTTAGGACCTTATGATTTCCTGGCGTCTCTGAATTTTAGGAAATGCATCACAGGCTGAAGTGCCACCTGCCACTCATTCAACAGGGAGAAAGGCTGTCTGTTGTCAGTCCATTGATGGGTCATATTTCATAATAAAAATGGTATTGTGTGATAAAATCTACTGTACGCCATACAGGGGGCACAGTCAAACACAGCGAGGTACATTACAGCTATTAATTTAGCATATTTATCCTAAAATGTAACTGTGCATGAAACGCTTACAGGTGGCCATTCAAACAGATTAGAGGTGGGATGGTGTTTTGGCCTTGGTTTTTTGGTGCTGATGAATTCCCGGAAATGCGTTTCTGAATTTCGTTTCAGGGGGCGTGAAATGCGTTTCAGGGGGCACAGTCAAACACAGTGATGTACATTAGAGATGTTGATTATGCAGTATTAGCTTTAAAATGACATGTCCACAGACAGCATGCAGAGGCCCCGTTAAATAAGTTACAGGGTGGCATTTTTAGTGATATAATCAGTTTGTCGCTTACAGCTCCGCGAGGGAAAGGCAAATGCTTCTGAAAATCCCCATAAAGAGCAGGGTGAGACGGATCGAACGAGACCAGCCACGCTCCGGAAGTCCGCGGGAGTCCCGAGCAGCAGACGGTCAAAGTACCCACATTCAACCGGGCGAATCTCCAGAACCGAGTCGAGATGGGGCTCCATACTCTGGGTCCCGAGGGGTGCCAAGGGTCTCCCCCCCCCTGCACCCGGCGTTTGAAGCTCCAACTGGAAGCTCGAAATGGCCGCCGAAATCTGGACCGGAAGTGGCCGTATCTCTGAACCGGGAGGTCCCAGGAGCTGGGGACGGAAGGGTCCCTCGGGCCCCTCTAAGGGACTTTCGATAAAGACTTTCGATAAAAGCCCGGTTAAACAAACGGGAATTTCGGACAAAACGGTCTATATCTCTGCAGGGACGGTTCTCAGCGGCTCGTCCTCCGGGGTGACGAGGGGTCCCTAGGGGTTCTCCCCGCCCCCTGCGTCCCGAGCCTCTGGGTCGCTTCCTTCCGAAGTGCACCCTTTTCTGTTGGGCCCTATATCTCGGTCCGCGGGGGCGCTGGAGGCTCGGGCCTGGGCGCGTTGGAGAGGCCCCCCCGAGACCCTCCTTCAATCCGAGATTGGTGCCTCTAGGCGGAGCTGTAGCCGCTTGAATTTCGGGTGTCAAAATTTCCCAGAGTTGAAAAATCCAGAGAGTCCCGACTTCCACCCCCTCCGCCGCTCTCAGCCAAGCCGGGAAGGCTCACCCTCCCCGGCCACGGTCAGATTCGCCCGCGACCCCAACCCCCGGAATGAGCGTGAATGATCGGTTTGTCGCTGTTGTGGCAAAATACCTTAACTCCATTGCATTTCTGAATAAGAGACAAACCTTAGCCAATTGTGTCTTTATAAAGATTTAATTTCTTGCAAGAAATTAATCCACAGTTGGAGCAACCATGCTCGGGGTTACCACAAGTGTGAACTGAGGAACAATAGAAGGGCCAAGCTTTTATACCCCTCAGTGTCTCAGTGTTTTTCCGTGCCGAGGAAAGGTCGCCTTGAGCAAGAGGTGAGACACAATACACAAATGGTCCCCTTACTATCTTGGAACTCATTTGAATTAAAAGCAAGAAACACAATGGTCCTTATCTGTAAAAAAGCATGTTAATTAAATATGCAGGTTTTGGGTCCCGCCCAGACAGAGTATCACCTACTCCTAATCAGCATAACTATTCAAACGCATTGATTCTAGTCAGAACTCCAATTCCAAGAGCCATAAAAGACAAAAGGGACAACGTCTGGGCTCCCAAAGGTGGGGCCTCACTGATCTGACTCATTTAAAACATAATAGACAAAAACAGGTCTGGAAGATTAAATCTTCTGTGATTACATTTTTCCCCAACAATTTCCCCTTTTATCATTCTTTGATAACTTGCAAAAAAGAAACATTTTAAATGTATATATGAATGTTGTTCTTCTCAAGTAGCAAAGTCCAAGCATCGAAAAGAGCACCACGGCTTTGCTTTACTCCAGTCTTTCAGATGGCAAGATGAATTGCACACATGTATGCCCAGAAAGCTGCTCTGTTAATGAAAGGACGCCACCTCTCTGTAGATTGTGTAACTCTGATTCTGTGGGCTTGCAATAGGTTGCAATAATAAACTTGTTGTCTCAGCTCCTGAGGTGATAGCGGCAAGTGATGTTTGTGTGACCTCCGTCCGCATAGACGTGTGCCTCCTGCTCCTCTTGGTTCCTTCTCTCCGATCACTGGTGGGATCTTTCTCAGCTACCTTGATGGCGGTGTGTGCCATCAGAAGCACGACAAAGGCCCTAGTCACCTTTTCACTCTCCATCTGTTCCTTCTGTAGTCCCGTATCACGACATCAAACATCTGGTCTGATGTTATGTAAAGGAGTCCCTTAACCTGCACACAGATTTTAGACACAGAGAGAACATTTCTTTTGCAATAATTGACAAATTATATTGATGTAAGCTATTGTTTACCCCTTCCATTAAACAGTCTCGAACAGACTCAGATTTGCTCTGTGCCTTTTCTTCTACAAAATGTTTCATAAAAATACTGTACCCCAGACAGTTTTCATTTAACTAATTCCCTTTGGCTGCCTGATCATCCATGCAGCCATCTAAACATAATGGTCAAAGAATTTTCGGGTAAACAATAGCTTGCCATCACCACACCATTTTGAAAAGTGCAGCCACATCGTTTCCACAGCTGTTTCTCCGCTGTTGTGGCGAAGGTCTCCGTACTCTGTAAAGAAGTGAAAGCGTTTGTGTTTATTTCAAATATCAAAAGACATTATGGTTCCTTTGACTGGTTCTGCCTCGGCCTTCGCAATCTCATCTACCTGTTTAAATAAAATCTTTATTATTAATGTGCGCTGCATTCACAGATATCAACCTGGCCAGACAAGAAAATTGTGTATTGAGGAGCAGACACAGTTGAACCATTCAGAATTGGGTCCCCATCCGATATTACAATTATAAAATATGCCCAACTCCGAACTCAAAACGCAAACCTGTTCAAATTGTTACACTTTTACCTTTCATCAGCTTGCATGTTTCAGTCAGGGCTACGAGCTCCAGTCTTAACCAGGCAATCTTTATCCTGATTCTTTTGTGTTTCAGTGAAAGTTAATATAAAATCTGTATTTCAAATCTGGAAGCCGGGCTAAATGAGTAAGCTCTGTTACTGCACTCCTGTCAATTTAGGGGTGTGTGATACCTTCAAAATCCAAACACACGACACCTTGTTTCTTTCAAGTGTTTTAACGACACATCACACATCCCTAGGCCAGACCCTCAGTCACTCCTCAGAGATCAAATACATGATTAGTGTAAAGGAAGAAAAACAATCATTGATTCTCTTGATAAATCCAAATCATCACAGACCAACTCAAACTAAACGACAAAAAAAAATAAGATAGATAAAAATCCATCTAAGCGCTTTAAATCTCCATATAAACATCCTTCAGTTTTTGCTTTGCCCACAGTTCAGATGACTCCTCTGCCCATGCAGGCCGTATGTTTGAAATGCACTGATTCTCTTTTGTGCATCTGTCATGGTTGTCATTATCCTCTCTACCTCAACTTCATGTTTATATTCAGATCTAAATGCTCCCAGTTTCTCACTGAACATCATATTCTTGTCAAACTTCCTCCAGTCCGTTGTTTCAACACAATTCTTTTACAAACCACCCTGTTTTTGTTAAAAATTACTGTTTCCATCAACTGCAATTTCACTCATAATATCTAACCATTTATAACATAAACCTAAATTTGTTAATGTTGAAAACTTTTCATCAAAACGACATGATTATTATTGTATTACATTCAATTGTTCACTCATCTTTCTCTTGTGACATTATGCTTAATCATATTCGATACCCAATTCTTTATCAAAATCTTTCCAATTAATTCGGATTTTAAAGTACATTTTCCTTTCAATGTCTTGAATCTTCTTTTTTCCTTATTTCCCTACCTTCATGTTCCTCCTTCTCTACATCCATAAACCTTCTCTTTGGTCTTCCTTAAACCTCCTGTATTTTCCTCAGTGCAAACCATCATCACTGTTCTCACTACTGTCCTGCACACCTCTCCTTTCATTCTTACTGTAACCTCACACAACAGACCTGACACGTTTCTCCACCCATTCCAACCTGCCTGCACACACACACTTCTTCACCTCTTTTCCTGGAACCTCACTGTTCCACTTGGTTCCCTCTCATTCTCACACATGTATTCTGTTCTTCCTGTGACTAACCTTCATTCCTCTTCTCTCCAGAGCAAACCTTCACCTCTCTAGACTTTCGTCCACCAGCTCTCACTACAGATCACAATGTTATCCTCAAACATCATAGTCCATGTAGATTCCTGTCTGACCTCTCTGTCAGCCTGTCCATCACCACTGCGAACAGGAAGGGGTTCTGAGCCGATCCTTGATGCTGTCCCATCTTCACCGTGAAGTCCTCTGTCTCACCTACGGCACACCTTTCCACTGTCCACTGCTCTGCAGACATCCAAAATATTACTGTCCTCCATCTCAATCCCAGTCACACAGAAAGCCTCACAGCCTCTTTTTTTTTTTTTTTTTTGTTCTCTTACTTTAATTGTAGTTCTCTAGATAAATTAATGTCCTGCCTCCATTTAATGGAGGAAACACAAAAATAAAACTTTTCATTTTAAAGTTTATATTCCTTTGTTCCCTCTGGCCTTTCATAATTGTGACGGATTCTCTGGATAATTTAGATAATGACTTAAGCCAATTTGTCATTTTGTCTCTGTCCTCAAGTCTATAATTTTACGCTTACTATTTTAACTAATCCAGAGAGTAATTCAAATCCTCATCATAAATGACAAAAGTAGTCATTATTATTACCAGTAACAGACCAAGCTGGATATCAATCCACTTAAAGCTCGTCCATGTTCTGGATCATCTTTTATCAGAATCACTCAGAATAATATGCTTCTTTTAAAGTCTGTCGTTTGGCTTAACCCATCTGTAGTGATAAAACACTACACTCAATCAGGGCATAAATATGAACTGCTCATTCTCAAAATTTGCTTCTACTTGGTTTCTTAATCATTTTCAAATCATGTCTGTTCACTATTAAGTTGTCTTTAGAAAAGTCAGCTGGGTTGTTTTGGTTTTGTCTACGCTTTAACATGGCCGATTACAGACACTGTGCCGTCCCTGCCTCCACAAGCAGCCTCTATCTCTCTCTCTCTCCTTACACAGATAATCTTTTCAACAGCCTCTGAGACTTTAACTCAGAACAAACTATAATCTTTAGTTTAAATACCTTTGTTATCCAGACCTTCTTTTTTGAACTTCAAAAGCTGTCCTCATCTAAAAGCCATCACCATGTTTCCGAATGATCCTATGCCATATTTAATGACCTGCAGGATTTAAGACTATGATAGAGACATATTAGTTCAATATCACACAGTTTTACTTCTACCAATTAATACATTTTATTCTGTTCTCCATAAAATGTATGACAATTCACAGCATGGTCTCAGCTGGCTCTTGAATGCCCCTTACGATCATAACTTTCTCAGGGTGCTCCTGGTATTCCTGGCATTCAAACATTTTTTTTTTTTTTTGGTGAGCGGTATTGAGGAACCTTGCTTTTGGGCGGACTGCTGTGTCTGTCTGGACTCTCGGCCCCTACAAAACACAGCTTCCCCCACACAATGATGCTGCTGGCCTCACAGACATCTGCTCGACTCATACACACCTCACATAGACTCCACCCTCTGATTACCCTGTCTTAGGTCGCCCCCCGCCGGCCAAAAGGGGATCTTACCCGTCTTTGGGAAAATCACTCGTGCCCGCTGCCCGCCTTGAGATCTTTGACCTCAACAGGATCAGCTGTGTTTTGGAACTTTGTGGAAAGTGCATTCAAGAGTCATCAGAGCCATCTGGTCTGCTTACTATTCTGCCCTCACAATGGCGTCTCTCTTCCCAAAGTTAGACAGATAGATAAACTCCTTCAACACGTAGGCTTGTGGGAGAATGTTGCTTTATTCCACACCACGATGAAAATGTTGAAACAGAGTGAAACTACAGAAAGGAGATGTAAATGATTGAGCTGCTTAATTATCTCCAACAACATAACACTAATATAAATTAACTGTATATAGTACTTAAATGTCAAAATGTTGCACTACATAGCTTTATAAATAGTAAATATAATAAATAGAATACAAATGAATCGTAAACTTACAGACAATGCTTTCTACAGCGGATCATAAGATGAATGGCTGCTTCAAGTTTCTTCTGTGTTGAACTAACTTTAACTGATGCAATTAACTGAATTTAACTGTCATGGAATGTTACTATGGCAACCATTTTTAAAAGAAAGCTACATGACTAGACATTGGAATCAATAGCAGACACTAAATAGATGATCCAGAACACTCGCCTGGCATCCGTAGGATGTCACTGAACTGACATGGGATCATCCATCTCTGAAGGCAAGAGGAGAACTATGTCTGAGATGGGACGTAAGTAGACCTTTGGTATTCCGCCTTTATTGTCCTAACGTTAACCTTCCTGACTCTTCCATCGTTTCCTGGAAAACTCTTTAGTATAATGCCCATGGGCCAGTCATTTCTTTTAGCTTGACTTTCCTTGAGCAGGACTACATCTCCATGTTGAAGGTTACGTTCTTCTCTTTGCCATTTTCTGCGATTTTGAAGAGTGTTTAAATACTCCTCCTCCATCGATGCCAAAAGGTGTTGGCTAAACTCTGAACTTGTCTCCACTGGCGGATGTAGAGGTCCTTTTCATTAAAGTTTCCATTTATTGAACATTTTCTCGGACAGAGGGGCGTCCCAGTCACATTCCTCCATGGTGAGCTCCCTGAGCAAAGATCTGCCTTTAATTATTACAGGTGCTGCAAATCCAAATGGATCAAATAGACTGTTAACTGTAGACAAGATTCCACGTCTTGTGTATGGTTTCTCATCATCTGACACCTGAAAGGTGAAGTTGTCTTTTGAAACATCCCAGCTAACTCCTAAACTTCTCTGCATATGGGGAAAGTCAGAAGCAAGGTTTAAGTCTTTCAGGTTCTTTGCTAAATCTTCTTGAGGGAATGCTCTCATTACTTCAACTTTGTTTGAGGCTATCTTATGTAGGCGTAAATTTTAAGCTGCAAGCATGGCTTGGGCATTTCTTAGGAGTGTGATAGCTTCTTCTTCTGTAGGTAATGATACCAGGGCATCATCGACATAAAAGTTCCTCTCAATGATCTATCTTGCCTCTGAACCATGTTCCTTTTCTTCTTCTAGGGCAGCTTTCTTGAGCCCGCATACATGGCCACAGCTGGTGAAGGACTGTTGCCGAAGACATGCACTCGCATTCTGAATTCTACAACTTCATTTTCTAGGTCATTATTACGGTACCAAAGGAAACGCAAGAAGTTAAAGTGGTCTTCTCTGACTACAAAGCAATGAAACATTTGCTGGATGTCAGCTGTTATGGCAACCTGTTCTTTCCTAAAGCGTAGCAACACTCCAAGTAGGCTGTTGTTCATGTTGGGCCCAGTAAGGAGGACACTGTTCAAAGACACTCCACGATATTGAGCACTAGAATCAAAGACGACCCTAATTTGACCTGGTTTTTGTGGATGATACACCCCAAAGATTGGAAGGTACCAGCACTCTTCGTTTTCAGAAAGAGGTGGTGCAAGTTCTGCATGCTTATTTTCAAAAATCTTAGCCATGAAGTCCAGAAAGTGGTCCTTCATGTGTGGGTGTTTTTCAACATGCGTGGAGTGAATGGAGACGGTTACTTGCTTGTTGTCTGTTATTAGGAAGTCTTTGATGTGGACTGCGAAAGGGAAGTGGAGCAACCCAGCTGTTTGATTCATCTTGAAAGACTTCTTTTTGCATCATCTTCAGAAAGACGAGATCTTCCATTGATGGAGCTAGTTTCTCATCATCTTTTGTGGACTGGAAGACATCACTTGTATTGCTCTTTGTGTGCATTGTCGCAAGTTTTTGTTTCAAAGATGGGGCCAGTGAAGTCAGATGCTCATCGTAGTTAAAAAACTTCTCTTTGATTTGGATATTGTTTTCGCAGGGTCTCATTAAGCTGGGGCCCATTCATGAAAATGTTTGTCTTGAAAGCATTAACTTCAAATGGTTTGTGGGCTCCATCCAGACAGACATCTCCTACTATTACCCATCCCAAAGCTAACTTCTGAGCAAAAGGAGCATGTTGAGGACCATTGTTCTGTTCAAGTACTTTGTGCACTTCAATGATGTCTCTTCCAAGAAGGATAAGAATCTCAGCCTCGGGGTCAAGTGGCGATATCTTATGAGCTATTGATTTGAGGTGAGTATGGTTCCAAGCGCATCGGGAGTAGGGATCTCAGCTCTGTTGTCAGGTAGTTCATTACACTCAATAAGAGTGGGAAGTGTGAAACTGGCACTGTTGTTGACTGATTCTACAATGAAACCCTTTGCTCTGCGTCCTAAGATTTCTGATGTACCTGCACATGTCTTCAGTGTGTAAGGAGATTCATGGTAAGTGACATCAAATTTGTCAAAGAAAGTGGATTTTGCTAAAGACTTGTTACTCTGGTCGTCTAGAATAGCGTAGGCTTTCAACTTTATTTGAGGATGATCTTTATAATAAATGTTAACTAGGCAGATCTTGGAGCAGGATCTTCCTCTGAAACCATTCCCACAGACCTTTGTGCAGCTGGATGTGGCGATAGTTCTTATGGGTTCTTCGTCATCCTCCCGCCATAGTGTATCACAGGGCTGATATTTTCATTTTTAGACCAGGAGCTGGACCAGGATGAAGGGCAGCTATGTGCTTTTCACTGTCACATTCTGAACACCGAATGGTTATGGTACAGTTCTTGGCCTGGTGGGATGTTGAAGAACAGCAGCGAAACATATAGAGTTTTCCTTAAAAGGCTTTGCGCTCATCTATGTGTGTTTTCCCCTAAATCCTCTGCATTTGTGGAGGGGGTGAGGTTTCTGGTGAATTGGACACTGTTTGTTGAAGTCTTCTACCACCAGCTTAGATTTTCCTGTAGGAATTGCATGCTCTACATCAGTCTTGTGCACAGCAACAGGTAGCCTTTTTTCTCTGAAAGAAAACTTCTGTCCTGTTGGTAGCATTGTGTTTGGTGCATTTAATTTAAAACTGGGGTCATTTCTCATATGAGCCTCGTTCCTGATGAAGGTGGAGAAAAATGAGAAGGAGGGAAGCTAACATTGTTTTCTTGTTTATACCTGGACCCTTGTTGCATCCACTTCTCCTGGAGGGCAAAAGGCAACTTCTCAAGAACAGGGGCGATGCCTCGTGCAGTGTCCAGGTATGACAGTCCAGGTAAGTATCCTTCCATTTTGGCAGACTCAATCTCTGACAATAAATCTGCTAGTTCTCTGAGACTTTGTGGGTCTTTATTACAGATTCTGGGAAAGCGGTCAATTTTATTTAGGAGTGCTGACTCAATAGCTTCAGCAGAGCCATAGCACTGCTCCAGTCTTTCCCAAATCCTACTGAGTCCTACGGCAGGATAGTTAATATGAACTGACCTTATTCGACGAGCATGTTCAGACGATCCTGGACCGAGCCACTTAGTTAGTAAGTCAAGCTCTTCACAAGGTTTTAAGTCAAGGTCTTCTATAGCATTTGTGAATGTTGATTTCCATGCCCAGTAATTCTCTGGCTTGTCATCAAACTTTATGAGACCAGCAGTAAGTAGGTCTCTGCGTGCTAGGAATTTGGCTAAATGTAAGATCTCTGAGTTTTCAGGTTTTGCAGCATGTGGCTCATTTGAGGTCCAGCAGTTTGATGGCTGAGAGGAATGAGGTATTGTATCTTGACTATTTGCTTCTTTTCCAGGTACTCTGATAGGTTGAAAACTGTCATGTGGGTCCTGTGACTGAAAGAGTGGCTCACTGTATGAACTGACATGCTGAGGGGTCTCCTGGGAATATTGAATAGACTGCATATGAGATGGGAGAGCATTTTGCTGTTCTCTGTCAGCTGACTGAAGTGGTGATGTGACCCTTTGCTTTGAAACTTGCTGATGGCTATTTTTGTATGCATTTTGGTTCTGAACATATTCATCAGTTCGCTTAAGTGAGTAGAAAGCTGAGCTCTTTTGTTTACATTCATTTTCAGATGACTCTTCTATGTCAGCTCTATCAACTATGGCTTCAAAGACTGTAGCTTCGGCTAAGGCAGCTTCTGCCTCTTTCTCTTGCTGGAGTGCCTCTAATGTAGCCTCTAAGCGTGTCTCTTCTACCTGCAGTTGAGCTTTATTTACTTTGATTTCAATCTCTCTTTGTGCATATGCTGCTCTTGTGCGGGCAGCTTCAGCTTTGGCTCGAGCCTCTGTTGCTACAAGACTGGCTGATGATCTTCTTGAATGTGTTGATCTGGAGGATTTGTGTGAATGTGAACACACTGACCTGGGTGCAATGCTCACGTTTTCCTTTGATAACATTTTACTTTAGATTGTTTGAGAAGAATGAAGATCATTCACTGTTGTAGTATCACTGTTGAATCTTGTCTTTTCACTATTCTGCCCTCACAATGGCGTCTCTCTCCCCAAAGTTAGACAGATAGATAAACTCCTTCAACACGTAGGCTTGTGGGAGAATGTTGCTTTATTCCACACCACGATGAAAATGTTGAAACAGAGTGAAACTACAGAAAGGAGATGTAAATGATTGAGCTGCTTAATTATCTCCAACAACATAACACTAATATAAATTAACTGTATATAGTACTTAAATGTCAAAATGTTGCACTACATAGCTTTATAAATAGTAAATATAATAAATAGAATACAAATGAATCGTAAACTTACAGACAATGCTTTCTACAGCGGATCATAAGATGAATGGCTGCTTCAAGTTTCTTCTGTGTTGAACTAACTTTAACTGATGCAATTAACTGAATTTAACTGTCATGGAATGTTACTATGGCAACCATTTTTAAAAGAAAGCTACATGACTAGACATTGGAATCAATAGCAGACACTAAATAGATGATCCAGAACACTTACTATAGGTAGAACATGGAGACAGGTTAATTATCACAATACAACTAAATCACTAAAATCCACCACTCAGTGAATTTGGCCAGAACAACTGTCCATACAGTTTAATGTTCTGCTACCTTTGTGTCTCGATCCATCAGTCCTGTACATGGTGAAGGCTAAGATCAGACACAACATTTTCAGTTCTATATTTTCAAAAATTTCCTTTTTATCAAATCATTGTCTCTATGATTTTCAACTGATGCCCTGTGCTTAACCATAAGTATCTCATCACTTATGACACATGCTCAGATAACAGCTTTGTGCTGGGTTTGAATGAGAGAGAGACTCTGAGGCCTTCAGGGCTGGCACACTGCATCTTCACCTGCATTGCAACTTTTCACTCTTTACACAAGCTAGTGAGATCTGATTAGAAATTAAAATTGTTTTCAAATAAACTTCAGACATTTTCCTTTTAAACTCTATCCTTAGACTGAAATCACATTTTCAAATCACTCTCAGATTGAGTCTGTGTTACTCAAGCTAGGCCACAGCACCAGAAATGACGTGGTGGTGCCAGATTCAGATAAGCAAATGATTTTATTACAGCTCAGCACAAGCTTATCTTTTGAAACCAAAGCATCAACTTCTAGGGTTTCCAACATATTTAACTTACCTATAGTTATTTTAACAACCCAATATTCAATCCAATAAGCATTATCAGAGTTTTGCAAAAGTGAGAAGATCAAGAACATATTTATTATAACCTTATTGTTATTTCATTATTTTCTTAGACAGAGTTTAAATCTCATCTCTGTTACTTTCTTTTACTGGATTTTACTCACAGATTTTAGTGTGGTGGCCTCATTTGTCACACCTTCGACACCTTATGGGTGAGTGGACACAGCCCTGCTGACCACAATTAAAACCCTCTGTGTCATTCAGCAATTCATGGTATCTTTCATCTGCTCCTCAACAGATAATTATTTTCTTAGACAGAGTTTAAATCTCATCTCTGTTACTTTCTTTTTACTGGATTTTACTCACAGATTTTAGTGTGGTGGCCTCATTTGTCACACCTTCGACACCTTATGGGTGAGTGGACACAGCCCTGCTGACCACAATTAAAACCCTCTGTGTCATTCAGCAATTCATGGTATCTTTCATCTGCTTTTTCAAAACAAAAATCACATTTAGCTATCAGAATCCCACAGTTACTGGGATCTTTCCTCCAGGGTTTAATGTAATCAGATTCCCTTAGTTACTGGGATCTTTCCTTCAGGGTTTAATGTTATCAGATTCCCACAGTTACTGGGATCTTTCCTTCAGGGTTTAATGTTATCAGATTCCCTCAGTTACTGGGATCTTTCCTTCAGGGTTTAATGGCATTCCACCCATTTTACAATCCATGATTATTCATTATTCATTATGCACTAACATCTAGAAATTTGAATTCTCTTATTCTCAATTAATTTGTAGCCAGTTAAATTGCCGTATAATTTTCTAAACATAATTAAAACATTGCTGCCCATTTTCTTAATAAGTTTGACTTATTTCTTTTCTTATCATAGCTTATCATAGCTTATTTTCCGATCAATTTCATTCAACACTGTTAGTTTGCATTTCTCACACACACATCCCCCACAAAAGCCCTTAGATTTGTCTCCTCTCCTCAACAGATAACTTTCACCACTCTCATCCTGTTGACTCACAGCGTTTCTTTTCTTTTGGAAATCATGATATTTAATTAATTTCTCTATATCCCCCATACATATCTGGCCATATACTTTTCTCATTTGACAAAATACCGGTGTATTATTTTCTTCTAGCTTCTTTGGGATTTTCCATACTGGCAGTCTGATTCTGTATCTTTTCGCGCGCGCGATATTAATCTGTTGGACGTCTCCGTACAGATCTGATCTCTTCACCCAAGATCAGCCGGGCGGACACTCGCAATAGTGCCCGATTTTGTGCCCTGGTTACCTGACCGCAGACGGAACCAATCCAATCTAGGTATATGGTTCCCAGACCAATCTAGGTCTTATTTAATCTCAGACCAATCTAGGTCTTATTTAATCGCCCACGTGATTTCAGTTAGAAAAAAATAAATTCACGCTGCATTTGCCACAGACTCAGACTCCCCCTATGGTTTATCCCTTAGTTTCCCAAATCTTAATTTAACCAAATTCACATTACAATTCCCAGAATTTTTTAAGTTTGTCTCTTACCAGAGTGTCCCGTTGCCACCTCGGGTTCGTTTTCTCTTATTCCAGTGGTCGGACCCTCCAGGACCCCTAGAGCAACCGGCCCTTCTCCCTTAATCAGTCGGGGTAAGGCTGTGATTCTAACGTACAGGATGATCAGTCACCGTCCGCTCTCAGGGTCCAAAAAAGGCACATCCAAGGAATCCCACTTCCTGACACCAAAATGTTGTGGCAAAATACCTTAACTCCATTGCATTTCTGAATAAGAGACAAACCTTAGCCAATTGTGTCTTTATAAAGATTTAATTTCTTGCAAGAAATGAATCCACAGTTGGAGCAACCATGCTCGGGGTTACCACAAGTGTGAACTGAGGAACAATAGAAGGCCCAAGCTTTTATACCCCTCAGTGTCTCAGTGTTTTTCCGTGCCGAGGAAAGGTCGCCTTGAGCAAGAGGTGAGACACAATACACAAATGGTCCCCTTACTATCTTGGAACTCATTTGAATTAAAAGCAAGAAACACAATGGTCCTTATCTGTAAAAAAGCATGTTAATTAAATATGCAGGTTTTGGGACCCGCCCAGACAGAGTATCACCTACTCCTAATCAGCATAACTATTCAAACGCATTGATTCTAGTCAGGAACTCCAATTCCAAGAACCATAAAAGACAAAAGGGACAACGTCTGGGCTCCCAAAGGTGGGGCCTCTTTGATCTGACTCATTTAAAACATAATAGACAAAAACAGGTCTGGAAGATTAAATCTTCTGTGATTAAATTTTTCCCCAACAGTCGCTTACAGCTCCGCGAGGGAAAGGCGAATGCTTCTGAAAGTAGCCACATTCAACCGGGTGAATCTCCAGAACCGAGCCGAGATGGGGCTCCATACTCTGGGTCCCGAGGGGTGCCAAGGGCACCCGGCGTTTGAAGCTCCAACTCGGCTCGGTTTAAGAGAAACGGCCGCCGAAAGCTGGACCGCAAGTGGCCGTATCTCTGAACCGGGAGGTCCCAGGAGCTGGGGACGGTGGGGACGGAAGGGTCCTTCGGGCCCCTCTAAGACCCCGTAGTTTGAAGCTCCAACTCGGCTGGACTTTCGATAAAAGCCTGGTTAAACAAACGGGAATTTTGGACAAAACGGTCTATATCTCTGCAGGGGCGGTTCTCAGCGGCTCGTCCTTCGCGGTGACGAGGGGACCCTAGGGGTCCTCCCTGCCCCCTGCGTCCCGAGCCTCTTGGTCGCTTCCTTACGAAGTGCACCCTTTCCTGTTGGGCCCTATATCTTGGTCCGCGGGGGCGCTGGAGGCTCAGGCCTGGGCGCGTTGGAGAGGCCCCCCCCGAGACCCTCCTTCGATCCGAGATTGGTGCCTCTAGGCGGCTCGGACGCGGAGCTGTAGCCGCTTGAATTTCGGGTGTCAAAATTTTCCAGAGTTGAAAAATCCAGAGAGTCCCGACTTACACCCCCTCCGCCGCTCTCAGCCAAGCCTGGGAAGGCTCACCCTCCCCGGCCACGGTCAGATTCGCCCGCGACCCCCCCGGCAATCGGCGTTTGAAGCTCCAACTCGGCTCGGTTATAAGAGATCCGTGCTTTTGCATCGATATATCATTTTTGCATTGCATTACGAACTAGTTGTGCATGGACTAAATATGTGCTTTTGCAATATGCATCAAGAACTAGTGCTTAGAAGAAATACGTACTTTTGCATTGCATTATGACCTAGTTGTATATGGCTTTGTATCGCTATGTCATTTTGCGTTGCATGAAAAACTCAATGTGCATAAAAGAGATAAGTGGTTTTGCTTTGCATCAAGAACTAGTTGTGTATGAAATTAATAAGTGCTTTTGCATCGATATGTCATTTTGTGTTGCCTCAAGAACTCTTTGTGCATGGAAAAAATAAATGCTTTGCTTTGTATACAAAAACTAAGTGTGCATAAAAGAGGTAAGAGCTTTTGCATATTGCAACAAGAACTAGTTGTGCAAGAAAGAAATATGTCATTTTGCGTTGCCTCAAGAACTCTGTGCATGGGGGGGGAAGTGCTTTTGCATTGTATACAAAAACTCGTGCATAACAGAGATAATTGGTTTGGCATTGCATCATGAACTAGTTATGCATGGAAGAATAAGTGCTTTTGCATTGCATAGAAGAACTCGTGCTTTTAAAAAAAAGG
Organism: Gobiocypris rarus; assembly: GCA_023029165.1. Lineage (NCBI taxonomy): Eukaryota > Metazoa > Chordata > Actinopteri > Cypriniformes > Gobionidae > Gobiocypris > Gobiocypris rarus. The sequence goes on from CM040923.1 coordinate 10,147,249, forward strand.
GCTTTTGCATTGCATCAAGAACTAGTTGTGCATGGAAGAAATAAGTGCGTTTGCATTGCATTGCATACAGTACTTATTGTGCATTGGAGATTTGCATTGCAACAAGAACTCGTGAATTTAAGAGATCCGTGCATTTGCATCGATATATCATTTTTGCATTGCATTAAGAACTTGTGCATAGAAGAAATACGTGCTTTTGCATTGCATTACGAACTCATTGTGCATTGATGAGAGAAGTGCTATCCCATTGCATAGAAGAACTCGTGTATTTAAAATATAAGTGCTTTTTCATTGCAACAAGAACTCGTGCATAGAAGAAATACGTGGTTTTGCATTGCATTACGAACTAGTTGTGCATGGAATTAAAACATGCTTTTGCGTTGTCATTTTGCGTTGCATCAAAGAGATCTTTGTGCATGGAAAAAATAAGCGCTTTGCATTATTATATAAAAACTCAATGTGTATAAGTGTTATTTAATGTGTTATTTAAGAAATAAGTGGTTTTGCATTGCAGCAAGAACTAGCTGTGCATGGAAGAGATAAGTGGAAGTGCTTTCCCATTGCATAGAAGAACTCGTGTATTAAAAATATAAGTACTTTTTCATTGCAACAAAACTCGTGCATTGAAGAAATACGTGGTTTTGCATATTGCAAAAAGAACTAGTTGTACAAGGAAGAAACAAAGTGCTTTTTCATTGGGGCAAGAACTAGTTGTGCATGGAATTAATAAGTGCTCGTGCATCGATATGTAATTTTGCGTTGCCTCAAGAACTCTCTTCATGGAAAAAAAATAAGTGCTTTTGCACTTAAAATAAATTTTGCACAAAAATTCGTTGTGCATAACAGAGATAATCGGATTTGCATTGCATCAAAAACTAGTTGTGCATGGAAAAATCAGTGCTTTTGCAATTTGCATCAAGAACTAGTTGTGCATGGAAGAAATAAGTGTGTTTGCATTGCATACAGTAATTATTGTGCATTGATTGTATATCTTTGCCCAAGAATTCGTGGTTCCCTTTCGAGAGTACTCTCGTATTGCGTTTGCTAACGCTACGGGGAATTCCTTTCCTCGAGATATTGAAGCAAAATTTTTATCCTAAAAATTACCATATAACACGCAGTGCAGCTGCACAGCTCTCAGCAGGAAGCTGCTGCGTGCTGATTGGCTGTGCCGCTGCAACTGCAGCAACCTATGGCGAGACCGCTGGGGCGGACCAATCGGGTCCCTCTAAATTCCCGCCACAAGGCAACAGAATTTGCATAGCCAAGGGTACATAACTCCCTGTCTCGCCAGGTTAGTCAGATTAATTATTCTTCAGCGACTCACCTCGCTGAGCTCTGGATCGAAGCCTGCCGTCGACACGCGCAGCGGAACTTTGCAGCCTGAGGCGTTGGATTCTCCGCCTTCAGCCTGCCTTCCAGCTGCGCCATCCGGCATATATCCTTTTACCATTTCTATGTCTCGTTCTTGCGCCTCGTGCAGAGGCTTTGTGCGGGCGAGGATCGACACATCATCTGCGCGTCATGTCTCGGGGCGAGACCACGCGCAGGCTGCACTCAACCAGGCGGCTGCCGGTCACGGCGGCGAACTAGCGCTGCAGACCCCGCTCGGCTCGCCAGTTTCGACCGAATCCCGTCCCTTGCTCTCAGCCTCTCGAGCCACGGAAAAAGCGTCGCGACCAGAGGCCCCGGGCGCTCTGGCGAGCACACGCTGGTCATTTCCCGCGTGCCTCGCCATCACCTGTCATGTTCGTCGAGGAACAGCACAGCTCCCCTCGTTTGGCGGCTGCTGTTTCTTGGCGGACCGGAGGAAGGAGGAGGATGACAGTCTTTCTCTTGCTACATCCAGCGGGTGGTCGGATACCGTCTCGAGCACGCCACTTCGGCGCGGACTGCCAGCGGCGCAAAACCTCGGTGGGCGCTGAGCTCATCGCCTGCTCACCAAGGCCGTGGGCGACCTCGGCATTGACTGGTCTCAACCGAGAGCCCACGAGAAGCAGACTTGAGTGGTTTTTCAAGAACCGTCGCCAACCAACCGCTCAAAAACCCGCTCCCTTCTTCCCGGAAGTCCACGAGGAACTAACCAAGTCGTGGAAGGCGCCATTTTCTTCTCGCCAAATCCTCCTTTTCTTCAGTGCTCTCGGTGGTCGATGGCGCTCAGAAAAGAGGATACCAAGCCCTTCCTCCCCTCGAGGAAGCCGTCGCTGCTCACCTTTGCCCGCCCTCCGCCAGAGGATGGCAGTCTAATGCTGTGCACCATTCCAAAGCCTGCCGCACTACTTCCAACCTCGTCGGTCGAGCATACGCCTCCGCCCGGCCAGGCGCTTCAGCGCTTCACTCTATGGCGGTGCTTCAAGTCTTCCAGGCCAAACTCCTCCGTTCCTTGGATGAGTCTGTCCCGGATAACGAGGTTCTGAGGGATCTGCGCGGCGCCACTGACTTGGCCCTGCGTGCCACCAAGGCCAACGCCCAGGCGATCGGCAGATGTATGGCCAACTTGCGGTATTGGGCGCCATTTGTGGCTTAACCTAACCGAGATGAAAGACTCGGACAAGACTGCTTTCCTGGACGCGCCCATGTCGCCTTCAGGACTATTCGGTCCCTCCGTGGTTGGATTCACGGGCGCTTCACTGAGGCACAAAAACTTCACAGGCAATGCGACATTTCCTGCCCAAGCGTTCCAGCTCCTCTACTAGCCGCCACGCTAAAGCTGGACCAGCCCAGCCCACCAAGGCGGCGCAGCCAGCTCAACAGCCTCGCGCGGGCTTCAAGCCGGACAAGCGCTTCCGCTCTACGAGCCGCGAAAACCTCCGGGCGTCGAGGTCCCCGACCCAGCAATGTGCCGAAACCTGAGCCGCCCGAAGCCGTCCTAGCCAGAGGCACGAAGAGAGGTTGGATAATGCTCGCTTCGGCCGGTTTACCACCTCGCTCTCTTCCAAAACGTTCCCTAGCTCCCTTCAATCAGGTGGCTGGGAACATCACATACACAGTCAACGAGCCCGTAAGCAAACGCGCTCGCCTGTACACAAACGCCGTTTTACGGCGACCCACATGGAGTCACGAAAGAGTTTTTCTCTGTAGGCAGTGTGCCAGCAATAAAGCATGTACCCCTACACTCAATCACTCCCCCATGTTCCCCAGCTCCCTGCACTCAGGTGGCTGGAAACACTATCCTCACAGACAACGAGCCCGTGCTCAAACGCGCTCGCCTGTACACAAGCACCTATATTCTATGTCCCCCAGCCCCCTGTACTCAGGCGGCGGGAAACAATTCCCTCATAAGTGCCACTCTAACGCAACATTATCGGGCCCACGGAGTCCCTGTTACTCAGTGACTCTACAAATTAATTCAGCCCCTGGCTTGAAGGCGAGGCCTGGCAGGCCATCCCCGGCATTTCAAAATGGGTGTTGAACATAATAAAACAAGGTTACTCGCTACAGTTTGCTCGCAGACCACCGCGCGAGACAACGGTGAGAAGCGACACAAGTCACGTGCTTCGAACCGAGATATCAAAACTGTTAATAAATGGGGCGGTGGAAGCCGTGCACCCCTCACACAGCGATTCGGGCTTTTACAGTCGCTACTTCCTTGTACCAAAAAAGGACGGTGGTCTCAGACCCATCCTAGACCTCAGACATCTGAACAAAGCCCTTATGAAGCGCCCGTTCAGAATGTTGAGAACAAAACAAATCCTCGCCCACGTTCGCCCGGGAGATTGGTTTTTCACTGTGGATCTAGAGGAGGCCTATTTCCACATACAGATAGCCCCTCATCACAGGCCATTCTTGAGATTCGCCTTGAGAAAGTATACCAATACAGGGTGCTACCCTTTGGTCTATCTCTGGCCCCCCGCACGTTTATGAAGTGCATGGAAGCGGCGCTAACCCGGCTGAGGCTTCGGGGAATGAGAATTCTCAACTATCTCGACGACTGGCTCATAATAGCTCAGTCAGAGATACAGTTATTAAACCACAGGTCTTGGCTTCTCAACCATTTGAAATGTTTGGGCCTCAGAATCAACGTGGCAAAGAGCTCATTGTCTCCCACACAGAACATTTCGTTTCTGGGAACAGTATTGGACTCACTGCAGATGAACGTGCGACTGACTTCACAGCGCGCGCTCTCTGTTCAGAACCGAGTGGTTTCCCTCAGGTCCGGTGCACTCACCCCTCTCAAACACTTTCAGAGGATGTTGGGTCTCATGACCTCGGCGGCCCCAGTTCTCAGACTTGGTCTGTTACACATGCGCCCATTACAGCGCTGGCTGAATCGCCCGCGTTCCAGCTCACGCATGGCTCTCGGGCGATTACGAATCAAGGTAGATCACAGCTGTGTTTTGGCTCTGGCTCCTTGGAAAAATCCTTTCTGGTATCAGGCGGAGTGAGCTTGGGCACTGTTACGAAGTGGAAGGTTATCTCGACAGATGCATCCAACCTAGGTTTGGGAGCCCTTCACGGGGGCAGGCCAGTCTCCGGTCTCTGGTCAGACTCGGAAAAGAGCCTTCACATAAACTGTCTAGAGATGAAAGCGGTCACGTTATCGCTAAGAGCTTTCCTTCCGTACATAAAGCACCACCACGTTCTAGTCGAGCGGACAGCAGGTCGGTGGTAGCTTATATAAATCGCCAGGGCGGTCTAAGATCTTTCAATCTGCACGCAATGGCGGAAAAACTCCTAATATGGGCAGAGCGCAACCTGAGTTCGCTGAGGCGACTCATGTGCCAGGCATTCTGAATTTGGGTCCGGACATGCTGTCCAGGGACAAAGTGTCCCCAGCAGAGTGGTCTCTTCACCCACACACAATTCAGACAATTTGGGGCAGGTTTGGAGAGGCAAAAGTGGATCTTTTCGCCTCACAAGACAATGCTCAATGCCTAACATATTTCTCCAAGCACAAGGATGCGTTGGCCCACGAATGGCCCAACCTTCCTCTTTATGCTTTTCCCCCAGTCTCAATGTTACCTCAGGTTATAGAGAGGATCTGGGAGAGAAACTGCGCTGTGCTTTTAATAGCCCGCTGTGGAGAAATCAACCATGGTTCTCACTGCTAAGTCAGATGTCAGATACTGCTCCGTGGCCGATTACGCTGAGAGAGACCTCCTCATGCAGGCGAAGCGGCAGATCTGACATCCCGTCCCGATCTATGGCGCTTCATGTTTGGCCCATCAGCGGGTACATGAGAACCTCTCTGAAAATGTATTAAACACTATTGCTGAAGCTAGAGCCCCGCGACCAGGCGGCTCTATTCAGGCAAATGGGCAGTCTTTTCAGACTGGTGTAAAACACGGATCCTGACCCCACACAATTGTGAAGTGTCAGAGGTGCTCATTTTTACAAGAGCTGTTGGGCGGGTCGTTCCCCCTCCACGCTCAAAGTTTATGTGGCGCTATAGCAGCGCACCACATTCAAGTGAGCGGACTGTCACTGGGAAAGAACGATCTTATCGTGCGCTTCCTTAAAGGGGCTAGAAGGCTTCACCCACCTCGCCCCCCTTCAGTTCCGATATGGGACTTGTCTACGGTCCTGGATGCCATGAAAGGTTCTACATTCGAGCCTCTGCATTTGGTGAGCTTAAAGCTCCTGTCACTAAAGACCGCTTTTCTGCTGGCGATTGCATCAGTTAAGCGGGTGGGTGATCTGCACGCGCTCTCTGTGGCGCCTCTTGTCTGAAATTTGGGCCAAAGCGATTCTAAAGTCGTCCTCAAACCAAGGCATGGATATCGTGCCTAAAGTGCTTTCAACTCCGTTCAGAGCACAGGTCATTTCACTTTCAGCACTTTCTTCATCGTTAGATGAAGAGGATGCTAATTTGCTCTGTTCTGTCAGGCGCTGAGAATTACATAGAGCGTTCTGCTGTTTTCAGGCACACTGAACAGCTCTTTGTGTGCTTTGGCGGCCGCCATGATCTGCGCGGTTTCAAAGCAGACCTTGTCACGTTGGATAGTGGATGCTATCTCACTGGCTTATGAGTCTAAAAATCTCAGCTGCCCTATAGGCGTCAAAGCCCATTCGACTAGAGGCAAGGCCTCTTCGTGGGCTTGGTCTACTGGCATTTCTCTGAATGATATCTGTGCGGCGGCAGGCTGGGCCTCACCGTCCACTTTTATCAGGTTTTATAATTTAGAGGTTCCTGCCCTACAGGCTGGGCTTCTTGCTGTGTAAATACATCTGACCCATTAAGGCTCGATATTCTGGCCTGGGTAAAGTAGTTGTATAAGTCATAAGCACTCCTTATGACTCAGTTATCTGGTTATTCACTATTCATGGCCTGACTGCGTCTGGTCTACTCATATATAGATATATATATATATTATATATTGTATCTTATGTGTTATTTCATTAGATGGCCCGACTCAGGTCTGGCTTATATGGGGACTTCATGATACCATGTTACGGCCCACTTAGGTCGGCTTGGGTATGGTGTCTCCGGGCTTCAGAGCGTTAAGCAAGCCGCGGCGTTTTGCATTGGTTCCCGTGGCGTTAGCAAACGCACACGAGAGTACTCTCGAAAGGGAACGCCGGTTACTAACGTAACCTTGGTTCCCTGAGAAGAGGAGCGAGTATTGCGTTGCTTGCCGTGCTTCGCTTTCTCAGGAGTCGCTTCAGTCGATTAACCTGACTAACCTGGCGAGACAGGGAGTTATGTACCCTTGGCTATGCAAATTCTGTTGCCCCTTGTGGCGGGAATTTAGAGGGACCCGATTGGTCCGTCCGCCCAGCGGTCTCGCCATAGGTTGCTGCAGTTGCAGCGGCACAGCCAATCAGCACGCAGCAGCTTCCTGCTGAGAGCTGTGCAGCTGCACTGCGTGTTATATGGTAATTTTTAGGATAAAAATTTTGCTTCAATATCTCGAGGAAAGGAATTCCCCGTAGCGTTAGCAAACGCAATACTCGTTCCCTCTTCTCAGGGAACCGAGGTTACGTTAGTAACCGAAGCGATTCATGAGATCCGTGCATTTGCATCGATATGTTCTTTTTTAAATGCACGAGTTCTTCTATGCAAAGCAAAACCACTTATTTCTTCCATGAACAACTAGTTTTTGATGCAATGCAAAAGGACTTTATTTCTCCCATGCACAAGTTCTTAATGCAATGCAAAAGCACTTTTTTCTTCCATGATAAACTAGTTCTTGACGAAATGTAAAAAAATCGTATTAATTCCATGCATAACTAGTTCGTAATGCAATGCATAAGGACATATCGATGCATAAGCAAGGATCTTTTAAATGCATGAGTTCTTGTTGCAATGCAAAACAGCTTATCTCTTCAATGCACAATAAGTACTGCATGCAATGGAAACGCACTTTTTTCGCCCATGAACAACTAGTTCTTGAGCCAATATGCAAAAGCACTTATTTTTTCCATGTACAACTAGTTTTGCATTGCATAGAAGAACTCGTGCATTTAAAAAAGTGCTTTAGCATTGCATTAAGAACTAGTGCATTGCATGGAAGAAATAAGTGTGTTTGCATTGCATTGCGTGTAATTAATGTGCATTTAGTTGTATGTGTACAATAAGTGTACTTATTGTGCATTGGAGATAAGTTGTTTTGCTTTGCAACAAGAACTCGTGAATTTAAGAGATCCGTGCTTTTGCATCGATATATCATTTTTGCATTGCATCAAGAACTAGTTGTGCATAGAAGAAATATGTGCTTTTGCATTGCATTACAAACTCATTATGCATTGATGAGAAGTGCTTTCCCATTGCATAGAAGAACTCGTGTATTTAAAATATAAGTGCTTTTTCATTCCAACAAAACTCGTGCATTGAAGAAATACGTGGTTTTGCATATTGCAACAAGAACTAGTTGTGCAAGGAATAAAGAAGTGCGTTTGCATCGATATGTCATTTTGCGTTGCCTTAAGAACTCTTTGTGCATGGAAAAAAAATGCTTTGCTTTGTATACAAAAACTCAATGGGCATAAAAGAGGCAAGGGAACCCAGGTGATCCCTGGTATTTTTCCCATTCATTTAAGCTGCCATTGTTTGCACAAGCAGTGTGAGGTCAGCGGGCGTTACTTGGACTCCACAGAGCTCTTAACCTGTTGACTACTTGTCACTTTTCTCAAAACGCAGGTTAGGTCGTCTGTAATGCCAATAGGCACTGTACGGTCAACACCAGGGGCGCTAGTGCGCTGCATGCTATTTTGTCCCCCTTTCCTCGTCGTCAGCGGAGACCCTTTTGAGCCCCCTAACCGCCTAAACTGCACCGTAGTCACCAAAAGGTTGCACCGCCCCCAAATTCGGCGGGGTGGTAGTCCAGCGGCCCCTCATTCAACAGGGAGAAAGGCTGTCTGTTGTCAGTCCATTAATGGGTCATATTTCATAATCAAAATGGTATTGTGTGATAAAATCTACTGTACGGCATACAGGGGGCACAGTCAAACACAGCGAGGTACATTACAGCTATTAATTTAGCATATTTATCCTAAAATGTAACTGTGCATGAAACGCTTACAGGTGGCCATTCAAACAGATCACAGGTGGGATGGTGTTTTGGCCTTGGTTTTTTGGTGCTGATGAATTCCCGGAAATGCGTTTCTGAATTTCGTTTCAGGGGGCACAGTCAAACACAGTGATGTACATTAGAGATGTTGATTATGCAGTATTAGCTTTAAAATGACATGTCCACAGACAGCATGCAGAGGCCCCGTTAAATAAGTTACAGGGTGGCGTTTTTAGTGATATAATCAGTTTGTCGCTTACAGCTCCGCGAGAAAGGCAAATGCTTCTGAAAATCCCCATAAAGAGCAGGGTGAGACGGATCGAACGAGACCAGCCACGCTCCGGAAGTCCGCGGGAGTCCCGAGCAGCAGCCGGTCAAGGTACCCACATTCAACCGGGTGAATCTCCGGAACCGAGCCGAGATGGGGCTCCATACTCTGGGTCCCGAGGGGTACCAAGGGTCCCCCTGCACCCTGCCTTTGAAGCTCCAACTCGGTTCGGTTTCCGAGAAATGGCCGCCGAAAGCTGGACCGGAAGTGGCCGTATCTCTGAACCGGGAGTTCCCAGGAGCTGGGGACGGTGGGGACGGAAGGGTCCCTGTGGCCCCTCTAAGACCCCGTAGTTTGAAGCTCCAACTCGGCTGGACTTTCGATAAAGCCGGTTAAACAAATGGGAATTTTGGACAGAACAAACGGGAATTTTGAATGATCGGTTTGTCGCTGTTGTGGCAAAATACCTTAACTCCATTGCATTTCTGAATAAGAGACAAACCTTAGCCAATTGTGTCTTTATAAAGATTTAATTTCTTGCAAGAAATGAATCCACAGTTAGAGCAACCATGCTCGGGGTTACTACAAGTGTGAACTGAGGAACAATAGAAGGCCCAAGCTTTTATACCCCTCAGTGTCTCAGTTTTTTTCCGTACCGAGGAAAGGTCGCCTTGAGCAAGAGGTGAGACACAATACACAAATGGTCCCCTTACTGTCTTGGAACTCATTTGAATTAAAAGCAAGAAACACAATGGTCCTTATCTGTAAAAAAGCATGTTAATTAAATATGCAGGTTTTGGGACCCGCCCAGAGAGAGTATCACCTACTCCTAATCAGCATAACTATTCAAACGCATTGATTCTAGTCAGGAACTCCAATTCCAAGAGCCATAAAAGACAAAAGGGACAACGTCTGGGCTCCCAAAAGTGGGGCCTCATTGATCTGACTCATTGAAAACATAATAGACAAAAACAGGTCTGGAAGATTAAATCTTCTGTGATTACATTTTTCCCCAACAATTTCCCTTTTATCATTCTTTGATAACTTGCAAAAAGAAACATTTTAAATGTATATATGAATGTTGTTCTTCTCAAGTAGCAAAGTCCAAGCATCGAAAAGAGCACCACGGCTTTGCTTTCCTCCAGTCTTTCAGATGGCAAGATTAATTGCACACATGTACGCCCAGAAAGCTGCTCTGTTAATGAAAGGACGCCACCTCTCTGTAGATTGTGTAACTCTGATTCTGTGGGCTTGCAATAGGTTGCAATAATAAACTTGTTGTCTCAGCTCCTGAGGTGATAGCGGCAAGTGATGTTTGTGTGACCTCCGTCCGCACAGACGTGTGCCTCCTGCTCCTCTCGGTTCCTTCTCTCCGATCACTGGTGGGATCTTTCTCAGCTACCTTGATGGCGGTGTGTGTCATCAGAAGCACAACAAAAGGCCCTAGTCACCTTTTCACTCTCCATCTGTTCCTTCTGTAGTCCCGTATCCACGACATCAAACATCTGGTCTGATGTTATGTAAAGGAGTCCTTTAACCTGCACACAGATCTTAGACACAGAGAGAACATTTCTTTTGCAATAATTCACAAATTATATTGATGTAAGCTATTGTTTACCCCTTCCATTAAACAGTCTCGAACAGACTCAGATTTGCTCTTTGCCTTTTCTTCTACAAAATGTTTCATAAAAATACTGTACCCCAGACAGTTTTCATCAGTTTTCATTTAACTAATACAACATTTTTCATAAAAATACTGTACCCCAGACAGTTTTCATTTAACTAATTCCCCCTTTGGCTGCCTGATCATCCATGCATCCATCTAAACATAATGGTCAAAGAATTTTTGGGCTAAACAATAGCTTGCCATCACCACACCATTTTGAAAAGTGCAGCCACATCGTTTCCACAGCTGTTTCTCCGCTGTTGTGGCGAAGGTCTCCGTATTCTGTAAAGAAGTGAAAGCGTTTGTGTTTATTTCAAATATCAAAAGACATTATGGTTCCTTTGACTGCTTCTGCCTCGGCCTTCGCAATCTCATCTACCTGTTTAAATAAAATCTTTATTATTAATGTGCACTGCGCATTCACAGATATCAACCTGGCCAGACAAGAAAATTGTGTATTGAGGAGCAGACACAGTTGAACCATTCAGAATTGGGTCCCCATCCGATATTACAATTATAAAATATGCCCAACTCCAAACTCAAAACGCAAACCTGTTCAAATTGTTACACTTTTACCTTTCATCAGCTTGCATGTTTCAGTCAGGGCTACGAGCTCCAGTCTTAACCAGGCAATCTTTATCCTGATTCTTTCGTGTTTCAGTGAAAGTTAATATAAAATCTGTATTTCAAATCTGGAAGCCGGGCTAAATGAGTAAGCTCTGTTACTGCACTCCTGTCAATTTAGGGGTGTGTGATACCTTCAAAATCCAAACACACGACACCTTGTTTCTTTCAAGTGTTTTAACGACACATCACACATCCCTAGGCCAGACCCTCAGTCACTCCTCAGAGATCAAATACATGATTAGTGTAAAGGAAGAAAAACAATCATTGATTCCCTTGATAAATCCAAATCATCACAGACCAACTCAAACAAAATGACAAAAAAAATAAGATAGATAAAAATCCATCTAAGCGCTTTAAATCTCCATATAAACATCCTTCAGTTTGTGCTTTGCCCACAGTTCAGATGACTCCTCTGCCCATGCAGGCCGTATGTTTGAAATGCACTGATTCTCTTTTGTGCATCTGTCATGGTTGTCATTATCCTCTCTACCTCAACTTCATGTTTATATTCCGATCTAAATGCTCACAGTTTCTCACTGAACATCATATTCTTGTCAAACTTCCTCCAGTCCGTTGTTTCAACACAATTCTTTTACAAACCACCCTGTTTTTGTTAAAAATTACTGTTTCCATCAACTGCAATTTCACTCATCATATCTAACCATTTATAACATAAACCTAAATTTGTTAATGTTGAAAACTTTTCATCAAAACGACATGATTATTATTGTATTACATTCAATTTGCTCGTTCACTCATCTTTCTCTTGTGACATTATGCTTAATCATATTCGATACCCAATTCTTTATCAAAATCTTTCCAATTAATTAGGATTTTAAAGTACATTTTCCTTTCAATGTCTTGAATCTTATTTTTTCCTGATTTCCCTACCTTCATGTTCCTCCTTCTCTACATCCATAAACCTTCTCTTTGGTCTTCCTTAAACCTCCTGTATTTTCCTCAGTGCAAACCATCATCACTGTTCTCACTACTGTCCTGCACACCTCTCCTTTCATTCTTAATGTAACCCTCACACAACAGACCTGACACGTTTCTCCACCCATTCCAACCTGCCTGCACACACACACTTCTTCACCTCTTTTCCTGGAACCTCACTGTTCCACTTGGTTCCCTCTCATTCTCACACATGTATTCTGTTCTTCCTGTGACTAACCTTCATTCCTCTTCTCTCCAGAGCAAACCTTCACCTCTCTAGACTTTCGTCCACCTGCTCTCACTACAGATCACAATGTTATCCTCAAACATCATAGTCCATGTAGATTCCTGTCTGACCTCCTCTGTCAGCCTGTCCATCACCACTGCGAACAGGAAGGGGCTCAGAGCCGATCCTTGATGCTGTCCCACCTTCACCGTGAAGTCTCTCTGTCTCACCTCGGCACACCTTTCCACTGTCCACTGCTCTGCAGACATCCAAAATATTACTGTCCTCCATCTCAATCCCAGTCACACAGAAAGCCTCACAGCCTCTTGTTTTTTTTTTTTTGTTTTTGTTCTCTTACATTAATTGTAGTTCTCTAGATAAATTAATATCCTGCCTCCATTTAATGGAGGAAACACAAAAATAAAACTTTTCATTTTAAAGTTTATATTCCTTTGTTCGCCCTCTGGCCTTTCATAATTGTGACGGATTCTCTGGATAATTTAGATAATGACTTAAGCCAATTTGTCATTTTGTCTCTGTCCTCAAGTCTATAATTTTTACGCTTACTATTTTAACTAATCCAGAGAGTAATTCAAATCCTCATCATAAATGACAAAAGTAGTCATTATTATTACCAGTAACAGACCAAGCTGGATATCAATCCACTTAAAGCTCGTCCATGTTCTGGATCATCTTTTATCAGAATCACTCAGAATAATACGCTTCTTTTAAAGTCTGTCGTTTGGCTTAACCCATCTGTAGTGATAAAACACTACACTCAATCAGGGCATAAATATGAACTGCTCATTCTCAAAATTTGCTTCTACTTGGTTTCTTAATCATTTTCAAATCATGTCTGTTCACTATTAAGTTGTCTTTAGAAAAGTCAGCTGGGTTGTTTTGGTTTTGTCTACGCTTTAACATGGCCGATTACAGACACTGTGCCGTCCTTGCCTCCACAAGCCGCCTCTCTCTCTCTCTCTCTCTCTCTCTCTCTCTCTCTCTCTCTCTCTCTCTCTCTCTCTCTCTCTCTTACACAGATAATCTTTTCAACAGCCTCTGAGACTTTAACTCAGAACAAACTATAATCTTTAGTTTAAATACCTTTGTTATCCAGACCTTTTTTGAACTTCAAAAGCTGTCCTCATCTTAAAGTCATCACCATGTTTCCGAATGATCCTATGCCATATCTAATGACCTGCAGGATTTAAGACTATGATAGAGACATATTAGTTCAATATCACACAGTTTTACTTCTACCAATTAATACATTTTATTCTGTTCTCCATAAAATGTATGACAATTCACAGCATGGTCTCAGCTGGCTCTTGAATGCCCCTTACGATCATAACTTTCCCTCAGGGTGCTCCCTGGCATTCCCTGGCATTCAAACACAATATATGCGTTTTTTTGTTTTTTTTCGGTGAGCGGTATTGAGGAACCTCGCTTTTGGGCGGACTGCTGTGTCTGTCTGGACTCTCGGCCCCTACAAAACACAGCTTCCCCCACACAATGATGCTGCTGGCCTCACAGACACCTGCTCGACTCATACACACCTCACATAGACTCCACCCTCCTTTTGGGGCGGAGTCTCAGTGTCTACGTGATTACCCTGTCTTAGGTCGCCCCCCGCCGGCCAAAAAGGGGGGCGTCTTTGGGAAAATCACTCGTGCCCGCTGCCCGCCTTGAGATCTTTGACCCTCAACAGGATCAGCTGTGTTTTGGAACTTTGTGGAAAGTGCATTCAAGAGTCATCAGAGCCATCTGGTCTGCTTACTATAGGTAGAACATGGAGACAGGTTAATTATCACAATACAACTAAATCACTAAAATTCACCACTCAGTGAATTTAGCCAGAACAACTGTCCATACAGTTTAATGTTCTGCTACCTTTGTGTCTCGATCCATCGGTCCTGTACATGGTGAAGGCTAAGATCAGACACAACATTTTCAGTTCTATATTTTCAAAAATGTCCTTTTTATCAAATCATTGTCTCTATGATTTTCAACTGATGCCCTGTGCTTAACCATAAGTATCTCATCACTTATGACACATGCTCAGATAACAGCTTTGTGCTGGGTTTGAATGAGAGAGAGAGACTCGGAGGCCTTCAGGGCTGGCACACTGCATCTTCACCTGCATTGCAACTTTTCACCAGAGGTGGAAAGTAACGAATTACATTTACTCGCGTTACTGTAATTGAGTAGTTTTTCTGTGTACTTCTACTTTTTTAAGTAGTTTTAAAAAGCTGTAATTTTACTTTTACTTAAGTACATTTTGATTGAAGTATTGTACTTCGATACATTTTAAACCACATCCGTTACTGAGTAAAAATATATCATTAATGCAAAGGGGAGGGAAAAAACGCGATCCGGAAACGACTATATTGAATAGAGGGCGCGGGACGCAGAAGAGAACAAGCGCGCAAATATCAGATGGAGACAAAGGTAGATAAAGGTATGTTTATACCTTAAGGCCGAATGATTTCTGTGACGCAGAGGGAATCCCGGTATCCAGTCATGAACATTACCTTTACATTATAACGTAGGATTCACGTCATATACACAAACTGATGGATGAACGAATAACTCGAAAGAATAAATCAAATCGCTACATGGTCTGTAAATATTAAAGCACAAAACATTGCTATATGAATATATAATCTGCTTGTTCTGTCTCTGTGAATGAGCTGCTCCGTCTACAACATACAGGACTCTATTATTCTTAAACATTTTAATTAATTAATTATAAAATTAAGTTGTTAATCTAATTCATAATCATTTTTTTAATTTAGTTTATAAGACATGTTTTATTGAATTTTTAATAAACAAAACAAACAAATGGTTTTAAGTTTGTTATGATAAAGCATTTGTTCAACCAAAAAAAAAAAGTCCAATCATCTTCATTCATTTAACATCATTTTAACTAACCATAATTTAATAATAGGTTCAGTTTATTTATAAAATAATTGTTTAATACAGAGAGTCCCCAACCCCCACTGTTAAAAAAAGTAACTAAGTAACTTTTACTCTGAGTACATTTTAAATGAGCTACTTTTTACTTTTACTTGAGTACATTTTTAGACCAGTAATTTTACTTGAACTTAAGTAAAATTTAATTGAAGTAACAGTACTTTTACTTGAGTAGAATATTTTGTTACTCTTTCCACCTCTGCTTTTCACTCTTTACACAAGCTAGTGAGATCTGATTAGAAATTAAAATTGTTTTCAAATAAACTTCAGACATTTTCCTTTTAAACTCTATCCTTAGACTGAAATCACATTTTCAAATCACTCTCAAATTGAGTCTGTGTTACTCAAGCTAGGCCACAGCACCAGAAATGACGTGGTGGTGCCAGATTCAGATCAGCAAATAATTTTATTACAGCTCAGCACAAGCTTATCTTTTGAAACCAAAGCATCAACTTCTAGGGTTTCCAACATATTTAACTTACCTATAGTTATTTCAACAACCCAATATTCAATCCAATAAGCATTATCAGAGTTTTGCAAAAGTGAGAAGAGCAAGAGCGGACGGTGATCTGGAAAGTTACTGGGATCTTTCCTTCAGGGTTTAATGTTATCAAATTCCCACAGTTACTGGGATCTTTCCTTCAGGGTTTAATGGCATTCCACCCATTTTACAATGCATGATTATTCATTATTCATTATGCACTAACATCTAGAAATTTGAATTTCTCTTGTTCTCAATTAATTTGTAGCCAATTTAATCGCCCACGTGATTTCAGTTAGAAAAAAATAAAGTCATGCTGCATTTGCCACAGACTCAGAATAGAGACCCCCTATGGTTTATCCCTTAGTTTCCCAAATCTTAATTTAACCAAATTCACATTAAAATTCCCAGATTTTTTTAAGTTTGTCTCTTACCAGAGTGTCCCGTTGCCACCTCGGGTTCGTTTTCTCTTATTCCAGTGGTCGGACCATCCAGGACCCCTAGAGCAGCCGGCCCTTCTCCCTTAATCAGTCGGGGTAAGGCTGTGATTCTAACGTACAGGATGATCAGTCACCGTCCGCTCTCAGGGTCCAAAAAAGGCACATCCAAGGAATCCCACTTCCTAACACCAAAATGTTGTGGCAAAATACCTTAACTCCATTGCATTTCTGAATAAGAGACAAACATATTTATTATAACCTTATTGTTATTTCATTATTTTCTTAGACAGAGTTTAAATCTCATCTCTGTTACTTTCTTTTTACTGGATTTTACTCACAGATTTTAGTGTGGTGGCCTCATTTGTCACACCTTCGACACCTTATGGGTGAGTGGACACAGCCCTGCTGACCACAATTAAAACCCTCTGTGTCATTCAGCAATTCATGGTATCTTTCATCTGCTTTTTCAAAACAAAAATCACATTTAGCTATCAGAATCCCACAGTTAATGGGATCTTTCCTCCAGGGTTTAATGTTATCAGATTCCCTCAGTTACTGGGATCTTTCCTTCAGGATTTAATGGCATTCCACCCACTTAACACTCCATGATTATTCATTATTCATTATGCACTAACATCTAGAAATTTGAATTTCTCTTGTTCTCAATTAATTTGTAGCCAGTTAAATTGCCGTATAATTTTCTAAACATAATTAAAACATTGCTGCCCATTTTCTTAATAAGTTCTACTTATTTCTTTAAATTGCTGGCTTTAGAGCAGAGCTGCTTACAGCTCTCTCGTCTCAAAAACTTTATCCGGCCTGATCAAGTTACTGATCATGTCTCTCAAATTGTTAGCTCTAATTTTGTTATCACAAACTGTTATCCATAGCTTATATACCATAGCTTATTTTCCTATCAATTTCATTCAACACTGTTAGTTTGCATTTCTCACACACACATCCCCCACAAAAGCCCTTAGATTTGTCTCCTCTCCTCAACAGATAACTTTCACCACTTTTCACCATCCTGTTGACTCACAGCGTTTCTTTTCTTTTGGAAATCATGATATTTAATTAATTTCTCTATATCCCCCATACATATCTGGCCATATACTTTTTTCATTTGACAAAATACCGGTGTATCATATTCTGCTAGCTTCTTTGGGATTTTCCATACCAGCAGTCTGATTCTGTATCTTTTCGCGCGCGCGCTATTAATCTGTTGGACGTCTCCATAACAGATCTGATCTCTTCACCCAAGATCAGCCGGGCGGACACTCGCAATAGTGCCCGATTTTGTGCCCTGGTTACCTGACCGCAGGCGGAACCAATCCAATCTAGGTATATGGTTCCCAGACCAATCTAGGTCTTATTTAATCTCAGACCAATCTAGGTCTTATTTAATCGCCCACGTGATTTAAGTTAGAAAAAAATAAATTCGCGCTGCATTTGCCTCAGACTCAGACTCCCCCTATGATTTATCCCTTAGTTTCCCAAATCTTAATTTAACCAAATTCACATTAAAATTCCCAGAATTTTTTAAGTTTGTCTCTTACCAGAGTGTCCCGTTGCCACCTCGGGTTCGTTTTCTCTTATTCCAGTGGTCGGACCCTCCAGGACCCCTAGAGCAGCCGGCCCTTCTCCCTTAACCAAGGGTCCCCCCCCCCGGCAACCGGCGTTTGAAGCTCCAACTCGGCTCGGTTTTAAGAGATCCGTGCTTTTGCATCGATATATCATTTTTGCATTGCATTACGAACTAGTTGCGCATGGACCAAATATGTGCTTTTGCAATTTGCATCAAGAACTAGTGCTTAGTAGAAATACGTACTTTTGCATTGCATTATGACCTAGTTGTATATGGCTATGTCATTTTGCGTTGCATGAAAAACTCAATGTGCATAAAAGAGATAAGTGGTTTTGCTTTGCATCAAGAACTAGTTGTGTATGAAATTAATAAGTGCTTTTGCATCGATATGTCATTTTGTGTTGCCTCAAGAACTCTTTGTGCATGAAAAAATAAATGCTTTGCTTTGTATACAAAAACTAAGTGTGCATAGGGAAAAAGTGCTTTTGCATTGTATACAAAAACTCGTGCATAACAGAGATAATTGGTTTGGCATAGCATCATGAACTACTTATGCATGGAAGAATAAGTGCTTTTGCATTGCATAGAATAACTCGTGGTTTAAAAAAAAGGGCTTTTGCATTGCATCAAGAACTAGTTGTGCATGGAAGTAATAAGTGCGTTTGCATTGCATTGTATACAGTACTTATTGTGCATTGGAGATTTGCATTGCAACAAGAACTCGTGAATTTAAGAGATCCGTGCATTTGCATCGATATATCATTTTTGCATTTCACCAAGAACTAGTTGTGCATAGAAGAAATTCGTGCTTTTGCATTGCATTACGAACTCATTATGCATTGAAGAGAGAAGTGCTTTCCCATTGCATAGAAGAACTCGTGTATTTAAAATATAAGTGCTTTTTCATTGCAACAAGAACTCGTGCATAGAAGAAATACGTGGTTTTGCATTGCATTACGAACTAGTTGTGCATGGAATTAAAACGTGCTTTTGCGTTGTCATTTTGCATTGCATCAAAGAGATCTTTGTGCATGGAAAAAATAAGCGCTTTGCATTATTATATAAAAACTCAATGTGCATAAGTGTTATTTAATGTGTTATTTAAGAAATAAGTGGTTTTGCATTGCAGCAAGAATTAGCTGTGCATGGAAGAGATAAGTGGTTTTGCATTGCATCAAGAACTAGATGTGCATGGAATTTATACGTGCTTTTGCGTTGGTGTGTCATTTTGCGTTGCATCAAAGAGATCTTTGTGCATGGAAAAATTGCATTATTATACAAAAACTCAATGTGCATAGTGTTATTTAAGAAATAAGTGCTTTTGCATATTGCCCCAAGAACTAGTTGTCCACGGAAGAAATAAGTGCTTTTGCATATTGGCTCAAGAACTAGTTGTTCATGGGCGAAAAAATTGCGTTTGCATTGCATACAGTACTTATTGTGCATTGAAGAGATAAACTGTTTTGCATTGCAACAAGAACTGATGCATTTAAGAGATCCTTGCTTATGCATCGATATGTCCTTATGCATTGCATTACGAACTAGTTATGCATGGAATTAATACGTTTTTTTGCATCTCGTCAAGAACTAGTTTATCATGGAATAAAAAAGTGCTTTTGTATTGCATATGCAAACTCATTGTGCATTGAACAGATAAGTGCATTTGCATTGCCTCCAGAACTAGTTGTGCATGGAAGAAATAAGTGCTTTTGCATTGCATCAAGATCTAGTTGAGCAAGGCAGAAAAAAGTGATTTTTGCATTGGGGCAAGAATGGTTGTGCATGGAAGAAATACGTGTTTTTGCATTGCATCAAGCACTAGTTGTGCATAGAAGAAATAAGTGCGTTTGCATTACAGTAGTTGTGAATAGAAGAATGGTTGTGCATGGAAGAAATAAGTGCGTTTGCATTGCATACAGTAATTATTGTGCATTGATTGTGTATCTTGGCCCAAGAATTCGTGCATTCATGAGATCCGTGCATTTAAATCGATATGTTCTTTTGCATTGCATCAATGACTAGTTGTTCATGGAAGAAATAAGTGCTTTTGCATTGCATCAAGATCTAGTTGAGCAAGGCAGAAAAAAGTGATTTTTGCATTGGGGCAAGAATGGTTGTGCATAGCAGAAATTGCATTACAAACTCATTGTGCATTGAAGAGAGAACATTGCATAGAAGAACTCGTGTATTTAAAATGTAAGTGCTTTTTCATTGCAACAAGAACTCGTGCATAGAAGAAATACGTGGTTTTGCATTGCATCAAGAACTAGTTAGTGTGCATTGAAGAAAGAACATTGCATAGAAGAACTCGTGTATTTAAAATATAAGTGCTTTTTCATTGCATCAAGAACTAGTTGTGCATAGAGGAAATCCGTGCATTTGCATCGATATGTTCTTTTTTTAAATGCACGAGTTCTTCTATGCAATGCAAAACCACTTATTTCTTCCATGCACAAGTTCTTAATGGAGTGCAAAAGCACTTTTTTCTTCCATGATAAACTAGTTCTTGACGAAATGCAAAAAAATCGTATTAATTCCATGCATAACTAGTTCGTAATGCAATGCATAAAGGACATATCGATGCATAAGCAAGGATCTCTTAAATGCATGAGTTCTTGTTGCAATGCACAACAGCTTATCTCTTCAATGCACAAGTTCTTAATGCAGTGCAAAAGCACTTTTTTCTTCCATGATAAACTAGTTCTTGACGAAATGCAAAAAAATCGTATTAATTCCATGCATAACTAGTTCGTAATGCAATGCATAAGGACATATCGATGCATAAGCAAGGATCTCTTAAATGCATGAGTTCTTGTTGCAATGCACAACAGCTTATCTCTTCAATGCAATGGAAACGCACTTTTTTCGCCCATGAACAACTAGTTCTTGAGCCAATATGCAAAAGCACTTATTTCTTCCATGCACAACTAGTTCTGCATGCAATGCAAATGCACATATCTGTTCAATGCACAATGAGTTTGCATATGCAATACAAGCACATTTCTTCCATGCACAACTAGTTCTTAATGCAATGCAAAAGCAGTTATTTTTTCCATGCACAACTAGTTCTTGCTGCAATGCAAAACCACTTATTTCTTAAATAACACTATGCACATTGAGTTCTTAATGCAATGCAAAACCACTTATTTCTTACATAATACATTCAATAAAACTATGCACATTGAGTTTTTGTATAATAATGCAAAGCCCTTATTTTTTCCATGCACAATGATCTCTTTGATGCAACGCAAAATGACATATCAACGCAAAAGCACATATTAATTCCATGCACAACTAGTTCGTAATGCAATGCAACACCACGTATTTCTTCTATGCACAACTAGTTCTTGATGCAATGAAAAAGGACATATTGATGCAAAAGCACGGATCTCAAATGCATGAGTTCTTGTTGCAATGCAAAACAACATATCTCTTCAATCCACACTAACTAGTTCTTGATGCAATATGCAAAACCACTTATTTCTTCTATGCACGAGTTCTTGTTGCAATGAAAAGCACTTATATTTTAAATACACGAGATCTTCTATGGAATGGGAAAGCACTTCTCTCATCAATGCACAATGAGTTCGTAATGCAATGCAAAAGCACGTATTTCTTCTATGCACAACAAGTTCTCGATGCAATGCAAAAATGATATATCGATGCAAATGCACGGATCTCTTAAATTCACGAGTTCTTGTTGCAATGCAAAACAACTTATTTCCAATGCACAATCCGTACTGTATGCAATGCAATGCAAACGCACTTAATTCTTCCATGCACAACTAGTTTTGCATTGCATAGAAGAACTCGTGCATTTAAAAAAAGTGCTTTAGCATTGCATTAATAATTAGTTGTGCATGGAATAAAGAAGTGTGTTTGCATAGCATTGCGTGTAATTATTGTGCATTTAGTTGTATGTGTACAATAAGTGTACTTATGTGCACTGGATATAAGTTGTTTTGCATTGCAACAAGAACTCGTGAATTTAAGAGATCCGTGCATTTGTATCGGTATATCATTTTTGCATTGCATCAAGAACTTGTTGTGCATAGAAGAAATACGTGCTTTTTCATTGCAACAAGAACTCGTGCATAGAAAAAATACGTGGTTTTGCATATTGCATCAAGAACTATTTAGTGTGCATTGAAGAGATATGTTGTTTTGCATATTGCATCAAGAACTAGTTAGTGTGCATTGAAGAGATATGTTATTTTGCATTGCAACAAGAGCTCATGCATTTAAGAGATCCGTGCTTTTGCATCAAAAACTAGTTGTGCATGGAAGAAATAAGTGCGTTTGAATTGCATTGCATACAGTACTTATTGTGCATTGGAGATAAGTTGTTTTGCATTGCAACAAGAACTTATTGTGCATAGAAGAAATACGTGATTTTGCATTGCATTACGAAATCATTGTGCATTGATGAGAGAAGTGCTTTCCCATTGCATAGAAGAACTCGTGTATTTAAAATATAAGTGCTTTTCATTGCATCAAGAACTAGTTAGTGTGCATTGAAGAGATATGTTGTTTTGCATTGCAACAAGAACTCATGCATTTAAGAGATCCGTGCTTTTGCATCAATAGGTCCTTTTGCATTGCATCAAGAATTAGTTGTGCATAGAGGAAATACGTGCTGTTGCATTGCATTACGAACTAGTTGAGCAAGGCAGAAAAACGTGATTTTGCATTGGGGCAAGTTTGGTTGTGCATGGAAGAAATACGTGTTTTTGCATTGCATCAAGCAGTAGTTGTGCATAGAAGAAATAAGTGCGTTTGCATTGCATACAGTAATTATTGTGCATTGATTGTGTATCTTGGCCCAAGAATTCGTGCATTCATGAGATCCGTGCATTTGCATCGATATGTTCTTTTGCATTGCATCAATAACTAGTTATGCATGGAAGAAATAAGTGCTTTTGCATTGCATAGAAGAACTCGTGCATTTAAAAAAAGTTCTTTTGCATTGCATCAAGAACTAGTTGTGCATGGAAGAAAACATTCTTCCATGCATTCTTCCATGAGTTCGTAAACATTGCATTACGAACTCATTGTGCATTGAAGCGAGAACATTGCATAGAAAAACTCGTGTATTTAAAATATAAGTGCTTTTTCATTACAAAAAGAACTCGTACATAGAAGAAATACGTGGTTTTGCATTGCATCAAGAACTAGTTGTGCATGGAACTTATACGTGCTTTTGCGTTGATATGTCATTTTGCGTTGCATCAAAGAGATCTTTGTGCATGGAAAAAATGCATTATTATACAAAAACTCAATGTGCATAGTGTTATTTAAGAAATAAGTGCTTTTGCATATTGCCTCAAGAACTAGTTGTTCATGGGCGAAAAAAGTGCGTTTGCATTGCATACAGTACTTATTGTGCATTGAAGAGTTAAACTGTTTTGCATTGCAACAAGAACTCATGCATTTAAGAGATCCTTGCTTATGCATCGATATGTCCTTATGCATTGCATTACGAACTAGTTATGCATGGAATTAATACGGTTTTTTGCATCTCGTCAAGAACTAGTTTATCATGGAATAAAAAAGTGCTTTTGTATTGCATATGCAAACTCATTGTGCATTGAACAGATAAGTGCATTTGCATTGCCTCCAGAACTAGTTGTGCATGGAAGAAATAAGTGCTTTTGCATTGCATCAAGATCTAGTTGAGCAAGGCAGAAAAAAGTGATTTTTGCATTGGGGCAAGAATGGTTGTGCATGGAAGAAATACGTGTTTTTGCATTGCATCAAGCACTAGTTGTGCATAGAAGAAATAAGTGCGTTTGCATTACAGTAGTTGTGAATAGAAGAATGGTTGTGCATGGAAGAAATAAGTGCGTTTGCATTGCATACAGTAATTATTGTGCATTGATTGTGTATCTTGGCCCAAGAATTCGTGCATTCATGAGATCCGTGCATTTAAATCGATATGTTCTTTTGCATTGCATCAATGACTAGTTGTTCATGGAAGAAATAAGTGCTTTTGCATTGCATCAAGATCTAGTAGAGCAAGGCAGAAAAAAGTGATTTTTGCATTGGGGCAAGAATGGTTGTGCATAGCAGAAATTGCATTACAAACTCATTGTGCATTGAAGAGAGAACATTGCATAGAAGAACTCGTGTATTTAAAATTTAAGTGCTTTTTCATTGCAACAAGAACTCGTGCATAGAAGAAATACGTGGTTTTGCATTGCATCAAGAACTAGTTAGTGTGCATTGAAGAAAGAACATTGCATAGAAGAACTCGTGTATTTAAAATATAAGTGCTTTTTCATTGCATCAAGAACTAGTTGTGCATAGAGGAAATCCGTGCATTTGCATCGATATGTTCTTTTTTTAAATGCACGAGTTCTTCTATGCAATGCAAAACCACTTATTTCTTCCATGTACAAGTTCTTAATGCAGTGCAAAAGCACTTTTTTCTTCCATGATAAACTAGTTCTTGACGAAATGCAAAAAAATCGTATTAATTCCATGCATAACTAGTTCGTAATGCAATGCATAAGGACATATCGATGCATAAGCAAGGATCTCTTAAATGCATGAGTTCTTGTTGCAATGCACAACAGCTTATCTCTTCAATGCACAATAAGTACTGAATGCAATGGAAACGCACTTTTTTCGCCCATGAACAACTAGTTCTTGAGCCAATATGCAAAAGCACTTATTTCTTCCATGCACAACTAGTTCTGCATGCAATGCAAATGCACATATCTGTTCAATGCACAATGAGTTTGCATATGCAATACAAGCACATTTCTTCCATGCACAACTAGTTCTTAATGCAATGCAAAAGCAGTTATTTTTTCCATGCACAACTAGTTCTTGCTGCAATGCAAAACCACTTATTTCTTAAATAACACTATGCACATTGAGTTCTTAATGCAATGCAAAACCACTTATTTCTTACATAAAAAAATTCAATAAAACTATAAACATTGAGTTTTTGTATAATAATGCAAAGCCCTTATTTTTTCCATGCACAATGATCTCTTTGATGCAACGCAAAATGACATATCAACGCAAAAGCACGTATTAATTCCATGCACAACTAGTTCGTAATGCAATGCAAAAGCAGTTATTTTTTCCATGCACAACAAGTTCTCGATGCAATGCAAAAATTATATATCGATGCAAATGCACGGATCTCTTAAATTCACGAGTTCTTGTTGCAATGCAAAACAACTTATTTCCAATGCACAATCCGTACTGTATGCAATGCAATGCAAACGCACTTAATTCTTCCATGCACAACTAGTTTTGCATTGCATAGAAGAACTCGTGTTTGCATAGCATTGCGTGTAATTATTGTGCATTTAGTTGTATGTGTACAATAAGTGCACTTATGTGCATTGGATATAAGTTGTTTTGCATTGCAACTAGAACTCGTGAATTTAAGAGATCCGTGCATTTGCATCGGTATATCATTTTTGCATTGCATCAAGAACTTGTTGTGCATAGAAGAAATACGTGCTTTTTCATTGCAACAAGAACTCGTGCATAGAAAAAAATACGTGGTTTTGCATATTGCATCAAGAACTATTTAGTGTGCATTGAAGAGATATGTTGTTTTGCATATTGCATCAAGAACTAGTTAGTGTGCATTGAAGAGATATGTTATTTTGCATTGCAACAAGAGCTCATGCATTTAAGAGATCCGTGCTTTTGCATCAAAAACTAGTTGTGCATGGAAGAAATAAGTGCGTTTGAATTGCATTGCATACAGTACTTATTGTGCATTGGAGATAAGTTGTTTTGCATTGCAACAAGAACTTATTGTGCATAGAAGAAATACGTGATTTTGCATTGCATTACGAAATCATTGTGCATTGATAAGAGAAGTGCTTTCCCATTGCATAGAAGAACTCGTGTATTTAAAATATAAGTGCTTTTTCATTGCATCAAGAACTAGTTAGTGTGCATTGAAGAGATATGTTGTTTTGCATTGCAACAAGAACTCATGCATTTAAGAGATCCGTGCTTTTGCATCAATAGGTCCTTTTGCATTGCATCAAGAACTAGTTGTGCATAGAGGAAATACGTGCTGTTGAACTTTGCATTGCATCGCATTACGAACTAGTTGAGCAAGGCAGAAATAAGTGATTTTGCATTGGGGCAAGTTTGGTTGTGCATGGAAGAAATACGTGTTTTTGCATTGCATCAAGCAGTAGTTGTGCATAGAAGAAATAAGTGCGTTTGCATTGCATACAGTAATTATTGTGCATTGATTGTGTATCTTGGCCCAAGAATTCGTGCATTCATGAGATCCGTGCATTTGCATCGATATGTTCTTTTGCATTGCATCAATAACTAGTTATGCATGGAAGAAATAAGTGCTTTTGCATTGCATAGAAGAACTCGTGCATTTAAAAAAGTGCTTTTGCATTGCATCAAGAACTAGTTGTGCATGGAAGAAATACGTGCTTTTACATTGCATTACGAACTCATTGTGCATTGAAGCGAGAACATTGCATAGAAGAACTCGTGTATTTAAAATATAAGTGCTTTTTCATTACAAAAAGAACTCGTACATAGAAGAAATACGTGGTTTTGCATTGCATCAAGAACTAGTTGTGCATGGAACTTATACGTGCTTTTGCGTTGATATGTCATTTTGCGTTGCATCAAAGAGATCTTTGTGCATGGAAAAAATGCATTATTATACAAAAACTCAAAGTGCATAGTTTTATTTAAGAAATAAGTGCTTTTGCTTATTGCCTCAAGAACTAGTTGTCCACGGAAGAAATAAGTGATTTTGCATATTGGCTCAAGAACTAGTTGTTCATGGGCGAAAAAAGTGCGTTTGCATTGCATACAGTACTTATTGTGCATTGAAGAGATAAGGTGTTTTGCATTGCAACAAGAACTCATGCATTTAAGAGATCCTTGCTTATGCATCGATATGTCCTTATGCATTGCATTACGAACTAGTTATGCATGGAATTAATACGATTTTTTTGCATTTCGTCAAGAACTAGTTTATCATGGAAGAAAAAAGTACTTTTGTATTGCATATGCAAACTCATTGTGCATTGAACAGATAAGTGCATTTGCATTGCCTCCAGAACTAGTTGTGCATGGAAGAAATAAGTGCTTTTGCATTGCATCAAGATCTAGTTGAGCAAGGCAGAAAAAAGTGATTTTTGCATTGGGGCAAGAATGGTTGTGCATGGAAGAAATACGTGTTTTTGCATTGCATCAAGCACTAGTTGTGCATAGAAGAAATAAGTGCGTTTGCATTACAGTAGTTGTGCATAGAAGAATGGTTGTGCGTGGAAGAAATACGTGTTTTTGCATTGCATCAAGCACTAGTTGTGCATAGAAGAAATGAGTGCGTTTGCATTGCATACAGTAATTATTGTGCATTGATTGTGTATCTTGGCCCAAGAATTCGTGCATTCATGAGATCCGTGCATTTAAATCGATATGTTCTTTTGCATTGCATCAATGACTAGTTGTTCATGGATGAAATAAGTGCTTTTGCATTGCATCAAGATCTAGTTGAGCAAGGCAGAAAAAAGTTATTTTTGCATTGGGGCAAGAATGGTTGTGCATGGAAGAAATACGTGTTTTTGCATTGCATCAAGAACTAGTTGTGCATGGAAGAACTATGTGCGTTCGCATTGCATACTGTAATTATTGTGCATTGATTGTGTATCTTGGCCCAAGAACTCGTGAGTTTAAGAGATCCGTGCTTTTGCATCGATATATCATTTCTGCATTGCATCAAAAACTTGTTGTGCATAGAAGAAATACGTGCGTTTCAATTGCATTACGAACTCATTGTGCATTGAAGAGAGAACATTGCATAGAAGAACTTGTGTATTTAAAATGGAAATGCTTTTTCATTGCAACAAGAACTCGTGCATAGAAGAAATACGTGGTTTTAAATTGCATCAAGAACTAGTTAGTGTGCATTGAAGAAAGAACATTGCATAGAAGAACTCGTGTATTTAAAATTTAAGTGCTTTTTCATTGCAACAAGAACTCATGCATTTAAGAGATCCGTGCTTTTGCATCAAAAACTAGTTGTGCATTGAAGAAAAAAGTGCGTTTGAATTGCATTGCATACAGTACTTATTGTGCATTGGAGATAAGTTGTTTTGTATTGCAACAAGAACTTATTGTGCATAGAAGAAATACGTGCTTTTGCATTGCAGCAAGAACTAGTTGTGCATGAAAGAAATAAGTACTTTTGCATTGCATCAAGAACTAGTTGTGCATGGAAGAAATAAGTGCATTTGAATTGCAGTGGATACAGTACTTATTGTGCATTGGAGATAAGTTGTTTTGCATTGCAACAAGAACTTATTATGCATAGAAGAAATAAGTGCTTTTGCATTGCATCAAGCAGTAGTTGTGCATAGAAGAAATAAGTGCGTTTGCATTGCATACTGTAATTATTGTGCATTGATTGTGTATCTTGGCCCAAGAACTCGTGAATTTAGGAGATCCGTGCTTTTGCATCGATACATCATTTTTGCATTGCATCAATAACTTGTTGTGCATAGAAGAAATACGTGCTTTTACATTGCATTACGAACTCATTGTGCATTGAAGCGAGAACATTTCATAGAAGAACTCGTGTATTTAAAAAAAAAGTGCTTTTTCATTGCAACAAGAACTCGTGCATAGAAGAAATACGAGGTTTTGCATTGCATCAAGAACTAGTTGAACATGGAATTTATACGTGCTTTTGCGTTGATATGTCATTTTGCGTTTGCATTGCATAGAGTACTTATTGTGCATTGGAGATAAGTTGTTTTGTATTGCAACAAGAACTTATTGTGCATAGAAGAAATACGTGCTTTTGCATTGCAGCAAGAACTAGTTGTGCATGAAAGAAATAAGTACTTTTGCATTGCATCAAGAACTAGTTGTGCATGGAAGAAATAAGTGCATTTGAATTGCAGTGGATACAGTACTTATTGTGCATTGGAGATAAGTTGTTTTGCATTGCAACAAGAACTTATTATGCATAGAAGAAATAAGTGCTTTTGCATTGCATCAAGCAGTAGTTGTGCATAGAAGAAATAAGTGCGTTTGCATTGCATAATGTAATTATTGTGCATTGATTGTGTATCTTGGCCCAAGAACTCGTGAATTTAGGAGATCCGTGCTTTTGCATCGATACATAATTTTTGCATTGCATCAATAACTTGTTGTGCATAGAAGAAATACGTGCTTTTACATTGCATTACAAACTCATTGTGCATTGAAGCGAGAACATTTCATAGAAGAACTCGTGTATTTAAAAAAAAAGTGCTTTTTCATTGCAACAAGATCTCGTGCATAGAAGAAATACGAGGTTTTGCATTGCATCAAGAACTAGTTGAACATGGAATTTATACGTGCTTTTGCGTTGATATGTCATTTTGCGTTTGCATTGCATAGAGTACTTATTGTGCATTGGAGATAAGTTGTTTTGTATTGCAACAAGAAATCGTGAATTTAAGAGATCCGTGCATTTGTATCGATATATAATTTTTGCATTGCATCAAGAACTTGTGCATAGAAGAAATTCGTGCTTTTGCATTGCATTACGAACTCATTGTGCATTGATGAGAGAAGTGCTTTCCCATTGCATAGAAGAACTCGAGCCCGATCTCACGAAAATGCGTATCAATAGTACGAGTGTGCAATCTCGTAGAATGTATACGCCAAAACTCATTTTGGCGTGCACATGGTACGCCGTTTTTGGCGTGCATATGATACGCACTTTATGGCGTATTATATGTACGAACCCCCCACACCCCACCCTCACCCTACCCACAAGCGTGTCATAAAGTGCGTATCATATGCACGCCAAAAACGGAGTACCATTTGCACGCCAAAACTCATTTTGGCGTATACATTCTACGAGATTGCACACTCGTACTATTTATACGCATTGTCATGAGATCGTGTTGAAGAACTCGTGTATTAGTGCTTTTTCATTGCAACAAGAACTCGTGCATAAAAGAAATACGTGGTTTTGCATTGCATTACGAACTAGTTGTGCATGGAATTAAAACGTGCTTTTGCGTTATGTCATTTTGCGTTGCATCAAAGAGATCTTTGTGCATGGAAAAATAAGCGCTTTGCATTATTATATAAAAACTCAATGTGCATAAGTGTTATTTAATATGTTATTTAAGAAATAAGTGGTTTTGCATTGCATCAAGAACTAGTTGTGCATGGAAGAAATAAGTGCTTTTGCATTGCATTAAGATCTAGTTGTGCATGGAAGAAATGTGCTTTTGTATTGCATATGCAAACTCATTGTGCATTGAACAGATAAATGCTTTGGCATTGAATCCAGAACTAGTTGTGCATGGAAGAAATAAGTGTGTTTGCATTGCATTGCATGTAAATATTGTGCATTTAGTTGTATGTGTACAATAAGTGTACTTATTGTGCATTGGAGATAAGTTGTTTTGCATTGCAACAAGAACTCGTGAGTTTAAGAGATCCATGCTTTTGCATCGATATATCATTTTTGCATTGCATCAAGAACTAGTTGTTGATAGAAGAAATACGTGCTTTTGCATTGCATTACGAACTCATTGTGCATTGAAGAGAGAAGTGCTTTCCCATTGCATAGAAGAACTCGTGTATTTAAAATATAAGTGCTTTTTCATTGCAACAAAACTCGTGCATTGAAGAAATACGTGGTTTTGCATATTGCAACAAGAACTAGTTGTGCAAGGAAGAAACAAAGTGCTTTTTCATTGGGGCAAGAACTAGTTGTGCATGGAAAAATCAGTGCTTTTGCAATTTGCATCAAGAACTAGTTGTGCATGGAAGAAATCAGTGCTTCTGCATATTGCATCAAGAACTAGTTATTGTGCTTTGAAGAGATGTGATGATTTGCACTGCAACAAGAACTAGTTGTGCAAGGAATAAAGAAGTGCGTTTGCATCGATATGTCATTTTGCGTTGCCTTAAGAACTCTTTGTACATGGAAAAAAAAATGCTTTGCATACAAAAACTCAATGTGCAT
This sequence comes from Gobiocypris rarus, assembly GCA_023029165.1. NCBI lineage: Eukaryota > Metazoa > Chordata > Actinopteri > Cypriniformes > Gobionidae > Gobiocypris > Gobiocypris rarus. Next base: position 10,177,889 of record CM040923.1, read on the forward strand.
AAAAGAGGTAAGGGAACCCAGGTGATCCCTGGTGTTTTTCCCATTCATATAAGCTGCCATTGTTTGCACAAGCAGTGTGAGGTCAGCGGGCGTTACTTGGACTCCACAGAGCGCTTAACCTGTTGACTAGTCACTTTTCTCAAAACGCAGGTTAGGTCGTCTGTAATGCCAATAGGGACTGTATGGTCAACACCAGGGGCGCTAGTGCGCTGCGTGCTATTTTGTCCCCCTTTCCTCGTCGCCAGCGGAGACCCTTTTGAGCCCCCTAACCGCCTAAACTTCACCGTAGTCTTCATCGTCGCCCGCAGAGTGCCTTTTGAGCCCCCTAACCGCCTAAACTGCACCGTAGTCACCAAAAGGTTGCACCGCCCCCAAATTCGGCGGGGTGGTAGTCCGGCGGCCCCCGGGTCCAGATCCCGGTTTGCAGGGTTCTAGGCGGGTCACAAGTATGTCTTTTCGCAGCGCACAATTCTCCCCGCTTTGGATCAGATTGACCTTTCAGGAAGGCCTTTCGTTCATTGAGCGTAAGAGGCCTCCATGAGAGATTTAAACAAAGCAGGCTGAAAAAAATGTCCTTGGGTTCCAGCAACTCGTCCTCCTGATATGTCGTCCCGGGGGCCCAGGACCACGGGCAGGCAGAATTTGGGGCCCGTGGGAGCCCCGGGGGCCGAACGGAGGCCACCGACAGGTGCAACTTGCGCCAATCGTTTCAAATGTGTTTCGTGGCCGGTAGTCAGATCGGCCCCGAATTCGCGTACGCGTCTCGTCACGGAGGTCCGGGTCCAGAGTTCCGTGTCCGTGGCCGCTTATTTGGCCGAAAAAGCCCCTCTTGACCGCGAGGTGTGTGCAGAGAATCCATTGAAACAAGCTGCGCTCGGTCGGCGGGGAATACCGGGGGTCAAAAGGTCGCACCGCCCCCAAATTCGGCGGGTGGTAGTCCGGCGGCCCCCGGGTCTAGATCCTGGTTACAAGTGTGTCTTTTTGCAGTGCACTTTTTCTTTTGCTGTTTAGGACCTTATGATTTCCTGGCGTCTCTGAATTTTAGGAAATGCATCACAGGCTGAAGTGCCACCTGCCACTCATTCAACAGGGAGAAAGGCTGTCTGTTGTCAGTCCATTGATGGGTCATATTTCATAATCAAAATGGTATTGTGTGATAAAATCTACTGTACGCCATACAGGGGGCACAGTCAAACACAGCGAGGTACATTACAGCTATTAATTTAGCATATTTATCCTAAAATGTAACTGTGCATGAAACGCTTACAGGTGGCCATTCAAACATATCACAGGTGGGATGGTGTTTTGGCCTTGGTTTTTTGGTGCTGATGAATTCCCGGAAATGCGTTTCTGAATTTCGTTTCAGGGGGCGTGAAATGCGTTTCAGGGGGCACAGTCAAACACAGTGATGTACATTAGAGATGTTGATTATGCAGTATTAGCTTTAAAATGACGTCCACAGACAGCATGCAGAGGCCCCGTTAAATAAGTTACAGGGTGGCATTTTTAGTGATATAATCAGTTTGTCGCTTACAGCTCCGCGAGGGAAAGGCAAATGCTTCTGAAAATCCCCTTAAAGAGCAGGGTGAGACGGATCAAACGAGACCAGCCACGCTCCGGAAGTCCGCGGGAGTCCCGAGCAGCAGCCGGTCAAGGTACCCACATTCAACCGGGCGAATCTCCGGAACCGAGCCGAGATGGGGCTCCATACTCTGGGTCCCGAGGTGCCAAGGGTCCCCCCCCCCTGCACCCGGCGTTTGAAGCTCCAACTCGGCTCAGTTTCCGAGAAACGGCCGCCGAAAGCTGGACCGAAAGTGGCCGTATCTCTGAACCGGGAGATCCCAGGAGCTGGGGACGGAAGGGTCCCTCGGGCCCCTCTAAGACCCCGTAGTTTGAAGCTCCAACTCGGCTGGACTTTCGATAAAAGCCCGGTTAAACAAACGGGAATTTTGGACAAAACGGTCTATATCTCTGCAGGGACGGTTCTCAGCGGCTCGTCCTCCGGGGTGACGAGGGGTCCCTAGGAGTTCTCCCGCCCCTGCGTACCGAGCCTCTGGGTCGCTTCCTTCCGAAGTGCACCCTTTCCTGTTGGGCCCTATATCTCGGTCCGCGGGGGCGCTGGAGGCTCGGGCCTGGGCGCGTTGGAGAGGCCCCCCCGAGACCCTCCTTCAATCCGAGATTGGTGCCTCTAGGCGGCTTGGACGCGGAGCTGTAGCCGCTTGAATTTCGGGTGTCAAAATTTCCCAGAGTTGAAAAATCCAGAGAGTCCCGACTTCCACCCCCTCCGCCGCTCTCAGCCAAGCCGGGGAAGGCTCACCCTCCCCGGCCACGGTCAGATTCGCCCGTTACCCCCACCCCCGGAATGAGCGTGAATGATCGGTTTGTCGCTGTTGTGGCAAAATACCTTAACTCCATTGCATTTCTGAATAAGAGACAAACCTTAGCCAATTGTGTCTTTATAAAGATTTAATTTCTTGCAAGAAATTAATCCACAGTTGGAGCAACCATGCTCGGGGTTACCACAAGTGTGAACTGAGGAACAATAGAAGGCCCAAGCTTTTATACCCCTCAGTGTCTCAGTGTTTTTCCGTACCGAGGAAAGGTCGCCTTGAGCAAGAGGTGAGACACAATACACAAATGGTCCCCTTACTGTCTTGGAACTCATTTGAATTAAAAGCAAGAAACACAATGGTCCTTATCTGTAAAAAAGCATGTTAATTAAATATGCAGGTTTTGGGTCCCTAGACAGAGTATCACCTACTCCTAATCAGCATAACTATTAAAACGCATTGATTCTAGTCAGGAACTCCAATTCCAAGAGCCATAAAAGACAAAAGGGACAACGTCTGGGCTCCCAAAGGTGGGGCCTCACTGATCTGACTCATTTAAAACATAATAGACAAAAACAGGTCTGGAAGATTAAATCTTCTGTGATTACATTTTTCCCCAACAATTTCCCCCTTTTATCATTCTTTGATAACTTGCAAAAAAGAAACATTTTAAATGTATATATGAATGTTGTTCTTCTCAAGTAGCAAAGTCCAAGCATCGAAAAGAGCACCACGGCTTTGCTCCAGTCTTTCAGATGGCAAGATGAATTGCACACATGTATGCCCAGAAAGCTGCTCTGTTAATGAAAGGACGCCACCTCTCTGTAGATTGTGTAACTCTGATTCTGTGGGCTTGCAATAGGTTGCAATTTGTTGTAACTTGTTGTCTCAGCTCCTGAGGTGATAGCGGCAAGTGATGTTTGTGTGACCTCCGTCCGCACAGACGTGTGCCTCCTGCTCCTCTCGGTTCCTTCTCTCCGATCACTGGTGGGATCTTTCTCAGCTACCTTGATGGCGGTGTGTGCCATCAGAAGCACGACAAAAGGCCCTAGTCACCTTTTCACCCTCCATCTGTTCCTTCTGTAGTCCCGTATCACGACATCAAACATCTGGTCTGATGTTATGTAAAGGAGTCCCTTAACCTGCACACAGATTTTAGACACAGAGAGAACATTTCTTTTGCAATAATTCACAAATTATATTGATGTAAGCTATTGTTTACCCCTTCCATTAAACAGTCTTGAACAGACTCAGATTTGCTCTGTGCCTTTTCTTCTACAAAATGTTTCATAAAAATACTGTACCCCAGACAGTTTTCATTTAACTAATTCCCCCTTTGGCTGCCTGATCATCCATGCAGCCATCTAAACATAATGGTCAAAGAATTTTCGGGGTAAACAATAGCTTGCCATCACCACACCATTTTGAAAAGTGCAGCCACATCGTTTCCACAGCTGTTTCTCTGCTGTTGTGGCGAAGGTCTCCGTACTCTGTAAAGAAGTGAAAGCATTTGTGTTTATTTCAAATATCAAAAGACATTATGGTTCCTTTGACTGCTTCTGCCTCGGCCTTCGCAATCTCATCTACCTGTTTAAATAAAATCTTTATTATTAATGTGCGCTGCGCATTCACAGATATCAACCTGGCCAGACAAGAAAAGTGTGTATTGAGGAGCAGACACAGTTGAACCATTCAGAATTGGGTCCCCATCCGATATTACAATTATAAAATATGCCCAACTCCGAACTCAAAACGCAAACCTGTTCAAATTGTTACACTTTTACCTTTCATCAGCTTGCATGTTTCAGTCAGGGCTACGAGCTCCAGTCTTAACCAGGCAATCTTTATCCTGATTCTTTCGTGTTTCAGTGAAAGTTAATATAAAATCTGTATTTCAAATCTGGAAGCCGGGCTAAATGAGTAAGCTCTGTTACTGCACTCCTGTCAATTTAGGGGTGTGTGATACCTTCAAAATCCAAACACACGACACCTTGTTTCTTTAAAGTGTTTTAACGACACATCACACATCCCTAGGCCAGACCCTCAGTCACTCCTCAGAGATCAAATACATGATTAGTGTAAAGGAAGAAAAACAATAATTGATTCTCTTGATAAATCCAAATCATCACAGACCAACTCAAACTAAACGACAAAAAAAAATAAGATAGATAAAAATCCATCTAAGCGCTTTAAATCTCCATATAAACATCCTTCAGTTTGTGCTTTGCCCACAGTTCAGATGACTCTCGCCCATGCAGGCCGTATGTTTGAAATGCACTGATTCTCTTTTGTGCATCTGTCATGGTTGTCATTATCCTCTCTACCTCAACTTCATGTTTATATTCAGATCTAAATGCTCCCAGTTTCTCACTGAACATCATATTCTTGTCAAACTTCCTCCAGTCCGTTGTTTCAACACAATTCTTTTACAAACCACCCTGTTTTTGTTAAAAATTACTGTTTCCATCAACTGCAATTTCACTCATAATATCTAACCATTTTTAACATAAACCTAAATTTGTTAATGTTGAAAACTTTTCATCAAAACGACATGATTATTATTGTATTACATTCAATTAGCTCGTTCACTCATCTTTCTCTTGTGACATTATGCTTAATCATATTCGATACCCAATTCTTTATCAAAATCTTTCCAATTAATTAGGATTTTAAAGTACATTTTCCTTTCAATGTCTTGAATCTTCTTTTTTCCTTATTTCCCTACCTTCATGTTCCTCCTTCTCTACATCCATAAACCTTCTCTTTGGTCTTCCTTAAACCTCCTGTATTTTCCTCAGTGCAAACCATCATCACTGTTCTCACTACTGTCCTGCACACCTCTCCTTTCATTCTTACTGTAACCCTCACACAACAGACCTGACACGTTTCTCCACCCATTCCAACCTGCCTGCACACACACACTTCTTCACCTCTTTTCCCTGGAACCTCACTGTTCCACTTGGTTCCCTCTCATTCTCACACATGTATTCTGTTCTTCCTGTGACTAACCTTCATTCCTCTTCTCTCCAGAGCAAACCTTCACCTCTCTAGACTTTCGTCCACCTGCTCTCACTACAGATCACAATGTTATCCTCAAACATCATAGTCCATGTAGATTCCTGTCTGACCTCCTCTGTCAGCCTGTCCATCACCACTGCGAACAGGAAGGGCCTCTTGTTTTTTTTTTTTTTTTTTTTTGTTCTCTTACATTAATTGTAGTTATCTAGATAAATTAATGTCCTGTCTCCATTTAATGGAGGAAACACAAAAATAAAACTTTTCATTTTAAAGTTTATATTCCTTTGTTCGCCCTCTGGCCTTTCATAATTGTGACGGATTCTCTGGATAATTTAGATAATGACTTAAGCCAATTTGTCATTTTGTCTCTGTCCTCAAGTCTATAATTTTTACGCTTACTATTTTAACTAATCCAGAGGGTAATTCAAATCCTCATCATAAATGACAAAAGTAGTCATTATTATTACCAGTAACAGACCAAGCTGGATATCAATCCAATTACAGCTCAGCACAAGCTTATCTTTTGAAACCAAAGCATCAACTTCTAGGGTTTCCAACATATTTATCTTACCTATAGTTATTTTAACAACCCAATATTCAATCCAATAAGCATTATCAGAGTTTTGCAAAAGTGAGAAGAGCAAGTATAACCTTATTGTTATTTCATTATTTTCTTAGACAGAGTTTAAATCTCATCTCTGTTACTTTCTTTTTACTCGATTTTACTCACAGATTTTAGTGTGGTGGCCTCATTTGTCACACCTTCGACACCTTATGGGTGAGTGGACACAGCCCTGCTGACCACAATTAAAACCCTCTGTGTCATTCAGCAATTCATGGTATCTTTCATCTGCTTTTTCAAAACAAAAATCACATTTAGCTATCAGAATCCCACAGTTACTGGGATCTTTCCTCCAGGGTTTAATGTAATCAGATTCCCTTAGTTACTGGGATCTTTCCTTCAGGGTTTAATGTTATCAGATTCCCACAGTTACTGGGATCTTTCCTTCAGGGTTTAATGTTATCAGATTCCCTCAGTTACTGGGATCTTTCCTTCAGGGTTTAATGTTATCAAATTCCCACAGTTACTGGGATCTTTCCTTCAGGGTTTAATGGCATTCCACCCATTTTACAATCCATGATTATTCATTATTCATTATGCACTAACATCTAGAAATTTGAATTTCTCTTGTTCTCAATTAATTTGTAGCCAGTTAAATTGCCGTATAATTTTCTAAACATAATTAAAACATTGCTGCCCATTTTCTTAATAAGTTCGACTTATTTCTTTTCTTATCATAGCTTATCATAGCTTATTTTCCTATCAATTTCATTCAAAACTGTTAGTTTGCATTTCTCACACACACATCCCCCACAAAAGCCCTTAGATTTGTCTCCTCTCCTCAACAGATAACTTTCACCACTCTCATCCTGTTGACTCACAGCGTTTCTTTTTTTTTGGAAATCATGATATTTAATTAATTTCTCTATATCCCCCATACATATCTGGCCATATACTTTTCTCATTTGACAAAACACCGGTGTATTATATTCTGCTAGCTTCTTTGGGATTTTCCATACTGGCAGTCTGATTCTGTATCTTTTCGCGCGCGCGCGCTATTGTTGGACGTCTCCGTACAGATCTGATCTCTTCACCCAAGATCAGCCGGGCGGACACTCGCAATAGTGCCCGATTTTGTGCCCTGGTTACCTGACCGCAGGTGGAACCAATCCAATCTAGGTATATGGTTCCCAGACCAATCTAGGTCTTATTTAATCTCAGACCAATCTAGGTCTTATTTAATCGCCCACGTGATTTAAGTTAGAAAAAAATAAATTCACGCTGCATTTGCCACAGACTCAGACTCCCCCTATGGTTTATCCCTTAGTTTCCCAAATCTTAATTTAACCAAATTCACATTAAAATTCCCAGAATTTTTTAAGTTTGTCTCTTACCAGAGTGTCCTGTTGCCACCTCGGGTTCGTTTTCTCTTATTCCAGTGGTCGGACCCTCCAGGACCCCTAGAGCAGCCGGCCCTTCTCCCTTAATCAGTCGGGGTAAGGCTGTGATTTTAACGTACAGGATGATCAGTCACCGTCCGGTCTCAGGGTCCAAAAAAGGCACATCCAAGGAATCCCACTTCCTGACACCAAAATGTTGTGGCAAAATACCTTAACTCCATTGCATTTCTGAATAAGAGACAAACCTTAGCCTCTTTATTATTAATGCATATCGCATGTGTCTTTATAAAGATTTAATTTCTTGCAAGAAATGAATCCACAGTTGGAGCAACCATGCTCGGGGTTACCACAAGTGTGAACTGAGGAACAATAGAAGGCCCAAGCTTTTATACCCCTCAGTGTCTTACTGTTTTTCCGTACCGAGGAAAGGTCGCCTTGAGCAAGAGGTGAGACACAATACACAAATGGTCCCCTTACTGTCTTGGAACTCATTTGAATTAAAAGCAAGAAACACAATGGTCCTTATCTGTAAAAAAGCATGTTAATTAAATATGCAGGTTTTGGGACCCGCCCAGACAGAGTATCACCTACTCCTAATCAGCATAACTATTCAAACGCATTGATTCTAGTCAGGAACTCCAATTCCAAGAGCCATAAAAGACAAAAGGGACAACGTCTGGGCTCCCAAAGGTGGGGCCTCTTTGATCTGATTCATTTAAAACATAATAGACAAAAACAGGTCTGGAAGATTAAATCTTCTGTGATTAAATTTTTCCCCAACAGTCGCTTACAGCTCCGCGAGGGAAAGGCGAATGCTTCTGAAAGTACCCACATTCAACCGGGTGAATCTCCAGAACCGAGCCGAGATGGGGCTCCATACTCTGGGTCCCTATAGAGCTTGGAAGAAATACGTATTTTTGCATTGCATTATGAACTAGTTGTATATGGAATTAATATCGCTATGTCATTTTGCGTAGCATCAAGAACTCTATGTGCATGGACGAAATAAGTGCTTTTGCATTTTGCATCAAGAACTAGTTGTGCATGGAATTAATTACGTGCTTTTGCATCGTGCTTTTTGCGTTGCAAAACGAGATATTGATGCAACGCAAAAGGATATCTCGATGCAAAAGCCATTATCTCTTCCAAAAGCCAATATCTCAATATCCGAGTTCTTTTTGCAATGCAAAACTAATTATTGCAATAGTTCATTGAAATAGTTATTTGACGCAATGCAAACCATTATTTCTTCCATTGCACAATAAGTTCTTGATGCAATGCAAAATAACTTATTTCTGCCATGCACAGCTAGTCCTTTATGCAAAATGCAAAATCTCTTAATTCTACAATGCACAACTAGTGCTCGATGAAATGCAAAACCACTTATTTCTTCTGTAATGCAATGCAAAAGCACTTATTTCTGTAATAAAATGCAAAAGTACGTATTTCTTCCATGCACAACTAGTTCTTGATGCAAAATGCAAAAGCACTTATTTCTTCCATGCACAACTAGTTCTTGATGCAATGCAAAACCACTAATTTCTTCCATTGCACAATAAGTTCTTGATGCAATGCAAAAGCACGTATTAATCGTGCATTAAGAACTAGTTGTGCATGGAAGAAATAAGTGCGTTTGCAATGTATATTGTGCATTGGAGATAAGTTGTTTTGCATTGCAACAAGAACTCGTGAATTTAAGAGATCCGTGCTTTTGTATCAATGTATTATTTTTGCATTGCATCAAGAACTGGTTGTTTATGGAAGAAATAAGTGCGTTTGCATTGCATACAGTAATTATTGTGCATTGATTGTGTCTCTTGGCCCAAGTTGTTTTGCATTTCAAGACTTCTTGCATTTAAGAGACCGTGCTTTTGCATCGATATGTTCTTTTGCATTGCACCAAGAATTAGTTCTGCATGGAAGGAATAAGTGCTTTTGAATTAGTTGTGCATGGAAGAAATGTGCTTGTTTGTATTGCATTTACAAACTCATTGTGCATTGAAGAGATAAGTGCTTTTGCAATGCATTACGAACTAGTTGTGCATGGAATTAATAAGTGCTTTTGCATCGATATATCATTTTGTGTTGCCTCAAGAACTCTTTGTGCATGGAAAAAATAAATGCTTTGCTTTGTATACAAAAACTAAGTGTGCATAAAAGAGGTAAGAACTTTTGCATATTGCATCAAGAACTAACTAGTACATTGAAGAGCGATGTTGTTTTGCATTGCAACAAGAACTTGTGCCAGGAAGAAATACGTGATTTTGCGTTGGGTCAAGAATAGTTGTGCATGGAATTAATAAGTGCTCGTGCATCGATTTGTAATTTTGCGTTGCCTCAAGAACTCTGTGCATGGAAAAAAATGTGTTTTTGCATTGTATACAAAAAAATCGTGCATAACAGAGATAATTGGTTTAGCATTGCATCAAGAACTAGTTGAGCATGGAAGTATAAGTGCGTTTGCATTGCATACAGCAATTATTGTGCATTGAAGAGATAAGTTGTTTTGCTCTGAAACAAGACTTCGTGCATTCAAGAGATCCGTGCATTTGCATCGATATGTTCTTTTGCATCAATAACTAGTTGTGCATGGAAGATATGTAATTTTGCAGTGCATTAAGAAATTGTGCATGGAAGAAATAAAGTCCCTTTGTATTGCATCAAAAGTAGTTGTTAATGGAAGATAAGTGGTTTTGCATTGCATCAAGAACTAGTTGTCCATGGAAGAAATAAGTGCTTTTGCATTGCGTTGAGAACTAGTTGTGCATTGAAGAAAAAGGGATTTTGCAATTTGCATAAAGAACTAGTTGTGCATGGAATTAATACGTGCTTTGACATCGATATGTCATTTTGCGTTGCAAAACGAGATATTGATGCAATGCAAAAGCAAGTATTCGTTAAATGCACGAGTTCTTTTTGCAAAGCAAAACCAATTTCTCTTCAATGCTAGTGCAATATTTGACGCAAAACTATTTCTTCCAATGCACAATAAGTTCTTGATGCAAATTGCAAAAGCACATTTCTTCCATGAAAAACTAGTTTCCATGCAATGCAAAATGTGCAATTTAATGTTCGTGCATCGATATGTAATTTTTCGTTGTCTCCAGAACTATGTGCTAAAATGCTTTTGCATTTTATACAAAAACGCATTGTGCATAACAGAGATAATTGGTTTTGCATTGCATCAAGAACTAGTTGTGCATGGAAGAAATAAGTGCGTTTGCATTGCATTACGAACTAGTTGTGCATGGAAGAAATTAGTGCTTTTGCATTGTATTAAGAACTAGTTGTCCATGGAAGAAATGTGCTTGTTTGTATTGCATATACAAACTCATTGTGCATGGAAGAGATAAGTGCTTTTGCAATGCATCTAGAACTAGTTGTGCATGGAAGAAATAAGTGCGTTTGCATTGCATTACGAACTAGTTGTGCATGGAAGAAATAAGTGCTTTTGCATTGAGAACCAATTGTGCATTGAAGAAATAGCGGGTTGCATTGCGTAAAAGAACTAGTGAACTGAAGAGATAATTGGTTTTGCATTGCAAAAAGAACTCGTGCATTCAAGAGATACTTGCTTTTGCATCGAGATATCCTTTTGCATTGCAACAATATCTCGTTGTGCTTGTACGAAATAAGCGGTTTTGCATTGCGTCAAGAATTCGTGCATTTAAGAGATACTTGCTTTGGCATCGACATATCCTTTTGCATTGCATCAATATCTCGTTGTGCTTGGACGAAAAAAGCGGTTTTGCATTGCAACAAGAACTCGTGCATGGAATTAATACGTGCTTTTGCATTGCATTACGAACTAGTTGTGCATGGACTAAATCTGTGCACGAGTTCTTTTTGCAATGCAAAACCAATTATATATTTATGTAAATGCAAACCACTATTTCTTCCAATGCACAATAAGTTCTTGATGCAAATTGCAAAAGCACTTATTTCTTCCATGAAAAACTAGTTTCCATGCAATGCAAGAGCACTTATTTCTTCCGTTGCACAATAAGTTCTTGACAATGCAAAAGCACGTATTAATCGTGCATCAAGAACTAGTTATGCATGGAAGAAATAAGTGCGTTTGCATAGCATACAGCATATTGTGCATTGAAGAGATAAGCTGTTTTGCATTGCAACAAGAACTCGTGCATTTAAGAGATCCGTGATTTTGTATTGCAACAAGAACTAGTTGTACAAGGAAGAAATAATTGATTTTGCATTGGGGCAAGAATAGTTGTGCATGGAATCAATGCACTAGTTCTTTGACGCAATGCAAACCACTATTTCTTCCATTGCACAATAAGTTCTTGATGCAATGCAAAATAACTTATTTCTGCCATGCTCAACTAGTCCTTTATGCAAAATGCAAAATCTCGTATTTCTACAATGCACAACTAGTACTCGATGCAATGCAAAAGCACTTATTTCTGTAATGCAATGCAAAAGTACGTATTTCTTCCATGCACAACAAGTTCTTGATGCAAAATGCAAAAGCACTTATTTCTTCCATGCACAACTAGTTCTTGATGCAATGCAAAACCACTTATTTCTTCCATGAACAACTAGTTTCCATGCAGTTGATGCAAATTGCAATATCACATTTCTTCCATGCACAACTAGTTATTAATGCAAATTGCAAAATCACTTATTTCTTCCATTGCACAACTAGTTCTTGATGCAATGCAAAAGCACGTATTAATCGTGCATCAAGAACTAGTTGTGCATGGAAGAAATAAGTGCGTTTGCATTGCATTGCATACAGTACTTATTGTGCATTGGAGATAAGTTGTTTTGCTTTGCAACAAGAACTCGTGAATTTAAGAGATCCGTGCTTTTGCATCGATATATCATTTTTGCCTTGCATCAAGAACTGGTTGTGCATAGAATACGTGCTTTTGCATTGCATTTCGAACTGCATTTCGAACTCAATTGCATAGAAGAACTCGTGTATTTAAAATATAAGTGCTTTTTCATTGCAACAAGAACTCGTGCATAGAAGAAATACGTGGTTTTGCATATTGCATCAAAAACTAGTTAGTGTGCATTGAAGAGATATGTTGTTTTGCACTGCAACAAGAACTCGTGCATTTAAGAGATCTGTGATTTTGCATTGCAACAAGAACTAGTTGTGCTTGAAACAAGTGTTTTTGCATTGGGGCAAGAACTAGTTGTGCATGGAATTAATAAGTGCTCGTGCATAGACATGTAATTTTGCGTTGCCTCAAGAACTCTGTGCATGGAAAAAAATTGCTTTTGCACTGTATACAAAAACTCAATGTGCATAAAATAGATAATTGGTTTTGTATTGCATCAAGAACTAGTTGTTCATGGAAGAAATAAGTGCGTTTGCATAGCATACAGTAATTATTGTGCATTGATTGTGTCTCTTGGCCCAAGTTGTTTTGCATTTCAAGAATTCGTGCATTTAAGAGACGTGCTTTTGCATCGATTTGTTCTTTTGCATTGCATCAAGAATTAGTTCTGCGTGGAAGGAATAAGTGCTTTTGAATTAGTTGTGCACGGAAGCAATGTGCTTGTTTGTATTGCATTTACAAACTCATTGTGCATTGAAGAGATAAGTGCTTTTGCAATGTATCCAGAACTAGTTGTGCATGGAATTAAAAAGTGCTTTTGCATCGATATATCATTTTGTGTTGCCTCAAGAACTCTTTGTGCATGGAAAAAATAAATGCTTTGCTTTGTATACAAAAACTAAGTGTGCATAAAAGGTAAGATCTTTTGCATATTGCATCAAGAACTAGTTATTGCAAATTGAAGAGCGATGTTGTTTTGCAAGAACTAGTTGTGCATGGAAGAAATAAGTGCGTTTGCATTGCATACTGCTCACCCTACTCTGTAATTGTGCATTGATTGTGTCTCTTGCAGGGGCGCCGCCAGGAATTTTGGGCCCCATGACAAAAAAATCGAATTGGGCCCCCTCTGCGCACCTGTTGTGGATATACATGTATACTGTATAATATATACAGTATACTGTATATATTAAAATAGTCCATATACCAATAAATGGCACTAACACTATAGAACATTGACCCAAATTACCTATAGTTCTGTATTACCACCACTTGATTACATACATTAGATATGATAGAATTGTGTGTGTGTGTGGGTGTGAGTGTGGGTGTGTGTGTGTGCGTGTGCGCAAGCTTCTTAAATAAATTGCCCTTCATGATGGGAATAATAAAGTCTGGGTTTTTTTAGCTAATAGTAACCACTGTAAATAACAAGCAGTTCAAAACAATATTATAACATGACTTAACAAAAACATATTACAAAAATAAAACAACATAAATATGATAAATAAAACTATTTCACAAATATTTTAACATTTATCATATTTTAACAAATTTATACTACAGAAATTATTATTATTATTATTTTACTTAAAATGTTTTACATTTGTGCTTGAAATAAACTTTCACTATCCTTAATTGGTCTTGTTATTTTAAGCAAGAAGTAGGCTATGTGTATTTTGCACATGTTTTTGTTGCAAGTGTAATTTTTAGGTTTTTTTATAGTTCAGATGCGTGATAATCACTGCTTCGTGACTTCGGGAGGTCTGTTAAAAAGCACATTAAAAACAGTATTACTTAAATTGAACATGAATAGTTAGTATGTTACTGCCTCGTAATGATCATGGCGCTCTGATCTCTGTTACGTTCTTCCGACCAAGTAGAGTCAGTGTATCTCACAGCGCCATCTGCTGGTGAAATAATCACTACACGATTGCTGCTGTAACGTTGGGAGCTTTTTGCAATATATCTGCGGGTTGTTTTGAACGAACTGTAAAACTGGGACATTTCCAGGGACAGTTCCAGTCGGGGACAGAATACCAAAAACCGGGACTGTCCCCTGGAAACGGGTCGTCTGCTCACCCTACTCTGTGTTTATGGCGCATCGGACTGACTTTCTGCAACTAAACACCGTCAGAGTGCGCTAAGGCAGGAACAAACCATTTCATGCAGATACAAGGGGGTGGTTGGTCAATATAGATGTTTATTCAATTCAATTGGGGATATTTAACTTTTATTGCCAAAATAAGTAGAATCAAAGATCATTAATTTTATTATTATTTGAAAAATACTCAATGATGATGGTTTGCATGGCTTGCCTCGGTCTGCCCATCACTACTTGTAGTAGTCTATATATAGTGTATAATATAATAATTTTTTTATTAGTTTTTACCTATTTGTTGGGGCCCCCTGTCAGTCAGGGGCCCTTGGAATTGTCCAAACTCCCCCCCCCCTATGTGGCGCCCATGGTCTCTTGGCCCATGTTGTTTTGCATTTCAAGAATTCGTGCATTTAAGAGATCCGTGCTTTTGCATCATGTTCTTTTGCATTGCATCCAGAACTAGTTGTGCATGGAAGAAATAAATGCGTTTGCATTGCATTACGAACTAGTTGTGTATGGAAGAAATACCCAGCTAGCAGCCCAGCCACAGAGCCACGTGGGGCCCAAATGGGTTTGACCTGGGCTATCTAACTGGGACCCAGCCAGTTTTGCACCAAGTTTCCATGTAGGCCCCACATGGCTCTGCTGGCTGGGAGGGAACGTTCTCGGAACTTTGGCTAACATTCCCAGCTAGCAGGGAACGTTCTCAAACTTTGGCTAACATTCCCTACAAGTTTGGTTAATGTTCTGAAGAAAACATTTGAATGTAATGAATATTTTAAGAATGTTTTCTCATTTAAAAAAACGTTCCTATACCGTTAAATGTAAACCAAGATATAACATTTTAACTGCAACATTGAAAGGATGTTTTAGGAATGTTTCTGAGGTAACAAGTTGTTCAATGATCTTAAAAAAACATTGTCCCAATGTTTCATAATAACAAAGGAAGAACATTCTCTCTGCCACATTAGGAAACTGTTTTGAGGATATCATTGAGAGATGAGATGCTGAATGTTCTTTATAAAACGTTCTTCTAATGTGACGAGTTAACAAAATTAGAAAACATTTTTGCAACATTTTGAGTATATTTTGGGAATGTTCTTGAATTGAAAGTTTTTATAATGATCTCAATTAAACATTGTCTTAATGTTTCATAATAACATAGGAAGAATATTCTCTCTACCACATTAGGAAACTGTTTTGAGGATATCATTGAGGCCTGAGATGACAGAAGCATGTTATGATGGGCCCCAAAAACTGGGGACCACTGTAATCATCACCAACTTTCAACGTGATATACCGCGAAGGTACGGTGGCCCAGTAGTGCAGCCGTACTAAATTAAACCACAACACAACGAAATCGCCACAACACACCGGAATTAAACCACAACGCAAGAAATCGCCACAACACAACGGAAATGCTCCCGACCACGAGGGAGCTCTCGGAGTGCATTAAAGTTAGTTTTCCTTGCCATTGCTCTATAGATTGGCCAGTCTTACAAAGATATAAACACTACGATCATTTTTAAGTGTATAATCATTGTATATAGAAGTGAAATATCAATTCAAAATCACCTACATGCATTAGCTGCATATTTATACCAGAAAACGCATTTACACGCTGTCACGACGCTTGATGCACAAGGGAACGTCTTCCAATTCCACCATACAGTTGAAACATATAATTTGTATGAATAAAAATTACTTTTAACATTCAAAAACAGACATGTTAAAATTAGTTGTATTCTAAAAAACTGACTCAATAATGCATTACATTGGAATTTGAACATTTAAACAAAACAAAAAAGTCATTTTAATTCATAAAATTATACGTTTCAACCACTTGGTGGAATTGGCAGATGTTCCTTTGAGGAGCCAGTGTTTCCCACTCATGCACTGGTGCTGCCCTTAATCACAGATATAAGAGACACTTTGACTATTTCTGTCAGACGTCTACAGAAGCTCTTACTGAGAATTAACAGAGGTTTAGATGTTGATGATTTATGGTTCATTTGAAGTCACCATTGTGGTGGGAAGCGTTCGCTTTAGTTGGGCTCATGGTCCCTGTAGTTGGCCTTTCTTTGGCTGCTGTAACTGTGTCTGTGAAACACAATAGTTGTGGCTGAGCAAGCAAAGATAAAGTGACATCAGGTGCACATTTTTGCCCAGAACGCATGATCCATTAATTTATTGGAAAGAGAGAGCAATTTGTATGTACTTGCTAACAAATATTTGTGCATGTCAGCAACATGTGTATATGTAAAAAAAGAAGTCGGTTAAGTCCTTCAACAGCAGAGAAATTTAAATATTTTTTTAATAAACATGTAATGTAGCAACTGTGACACATTGTGGCTGTATTTATTTTATTAATCTTCATTTTTCATGACAAAAAACAAGGAGGCTACAGGTTACAAAACCAAGTAGTTGTCAGACAGATTTTTTTAACATAGATCACTGTCAAGGTTATTTCAGATCAACACATGCAAGTGACCACTAGATGGCGTAATGGAGACGGGTGTCGGGTGTTGTTTCGAAGCTCTGGCGTATGTGCTTCAACTGTTTCAGTGCTTCACGAAGCCTCGGTCTGCCCATCACTACTTGTAGTAGTCTAGTATCTGTTTTGCAAACCGTTTCTGGCTTGATATCAGAACTATTCGCAGCCTGCCAATCTTGCACCGCTCTACAACAGCCATTTTATGAAGACGTTTAACGAGAATTGATGGGATCGGTAGTTAGTTAAGCTATCTGTTCTTTACTAAATGTTTCCTTGTCAGAACTGCGGGGAAACATGTGATACCCCTGTATGGGATGATTTTAGACTCAAAATGATTAATACATGCACACACAATTATCCATGAACTTTTCACTATCCACAAACAAATGCCTTTCAACTTGTATGTGCAAAACACAGAATTGCATGAATGTGTTGCAGTTTGTACAAATAGAGACATTTTTTTTAATACAAATGTTTTATTTTGCATTAGTGTATCATAATTTGCACATGCAACAAATAAGATGTGCATTTGTGGATCATGTGACGCGTGTGCATTTATTGATGTCTTTTCTGCATTGATCTCATTTTATTCATTTGGATTTTGAGACTTTCATTTCGCGTTTTCAAGCATTTCACGTTTTCAAGCATTTCACAAACCACACACAAACAACTACCAGTGAATGCGCCTGGTGCTGATTATTAATGTATGCACAACTACCAAATGTGCATTTCTACATTAAAACTTTACAACTTGTATGTGCAAAATCCAGATTGACATGAATGTGCAGTATTTTGTACAAACGGAGACATATTTGTGAATACAAAAATTCGATGTTGGTCAGAATTTGAGCGTGCACCGAGTACGATGTGCATTTGTGGATCCGGTGACTTGTGTGCATTCATTGACTCGTTTGTGAGTCGATCCTATTTGATTCATTTGGATTTTGAGACTTTCATTTCGCCAGTTTGGCCTTGCACGATCCACACACACAGCTGTCTAAGAAAACCTGCTACCACTAGATGGCAGTATTCTGCCGAAACAGACAACGGCACCGAAAGCGTTCTTCTGCCTATAAAACGCTTAATATGAAATATAGCGCATAAAGTTTAGCCTACTCAATATCATTGAGTTTTAATATCATCGTCAAACTGCATTAAGCCACATTAAGCATTTTCTTTTATAATAGGCTGATTAGGCTCTATGGGAGAAAACGCTTAGTCCCCACATGGAAAAATAGCCTACTATAGTATATTATAGTAAAACTACTCTAGTAAATACTATAGTGTTTTTGAATAATTCTATAGTAAATGTACTACAGTAAATTAACGAAGTGTAGTAAATACTATATAATATACTACAATTTACTGTAATATCGTTACCATATGGTTCAAAAACACTATAGTAGGCCTTTACTAATTTATTGTAATTTTACTATAATATACAATAGTATTTTTCCATGTGGGGACTAAGCGTTTTCTCCCATAGAGCCTAATCAGCCTATTATAAAAGAAAACTGAGTAGGCTACACTTGATGCGCTATATTTCATATTAAGCATTTTATAATGGTTTTCTATAGGAGAAAAATATTGAGATAAATGTTGTGTTCATAACTTAATCTGCTTGCCTATACTGTTAAACGTTTTTCTGGTCTTTATAATGAGGAAACATTAAGTGTTTTATAGGCAGAAGAACGCTTTCGGTGCCGTTGTCTGTTTCGGCAGAATACTGCCATCTAGTGGTAGCAGGTTTTCTTAGACAGCTGTGTGTGTGGATCGTGCAAGGCCAAACTGGCGAAATAAAAGTCTCAAAATCCAAATGAATCAAATAGGATCGACTCACAAACGAGTCAATGAATGCACACGCGTCACCGGATCCACAAATGCACATCGTACTCGGTGCACGCTCAAATTCTGACCAACATCGAATTTTTGTATTCACAAATATGTCTCTGTTTGTACAAAATACTGCACATTCATGTCAATCTGGATTTTGCACATACAAGTTGTAAAGTTTTAATGTAGAAATGCACATTTGGTAGTTGTGCATACATTAATAATCAGCACCAGGCGCATTCACTGGTAGTTGTTTGTGTGTGGTTTGTGAAATGCTTGAAAACGTGAAATGCTTGAAAACGCGAAATGAAAGTCTCAAAATCCAAATGAATAAAATGAGATCAATGCAGAAAAGACGTCAATAAATGCACACGCGTCACATGATCCACAAATGCACATCTTATTTGTTGCATGTGCAAATTATGATACACTAATGCAAAATAAAACATTTGTATTAAAAAAAATGTCTCTATTTGTACAAACTGCAGCACATTCATGCAATTCTGAGTTTTGCACATACAAGTTGAAAGGCATTTGTTTGTGGATAGTGAAAAGTTCATGGATAATTGTGTGTTCATGTATTAATCATTTTGAGTCTAAAATCATCCCATACCCCTGTGACCTATGTGAAACATATGAGACTGCGCAGCAATGTAGTGCAGGTTTGAAATCTCACGTGTACAGACACCATGCAGAAACCACAACGTGCACTACACTTTCCTTGGAATGCCATCTCGATTTTTGTAGGGCCAAGGTTCTTCTTTAACTGAGTTTATTTCTCATGTCAAAATGCACATTAAAGACAAAACCTCTCATTTGACCAGAAAACATAGGCTGCTTAATTAACTGTATTATTAAGTTGGCTTGGAAAAGCCAACTTACTGAAATTGCTAGTAAACTTATTATTATTATTATTATTATTTTTTCTTCTTCTTCTTCTAACCGCTAAATTTCCAACTCTATCTCCTCCTAGTTAACTCTACATCTATCTATCTATCTATCTATCTATCTATCTATCTATCTATCTATCTATCTATCTATCTATCTATCTATCTATCTATCTATCTATCTATCTATCTATCTATCTATCTATCTATCTATCTATCTATCTATCTATCTATCTATCTATCTATCATCTATCTATCTATCTATCATCTATCTATTCTAATTAATCTTTCTTTCTGTCTTTCTAAATAATCTTTCTTTCTTTCTTTCTTTCTTTCTTTCTTTCTTTCTTTCTTTCTTTCTTTCTTTCTTTCTTTCTTTCTTTCTAACTGATCCATCTTTCTTTCTTTCTTTCTTTCTTTCTTTCTTTCTTTCTTTCTTTCTTTCTTTCTTTCTTTCTTTCTTTCTTTCTTTCTTTCTTTCTTTCTTTCTAAGTAATCCATCTTTTTTTTTCTTTCTTTTTCTTTCTAACTAATCCATCTTTCTTTCTTTCTTTCTTTCTTTCTTTCTTTCTTTCTTTCTTTCTTTCTTTCTTTCTTTCTTTCTTTCTTTCTTTCTTTCTTTCTTTCTTTCTTTCTAACTAATCCATCTTTCTTTCTTTCCTTTCTTTCTTTCTAACTGATCCATCTTTCTTTCTTTCTTTTTTCTTTCTTTCTAACTAATCTTTCTTTATTTCTGTCTTTCTTTCTAACTGATCCATCTTTCTTTCTTTCTTTCTAACTGATCCATCTTTCTTTCTTTCTAACTGATCCATCTTTCTTTTTTCTTTCTTTCTAACTAATCTTTCTTTCTTTCTTTCTTTCTTTCTTTCTTTCTTTCTTTCTAACTAATCTTTCTTTCTTCCTTTCTAACTAATCCATCTTTCTTTCTTTCTAACTAATCCATCTTTCTTTCTTTCGAACTAATATTTCTTTCTTTCTAACTAATCTTTCTTTTTTTCTTTCTAACTAATCCATCTTTCTTTCTTTCTTTCTTTCTTTCTTTCTTTCTTTCTTTCTTTCTTTCTTTCTTTCTTTCTTTCTTTCTTTCTTTCTTTCTAACTAATTCATCTTTCTTTTATAGCGTGTGACGTGAGTGTGAGTGTGTGTGTGAGAGAGAGTGTGTGTTTGTGTGTGTTTGTTATCTATCTATCTTCTATAGGCCCAAGCCAACTTAAAGTTTGTCTCGACAAACTTTTTAATCTAGTTAACTCTATTACAGCAACTCCTGAAGCCAGCTGCTCTGCCTGAAAATGTTGATGAGACTTTGTTTTTAAGGAATCTTGTTCTGTTCTATTTGAAATTGCAAGCCAAACTATTGCTTGCAAACTATTGCCTGTCATTCAGACAGTCATTGAAGACATGCAAGTCAATACATGAAATCAATCAGACTAATTTGCTTTTCAGACTTCAAGAAAAGTTAATCTCACTCACAGATGAAGATATTTTAATGAAGAAATTATGTAAAAAAAAAAAAAAAAGCAAAGCAAACTTGAACTTCAGACTCCAAAAATGCCATAAACTGTTCTCTTTGACTATAGATGTCTGCCACTCCTGCTGACCTCAAGAAGACGGGAAACCTGCATATGACTCCTCGTTTGATCCTTCTTCGTAAGTCATATTAGACATGCATTCAAGGTACACATTTTACATTTAGTCAGTTCTTGCCTTCCCCTGGGAATCGAACCCAAAACCTTGGCGTTGTTAGTGCCACGCTCTACTGTTTGAGCAACAGGAACTAAAGGAAAGTCTTATTCTAGCCATATTCTAGAATCCACTGTCTTTGAATCATGTTTTCATGCCCACTGTGCTGGGCTGCGTTTCTCAACAGCATCATAAACCTAGATTAATTTTACCTAGATAATACTTGCCACCAATGGTCTCTATGATCAATTTAGGCATATGATGCTTTAGAGAAACGCAGCCCAGGTTTAAATTCAAAATGTTTATTCAATTAAGTTTATTCAATTCTTAGTTTGTGAATTTAGTTATAGAATCCTCATAGTTTTTTATCACTATAAAATCACTATACACTTTATTGTGTTTAAACCTTTTTTCCCATCTTGAAAGATGGCTTGGCGTTAAAGGGTTAGTTCAATCAAAAATTTGAATTCTGTCATTAAATCCTCAGCCTCTCGTCGTTCCAAAATCACAAGACCTTCATTCATCTTCAGAACACAAATTAAGATATTTTTGACCGAGAGTTCTCGGATTTCATCAAAAATATCTTAATTTGTGTTCAGTTCGATGTTTTCATCCTGTACTAGCAGTCAGGTTACAAATCAATATAGAATTTTTTTGTCTATGGGTCAGCAATGTCACTTACTATTCAAAGACATGACACTGTGTGCTGTGGTCAGGTTATGAAATAATTTTCTCACTGCCTTTTCTACACTTTCTAGAGATCATAGAATAAACATTGTTCTTTCCATTCCTTTATGGTGTAGGTGAAAATCCAAAGCAATGGATGAAACGGTGGATGATCAGCCTGGAAGGCCAAGTAATCTGCAGGGGGATGCAGCCAACTTTTCTCACTGGACTGCATCCACAGCATCCAAACTGGACTGCATCCACAGCATCCACACTGGAATTCCTTCAAAGGTAAATTTGCACTTACAATATTTATTTCTAATTAATGTGTTAGTATTAGTTTGGTGACTTAATGGAATTGTTCATAATCACTGGCTTCTGGCAAAAGCTGTACGCACGTTTATGAGAGGGTCGAGTTATGGCAGAAGGGTGATCTCTGACCTGCACGTAGGACGTAGCTCCCCTTCTCTTACAAATGAAATCCGCTGACATATTTATTTTAACTTCTAATTTTAGACTTCTAATTTATGACTGCCATTTTGTTTTTTTCTATCCTCTGTGCTTCCATGTTCATAAGTTCTCACCACTACTACGCCATACAACCTACTTTGGGTCAGAGGTCACCCTTCCGCCGGAACTCATCTCTCTCGTGAACGAGCACAAGGCTTTTGCTGGAAGCCGGTCATTATAGTTTATAAAGTTTTAAATATGGATATTTTTTTACAAGAACACATTGCTTGACCTCAGAAGGCCTTTATTGCCCCAACCAACCTGAGGGTGAGTAAATTATGGGATGAAAATTTCATTTTTGGGTGAACTATTTCTTTTACAGTGTTAGTTCATCCAAAAGTGAAATTTCTGTCAGCAATGTCGTTCCACACCCGTAAGACCTTCTTTCATCTTCGGAACTCAAATTATGATATTTTTGATGTAATCTGAGGGTATCTGATCCACACATAGACAGCAATGTTGTTTTGACGTCCAGAAAGGTAGTTGAAAACATGCTTTAAAAAATGGTCAATGCAGTAGTTCAACCATCTGAAGATGAACAAAGTTCATACGGATGAGTAATTAATGACAGAAATTTTATTTTTGAGTGAACTTATTTTAAGAAATAGTTCCCCCTAAAATAATGATATATTTTCCTTAACTTTGTTATCTCAAACGTGTGACTGTTTTTTTCCTTTTAAAGGCCACAGTAACACAATACAATATCATTTGGCAACATTTGTGAATGCATTAACTAACATGAAATAACAAAGAGATATACATTTATTACAGTATTTAATATAATTCATTGATTATGTTAGTTATGTGATAATGTTAACATATTCACCCTTTTGATTTTAACAACAATAATGCAAATGTTGAAAATAATTAAGATTAATACATGATGTAGAAGTATTGTTCATTCTTAGTTCATTTTAACTAAAATTGTTTAAGGAATATCCATCTAGCCTATACTGCTCAATAAGTGACAAAATAACGCCAACATTTTCCTATTTACATGTTGTGATGTGTTACATTGTGCACTAAAATCGATGGCAAATTATAAATTGGGATTTTCTAGGCCGATGAGTAAATAATATAATAGCTAGGAACTATACTCTCATTCCTTTGCTGCCATACCATGGGTGCAGAGGTCAATGATATTATACAGTTCCTGAGAATAGGCTAACTTCTGTCAACATTACCAACGTGACAACCTGCTTGCACAGAGCGTTCTGGGGACTATTTTTAGGCACTGCGTAATATCATTGTGCCTCTGCACCCATGGTAAGGCAGTAAAGTTCCTTGATTATTACGCAGGAATGGGAGTGTCCCTAGCCAAATTGGCCTAGAAAATTGCAACTTTTAATTTTACGTCAGTCTTTGTACACTAAGTAACTATACACATCACAACATGTAAATAGGAAAATGTTACCGTTATTTTGTGACTTACTGAGCAATAGGCTAGATGGAGCCGTTTATTGCTAGCCTTTGTGCTAAACTAGGTGTGTCAGACAGAGTTATGGCACGCACAGAGTTGGTGTAGCATTCCTGGCTGAACAGAAGCAATTACTCTCAGGAACTGATGTTTGTAAAGGGTTAAATTTAACTGTGCAAATTGTATAAATGTCCATAAACTAATACATATACATTTGCAATCTAGATGGCCTACACAATACAATTTGAGACAAAGCATATTTTAATATACAGGGTAATGTAATAACCTTGCATTTCTGCTCTGTAGTAAGCTTGAATAACAAATTATGTTAACATTGACAGTAGCAATCTTTAATGCACATAAAGCACTTAGCAAAATTAGTTTTAAAACAATTGACAAACTTCTTTCAAAGTGCCTGAATGACCTATGAATTTATGAATTGCTTTATTTACAACAATCTCCCTTTAAGAGTGCAATATTAACTAAACGAAACACCTGCGCTACAATTAATTAATTTTGGTACAACTGACAATCTCAAATTAGAGAGAAAAACATTAATATCTTGAATCAAGACTTGATTTACTGTAAACAAGCCAGCGCACACCAAGAGAAATCACCCACTAAATGTAAACAGATAGAAAATATAAACACTTCAAAGTCTCTCAAAATGTACTACGCATAATAAAATTCAAACAGTGCCCTTCATCAGCCAGGAGCTAAACGGTAGAGAAACCTTTTAAACGTAAATACACAGAGAGTACCCGAAGATTAACCTTTCCTCTCTGGTAGCGTTAATCAGAATGATGTTTCATGAAAAAAGTGCGCCAACATACACACAGCACCATACCGCAGCGCTTCCTTATCTACACTTCAAAATAAAGGTACGTGAGGTAAGAAACAAACACTGTTGAAAACAAAAAAAGAGTATGGCATTAAGTATTTCTCAAGCATTATTTGACAACCAAACATAAAAATTGAAAGTTCATTTGTAACATTTGGCTAAATTATAATATTAAAGTCCCTTTTGAGAAAGTCTTCTTCCTGCATTCAATGCAACACTGCCCTCTATGGATGGAGGTAAAGGTGACAGCCCACTTCAGTGATTGGGGGATTTAATGGTCTTTTACACTCCCACCAAATCATGAGTGATTTGAATGACGTTAAGAAATATAAATCACAAATGATTTTAAAACAAAAATGTCTAAGCTATGGTGAATGAATAATAGATTAATATGATGAAAAGGATACACTTGGTTGCTGCCGGAAGAAGCTAGATAGTCTCTAGCAACAGGATAAGGTTCTGGACTGGACGTTCAATGACAGACATCTTCTTGAGGCGACGACCATCCTTTTCCAGGTTCCGGTCACCAAGGCATACCTTGACCCTTCTCACAAGCCCATCGTTATCCGTAGTAGTCTCTGTAACTCTGGCCAGCCGCCACTAATTTCTGGGCAGATCATCAATATTTTCCATGACAATATCTCCTACTCACAGGTTTCTCTTTGCTGTGTGCCAGCACTGCCTGGTGGAAATGTTGGCTAGATATTCCTTACGCCAACGACTCCAAAACTGCTCTGCGAGGTACTGAACATGACGCCACCTTTTCCTTGCATAGATGTCTTCTCTGATAAATCTCCCTGAATGTGGTAATGCTGGAACAGATTTCATAGTGAGCAGGTTATTAGGAGTGAGGGGTGCAAGGCTGTTAGGATCATTTAGGTTGTCTACTGAGAGTGGTCTACTGTTTACGATCGCCATAGCTTCATAAAAGAATGTCCGCAGTGAGGCATCGTCCAGTCGGTCAGAAGAGAGTGAGAGAGTGAGCGAAGAACATTTCTCACTGTTCTGATTTGCCTCTCCCATACCCCACCTGCATGACTTGAATGGGGTGAATTTAGAACAAAGTCACACTGCTTCTCAGCTAAGAACACTGTCAGACATTTTTCAGCTCATTCTTTGCTCCTACAAAGTTGGTGCCCTGGTCACATTTAATGGTCACACACTGCTCTTAGTAATGCAACAAAACAGCGCAGGCCATTGATGAATGCATCAGTAGACATATCATTTAGCATTTCTATATGAATAGCTCTGGAGCTGAAACAGGTGAAGAGGAGGCCATATCTTTTATGTTCCTTCCGACCCAGTTTAGAGACAAAGGGACCAAAGCAGTCCATACCACAGTATGTGAATGGTGGGGATGGATTTGTACGCTCTGAAGGGAGGTCGGCCATCATTTGTTCTTCCGTAGGTCTTCTGAACTTCCGACATGTCACACAGATGGGATGCTACTGCTCTGCTCATTCCTGGAATCCAGTAGCCCTGCAATCTGATCTCATTAATTGTTAGACCCTTTCCTTGGTGCTTGACATTCTCATGACACTGAGAGATGATCATCTTTATTATGTGGTGATCTTTAGGAATGATCACTGGGTGTTTGACTGAGCTGGGTAGGGGTGCATCATGAAGCCTTCCTCCCACCTTGAGAACTCCTTTGTGATCTAGGAAGGCATCAAGATGATATAGCTTGCTGCTAGGTGATAGCTGAGCTCCCTTTCTCAATACTTTAATATCCTCTGGATAGGTGCTCCTTTGTAAGTCTTTAATAATTATGCGTCTAGCATCTTCTCGTTCAGCTACCGTACTGTGACTGCTGGACTTTTCCCCTTTAGCTCTGCGAATGAGGCGAGCCACACCTTGAACAGCTCTAGACCATGAAGACAGCTTTGACAAGTGGTCTGAGAGGCTGACTTCTGTTGTTTCTGCACTCAGTGTCTGAGCCTGTCTCACTTCTGGATCTCCAATCGTTAGTGATGGGTCAATGTCTGCAACAGGAGGTATATCCTTCTTCCATAAAAATGTTGGCCCCGTCAACCAATTGGATGTAAGAATCTCACCGGCGTTTAAACCTCTTGACGCGTGGTCAGCAGGGTTTTCATTGGTGGGAACATAACTCCACTGCTGAGAAGTAGTGCTGAGATGTATCTTCTACACTCTATTAGCCACGAACGTGTGAAAGCAGCGTGCTTCGTTGTTAATGTATCCCAGAACTGCTTGGGAGTCGGTCCAGAAGTGCTCTTCTATGTCTGAATATTCCAACTCTTGTTTAAGCATATTGCTCATGGCAACTGAGATGACAGCAGCTGTCAGTTCGAGCCAAGGAATAGTCTGGACCTTAATGGGAGCAACTCTGGATTTACCTATGACCAGGGCAGAATGGATGTTTCCTTCTTCATTTGTGAGTCTCAGACATCTGGCATCAGAGAAGTGATGAAGTTCTCTTTTGATGTCCTTTCCAAAGTTTGCAGGCACATAACAGCGGGGTATATTGATCCTTTCCAAGATCAGAAGATCAGCTTTCCAATGCTCCCACCTTGGTTGCAATTCCTTAGGAAGGGGGTCATCCCAGCCTGTTCCGTTTCTGCACATTTCCTGAAGCACTAATTTTCCATTGAGCAGGAAAGGAGCAATAAAGCCCAGTGGATCATCCAGTGATGCAACTGTGGATAATATGCCACATCGTGTTGCTGGCTGGTCTTTCAGGTCAACAGAGAATCTAAATCTGTCAGAATCAATGTGCCAGTGGATCCCTAGAGCTCTTTCTAAAGGTGTGTCTTCGAAGTTGAGGTCAAACATCTTTACTTCATTGGCTCGTTAAGAAATTGGAATGCTATCCAGGACATCTCTGTCATTTGAAATACATTTTTGTAGTCTAAGACCACCTGAGGCACACAGTTGTCAAGCTTCTCTTGCTACCTGGACAGCTTCATCTGTGCTGGTTACACTGGTGACGCCATCATCCACATAAAAGTCTGATGTGATGAATTTTGAGCCAAGAGGATACAATACACTCATTCTCCTTAGCAAGATCTTTCAAACCATAGTTTGCGCAGCCAGGTGATGAGGTTGCACCGAATAAATGGACCTTCATGCGGTATTCTTGTGGGTGTAAAGTTAAATCTCCATTTTTCCACCAAAGAAAATGGAGGTAGTTTCGATCTGCTTCTTCCACATGAAATTGGTAAAACATCTTTTCAACATCACACATAAGGGCAACGGGATGTTGTCTGAATCTTAAGAGAACACCAGTCAGCTTATTCATTAAATCTGGGCCTTGGAGCAAGTGGTCATTGAGGCTGGTTCCTTGGTACTTGGCAGAGCAGTCAAAGACAACACGTAGCTTGTCTGGCTTCTTAGCATGGTACACCCCATGATGAGGGATGTACCACTTCTCTCCATCCTTTCCTTCATCATGCACTTCTTCCGCCTCACCTCTCTCAATGACGTCTTCCATAAAACTCACATAGTGTTCCTTGTACCTTTCATCTTTCAACAATTTCCTTTTAAGATGATTGAGCCTTACGATGGCAAGTTGCTTATTGTTAAGCAGGTGAGGTCTCGCCTTGAATGGGAGTGGCATCTCATAATGCCCGTGATCGTTTTTCCTTATGCCTTGCTGCAGTTTGTACAAAAAGAGGATGTTATCCTGTGACACCGTTTTATTATCGTCACCAGCGTCTTTGAAGTCAGACTCCAAAACTTTAATAACATCTGCTGGAGTCACTGGGGAGAGCTCTTTAATGCTGACTCTATGACAGATGGTGTCAAAGCTTTGTGATTCATGGTGTGAAGACAGGCGACCAACAATGCTCCATCCTAGGTCTGTATGGACTGCATATGGCCTTTGGACAACTGTAGCCTATCAAGAGACCAACCTCACAATTCTGCAGAGGTGGAATTTTGTCCACTATTGTAGAAAGATGCTTCCAGTGTCGTGCTGTGTCACAGGTAGGGATATGAGTACGGTTTACTGGAATGGAGTCCTTAGTGTAGGCAGGGGGCAGGTTGAGGACAACGGGGGAGCTGTAGCCTCTTACTTTGAGACCTGACACCCTTTCACTTGGCATAACAACATCCTTTGCAGTCATGGTTGTCAACTTCAGTCTCACAGGACAGGAGTCAACTTGTAGCTCAGTTCTCGGTCGACAAACACAATATCACTCTGGGTGTCAAGCAGAGCATAAAGGAGTTTTTCAAAGCTTGGATTCCTTTCCGTTGATACCCACACTGGCACAATCATTGAAGTATTGGTGGATGGCTCATCTTTATCTACTTTGAGAGTCATAGTAGGAGTTGTCTCTGTGTCACCTTGGTTTGAGACTGGTGCTGAGTTGACTTTCCTTGAATAGCTTTCATCATGTAGACACGTTGGATGCCTACCTCTACATGTGTCACAGGACAAACGGTGACGGCAGTCTTTTGCGCTGTGGCCTACTTTCATGCAACCATAGCAGAGTTTGTTCTCTGTCACATACTTCCGTTTTTCTTCTAATGATTTTGCCACAAATTTAGGACAGTTATGAATCTTATGCTTGCTGAAGAGACTCTTTGCAGAAGAGACACATTTTATAATTTCCTTTAGTGGGGCTTTGTTCACTTTCATAATTTTGTTTATTTTCCGTAGCTGCTTGAATGTGAAAGACGTTAGCCCTGTTCCTTTTACTGTCCTTGGGGTTCGATTTTTCTGAAGTGGGGTCAGAAGCACGAAGAGCACTAAAAAGTGACAGGATTGCAAGTGATCTCTGCTTCCATTGACATGAAGGTCACAAAATCTATAAACCTTGGAAAGCCACAAATCTCAATCAGTGTCTGGGTGACTTGACGGTTCCACCGTGCTGCTTCCCAATCTGGTAATTTGTGTACAAGTTTCTGATTTTTATCACAATCATTTAGTATTTCAAGCCCCTTGACATGAGGCATTGCTTGATGACATTCAAGAAGTCAGAGAATTCTCTGAAACCCTCAGCATCTTTAGGCTGAATCTTAGGCCATTTGGCTAGTTTATGCCTTCTGTATGACAAATGGCTGTCTATACCGTTGGTTCAACTTGTTCCATGCATCATTATAGGCCTCATCATCATTTCTGTAGAAGATGCCATCAAGAGATTTACGAGCTGGCCCACTAACATACCTTCTTAAATAGTGCAGCTTGTCAGCAGAAGAAATAGCCTTTCCATCAATGAGCGACACAAATGCAGCCTTCCACTCAATGAATTGGATAGGATCACCATTGAACACTGGTTCTGTTGTAGGTAGCCTGTTTAGGGCTATGCTATCTTGGACTGCTTGAGCGAGATAAGATATATCAGATTTTGGAAGTGAGGATGTTGCTATGATGTCAGTAGGAGGTGTTGCTGTGATGTTGGTAGGACATTGGATGGGAAATGGAATCACATGCTGCTGCACTGTTATGCTTATATCCTGCTGTTCCCCTGTATTTGAGACTGAAGAATGAGCGCTGACTTCCAGTGCAATTTCTTGATCATAAGCCTGCACTCTGGCTCTAGCTGCTTTTAGATCCTTCTCTGCCTTTAACTTTTCCAGTTCACACTTCCGAGCTTCAATCGCTTGTATCAATGAGTATTCTGCTTCTTTGGCTGCTAACTCAGCTGCTGCATCTGCCCGCTTGGCTGCAATGGACATAACTGAAGAAGACCTTGATGATGGGGGACATGAGACAGTGGATCCGTAGACAGAGCGAGCCTAATCGTGATGGAGTAACTCACGAAGGTTGTGTTTTACATTTTCTCTGTCAAAGTCCTCAAGGCATGCCATTCTGTCAAAAATGATCCTTGAAATATCTTTTGTCGATTCTGCATCTAGTGTCACTGGATGGAGCGATGTGATCTCTAATTTCCAGGTAGACGTGTATGACATCATCCCTTCCCTTCTCAAGTGTATTAATAAGAACTACTAGTTGGCTTTCACTAATGTCTGTTTTTAGCTCTTCCCTTGTCTTGCGAGCCAGGTCCTTCCATTGTTCGTACAGCTGAATTAATCTTTTCTCCCTTTTTGATGCCTCCTCCTGTTTATATGCACACATCTTCTCCGTGAGGTTCCGTTGGCAACCAGAACGGTGAAGCTCCTCCTCTTCCGTTCCATTATGAGGGGCCTCTACCTGCTGGTCTGGGGGTTTATTTTCAGATGCATACATTTTCTTTACAGGAGTTCAACAGACTAGGTCATCGCATCAAGTTCTTTGATTACCATTAGACAGCTCAGATGTGTGGTAGGATGGATGAGGTGAAGCCGTTGTTCTTCTGGGTGAAGCTCTTACTACTGTTCAGCCGGGAATGCTACAGCATTCCCACCTGAACAGATGCAATTACTCTCAGGAACTGATGTTTGTAAAGGGTTTAATTTCCCCAAAAAAACACAGTAAGAGCTGAATAAAACAAACAAACAGACAATAATTAGACATCTGTGCAAATTGTATAAATGTCCATAAACTAATACATATACATTTGCAATCTAGATGGCCTACACAATACAGTTTGAGACAAAGCATATTTTAATATACAGGCTAATGTAATAACCTTGCTGTGGCGGAGGGGGCGTGGTTCAGCGAGGTCTGCAGCGGAGAGAGAGTACAGAGCGGAGCGGCAGGTAAATAGGTCAAGCACAGATGACGAACACCTGTTTCTGATTGCAGTAATTGGCAGGAGAGCGCATTTAAGCCGCGGCCGGGAGAGAGGAGAGAGAGAGTTGGACTGGGACTTCGCATGCACCGCAGAGAGATTAAGAGACCGAGGGTCTGACAGAGAAGGAGCGATCCATATCGTGGAGAAACTGAGATACCACACATCCATGTGTGTTTGTTTTGTTTTGAAAAGACTGAATAAAGAAAGTCCCAGTCAAAGCCGACCCTGTCTTCTTCCTTCCTAACACAACGATCCTTACTACACTGGTGCCGAAACCCGGGAAGGAAGAGGAGAGCCGCCGCCATGCAAACTCCGCTGAGGACGCCACTTGCGGACATTGTCCAATCGAGTCTTCACCAAGAACACCACCAGGACCTGCGGGCCGTGAGGGAGGAACAACAGAAAAGGTTTGAAGCTCTCCTCACGGCCCAGCATGAAGACCGCGAGCTGTTCCGGAGCTGGATGGACCGGGAGGTTCGGGCCGTTCCCAGAGACAGACCATCGACTCGGCCGCCCAAATGACTTTGGCCAAGATGGGTCCAGAAGATGACCCTGAGGCATTCCTGGAGTTATTTGAGCGGGCGGCCGGGTATCGGGAATGGCCCAAAGCGGACTGGCCAATGCGGCTACTGCCTCTACTGTCCGGAGGCACAAGTAGCCGCCACCAACTGCCAGTCCAGAATCTCCTGGTCTATGGCGACCTGAAGCGCGCGATCCTCCAGAGGGTCGGCCGGACTCCGGAACAACACCGTCAACGGTTCCGGACGATAACACTGGACGAGTTCGGTCGACCCTTCGTCTTCGCGCACCAGCTCCGGGACTCCTGTCGCAAGTGGTTGATGGCTGCTGGGAGTGACGTCGAGGACTTCATCGATCGTGTGGCACTGGAGCAGTTTGTGGCAAGGCTGCCGAAGAGGACGGCTCAATGGGTCCAGTGCCACCGCCCGGCGTCGCTAGACCAGGCCATCCAGCTGGCGGAGGGCGAAATGGTGGCGTGCCGAGGGTCGCGAACCCATACCATCTGCTTCTCTCTCTCTCTCTCTCTCTTCTTCTTCCCCCTTCTCGCTCTCTAAGCCTGTCCCAGTACCCAGGTCGCACAGTGCGCTGACACCCGGCCGGCTCCACGGGGAGGTCGGGAGCTCCAGCCGACCCAGCCGCCGGGTACCAGCTGTCAGCGAGAGGAGGGGGAGGACCTCAGGATCCCGGTCTGCCGGCTTCCCGGCACCCGCTCTCTCCCGTCAATTCGCGGCCCCACTGCCAGCCACTAGGGCGCGGGAAACCTGGGCGGCGTGCTGGCGTGGCGGGAACCCAGGACAGGTTATCGAT
This sequence comes from Gobiocypris rarus, assembly GCA_023029165.1. NCBI lineage: Eukaryota > Metazoa > Chordata > Actinopteri > Cypriniformes > Gobionidae > Gobiocypris > Gobiocypris rarus. The sequence goes on from CM040923.1 coordinate 10,210,400, forward strand.
CAGTGTCCGGGGATGGAGGTGGGGACACTGGTCCGGATCCCCGACGCGCCGCACGCCGCCCTCGATCAGGCTGGCCTGTACCAAATACCCGTGAGTATCAAGGGGGGTACTTATCAAGCTTTGGTGGATTCAGGTTGTAACCAGACCTCCATACACCAAAGCCTGATTCAACCGGGGCATGGGATAAGCGCCGCATGGTTATGGTGAGGTGTGTGCGGGAGGTGAGAGAATACCCGTTAGTGCCAATGGATTTTCTATTCAGGGGTCAAAAACATAGAGTTGAGGTGGCCGTTAACCAGCACCTCCGGCATCCACTGATTTTGGGGACAAATTGGCCAGGTTTTAATAAATTATTGGGATGTTTGGGTGTGGATGCCTCTTGGGGGAAAAAAGAGAAAGGGAAGGTGGCGGTTGCACAGGCGGGGAGGTGGAACCGAGACCACTGGGCACTGATCCGGGGGAACCGAGCGCTCCGGAAACGCCAGTGTTTTCGGAACGCGATGACTTTCCCCTGGAACAGTCCCAGGATGAGACGCTAAAAAATGCGTTCAATCAGGTCTGTGCCATCGACGGCCATCCCCTCCGTCCTGGTCAACCGCTCACCTTTCCTTATTTTACTCTGCTAAAGGACCGGTTGTATCGGGTGACCCAAGATGCCCAAACAAAACAGACTACAACCCAGTTGTTAATTCCTAAAAGCCGTCGGGAAATGCTTTTCCAGGCGGCTCATCACAATCCTATGGCCGGGCATTTAGGGCAAACAGCGACACTAAACCGCCTCATGGCCCGATTCTTTTGGCGGGCATTCACGAGAATGTACGCCCGGTGGTGTGCGTCTTGTCGGGAATGTCAGTTGGTAAACCCACCGGCCCAACCAAAGCACCATTGTGCCCCCTCCGTTGATGCAGGTCCCTTCAAAGAATTGGTATGGACCTCATCGGGCCATTAGAGCGGTCAGCCGCGGACATCGCTGCATTAGTCCTAGTGGATTATGCAACGCGATATCCCGAGGCAGTGCCACTGCGTAACATTTCTGCGAAAAGTGTTGCGAGTGCACTGTTCTCACTAATCTCCCGGGTGGGAATCCCGAAAGAGATTCTCACCGATCAAGGCACGGCGTTCATGTCACGGACAATCCGCGAGCTATGCGAATTATTGGGCATTAAATCTATTCGACCAGCGTCTATCACCCACAAACAGGCGGGCTGGTAGAAAGATTTAATCGCACGCGTTGAAAACAATGATTCGTAAGTTTGTTCACGAAGACGCCAAAAATTGGGACAAATGGCTAGAACCTCTCTTGTTCGCTGTCCGCGAGGTCCCCCAAGCCTCCACGGGGTTTTCCCCCTTCGAGCTTCTCTATGGCCGCCAACCCCGAGGGGTGTTGGATGTCATTAGGGAAGCTTGGGAGGACGGACCATCCGCTAGTAAAAACGAAATTCAGTTTGTGTTGGACCTGCGAACAAAACTCCACACGCTGGGGCGGCTTTCAATGGAGAATTTGTTACAGGCTCAAGACAAACAGAGACAGCTATACAACAAAGGGGCTAGATTACGACAATTTTCACCGGGAGAGAAAGTACTTCTATTACTCCCCACCTCTAGTTCCAAATTACTCGCCAAGTGGCAAGGACCGTTTGAGGTTACACGGAGTAGGGGATCTGAACTATGAGGTAATTCGGTCCGACAGGGACGGGCACGCGTCAGATATACCACCTCAATTTATTAAAAATGGGTTGAGGCAGAGGCTGTGATGCTGGCGACGGTAGTGAGTGGAGAGGATGATCTCGGACCAGAGGCGGTTCAAAAATCACAATCTCCGCTCTGGTCCCGGGGGGAGATCACCTCTCACCCTCCCAGCTCATAGACCTCAAACAATTACAGGCGGATTTCGCCGACGTGTTCTCGCCCCTGCCGGGTCGGACAGACCTCATCCAACACCACGTTGAGACCGAGCCGGGCGTGGTTGTACGCAGCCGACCGTATAGATTGCCTGAACACAAGAAAAAAGTGGTTCAGGCAGAATTAGAGGCAATGCTAGAGATGGGGGTTATAGAAGAGTCCAACAGTGACTGGGCGAGCCCGATCGTTTTGGTTCCAAAACCTGACGGCTCGGTCCGGTTCTGCGTGGATTACAGAAAAGTCAACGCGGTGTCGAAATTTGATGCTTATCCCATGCCACGGATTGACGAATTGCTTGATCGGCTGGGTACTGCTCGTTTTTATTCGACACTGGACTTGACAAAGGGTTACTGGCAGATCCCTTGTCTCCAGTAACCAAAGAAAAAACAAGCTTTTACCACGCCCGTTTGGATTGCACCAATTAGTTCGCTTCCTTCCGGGCTGTTGGGGCACCGACTCAGCGCCTGATGGACCGAATTCTTGACGCATGCTGCATATGCGCTGCCTATCTGGATGATATCATCATTTATAGTGGTGACTGGCAGCGTCATATGCAGCATTTGCGAGCAGTCCTCAGGTCGCTGAGAAGGGCGGGGCTCACGGCCAACCCGAAGAAGTGTGCAATTGGGCGGGTGGAAGTAAGATATCTGGGCTTCCACTTGGGTCATGGGCAGGTGCGTCCCCAAATTAATAAGACCGCAGCTGTTGCGGCCTGCCCAAGACCCAAGACCAAGGAGGTTAGACAGTTCCTGGGGCTGGCGGGATATTATAGGAGGTTTGTACCTAATTATTCGGACCTCGCCAGCCCGCTGACTGATCTAACTAAAAGGAAGAACCAGATACAGTTCGGTGGACGGAGCAGTGCCAGCAGGCTTTCACTCAGTTAAAGGCGGCTCTGTGTGGTGGGCCGCTCCTACAAGCTCCTAACTTTTCTCTCCCTTTTTTACTGCAGACTGACGCCTCGGACAGGGGGCTGGGCGCTGTCCTGTCCCAGGAGGTGGAGGGTGAGAGCGGCCGGTGCTGTACATCAGTCGAAAGCTCTCTAAGAGAGAGACGATGTACAGCACCATAGAGAAGAGTGTTTGGCCATCAGGTGGGCCGTCCTCACCCTTCGCTATTACCTCCTGGGGCGGAGTTCACCCTCTGTTCGGATCACGCCCCTTGCAGTGGCTCCACCGCATGAAGGATACCAACGCGCGGATCACCCGTTGGTATCTAGCTTTACAGCCTTTTAAGTTCAAGGTGATCCACAGGCCGGGTGTTCAGATGGCTGCGGCTGACTTCCTCTCCCGGAGGGAGGCTGCAGGCGGATGGCTCCCGGCCTGAGTCGGGCGGTGGGGTATGTGGCGGAGGCGTGGTTCAGCGAGGTCTGCAGCGGAGAGAGAGTACAGAGCGGAGCGGCAGGTAAGTATGGGTCAAGCACAGATGACGAACACCTGTTTCTGATTGCAGTAATTGGCAGGGAGAGAGCGCATTTAAGCCGCGGCCGGGAGAGAGGAGAGAGAGAGTTGGACTGGGACTTGCATGCACCGCAGAGAGATTAAGAGACCGAGGGTCTGACAGAGAAGGAGCGATCCATATCGTGGAGAAACTGAGATACCACACATCCATGTGTGTTTGTTTTGTTTTGAAAAGACTGAATAAAGAAAGCGAGTCCCAGTCAAAGCCGACCCCTGTCTTCTTCCTTCCTAACACAACGATCCTTACTACACTTGCATTACTGCTCTGTAGTAAGCCTGAATAACAAATTATGTTAACAACATTGACAGTAGCAATCTGTAATGCACATAAAGCACTTAGCAAAATTAGTTTTAAAACAATTGACAAACTTTCAAAGTGCCTGAATAACCTATGAATTTATGAATTGCTTTATTTACAACAATCTCCCTTTAAGAGTGCAATATTAACTAAATGAAACACCTGCGATACAATTAATTAATTTTGGTACAACTGACAATCTCAAATTAGAGAGAAAAACATTAATATCTCGAATCAAGACTTGATTTACTGTAAACAAGCCATCTGAAGCGCACACCAACAGAAATCACCCACTAAATGTAAATAGATAGAAAATATAAACACTTCAAAGTCTATCAAAATGTACTACGCAGAATAAAATTAAAACAGTACCTTGTGCCCTTCATCAGCCAGGAGCTAAACGGTAGAGAAACCTTTTAAACGTAAATACACAGACAGTACCCAAAGATTAACCTTTCCTCTCTGGTAGCGTTAATCAGAATGATGTTTCATGAAAAAACTGCGCCAACAACATACACACAGCGCGCCGCAGCGCTTACTTATCTACACTTCAAAATAAAGGTACGTGAGGTAAGAAACAAACACTCTTGAAAACAAAAAAGAGTACGGCATTAAGTATTTCTCAAGCATTATTTGACAACCAAACATAAAAATAAAAAGTTCATTTGTAACATTTGGCTAAAGTTTAATATTAAAGTCACTTTTGAGAAAGTCTTCTTCCTGCATTCAATGCAACACTGTCCTCTATGGATGGAGGTAAAGTTGACAGCCCACTTCAGTGATTGGGGGATTTAATGGTCTTTTACAGATGGTCTTATCTAATTCTGGGGGATACGGTGAATGAGCTAAAATCCCAAAAAGTCGGCATGTTCCTTTAACAAATGAAATTTTATTGTAAAGTGTTACCATAATTTTGATAATCAAAATCATACCATTTAAAATCATTGTTCACTGAAAATATTTCTCTCTTATTTTTAAGACATTCTGTTGAAATAAATCCTGAAAAGGGGACCAGGGCTGCACGAGGAAAAGTTACATCCAAAAAGACTGGGAAAACAATGCAAAAGAAAACCATAACTGTCAACGCCAAAGTGTCAAACATCTTAAAGAGACTTATGGACTTTGAGTGGGACTTCATTTAAAAAGTGTAGTTGACACACCCCACACCGATGCAGGTTGGTTTCTGAAAAATGTGCTGGCCTGGTGAGTTATACTTTGTTTATGCCTAGGTATTAAAAATGCTGATGCTTTGTTTTAATGGTCATTTTATAAATTTTTTAATTAATTGTTTTGTTTCAGTGCAACTTTCTTTTTTGTTCTTTTTTTTGCATAATGTTTGCTGAAGCCTGATTCGATTTGTATTTTACATACATGTTGATTGCCTTTATATTGTTTGTTTTTTTCATTAGCCGTTGATAGTATGTTGATACGCAATGAATATTACTTTTAAATTTTTATCAGAATTAAAAAAAAAAAAAAATCCTTAATAATAACTTAGCTTTATTCCTTTTTGTTAACCATAGACACATATAAAGTGCTGAGTTATTATAGCATTTAAAATTTTAATTATTGGGTTGTGACTAGTGTCATTTAACAGCTATAATTTCCCTGTAAAAATGGTAATCTACTTGGCAGCTGTGGTTGCCAGCATTATACTGTAAAAATACGGAGCACTGCTGTTTTTAAAATTAACAGCAAAATACTGTCTTTTTCAGCTGTAGACAACTGTAATTTAATTGTTAAAATACAGTTAAATTAATTTAATTGTTAAATTACCTAGATGGCAACTGTAGCCTGTAGTCTTGCAACGCCAGATCTCGCGATAAACATTTTTGTCGTTGTGAATTTATTTTTTTTTACCCAAGAGGAGAACAACAACGGGCAACATCAAACGTTTAAGTACATTATTTAGCCTTGCAAGTATCTGTGTTTTCTTTTTAAAGTGTGTTAATTATATATCTACATAATGTGTTTTCATGTAGAATAAGCCATGTTGTGGTTAGTTTAACATTCTACATGTAAGTTACCTGGGTAATATAAAAAGACAATATAAGAAGACTTATAAAAACACTTTAAAATTGTTCAATAGAAAATAAAAACATGATAAAACAGGAGAGTAAAAGTTACAGTGCAGTGTAAGAAACGTATCATTATTCCTTTCCAATTAATAAAAGGCAGCAGCAAAGAGTAAAGTCTTTAACCTTGATTTAAAAGAATTAAGAGTTGCAGCAGGACTGCAGTTTTCTGTGAGTTTGTTCCAGATATATTGTGCTTCTCCATGTTTAGCTTGATGTCTCTGGGGACAGAAAGCAGACGTGTCCCAGATGCCCTGAGAGGTCTGGAAAATCATAAAGCAGTAGAAGATCAGAAATGTTAAGAAGATCAGAGCAGAACACTTACATTCACAGCACATTGCACACACAAATGAATAAAAATCTTGTTGTTCTAATGCAACATGGTGGCTAAAATATGTTTTAAACCCCAAATTCTGTCATCATTTACTCACCCTCAAGTTTTTCCAATGTAGTTTTCTCATCTTTGGAACACAAAATAAAATATTTTGAAGAATGTGGGTAATCAAACAGTTTATTGGCCACACTGACTTCCATAGTATTTATTTTCCTTCTATGAAAGTACCATCAAATGTCTGGTTACCAACATTCTTTGTGTTTGTTCATCAGAAAAAAGAAACCCATACAGGTTTGGAACAACTTGAGGGTGAGTAAATGATAAGTATCTCTTTGAACACTTCACATATGTATCTTAACTCTATATTGCCCAACTCTGTGCATCCATTCCAAGCAAAAGAGAATGACTTTGTCACAATTACTGTAAATAAAGTAAAAAATGATGATGTCAACAATGGTTTTCTCATGCAATTTTTTTCTTTCTTAGACGTCTATTCGATTTTTTTTTTTTTACTGTAGGCCAAATTCAGCCTTGTTTTACGCAAAATTGCTTGCTGGGTCTGGTCTCATCATCCCACCACAAAGACTATTCAGACTCCTGTTAGTTTACTTGTGGATACCTTTTTGATCACCTTGTACTGCATCAGTGATACTGATACTCCACCGTTGTTTCTGTGTTGCTCCCTCATTGCCAAATCTCCAGCACTGACTATATACCTTGTGTAAACTCCAATGTGTAGCTTGTGTTTTTCTACTGCAATCTCCTGGCTAAGTGATCTTATGTCTTACATTGTATCTATTATTTACATGGGTCCCTGTATTCAATAAACCCTGCCATTGAGTTAATCTTTTATCTTTGTAACTGTGTTCTGTGACAGTATTTGCCGTAAATACCAGTACAGACACATAGAAACCATCATAGTCTTTATTTTTTGAAATACAGAAATATGTGGTCTTTAGTTTTTTAGTTTTTTTAAAGTAACAAACATTAAAAATATAATTCATTTTCATTTTACAAAATATACATAATACTTTCACAATGGTGAATCAAGTATATAAATGGTTCTCTGGGTTGTTTATTATAGTTCTGTATAACATATAGGAAAATATAAAATAAGATGACAAGTTGACAAGCAAGTAAGGTGACAATTAAAAAAAACAACTGAGGCATAATCAGCACAACAGCATTTTACATTTGTTGCAAATGTATATGTATTTGAACCCTGAAAAATATTTTTTTTTAGTATTTACATTTTTTGTTTGTTTTTGAATACATGTTATGGCATGCAAGGAAAAATAAATATTTAAGGTCCTCCAGAAGCACACATTTAAGTAAAGAGCAAATATTTATTTAAAGACTAAATGGCCCCTATTTACACCTATAATTCAGAATTCAACTGAGTTTAATAAAAAAAAAAGAAAAAGAAAAAAGTGCAGTGCAGTGCAGTGCATTCCAGTAAAATAATTCATGATATTTTGTTCCTTAAATGTGGTGACCAGATTGCAAGAAATGTCATGGTATACAATGCTCAAACAGCTTGCAAAAATAGAAATATTTGTTATACAAGTTATGACTAAAAATTACACACATAAAAACACCCCCTCACTTTCAAACCTTCTCTCTAATAGCTATAAATACTTGTGATGGATTAGTACATTTATTTTAACTATATTTTGATAGCCCACTTTAGACATTTACTAACTATAAGTAACTCTACATGCCAACTACCAGTCATTACAGTATTAATAGAATGTCTGCTAACACTTTATTTTGATGGTCCGACAACAGACATCCAATGTGTCTGTATATATACAAACTAATCTAATAGAAAACCACACACATACATGTCTGGTTCACTATCTTGGTGGGGACTCTACTTAGACGTTATGGTTTTTATACTGTACATACTGTATATTCTATCTCCTTACACTAACGCTCCCCTACCCTACCTTTGAGTTTTTGTGGTTGAAATCCAAAGAGCGCCTCTTGATCTTAAAATGTTGTGCTCTTCTCTGTGCATTGCGTAAATGCTGTCCCAACGAAGCCTTAATTTTTAGCTCTAATTAAATTATAAATCATTTTAAATATGATTAAATGTATATAATTTATCAGTTAGAGTGTGAATGATGACTACATTCGTATAAGTGTTTATGTGTGACGATAGCTATAGATAAAGTTAATAAGCTTGCGGAGCAAACTTGTCAGTCTGTCTTGTTGGAGAATGCAGAGGAAACCCTGACCAATAAGAGGACAGTTTTTGCTCACGTATGAATTGCATAAATGTTTTGAAATGTTGTCTTGTGAAAGCGAATAGAACCAAGAAGAAAATGCAACACTCTAACAAATTAAGTCCCTCTTTCTGAACAAATCAAACCAGTCACATCAACTTCCAGGAAATCTTTTAACCATCAAAGACAACAAATATGAGGTAGAAGTAAAATCAAAGGTTGCTGTATTAATTGTTTAACACAAAGGAATAACTTCACAGAACATACAAATATACATGACACAAGACCTGTAAAGGAATGAGTTCAATTAGAAGGAGGTCACAAGGGGTTATTCAGGCATTTTGGAGGGGATACACCGCTCTACAGTAATTTGAAAGTGATTACAGTAGCAGTTTTGGCCACAATCCTACAAACAGTTCCTTTAAGATTGTGAACAAAGGAAGGTCTTTTAAGTTGATTAGATCTGTCCTCGATCAATGCTGATTGTGTCTGAATGGCTCGGTCGGGAATCTACCTGATCTCTGGAATGTGTTGCTGTGCACATTTGGTCTTGTTCATTAATGTTCCTACACCCTAACCCTACTAATAATCTAATGAGAGTTAGTTGACATGATGCAAATTGATGAGAGCTAACATGTAGCTGCGAAGTTACTTATAATTAGTAAAAAGTCTAAAGTGGACTATGGAAATAAAGTCCAACCTGTATTTTAATGCTTGTGCGATTCAGATTATAATATGTAATAGTGGTTCAGATTTTATGATAAATTAGTTAAATTTACATTCCATCTACTGTTTACCAAACAAGTCATATAGGAGTCTGATTCAGATACAGCAGGGTAGCTGCCTATATTTACAGTTGCAAATTTGGAGACAACCACAATTCCTAATCCATCGAAAACGAATAACTTATTGTTCAAACAACACGTGTATTGTGACTTTTATGTTCTTTAAATACTATTGTCAAATTATTTGATGCATGACACGCTCCTAAACTCAGCCTCAGTTAAAGCTCCAGCAGTCTGATTATCCAAATAAACATATATGAACAGCTATATTAATATCCTAAACCCACATCTTGCAAATCAGGTATCCTATAGAGGACAGGAAGAGTGTCAAACCAATAACATGAAAACACTATTACTGTACAACAGAGGGTGGATATAATAAAAAAACATTTAAAACAAACAAAAACATTGTTTAAGAATTATTTATAGCTACAGTATGCCAACCAAATTAATTAAAATCACTAAATCACAATTTCACAAAGGAAAGGTGCATTACAATTCCACAGAAGTTACAGAAATGTATTTATATAAACACTTGGCATTTAGACATTTCCCTAGTGCCTACCCTGGATAAAAACAACAAAAGAAAGAAGAAAAAAAAACTTCTAAAAACAGTGCAGAAACAGACTTGGTCAGTCTGGGGTCACATGGAAAGGGGTTCAGATATAATCATTTATATCATGCTTAGAAGAGGAAATACAGTGTTCTACCTATGTAATGGTTGTTACTACAGTTGACGACTGCTCATTTACCACATTACACTGACCAGAAGAGAGAAGGGTGGAAGCAAGTTTAGACATATCAGGGTATGTGTAAAAGAAGTGCTGGGCAGTAACCTACGATGTCTGACGGTTACCATACATCAGAGGAATTATATAAACAGAAATGTCATCTCCAGAGCCAAGCCGATCATTGTCGATTCGCCAGGCCTTGTCTCTCAGAACTCCTCTGGCTCGCATCACCAGGTCCTGGGCTGCCATTGTGTACCTGTGGTCACAACACACACTTAAAGCATATATAAACTTACATTATATATTATTTGGCAGTGGCTAATAGCGTGATAGATGATATTTACGTGATAGATGCTATTTTGCTATTTTATCTAAGTGTTTACACTAGTGTGTAAACAACTAAAGTTTACACTAGTGAAAATAGCAGTATTTTCTTCATACTAATGAGTGTAAATAATTGATGCTTTTTTTTTTTAACTTTGTGCAGATAACTTGCACAGATACTCTTTGTACCTCAGTGTATTGTACTATATTATAAAACATTATACAACAATAACATATTCAGTGTAAATTATTATATTTATTAAATGGATGCTGCCTTACTTGTCCCTGCCTTATACTTACTCCTAACTTTACCTGTTACAGTATGTCACTATATTCCCACTATTAAAATACCCATTGGGCAATTTACTTCTATTTTTCAAATAATTATTTAAAATAAATACCTCTTCCAGATGATATACAATGGAAAAAGGGAGAAGAACAAGTTTGGGAAAAGGTGGAACTTTCTATTAATTAAATAATCCTGAAAAAAAAAATGTACACAACTGTTTTCAACATTGATAATAAAAATAAATGTTTCTTGAGCAGCAAATCGGCATATTAGAATGATTTCTGAAGGATCATGTGACTCGAGTAATGATGCTGAAAATGTTATACTTATTTTAAACTTATTTTAAAATGTCATTTATTTCTGTGATTCAAAGTATATTCAAATAGAAAAAAGTAATTTTAACTTGTAAAAATATTTCACATTAATACTGTTTTTGCTGTATTTTTGGATCAAATAAATTCAGCCTTGGTGAGCAGAAGAGACTTCTTTAAAAACATAAAAAAAGCTTACCGTTCTCAAACTTTTGACTGGTAGTGTATATGGGCACAAATAAGGGTACATAATTAAAAACATAAAAACCTGTGAAGGTCATCGGGATCACAGTTGGCCAGGAATGAGGTGACAGTCTCTGATACTTCTTCATTAGAAAGGACATCCCATAGGCCATCAGTTCCCATGACAAGTACATCATCTGCTCCATGCTCATATTGTGTCAAGTTATACACTTTCACCTGCAGAGAAAGTTCAGCTTCATTGAGTATTAATCATAAGGGCTGAAACTGCCTATGATAAGACACTATGGTAATATAAGGTCAACTTTATTATCCCCATGGGGCAATTTATTTCAAAGCCAGCAGTAAACCACAAAATCAACAAAACACACACATACTCACACAAATGATAAATAATTTACCTAGAACTATATACAAAAAAAAGAAGAAGCCAACTGGTACAAAATAACTTTTAAATCTATTAGTCCGACAAAATGGCAGATATATCTACGAGTAGAAGACGCAACTTGAAAACATTCGGCAAGTAATGGCTGAAAACTGGCTGGAAGCAAAAAAAGGCAACAGGTAAGTTTACCTGTCTTAATTCTTTGTTAATAAATCTTAATACTGCTGCATTTAGAGTTTTTTTTTTACCCTTGCTTAAGCACAATTTTTAAAACAAGGCTCATTTTGTCAGAACACCACACAATTCACACACCCACACACACAAGTAGCAGAACGGTCTTCTTTGTTCACGTCCTACCCCAGATCTACCTATTCATAACCAACCCTCCCACCACTCTCCCCTCTCTTCCCTCTCTACCCCCTTCCTTCTCTCCCCCTCAACCCCCTCTTTCCCTCCTCCTGCCATGTTGTGTCTTGCCTTTGTGGTGAACAATAGGTTTTGTTGTTTTGGTTATGTATTAAGTATTAAAAGTAAGAATTGCGACAGGCGCATCATTTGCAACAAGTGTAACGAATGCATCCCAGTATTTTGCACATAGGAGAGAAGGAAAGGATTATTCGAAAGGATCAGAAGGATGGTGAGCAGGAAATTACTGAGCAGTCAAATACTTCTGACAGCTGTACAACATCCTCCGCTTGTTGTCTTACAGGGGCTGGTCATTGCAATGGAATTCTTCCCATTTTGCCTGTTAAGGTGAAGTGCTTAAAGGGAAACAAGATTATAGAAACCTATGCTTTTCTGGACCCAGGGAGTACAGGAAATTTCTACAGCAGGAAGCACATTGACAAGTTGAACATGGAAGGACACAAATGCAAGATTCATACCTTGGGCCATAATAACGCATTAGAAAGCTACGTTGTTGACGGTATGGAAATTTCAATAGTTTCTGGTGAGTGTCTCTATCCACTTTTCAAAGTGTGTACCCAGAAATAGATGCCCGTCTCTACAGCCAATATAATCAGCAAAAGGGAGCTGAAAAAATGGCCTTATTTATAGGATGTAGATTCCCCACATGAATGCTGATGTAGACCTATTAATTGGCACAAACGCCTCCAAGTTGATGGAGCCTTGGGAGGTTATTAACAGCCGTGAAGGTGAAGGACCCTACACGATCAGAGCCCTACACAGCAAAATCCCCAGAGTTAAATTAACTCCACTCAGAGAACATATGGTCCCTCTCTACATAGAGTTAAAATAACTCTGAATCAGTGTTAAAGTTAATGAGATAATTAAGAGATTAATTAAGTGATGATTTGGCATGAATGATGAACACCTGCTGTTAACAAGCAGAATTACTGAAGAACAGAGAAACACAAGAACTACAGCTGACTTCAGCCACAGCCTTAGATGAAATCAACTGAAGATAAAAGTAGACATTCAGTCTCTGAAGATCTCAGCAGAGGAGGATTAAACAACTCCACAAACAACAATACCAGCTTCACACATTACTAAACAGACTGACTTTAACACTGATTCAGAGGGACCATATGTTCTCTGAGTAGAGTTAATTTAACTCTGGGGATTTTGCTGTGTACTGGGATGGGTAATAAATGGTCCGTTACGGGGAAGTAGCGACTGTGGAAGTGACCACCCTTTAGTTTATGCCAACAGAATTGATATTTACAGAATTAAAGAGCTGTTAAGCAGCCAGTACAACTACGACTTCAATGAGAAAGTTTCTGCAGAACAGGAAGACATTTCAAGGGAAGAAAAGAAGTTTGTGGAGATAATGGAAATCTCTGCTCAGACATTACACAACTGCCTTTCAAAGGGAAATAATCCGAACAATCTCAGTGTTGCCATGCAACGTGTTTGTGGTCTAAAAAGGAGACTTCAGAAAGACGCAAACTTTCAAAAGGAATACTAAAATTTTCTTGCTGATGTCCTTAGCAATGGCTATGCCGAAGAAGTGCCGCAGCATCAGCTGGAAACGCCAACAGGGAAGGTGTGGTATATCCTGCACCATGGCGTGTACCATCCACGGAAAAGAAAGCTACGAGTAGTGTTTGACTGTGGAGCAGAGTATAAAGGGATCTCGCTCAACAGTCAGCTCTTGCGAGGACCGAATCTCACCAGATCATTAGTTGGAGTTCTTATGAGGTTTGACAGGAACAAGTGGCTGTAATGGCCGACATAAAGGCTATGTTCCACAAGGTTAAGGTGGCAGAGAAACACAGGGACTACTTAAGATTCTTATGGTGGCCTCAAGGTAACCTTCAGGGTCAACTCAGAAATTGAGCAGTGGCGATACGTTCCCACATCCCTGAACCCTGCTGGCGATGCTTCACGTGGATTGAAGGCAGAAGATCTTATGAAGCAAAGATGGATAGAAGGCCCAAAATACTTAAGGGAACCTGAAGAAATGTGGCCAACATTTCCTGTGGATACATGTGTTACTGCTGATGACCCAGAAGTAAAGAGAAGTCTGACGGTCAACGCGATACTTGTTGATACCAATGCCACATAGCAACTGATGACCCATTTCTCTGATTGGCAAAGATTGAAAGTTGCAGTTGCGTGGCTCATTAAGCTGAAAGGAACTTTGCTCAAACTGAAAGAAAAAAGAAAAGAGTTGGAGCATGCAAACACCAGTGTTATTGGAGAAGCAAGGTTGGATGTGTAAAAGGAGATGCAAGCTTTCTCAACATTGCTTGGGAATCAAAAGATGACGCTGGAAGATCTCTTGGAGGCTGAAACCTCCATGGTCGAAAATCAGGTGAGCTTAAAATGGCAGACCTACCAGAAGAGAGAGTGGTTCCTGATCTACCGCTGTTCACTAATGTTGGCACAGATTACTTTGGGCCAGTTGATGTTAAAAGAGGGCAAGCATTGTGAAAAGAAATGGAGTAGTATTCACTTGCATGACAAGCAGGGCCTTGCACCTGGAAGTGGCCTATTCTTTTGACACCGACTTGATGACACCGCATCAACGCGTTGTGAAGGTTCATCTGTCGAAGAGGACAAGTCTCGCACTTGAGATCTGACAATGGCACCAACTTTGTGGGTGCAGAAAGGGAGCTGCGAGAAGCCTTAGCCTCTTTGAATCATGACCACATTGAAAGAGCCTTTTCCAAAAGGGGAATCAAGTCAAGTGGAGCTTTAACCCTCCAGCTGGGTCACATCACAGTGGCTAATAGGAGCGCATGATATGGATGATCAGGAAAATCTTGTGCTCTGTGCTCCGTCACCAAACCTTGGATGATTAAGGGTTCCATACCATGCTCTGTGAGGCTGAAGCTATGCTTAACGATCGCCCCATCACAAGACTGTCAGAGAATCCCAAAAATCTTGAGGCGTTGACGCCAAACCATCTGCTACTCCTCAAAGGAAAACCAATTCTTTCACCAGGACTGTTCGACAAAAGGGATGTTTATGCAAGGAGAAGGTGGAAACAAGCCCAGTACATTTCGGATCTCTTTTGGAAGAGGTGGATCCGCGAGTACGTAATGCTTTACAGGAGTGTCAAAAATGGAACCAGGAGAAGAGGAATTTTATTCCTGGAGATCTGGACATGGTTGCGGACTCCACAGCTCCACGTGGGTCATGGATGCTAGGAAGAGTTCTGGAAACCTTCTCTGATAAGAGAGGTTTGGTACGTGTGGTTAGTTTGAAGACCAAGACAAAAATCCTTAAACAACCCATAACTAAAATATGCTTTCTTAATGAAGCTAAAGAGTAATTGGTTCCCATTTCATATGGGCTATATTCTCTGTATTTATGGCTCTTTTGAATTTGGTGTAATTGCTCTGGTAGACGCAATTAGGGGCTGGAGTGTATGAGTCATATTTATTTGGTATTATTTTATGTAATTTGTCCTGTGCCACTAGGGGGCTGTATGAGCTTTGTGGCTCAGCTGATCTCAGATCAGTCTGGGTAGGTCATTTATCTTGGAGGAAACTCAGACACAGGTGTTGCTGATTTGGGAAGCAAACAGTTTTCGACTGTGCCATGTTGTGTCTTGCCTTTGTGGTGAACAATAGGTTTGTTGTTTTGGTTATGTATTAGTGATGTCCGGTTCGCGAACGAATCGTTCTTTTGAACCGGTTCTTTTTAGTGAACCGGTCGAACCAGTTCACCAAATCGGACTGAATCGTTTCGAAACAGTTCGCAGCACTAATCCACAAATGTATAAAGTTACTCACTTTTTGACCTTTATGACTGTCCCTCTGACTTGAAATAAACCAACATCCCAGAGTTATTCAGTTACTCCAACAATACACTGACTTAATCTACTGTAAGAGAGAACTGATGATGAGCAGATTGAGCACGTCAGCGAGCAGAAGCTGATGATACTGAGCATGCGTGCAGCGCACACAAACTAACGTACACGGCCTGTCACAGTTTTCGTTCTCGAGTCAAGAATCGGTTTCAACCGGTTGCAACGGTTATCGGATCACCAGTGCACTGAACCGAGAACTGTTTATTTCGGACATGTCCGATTGGAGAACCGATGAGCTGATACTGACTGAGCATGCGTGTAATTTTTCAAGAGAAAACGAAAAGCATGTTAAGTTTTGTTGCGCATCGGGACGTGTTATAGGGATCATAATAATTTATGAAATACCTGTAGGCCTACAGTAATTATAGTTAATGATGACACATTCACAAATTGGGTTTGTATTAAATAAACAATGTTTTAATAAAAATATATTAAAGTGTTCACAATACACATAAAAGTGACACACACTGTATGTGTACATAGATCAAACTATCTAATGTTCAGAAATTGTTGTACAAATATATTTTTCTATATTAATGTTGTCTAAAAAGCATTACAGTAAAAATGTGCAGTTGTGCTTATTACTTAATTATTTTTAAACATTGGAAACAAGCATTAGTTTGTACAACTACCAAACTAAACATTTGTTTCATAAAGCCATGTTATTTTCAGGATCAGTGTATTTAATTTCTAAACAAGGTGATATAAATATAAAAATGATGTAGCCTCAAACTAAGGCGAAGCAATTGCGACTCCTTTTGAATCGCTCTCGCGGTTCTCGAATCTCAATTTCGTTCTCGTTCTCGAGTCAAGAATCTGTTGCAGCGGTTTTCGGATCACCAGTACACTGAACCGAGAACTGTTTATTTCGGACATGTCCGATTGGAGAACCGATATGCTGATACTGACGCTGCATTCACACGGGGCTTCGGCGTTAACGCTTCTCATTTACTTTGAATGGGTGACATCATCCGTTGCCGAACTGAATTGTGGGTTCCGTCGCGTCGCTTCACTCGAGTTGCAAGCGGCAGAAGTTGAAGATTTCTCAACTTTTCAAGCGCCAACGGAGGCGTCATCCAATCAGATCGCCCTATGCAAATACCCTAGAGCAGGCGCTAGCCAATTGCGTTCATGCAATCCTAGAGCAGACGCGTGATTGGCTGTTGTCATCGATTGGATTGCTCCTGGCTGATCGATTGCTCCTGTTCGATTGCTTCAATCTCCTGTCTCCAGTCTCCTGCTCAGCTAGTGTTTGTAGCTCTATTTGATATATTTTCTTTGTTCTACTGCTAAATATAACTACTCATCACCATATATTGTTTAATATAGCCTATCAAGTTAAATTTGACATCACTAGCTTTTAATCTAAATCACTACCACGTGTTAGCTTTTCGCTAGCCTGGTAGCTTTCCATCCCGGCACCCGGGTCTCCTGGTTTCTGAGTTCATTAGACAACTGTGGTGAGTTGGATTATTAAATAGACTCCATCAAACAAAGTAAGTGGAGTAAGTTGTGTGGTAAGTTTTGGATTCATCAACAAATACGGTAAGCCATGTCTTCTTCTCCTGTCATTGTCACTTGCACTGCATGCTACATGTTTAGCATATATATCTCCGTTGGCGAACAGGGCTTCACATGTGTTAAATGTAAGGAATTAATCAGGCTGACGGAGAAGATTTCAGATTTAGAGACACGCATCCAGACTTTATGAGAGGGTAGTGAGAATGTAACAGCTTTAGATACTGCTTTGGATGCGACTAGCTTAGGGAACACTCATTGTTTGGTTCCGGCTGAGCCCTTGGAGCAGGGCAATTGGGTGACTGTGAGACAGCATATTCGCAGATCTAAAAACCACTCTTCCGTTCCGATTAGAACATCAAACAGGTTCTCCCCACTCAGTGATGCACCCACTGAGGATCCTGTTGAAAGTGCCCTAGTTATTGGCGATTCTATTACACGGAACGTGAAAATAGAGACACCAGCCACCATAGTCACATGTTTACCGGGAGCCAGAGCGCCTGACATCAAAGCAAATTTAAAAGTGCTGGCTAAAGCTAATCGTAAATTCTCTAAGATTATTATTCACGTCAGCACTAATGATGTTCGACTTCGTCAGTCGGAGATCTCCAAAATTAACATTAAAGAGGTGTGTAAACTCGCAAGTACACATGTGTTTGTAGCTCCGTCGAATTGACTCATAATCCTTGATTTTCTTCTTAACACTCGCTTACAAACGAATACTTTCTATTAATTACAGCGTGTGAACATATCACCGATACGATTCTCTATAAAAAAAACAACAATCGGATTGCTTTGATATCGCTACTTATATCCGAACTTCCGCTACTAGCCGTGGGACCGCTAGCATTGCGCGTGGTAACTTATTTACACCGTAACCACTGAAACCTACAATTCGCCATTGTAGCACATTTACTACAATGGCGAATAACTCGGATCTGTGTCTAATGTTACCTTTGAGTGCAGGTGAGGACACGTTCGAGCTGCATTCGGTGCAGTTGGAGTTGAGTCGTTGGACAAGCAGATTCGCAACCTACAAGACAGGCGAGCCGTGCTGAGAAGCGGCGTTCAGCGCTGGAAACATCACGCGCCCGATGCTCACAAGTCAGTGGTTGGTAACTTTTGACTCCGACCTCGTCTACTCCGTGTGTTTCTCTGCACAGGACCCAAGCACCCAGGCGCGATCATCCCTGGTTTCGTTCACTCCGGCACCGAAACAGCACCATGGACCCTGGGTGTTTCCACAGCGGAAGGCGAGCCAGGACCAGAGCAAGGACCTCTCCACCCCTCCCGGTCTTGAGATCTCCACTCAGAACCGCTTCTCCCCTCTTCGCGAGGCCGGAACGCGGCGCTGTGGTCATCGGTACTTCCATCGTCCGGCATGTCCGCGCTACTTCAGGTAAAGGTAAGGTGCGCACTCACTGCTTTCCTGGTGCTCGTGTTCTCGATGTCGCTGCACAGGTTCCCGAGATCCTGAAGCGGTGGACGAGCGCATCGGAGCTGTCGTGCTGCAGCGAACGAACGACATCAGGCTGCGGCAGGCGGAGATTCTGAAGAAGGACTACAGGAGTCTGGTCGAGACGGTGCGCAGAACATCGCCTGAAGCAACGATCATCGTGTCTGGACCCCTTCCACGTACCGACTAGGACATGAAAGGTTTAGTAGATTACTTGCTCTAAATGAATGGTTAATGTCATGGTGTAATGAACAGAAGCTGCTCTTTGTAAATAATTGGAATCTGTTTTGGGAGCGACCTAGGCTCTTCCGTCCTGATGGCCTCCACCCCAGCAGAATCGGAGCGGCTCTACTGTCGGACAACATCTCCAGGGCGTTACACCACCATATGACTAGTAAGTCAAAGTTCAAATCACAGTCTTTGCTGTCCTAACTTAATTGACATAAGTACCAATGTAGAACATTATATAGAAACTGTGTCTATTCCTCGTTTAGTGAGGTCAAACTCTAAATCTACTGTAAGATCTAGGAAAAATCTAATTGTGATTAAACCAGAAAATCTCAATATTAGTGAACAAAAACAATTTCTAAAACTAGGTCTTCTAAACATTAGATCGCTCACACCTAAGGCGGTTATTGTAAATAAAATGGTCACAGATAATAGTTTCGATGTACTTTGCCTTACTGAAACCTGGCTTAAGCCAAATAATTATTTCGGTCTAAATGAGTCTACTCCACCAGGATACTGTTATAAGCATGAGCCCCGTCTGATTGGTCGTGGCGGTGGTGTTGCAATAATCTATAGAGATATTCTAAATGTTACTCAGAAAACAGGTCACAGGTTTAATTCGTTTGAAGTACTAGTGCTAAATGTTACGCTCTTAGATGTAAGAAAGAAAACCGTTTTATCTCTAGCCTTGGCTACTGTATATAGACCTCCAGGGCCCTATGCTGATTTCCTAAAAGAGTTTGCAGACTTTCTCTCAGATCTATTGGTCAATGTCGATAAAGCATTAATTGTTGGAGATTTTAACATACACGTAGATAACACAAATGATGCGTTAGGGGCGCGTTTACAGATCTATTAAACTCCTTTGGGGTCAAGCAAAAGCGTCACTGGTCCGACTCATCGTCTTAATCACACACTAGATTTAATTATATCACATGGAACCGATATAGATATTATACAACAAAGTGATGATGTCACTGACCATTACATGGTAACTTGCATACTGCGTGCTGCTGAAATCTGTCATGTTGCGCCGTTATCGACCAGGCAGAACGATCCTTCCAACCACTATAGATAGATTCTCAAATAGCTTACCTGATCTGTCTCAGCTGCTCAGTGAACCCAAACAAACAGATGAACTAGAGGAAATGACTAGCAGTATGAGCACCATTTTCTCTAGTACATTAGAAAATGTTGCACCAATTAGATTAAAAAGGTTAGAGAAAACTAAAGCACCATGGTACAACAGTGCTACACATGTTATCAAGAGAGAAACTCGTAACTTAGAGCGTAAATGGAAACAAACTAATTTAGAGGTCTTTAGAATCGTGTGGAAAGATAGTACGTCACGTTATAAAAGGCCCTAAAAGCAGCCAGGGCTGAGCATCTCCATAAACTAATAGAAAATAACCAAAATAATCCAAGGTTTTTATTTAACACCGTGGCTAGATTAACAAATAAACAAGCATCGCCTGAGCAAAATATTCCGTTACAGTTTAGTAGTAACGATTTTATGAATTTCTTCACTGAGAAAATAGAAAGCATCAGAAACAGAATTGTAAATGTACAACCTTTAATGATGTCTTATGATTCAACCTCAATTATCGCCCCTCAAGAACTACTACAGCGCTTTACAATATAGGACAGGAAGAGCTAAATAAACTTATCATTGCATCTAATACAACAACATGTTTATTAGATCCAATACCCACTAAACTACTGAAAGAGCTGTTACCTAATATATCTAATATATCTATATTATTATTATTATTATTATTAACTCGTCTTTATCTTTAGGTCATGTTCCAAGAATATTCAAGTTAGCAGTCATAAAACCTCTTATTAAGAAGCCACAATTAGATCATAATAACCTAGCAAATTACAGACCCATTTCAAATCTTCCATTTATGTCTAAAATACTAGAAAAAGTTGTGTCTGCTCAATTGTGCTCTTTCTTGCAAGAAAATGATATCTATGAAAAATTTCAATCCGGATTCAGACCACACCATAGCACAGAAACTGCGCTCGTTAAAATCACAAATGATTTACTTCTAGCTTCTGACCAAGGCTGTATCTCAATACTAGTTCTACTTGATCTTAGTGCTGCGTTCGATACTATAGATCATAAAATACTCTTAGATCGACTTCAAAATTACACTGGTGTTCAGGGAAAGGCATTAAACTGGTTTAGATCGTACTTATCAGACCGCTACCATTTTGTCTGTCTAAATGGGGAAAAATCAAAGATAACGTCAGTAGACTATGGGGTGCCGCAAAGATCTGTGTTAGGCCCTCTGCTATTCTCAATATATATGCTGCCACTTGGTAATATTATAAGAAAACATGGAATTAATTTCCACTGTTATGCTGATGACACTCAATTATATATCTCATCACGACCAGATGAAAACGCTAAATTATCTAAACTGACAGCGTGTGTTGAAGATATTAAATACTGGATGACGTGTAATTTTCTGCTATTAAATTCAGATAAAACAGAGGTATTACTTATTGGTCCAAAAAACGGCCCACAAAACCTCTCACAATACAACTTTAACTTGGAAGGACGTCCTGTCACTTTATCCACTACAGTAAAAGACCTGGGTGTTATATTAGAGCAACTTGTCTTTCGAAATCATATTTCATATGTTACAAGAACAGCATTTTTCCACCTTAGAAACATTGCTAAGCTACGTAACATGCTATCTATTTCTGATGCAGAAAAGTTAGTTCATGCATTCATGACCTCGAGACTAGATTACTGTAATGCTTTATTAGCTGGTTGTCCTGCATCCTCAATAAACAAGCTACAGTTAGTCCAAAACGCAGCTGCTAGAGTTCTTACTAGGTCAAGAAAATATGATCATATAACACCAATTTTATCATCTCTACACTGGTTACCTATTAAGTTCCGTATCAATTACAAAGTATTGCTACTGACCTATAAAGCCCTAAATGGTTTAGCTCCAGTGTATTTAACGGATCTTCTATCGCCCTACAATCCATCGCTCTTTAAGATCACTAAACTCGAGGCTTCTGGTCGTTCCTAGGATATCTAAGTCCACTAAAGGAGGGAGGGCATTTTCACATTTAGCTCCTAAACTCTGGAATAGTCTTCCTGATATTGTTCGAGGTTCAGACTCGCTGTCCCAGTTTAAAACTAGATTAAAGACGCATCTCTTTAGCCAAGCATTCACATTATAATTACCTTTTATACTACAGTTAAATCGGATCAAAAGAATTAATATTCTGAACAGCAGCTATGCTAATTATTTCCCGTCTGCTTTTCTGTTATTATCTCGGGACACTAGTCCCGAGGTAAATAGTTGGTCAGCTCCAGTTTGTATCCAGCCTCTCATGGAGACTTCAGATGCCCCAACACCTGTGATGAGACGACTCGACGCCTGTGAAGAGACGACTCAACGCCAGCGCTGTTATAGCGGCCTAAAATAATACATGATTGATTAACTTTTTCTAACATTTTTCAATGTACATTTATAAAATGCACTTTCTGTAAAGCTGCTTTGAAACAATGTGTATTGTGAAAAGCGCTATACAAATAAATTTGAATTGAATTGAATTGAAGTACAATGTCACCGGCAGTCTGTTTATCTGGCCCCCTCCCTGTTAAAAAGAGTGATGAAATAGTTAGCAGATTATCATCACTCAATGGCTGGTTGTCTAAGTGGTGTCCGCAAAATAACATAGGGTTTCATAGACAATTGGAAAAGTTTTTGGGGCAGACCTGACCTGTTGAAGATAGACGGGCATTCATCCTTCCGGGGCTGGTGCTGCTCTTCTCTCTAGTAATTTGGCACATAGTCTTAGAGCTAAACCTTGACTCACTGGGGCCCAGGTCAGGAAGCAGACAAACTGGCTAAACCAACCGTCTGCTAGCTGTCTCACGTCACCAGAGTCAGCTAAATCCCAGCACATAGAGACGCTTTCACCTAGATATTATCACATAGAGACTGTGTCTGTTCCCCGAATCAGTAAATACAAAAAACTATCAAAACCATTCAACAGTAAAAATGTAATTGATGTCCAACAAATAAACAACAGATATAATACGGATGAACAATTGATAAATCTCGGGTTGTTGAATATTCGATCCCTTTCGCCAAAAACGCTTATTGTTAATGATATGATTATAGATCATAACCTAGATGTGCTGTGTTTGACAGAAACCTGGCTAAAACCTGACGACTACATTACTTTAAATGAGTCCACTCCCCAAGATTATTGTTATAAACACGAGCCACGTCTGAAAGGAAAAGGGGGAGGTGTTGCTGTAATTTATAATGATATCTTCAGTATTACTCAGAAGTCTAGTTTCAAATATAATTCCTTTGAAGTTTTGGTGCTTTATGTAACGTTGTGTAGTGTAAATGATAAATCCCGTTTGACATTTGTGTTGGCTACTGTATACAGGCCACCAGGGCACAATACAGACTTTATCAAAGAATTTGCTGGTTTTCTATCAGAGTTAGTACTGGCTGCAGATAAAGTACTAATTGTTGGTGATTTTAATATCCATGTTGACAATGAAAAAGACGCATTGGGATTGGCATTTAAAGACATTCTAAACTCTATTGGAGTTAGACAACACGTATCGGGACCCACTTAATCGCCTTAATCATACTTTAGATCTAATACTGTCACATGGACTAAATGTTGATACCATTAAAATTCTGCAGCAGAGCGATGACATCTCAGATCATTACCTAATATCATGTATACTTAATTTAGCTAAGGCTGCAAAGCCATCCCCTCGCTTCAAATATGGTAGGACTATAACCGCTGCGACTAAAGATTGCTTTGTACATAATCTTCCTCATCAGTTCCATCTCCTCAGCATTACAGATAGCCAAGAGGAACTTGATGTTGCAACAGAAACTACTGACTCTCTCTTTACTAGCACTTTAGACATAGTTGCTCCTCTGCGCTTAAAGAAGATTAAAGCAAATAATCCAACGCTGTGGTACAACGAGCACACTCGGGCCCTTAAAACAGCAGCCAGAAAAATGGAGCAGCTGGAAGAAAACAAAACTGGAGGTTTTTCGCAATTTGTGGAAAGAGAGCATGATTGCATTCAGAAAGGCCATAAAAACTGCTAGATCTGCTTATTTCTCAACTCTTTTAGAAGAAAACAAACACAACCCTAGGTATTTATTCGATACAGTGGCTAAATTAACAAAGGATAAAGCTTCAACTTCTGACGTCTGTAAACAACACAGCAGTAATGACTTTATGAACTTCTTTACTAGTAAGATTGATAACATTAGGAATAAAATTATAACCATGCAGCCGTCTACTACAGTATCACTTCAGACGGAACATTGTAGTGTCACTGAGGAAAAATTACACTCATTCACTGCTATAGGAGGAGAAGAATTGGCTAAACTTGTTAAATCATCAAAATCAACAACATGTATGCTTGACCCTATACCGACTAGGCCCTATACCGACTAGATTAAAAGAGATGCTTCCAGAGGTCATAGATCCTCTGCTTAATATTATTAATTCATCCTTGACATTAGGATATGTACCAAAAACTTTTAAGTTGGCTGTAATTAAACCACTTATTAAAAAAACGCAACTTGATCCTAAAGGATTAGTCAATTACAGACCAATCTCGAATCTACCGTTTCTATCAAAAATATTAGAAAAGGCCGTGTCTTTACAATTATGTTCCTTTTTAGAAAGAAATGGTATATGTGAGGATTTCCAGTCAGGAATTAGACCGTATCATAGTACTGAGACTGCTCTAATTAGAGTTACAAATGATTCACTCTTATCATCTGATCGTGGTTGTATCTCTCTATTAGTGTTACTCGATCTTAGCGCTGCATTCGATACCATCGATCACAATATTCTTTTGAATAGACTCGAAAATTATGTTGGCATTAGTGGAACTGCATTGGCATGGTTTAAATCTTACTTATCTGACCGTTATCAGTTTGTAGCAGTAAATGAAGAGATGTCACGCCGATCACAAGTTCAGTATGGAGTACCGCAAGGCTCAGTGTTAGGACCGTTGCTTTTCACCCTGTATATGCTACCACTGGGAGATATCATTAGGAAGCATGGCGTTAGTTTTCATTGTTATGCTGATGATACTCAGCTCTATATTTCTTCACGCCTGACGAAACTTACCAATTCACAAGATTAACGGAATGCATAGCTGATATTAAAAATTGGATGAATAGTAATTTCTGCAACTTAATTCAGATAAAACTGAATTTTTAATTATTGACAGAAAAGCTCCACAAGTAGTGCCCTAGAATACTGTCTAACCTCGATGGCTGCTCTGTCAAGACTGCCTCGCTGCCAGTGAGGAACCTGGGTGTGCTCTTGATACCAATCTTTCGCTTGAAAGCCACGCTTCTAGCATCTGTAAAACTGCATTCTACCATCTTAAAAATATATCTAAATTACGCCACATGCTTTCAATGCAAAATGCTGAACAATTAGTACATGCGTTCATGAGCTCAAGGCTAGATTATTGTAATGCTCTACTGGGTGGTTGCCCTGCTAAATAAACTCCAGCTGGTCCAAAACGCAGCAGCTCGAGTTCTTACTAGAACCAGGAAGTACGATCATATTAGTCCAGTTCTGTCAACACTGCACTGGCTTCCTATTAAACATCGCATACATTTTAAAATCTTGCTTATTACTTATAAAGCAATAAATGGTTTAGCTCCCCAGTACTTAAGCGAGCTCTTAACGCATTATACTCCATCACGTCTATTGCGGTCTCTAAACTCTGGCCAGTTGAAAATACCTAGAATATCTAAATCAACTGCAGGCGGTCGATCCTTTCCTATTTAGCACCTAAACTCTGGAACAGTCTTCCTAGCATTGTTCGGGAAGCAGACACACTCTGTCAGTTTAAATCTAGACTAAAAACGCATCTCTTTACTATGGCATACACATAGAACATTTTTAACTTTCTTTATTCAAATCAAATGACTGATTGTTAGGCTGCATTAACTAGGTCAGCCGGAACCGAACACTTCCCATAACACCTGATGTACTCGTTACATCATAAAAAGAGTGGCATCCACACTAATGTTAGTCTTTCTGTTTATCCCGAGGTTTACTGCAGTCGGCCGGATCCAGGCCGTGTCCGGATCGGATGGTGGACCTGCATCTGGACATGACCAGCTCATCCTGGAGTGTCTGCTGAGACCGTGTCCATTAGTGTCTCCTCTGAATTTGTCTCACCGCACGCCATCCTCAATTAACCCGCCTCCGCGCAATAACTCAGATCTTTCAAGTATTCATATTCTTGTGTAATCGACGCGCCATCCTAAATGAACCCGTCTGCGTGATACCCAAAATTTCTAATATTCCTATCTAATATGATTTATGACCTGCAAGGTTGCCAGAGTAATAATTATACACTGTTAATAATAGGCCAGAGGAGAACTGGCACCCGACTAAGTCTGGTTTCTCCTGTTGTTTATTTTTCTCCATCATGCCCTGATGGAGTTTTGGTTGCCACTGTCGCCTTTGGCTTGGCTTGCTCAGTTGGGGACACTCAAATTATGATCCAAGTTACTCAACTAAATATACAAATAGAATTTATTAATTTGGTCATATATAATTCTAAAAACTATCCAAATTAAACTAGCCAAATCAAATTTTGTTGCAACGTTGTCCTGTTTAACACTGTGAAGCTGCTTTGAGACAATCGTCATTGTAAAAGCGCTATATAAATAAAGTTGATTGATTGATTGATTGTCACTATAACGGCCAAGCTTCAGCCACGCCCTCCGTCAAGCGTTAACGCCGAAGCCCCGTGTGAATGCAGCGTGACTGAACATGCGTCAAACGACTGACTGACTGCACGCGTCTCTCTGAACCAAACAAACATCAACTGATATGAACGGGCGTCTGTGAAACGACTCTGAGGACATGAATGTGGGGAAAATGTGGCGAACCGTATTTATTTAATTACAAAACATAGTAAGTAGATCATGGTTTCTGCACTGATGAAGACTAATTTATTGATTATAACTGTAAAACATTGTTTACACATCATTGTTTACGTCATTACGTCATAGCGAAATTACGGCATTACGTTTGAGCGTAAAAGAACCGGTGAACCGTTTTTTTGATCCGGTTCTTTGAAACGAACTGTCCGAAAGAACCGGTTCGGGGAAAAGAACCGAACTTCCCATCACTATTATGTATTATGAGTTAAGATATTGCCGCTGTATTATACATTGGAGAATAAACTTGCAGGATAATAGTAACATTACTGAACTCTACTTGATTTGTGTGAGACCGCATGGGCACACGTCCAAACTTAATCCACTGTATTAGTAACCATGCAGTATTAGACTCTGTTTAGAACTTAGTCAATGATTTGAACATGATTTGAATGTGCTTTTATCAGTTTTGAAAGCAGTGTGTTAGCATATGAAAAATATCCTGCAAATGTAGTTCCCTTTCAGTCGGTCACGTTCGACGTACGTCGGAACTGACCGACGAATTGGGATCTGCCTTCAGAGACCTATCTGCTTCGAGTGTTTCTAAACGAGCCAATTGACATTGGCATGCGGTTCACGCTCCGCCCGCAACGCGGGTATAAATACGGAAGTGAAACACAGCATACTCGCTTTCTACTTCGGAGCCAAACATTGAGTTTATCCAGTGTTCCTGCGGAGTGTTACGACGACTACGAGTCTACAGAGAAGCTCTTTCCGGCTGGAGTTACGGCACATTGCAGCGGCGGTCGCGAGTCTGTGAAGCAGAAAAACAGCTGTTCTGACAGCTCGCTGGGCGCTGTGTGCTCGCAGTGGTGGGCTTGCACCCTCTAAACCACTGTGAGCAGCGGCCATCTCCCCTGTGTGCCTCGGCACGTAAAGAGCGTTTTCCTTCTCTTAAAAGAGCTACACGGTTTGACCCTGCGTCTTTTTCAAGATGTCATTCAAACCGTGTGATTCTGGATGCGGTTGTTTCCTGTCCTCATTTGACGGCCACGATCTCTCTCACATGCAAACAGGTGAGATTGCTTGCAGGTGATCCATGCTCTCTCAGGAGAGCATAATCACGTCGGCGCGTTGTTCGTCTCACCTTTCTTGTAACGCCGGCTTCACACCGCACGCGCTAGCAGTGCGTTGGCAGGGCAGAAGCGGTGCGTATGGAGAGCGGTGGCCGCGCGCGTCAGTTGTGCTTTCAGACCGGCTGCGTTTGTCTCGCGCAGCTGAACCGCTGCTCGTATATTGCAAATACATACGAATATCGTCCATTCTGTCACTTTTCCGGTGTTCTCCTCCAACTGCTTTGATTTATGATGGGCGGCATATATCTGCTGCAAATGCGACTGTGTTCCCCTCTGTCCCAAACACATGCATATAACATGCTGTATAAAGGTAATTTACGTGATAAAAGTAACCTTAAAGTTAAAATAAGCCTCTAGTTTAAACCATTTAAACAGGCCTTTGAAGTTTGAGCAAAAACGGGCAGTGTTGTGTTTTCGAGTATTTTATTTTTTAAAAATCACAGCGCCGGATGTCATATGGTGTTTGTGAAACACACAGAACACTTCACTACATGATTTCAAGGTGAAATTAGTTATTTTGCATGTTAATCAGGTCAGTTTTGATCAGAACAATGCACTGTGGCTTTAATTCAGCGTGAGGAGCGCATCAAAAATAGACCCGGCGCCGAAACGATCGTGGCACTGACACTTCTGCTCTGCTCCTGCTACGCGCTGCGGCGCTGCCTCTGCTGCCGGTGTGAATGCACTAATCTGTTAACATGAGCGCGGAAAAAAATACGCGCTGCGTACGCCCTGCTTACGCGTGCGGTGTGAAGCCGGCGTAAGGGTTCGAGCGTTCAGCTCGCCGTGTGCCGTCGAGCGCCGGCTGACAGCGGGGGTTGTCACGGCAACCCAGCGCCAGTCGGCACTCTAGATGCGTCTAGACTATGAAACCTCAAACGGGTTGATTCCCTTTGCTTGTTCCCGATCTAGTTTCTTTTCTGGTGCACCAGAAAGGCTACTGGCTAATAAGCCTGGGTGACCTGAGGATTACAGTGGGGGCATCCCCGCCGGGTACATCCCCTCGGGCCCCCACTCCTCTATCGCATCATGGGCATGCTGAGACTTTGTTCGTGGGTGGTTCATGTGCTCTCATGAGAACATGGCCACGCCGGGCGTTGTTCGTCATGCCCTTGTAAAAGGGGTTTTTAACGCTCAGCGCGCCGTGTGCCGTCGAGTCTGGCGGCCACGCCCACTGTCTCTCATGCCTGCTGGCAGCTCAGATGTGACTGCTGGTCCTTTTTGGAAAAAAGAGGGGACCTAATGTCTCATTTGTGGCTCTGGCAGAGGACAGATGTCAACCGCTGCATCGGAGAGAGGGCTGTTATGCGCTGGAGATGATCATGCTGAGTTTCCCACTATAATAGTGGGTGCTCGTGCTGAATCAGATTCAGGGTTGACAGCCATGCTTTCCCGGGTGGCTGCCGGGATGTGCATCGGTAAAATTTAGCAGTGTGGAACTATTTGGTGCCAAAATATGGAACGCCAAAGGGCCATAATCTGTATACGTTTTTCCCTCTCTCACTGCCCTCTGTCCTGCATGCACGGGGGTAGTCCCGACTCAGGGGTTATGCAGGAACTGCGTGTGGTGATGGACCTTGCTCTATGAGTGAGGGAAGTCGTTGCGCGCGCCCTGGGTCAGGCGATGTCCACATTAGTGGTCCAGGAACCTGAGGTTAACATGGCAGATATGCGTGAGCCTGACAAAGTTTGGTTCCTCAACGCCCCTGTCTGTCAGGCTAGCCTCTTCGGCGACGCTGTCGAGAACTTGTCCAGCAGTTCTCGGTGGCCCGGAAGCAGATGGAGGCAAAACGTCCTGCCCGACGACTATCTGCTGCCTCCACCCTGTCGTCGGCTGCAGTGCCTCCGTCTGCTTGTCGCCGAGGGTGCCCCCCCCTGCGTCCGCCTCCGCCCCTGCTAAGCCAAGCAGCAGCCTCCACCCGGACAGCAGGTGGCCGGGCCCAGGGGATGCGCCCAACCCGCCAGGGTCCCGCAAGTCCACTAGCAAGCCCAAGGACAAGCGGCCCTGGAACGGGTAGCCCAGCGAGATGGGAACTGCTCGGGGGGACGGTGTCCGCACTTCTCCTCCCGGGAGGACCGGGAGAATATTTTTCGGTTTGGGTCCTGCCGCTGGCTCTCCGGAGTCCAGCGGTACCCACATTCTCAGAGCAGCTTCCTCCCTCGCTGGGCTCCAAGAGGGCCAGGTTGGCAGTGTGCGACGCCCCCGGGCCTTGCCACTCCTTTCCTCCCTCTTTCGCCAGGGGCAGCACCGTGGGCACCGAGGACGCCAACAGGCCTTCTCACCCATGGTCTGCCCCACCCTGGAATATTCGGTCAACACTCCGGGCCGCCCACGGGCCTCCCGAGTCGGGGCTGAATATTCCACCTCTCTGCTTCCGAGCAGTGGGCAGCAGAGTGGGCACTGGGGACGCCACCAGGCCTTCCCACCCACCCTCTGTCCAAACCAGGAGTGGTCAGGCAACACTCCGGGCCGGAGCACTCCGCCTCGCTGCCCCACCCCGGGTATGTCTGTGTTGCCGTTGATCCCGCTTGTTCGGTCCCTGGGGGCCTGGCTAGGTCTCCCCAGGGCGTCTCGCTGGCTCATCCGTACCATCAGACTCGGCTACGTGATTCAGTTCACTCACTGGCCTCCCAAGTACAGGGGCATCCTCTTCACCACCGTGTGGAGCAGCGATGCCGATGTCTTGCGGTCAGAGATCGATGTCCTACTGGCGAAGGACGCGGTCGAGCCGGTTCCTCCAGCCGATATGAGGTCAGGGTTTTACTGCCCTTACTTCATTGTGCCCAAGAAAGGTGGTGGGTTAGGACCAGTCTTGGACCTGCGAGCCCCATTCAGGATGTTGACGCAAAAACGCATCCTCGAGTGCATCCTTCCCCAAGACTGGTTCGCAGCGATCGACCTGAAGGACGCGTACTTTCATGTTCCATTCTCCCGAGCAAGGGGAAGGCATATCAGTACAAGTCCCTGCCCTTCTGGCTGTCCCTGTCGCCCCGCGGGTTCACGAAGGTCGCGGTGGCAGCCATTGTTCTGCTCAGAGAACGCGGCGTTCGGATTCTCAACTACCTCGACGACTGGCTGGTACTGGTACATGGTGCTCCGTCACCTCAGCCTGTTGGGCCTTCGGGTCAACCGAGAGAAGAGCAGACTCTGTCCCACACAGAGGATCTCTTATCTCGGTACAGAGTTGGATTCAGTCAACCGGACTGCTCGCCTCACAGAAGGGCAAGTCCAGGCTGTGCTGAATTGCTTGAATACGTTCAAGGGCAGGACGGCGGTCCCACTGAAAATTTTTCAGAGGCTCCTGGGCAAATGGCATCTGCAGCCGCGGTAACGCAGCTCAGATTGCTACATATGAGACCGCATCAGCACTGGCTTCATGGCCGAGTCCCGAGATGGGCGTGGCAGAGCGGCAGGTACCGGGTCCCAGTCACCCCGTACTGCCGCCAAACCTTCAGCCCGTGGCCTCGTCCACGGGGTGGAGGGCCACGTACAACGGGCACGCAGTTTTGGGTCTGTGGACAGGGCCCCAACTGCGTTGGCATATCAATTGCCTAGAGTTACTGGCAGTACGCGTCTCGCCCTGGCCCGGTTCAAGAAGCCGCCGGGCAAGCACGCACTGGTCCGTTCGACAACACTGCGGCCGTTGCGTACACCAACCGACAGGGTGGTCACGCTTCCGCTGCATGCCCGGCTCGCCACCCATCTCCTCCTGTGGAGTCAGAAGTTTGTGAGGTCACTGCGCCATGCACATCCCAGGTGCGCTGAACCGACGAGCTCTCGCCAGTCGACACCTCCGGCGAATGGCGACTCCACCCCGAGTGTCCAGCTGATATGGGACCACGGGAGGCACAGGTAGTCCTGTTCGCCTCCCCGGACTCGACCCATTGCCAGGGGTACTACTCCCTGAACGGAGGTACCTTAGGCATAGATGCACTGGCGCACAGCTGGCCCCGGGACCTATGCAAGTATGCCCCCAGTGAGCCTTCTCGCACAGACACTGTGCAAGGTCAGGAGGACGAGGAGCAGGTCTTGTTAGTTGCGCCTACTGGCCCAACGGGACCTGGTTCCCAGAACTCTCACTCCTCGCGACAGCCCTCCTTGGCCGATTCCCCTGAGGAGGGACCTTCTTTCTCAGGGGCGGGGCACTCGCGTCCAGACCGCTGGAAACTCCATGTCTGGTCCCTGGACGGGACGCGGAGGTTCTAGGTGGTCTACCACAAGCAGTGGTAGACACCATCGCTTCAGCTAGAGCCCCCTCTACGAGGCGCCTCTACTCTCTGAAGTGGAACCTGTTCGTCGAGTGGATCTTCCCGCCGGGAAAACCCCCGAAGGTGTTCGATTAACGTTGTGCTTTCCTTCCTGCAGGATGGGTTGGATCGGCTGTCTCCTTCCACCCTCAAAGTATACGTCGCAGCAATAGCGGCGTATCACGATGCAGTAGATGGTAAGTCCTTAGGTAAGCACGACTTAATCGTCAGGTTCCTCAGAGGTGCGAGGAGACTAAATCCTCCTCGCCTACCTCGATACCCTCTTGGGACTTAGCCCTGGTGCTCAGAGCACTTCAGAGTCCTCCATTCGAGCCTTGCAGTCCGCGGAGTTGAAAATATTCTGTCCATGAAGACAGTTCTCCTGATTGCATTGGCTTCAATCAAGAGGGTAGGGGACCTGCATGCACTTTCGGTCGATTTAATCGTGCCTAGAGTTCGGGCCGCCAACTCTCACGTTGTCCTGAGACCCCGGCCTGGATACGTGCCCAAGGTTCCTACCACTCCCTTTCGGGACCAGGTGGTGAACCTGCAAGCGCTGCCTTTGGAGGAGGCAGACCCAGCCCTAGCTTTATGTCCCGTCCGCGCCTGCGCGCTACATTGACCGGACACAGAGCTTCAGATCCTCACAGCAGCCCTTCATCTGTTACGGAGGCCAGCAGAAGGGAAAGGCTGTCTCCAAGCAGAGGTTAGCCCACTGGATAGTGGATGCTATCGTCTTGGCCTACCAGTCCAAGACGTGCCTTGCCCGTTTGGGTTGCGAGCTCACTCAACAAGGAGTGTTGCCTCCTCCTGGGCGTTGGCTCAAGGCGCCTCGCTGACAGATATATGTAGAGCTGCGGGCTGGGCGACACCTAACACGTTCGCTAGATTCTATAGCCTCTGTGTAGAGCCGGTATCTTCCCGTGTACTCGCCCCCAGTGGCCAGTAGCGCTAAGTGCCCGTTCTAGTGTCGGCTTGCATACGCCACTCCCGCCCTCGGGGCTGGATACGTGCGTCTATTTTGCTCCAGTTGTGTTCCCCGGAAACGGCTAACCCTGTGAGTTCCTCCGTCACCCTTCGGTGTCAGACGTGGCGGCCGTCTGACGCCAGGCCTGCACCCGTATGCTTGTGGAACGTGTTTGTAGGCTGGGTATCCATATGTAGCGGTCCCCTCACAGCTACCCCATATGTGTATTCTCCACGGTACCAGCTACCCTAATTGGCTAGCCCCGTGTCTTTCCCTCGACAGAGCTCCCTCTGTCGTTCCTGGAGGTGCTCTTCCCCCCTGGGACCAGGCTGAAATCACCCCAGGGACTGCCATATGTTGCACTCCCCTGCTAGGTTAGTCCGTATGTGTATTCACCACCTCTCCTTCCATTGAAGGACGTGGCTCCGCAGTGTGCCATCTCCCCGAGACGGGCATGCTTTCCCAGCGTTATCCAATAGTCACGCTGAGTGGGTCTTGCAGGAACAGCAGTGACTGTCCTTCCCTGCCGGGAGCCCTGACTCCCACTCCAACATAGGAGTGGTCCAGCGAGCTCAGGCAGGGCGCTGGAAGGGCCAGCATCCCTGGCGTGTTGGTAGGGATCTAATTGCCGGTCAGTTCGACGCACGTCGAACGTGACCGACTGAAAGGGGAACGCCTCGTTACGTATGTAACCCTCGCCCCTGAAGGAGGGAACGGAGACGTACGTCCCGTCGCCAGGTGCTGTGCTTCCGCTGAAGGACCTGCCACTAGTTTGGCTCCTCAGCAGAAAACAAGTATGCAGTGTTTCACTTCCGTATTTATACCCACGTTGCGGGCGGAGCGTGAACCGCATGCCAATGTCAATTGGCTCATTTAGAAACACTCGAAGCAGATAGGTCTCTGAAGGCAGATCCCAATTCGTCGGTTAGTTCCGACGTACGTCTCCGTTCCCTCCTTCAGGGAACGAGGGTTACATACGTAACTGAGACGTTTTTTGCAGTTTGCGGAGTATGAATGACAAAAGTGCTTGTGGACTTAGAAAAATGTGGTGATTGAATGAATTTTGTCTGAAAGCAATGAAAAATTATTCACAGTTTGGTCATTTTCTTCGGCGGGTGGACTCCACACTGATCGCTTTTTGGGATTTTCTTCACAAAAATCAATCGTTTGGCCTCGAAACACTTGGAATATTTGTACTTTTTAAATAAATTGTGCCTGCAGTTGTACCTACCTGTTATATCCTGTTTTTTTATAATACACAAATAGTTAGGTTTAGTTAGGTACATATTTCGGGATTTGCAAAAATGTAGGCAGAGTCAATATTTCCAATGAGCCTGAACCTATTGGTTCCTGAATGTGTTCATTTGAAGCCTTTGCTTTGAAATTGCAAGGAAATTACATCATGATACATTTCTGTGTCAAATGCATACAAGTGTTTAGTGTTTTGCAAATCACTGTGTGTAGTGTTTTGTAAAAATTGTGAAGCTAACAATGTGCTTACAGTTGTGCAAATCTAGGTCAGTGTTTTGCTCCTTGAGTGTAAGGTTTTGCTAATTGTGGGAAGGTTTTAATTTGAGTGTGTAAGCAATTTAAAAAAAAACTTTAAGATCTTTTTCCTCACTTTTATTTAAAACCGGCTGTGACACAATGTGCAGACATCTTGCTTGATGATGCCACATACCTTAAGGATTTTCTACATAACATTTCTAATCATTGTTTCATTTGAATTTATCAAAAATGTAGCTCACCTCTGGAAAGCAGGACAGAAAGGGTTTAATATAGATGTTGGAGTCATGGACTTTGAGGTCATGGTCTCCTAAACCACGAGTCACACCTATGGTTGCCATCACTCGGGCCTGTGTGTGAGAAATAACAAAAAATAAGCACAAGCACAAGTATCCAAAATAAGCATAAATTCACAAGACTAGAAAAGCTACATAGATACATACACTGAAAAAATGGGCGTATATTATGAATGAATGCATGGAATAAATTAAGCATTTATATAGTGCTTTTGTACACTACAATACACCAAAAGCATTTTACAATCATCAAGGGTCTCTCCACATCCAAAACCAGCATGCAACATCCACCTGGATGATAAGACGAGTGTGCCCATCACACATCAGCTATAGGTAGAGAGGAAAGAGAGTGATAGAGCCAATTCAACAGATATGGATTATTAGAAGGCCATGATTTGATAAGGGCAAATGTAGGGAATTTGATCAGGACACCCATATTCTTTACGAAAAGTGTGATGGGGTTTTTAATGACCCCAGATAGTCAGGTCCTTGGTTTTAACATCACATTCGAAGGACGGTGGCTGTTACTATGGTGGCTGTTACTAATGTCCCCTCACAATACTGGGGCATAGGACCCACACAGACTACAGGGTAAGCAGGGCCTGGCCTTACTAACACCTCTACAAAGCAGCTACCTAGTTTTTCCAGGAAGTTTTCCCATCCAGGTACTGACCAGGCTAAACCATGCTTACCTTGCGCTGGTTCGGGCTCTATTACAGAAACATCCTAACTAAATCCTATCTAATCTGTTTAGTAAAGGTATGGGTTGGCCCAGGTGCTCACTTTGAATTGTGACCCACCTAATCAGAAGTTGTTCATTTTCCAAATAGATGTATGAAATAATTTAATAATCAATACTAATAATAAACATCTTATCACACTATAACTTGTATATTTAATTAAAATAATGATTAAATCCAATGGTCCAATTACAAGCAGTTTCTTAGCTTTCCCTCTCCCATAGGTGCATGCGATACACTTGTCAAAATGGAAAGTTTAATATAATTCATCAGTTTCTGTTAGTTCTGCCTACAATGTTATCTTTACCACATAAGGACATAATAGTAAGATTTGCGCATTGAATAAAAAAAAACGGCAAAACAAAAATCTATCTGCTCTGTAAGTCTAGCCATGTCTAGTAATATCTTACCATGAAATCATCTACTTGAAGCCCAGAAGCCCCATCGCACAATTTCTCAATGTACATAGTAGCAGAAATTCATAGGCCTAATATTTACAGTACAATAATTATGCTTAATAGAAAATAGGAATAGCCATGTTTTGTGTTTTTCATGGTTGTTTAAAGGTTGCTTTGTTATTAGCTGTTTTGAAACTTTGTGCTGCATTGTATTTTTTGATGATCATTTGGCATGCTGTTTTCATAATCTAACATTGCCATCAATGGCACCATCTTGACAAGCAAGATACATCCAAATAAACAGGATTTACGACTTTAGAGCGATTTGTTACTATTTGACATGTTGTCATATTAATTCAAAAGCATTTTGTTTTATTGACCACAATAAAATGTTGGGGTAAATAAAATGACCACAATGTTGTTAAATGTTGAGAGGGGCACTATTGATTTCTTTCAAAGAAAGGCAGGAGCTTGAGACTCCAAAGCACCACCCCCACATGCCTGATGAGGTAACCATGTTTTACAGTATAAATCACCCACTTTGACACATTTTCTAGATGTGGCCAAGCTCACAGAGCTGGACAGAGTGGAATTATTATTAGATTTCCAAGAGCACTCCCTATAGTGTGCCCATAAGATGGAGATCTTGGCCTACTTTTGGACTACATGCCACAGGCATTGGCACAGAACAACCTATTGTTTCTTTCAACAAAATCTGCTGATGCCACTGGACAGAGTGAGTTTATTATTTTTGCCTTTATTGGAATTTGGCAATTGAACAGCTTGTCCTGAAATGTATGCACAATCGTTATTATTCATATTTTCAGATGATTTGCACAGAAAAGCAAAATTGTGTGATGATGTGATTACAATGCGTTTGCACATGCAGAAAATAATTTTCAGGAAGGCCAGTTTTACACACAAATTATTCTGGATTAACTCATATGTTTACAAAAGATATGAATGAAAATGCCACACCTGTATGCTGCAGAGGTTGTACAGTTTTATTAGATATGTTGAAACCAGTTGGTTATTTGACCACCTAATGAATCTAGTGCAAATGTATTAAAAAAAAAATAAGAAGAAAGAAATTCAGACATTTCTCTATATTCACAATTAATTGCATTAAATGAAATATTTAATGTTCTTTTATTGTATTAATTTCACATTGAATCTCAAAATTAAACGTAGAAACTACAAAGATCATTTGTTTAAAATCATGTCTAATGACATTTTAGTCATTAAAGGGATAGTTCACCCAAAAATGAAAAATGAAATTTGATGTTTATCTGCTTAACCCCAGGGCATCCAAGATGTAGGTGTGTTTGTTTCTTCAATTAAAAGGAGCTAAAAATCTTCATTAGTGTTCTACTGAAGAAACAAATACACCTACATCTTGGATGCCCTGGAATCTATGATGTCAATCTTCCATTCCACCACATCCAAAAGGTGCTCTATTGGATTTAGATCTGGTGACTGTGGCGGCCATTTGAGTTTAATTAACTCACTGTCATGTTCAAGAAACCAGTTTTAGAGGATTTGAACTTTGTGGCATGGTGCATTATCCTGCAGGAAGTAGCCATCAGAAGATTGGTACAGAGTGGTCATAAAGAGATGGACATGGTCAGCAACAAATACACAGTTGGTACTAGGAACCCAGAAGTGTGCCAAGAAAATATCACCCACACCATTACACCACCACCAGCCTGAACCGTTGGTATCCATGGATCCATGCTTTCATGTTGTTTACTCCAAATTCTGACCCCACCACCTGAATGTTGCTGCAGAAAGACTCATCAGACCAGGCAACGTTTTTCTAATCTTCTATTGTCCAATTTTGCTGAGCCTTTGTGAGTTGTAACCTTAGTTTCCTGTTCTTAGTTGACAGGAGTGGCACCCGGTGTGGTATTCAGCTGCTGTAAGTTTTCTGCTGCTGCTTCAAAGTTTGGTGTGTTCAGAGATGCTCTTCTGCAAACCTTGCTTGTAAAGTGGTCATTTGAGTTACTGTAGCTCTTCTATCAGCTTGAATCAGCCTGGCCATTCTCCTCTGACCTCTGGTGTTAACAAGGCATTTCATTCAATAGAAAGTTCCTAGATTAAACATTATCAAAAGTTATCAACCAATCAGAATAGACTTCTACGACTGGCCGATGAAAATACTATATGAAATCTTATTGGAGTGAAATGCACCAATAATTTCCTAGACAATAAAAGATGGATCCAGGGGTGATTCAATGATTTCAATAGTAAGGGGGCTCAGTCCCCAAGTCCCCAATGAGGATAAATTATTTGTAAATGTTGTTTGTATACCAATGACTATACTATATAGTCATTTAATTTAAAATCATTTTTAATAACCAGCTAATATTCATTAAGAATATAGACAAACCTTATATTACTTCAATTGTCTAGATTTTTAATCTGCCCCATATTACATAATTCCTTTTTCTTTTTCTATTTATCAGAGCACATGAATCTATAATTCTCTAATTACTCTAGTGCTGATAAATGTATGCTGGGTCACCTGCTGGGTCATTATTTAGGAGAACAAAATAATTGATATTTCTCTGTCTCTGTCATTCACTCTTATATCATTTTTAATGAACTGTTGAATTTGGCAATTCACAATTCGCTTTGTGTATCTATATTTTAAGTTTTTAGGGAACGGTGATCTGCCCTGATCTAAATAGTTCTGTCTTAAATTAGAAGATAATTGTTGAAATATATTAACACAAGTACACAAGACATCTGTGACCTCATGAACTTTAAGAACTATATACATATACATTTTTGTTTGTTTGCCTACCGGGAGTGGGGAATATGTCACAGTTTTTTTACAGTTACAGTTACATTAAAGGATTAGTTTACTTCAGAATAAAAATTTACTATAATTTACCCACCCCCATGTCATCCAAGATGTTTATATCTTTCTTTTTTGAGTCGAAAAGAATTTAAGGTTTTTGAGGAAAACATTCCAGTTTTTTTCTCTATATAGTGGACTTCAATGGGAATCAACGAGTTGAAGGTTCAAACTGCAGTTTCAATGCAGCTTTAAAGGTCTCTACATGATCTTAGACGAGGAATAAGGGTCTTATCTAGCGAAATGACTGGCCATTTTAAAAAATAAAACCCCAGTGTTTATGAAGCAAAAGTGAAAAGACCCTTTACAAAAAACAAAACCCCCAAAAATTGATAAAACAACGATGTTGAATGATTTTTAAGTTGGAGGAGAAAATTAGTTTCTCACCCTACCCGTCTACTTCACGCATTACCTTTCCAATGTGTAAAGTTACGTAAAGAGGGGCGCATCGCAGAGCTAGTGCAAGACGAGTATTTGTGGTTAAAAGGTATATAAATTTAACTTTTTTTTTTAGAAAATGACGATTGCTCCACTAGATAATACTCTTAATTCCTCGGCTGGGATATTGTAGAGCTCTTTAGAGTTGCATTGAGACTGCAATTTACACATTCAACCCGTTGGTTCCTGTTGAGGAAAATTTTATTTAGTTTAGTTCACTCAGGAGTCAAACATCTGTCTCTGCCATACAAAAACACCTCTAAGCAGGGGGTCACGGACACCTACACAGCAAAATCCTCAGTGTTAAATGAACACTGCTGGTGTTTATATGAGTCCACTATGAGTCCACACTCAAAGTGTTAAAAGGTAACACCGAATCAGTGTTGAAGTTAATGAGATAATTAAGTGGTGATTGAGCATTAATGATGAACACTTGCTGTTATAAGCTGTTACCTGATGATAACAAGCAGAATCACTAAATGGTAAATGGACTGCATTTATATAGCGCTTTTAACAGACCAATGGCCATCCAAAGCGCTTTACACATTGCCTCACATTCACCCATTCACTCACTCATTCATACACCGACGGCGGTGTCAACCATGCAAGGCACCATCCAGCTCGTCGGGAGCAGCTGGGGTTAGGTGTCTTGCTCATGGACACCTCGACACTTGGTCACGTGGAACCGGGGATCGAACCACCAACCTTCCGGTTTGCAGACAATCTACATGAACCACTGAGCCACTGCCGCCCACGAGGAAAGAGAAAGGTTTGGCTAAGGTTTGTCTCTTATTCAGGAATACTATGAAGTTGGAGTTTTTTTTAATTGCCATAACAATTGGTGTCAGGAGCGGGATTCCTAGGATGTGCCTGGGAGCGGATGGATACTGATCATCCTAGACTTTAGAGTCACAGCCTTACACTCGACAGATTAAGGGAGAAGGGCCAACCACTCTGGGGGTCTGGAGGGTCCAACCACTGGAATCAGAGAAAACAAACCCAAGGTGGAAACGGGACACTCTCGTAAGAAATTCTGGGAGGATTGAGATCACATGGGTGGTTAAGATATTCTGGGAGAATTGAGATCACAACAGTGGTCAAGATATTCTGGGAGAATTGAAATCACATAGAGGGCGCTTGAGATCTGTACGGAGACATCTGACATTGGCGATGTATAACGCGAAAGACCACAGAATCAGACTGCCAAAAAAATGCGTGCAAGGTAGGTCACGATTTCCAAAAGAGGGAACACTGTGAGTCACCAGGCTGAAACTGGTGAAAGAATCTGGGGGGGAAGATGTCAAAAGGGCTATTGTGGGGAATGTGTGTGAGAAATGCAAATGAAGAGTGTTGTGTGAAAGAAGCAGATCGCAGGGAAAGGAAAATGTTGTCTGATCACACAGAACCCACAGGTGTTTAAAGATTGCTGGTGAGTATGAACTTTGATTAAGCTATGGATAACAGTTTGTGATAACTAAATTAGGCCTAACAATTTGAGAGACATGATCAGTAACTTGATCAGGCCGGATAAAGTTTTTGAGACAGAAGAGAGCAAACACTAGCAGCAGCTCTGCAAGCAAGCAGCTCTGCTCTGAAGCCCGCAATACAAATACATTTGCAGAACTTATTAAAGAAATTTAATTATGTTTAGAAAATTAAACAGCAACTTAACTGGCTATAAATAAGACGAGAACAAGAGAAATTAAAATTTCTAGATGTTAGTGCAGTCATTATCTAAATTATCCAGAGAATCCATCACAATTATGAAAGGCCAGAGGGCAAACAATGGAATATAACCTTTAAAATGAAATGTTTTATTTTTGTGTTTCCTCCATTAAATGGAGGCAGGACATTAATTTATATGGTGAACTACAATTAATGTAAGAAGGAAAAAACAAAACAAAACTAAAGGCTGTGAGGCTTTCTGTGAGACTAGGATTGAGATGGAGGACAATAATATTTTGGATTTCTGCAGAGTAGTAGGACAGTGGAAAAGTGTGATGTAGGTGAGAAACGTGTGCTGTAGGTGATTTTGAAGGAGGACATGAAGGTAGGGAAAGAAGGAAAAGAGGATTGAACTACTATGGAAGACCATTTGTAAGTTCTTAGTAAAATTATGACAATTTTGGTGTTCTAATGACAAGACATTGAAAGGAAAATGTACTTTAAAGAAAATCCTAATTATTTGGAAAGATTTTGATAAAGAATTGGGTATTGAATATGATTAAGCATAAAGTACAAGAGAATCATGAGTGAACAAGCTGATTGAATGTAATACGAATAGATAATCATGTCGTTTTGATGAAAAGTTTACAACTTTAACAAATTTAGGTTTATGTTCATAAATGCCGGCTAAAAAGTAACTAGTACTCTGAGTAGTTTTTGAGAAGAGTAAATTGTACTTTTACTTAGGTACTTTTTTGACACCATTACTTTTACTTGTAATTGAGTATTATTACAGCAATTTAACAGTACTTGTACTTTAGTACACATTTTCAGTACTCTTTCCACCTCTGGTGTATAAAAAGTGAGTTTGCACTGCAGGAGGGAGCCGTTGCACTCGCCTGGAGCACATGAATAGGGAGATGGCGATGAATCTTAAATACCTCTTATACACTCACATAAAGGATTATTAGGAACACCTGTTCAATTTCTCATTAATGCAATTATCTAATCAACTAATCACATGGCAGTTGCTTCAATGCATTTAGGGGTGTGGTCCTGGTCAAGACAATATCCTAAACTCCAAACTGAATCTCAGAATGGGAAAGAAAGGTGAATTTTGAGCATGGCATGGTTCTTGTTGCCAGGCGAGACAGTCTGAGTATTTCACAATCTCCTCAATTACTGGGATTTTCACGCACAACCATTTCTAGGGATTACAAAGAATGGTGTGAAAAGGGAAAAAAATATCGTCCCGTGGGCGAAAATGCCTTGTTGATGCTAGAGGTCAGAGGAGAATGGGCCGACTGATTCAAGCTGATAGAAGAGCAACTTTGACTGAAATAAACACCCTTTACAACCAAGGTATGCAGCTAAGCATTTGTGAAGCCACAACACGCACAACCTTGAGGTGGATGGACTACAACAGCAGAAGACCCCACCGGGTACTGCTCATCTCCACTACAATTAGGAAAAAGAGGCTACAATCTGCACAAGCTCACCAAAATTGGACAGTTGAAGACTGGAAAAATGTTGCCTGGTCTGATGAGTCTCGATTTCTGTTGAGACATTCAGGTGGTAGAGTCAGAATTTGGCATAAACAGAATGAGAACATGGACCCATCATGCCTGGTTATCACTGTGCAGGCTGCTGGTGGTGGTGTAATGGTGTGGGGGATGTTTTCTTGGCACACTTTAGGCCCCTTAGTGCCAATTGGGTATCGTTTAAATGCCACGGCCTACCTGAGCATTGTTTCTGACCATGTCCATCCCTTTATGACCACCATGTACCCATCCTCTGATGGCTACTTCCAGCAGGATAATGCACCATGTCACAAAGCTCGAATCATTTCAAATTGGTTTCCTGAACATGACAATGAGTTCACTGTACTAAAATGGTTATTTTAGTCACCAGATCTCAACCCAATAGAGCATTTTTGGGATGTGGTGGAATGGGAGCTTCGTGCTCTGGATGTGCATCCCACAAATCTCCATCAACTGCAAGATGCTATCCTATCAATATGATATGGCCAACATTTCTAAAGAATGCTTTCAGC
The DNA here is from genome assembly GCA_023029165.1 of Gobiocypris rarus. Lineage (NCBI taxonomy): Eukaryota > Metazoa > Chordata > Actinopteri > Cypriniformes > Gobionidae > Gobiocypris > Gobiocypris rarus. The sequence goes on from CM040923.1 coordinate 10,253,448, forward strand.
ACCTTGTTGAATCAATGTCACGTAGAATTAAGTCAGTTCTGAAGGCGAAAGGGGGTCAAACACAGTATTAGTATGGTGTTCCTAATAATCATTTAGGTGAGTGTATATCATATTGTGTCTGTTTTATTTTTTGTCAACTTCCTAAAGTGGTTAATTTCCTGTTTGACATTAGAAAAAAATATTTTCAATATTATCTTATATTTTGTGACCATACTTTACTTAAAGGGTTAATTCACCCAAAAATGAAAATTCTGTCATTATTTACTAACCCTCATGTCTTTCCAAAACCGTAAGAATTTCATTTAATCTTCGGAACACAAGTTTCCTAGTTCTACGGCAGAACGACTCGTGCATACAGCATCGGCCAATGGTAAGCCGTCATTCTGAAAGCCATCATTGACACCCTCAAGCGAGAGGGTAAGACACAGAAAGAAATTTCTGAACGAATAGGCTGTTAACAGAGTGCTGTATCAAGGCACCTCAGTGGGAAGTCTGTGGGAAGGAAAAAGTGTGGCAAAAAACGCTGCACAACAAGAAGAGGTGACGGGACCCTGAGGAAGATTGTGGAGAAGGACTGATTCCAGACCTTGGGGGACCTGAAGCAGTGGACTGAGTCTGGAGAAAACATCCAGAGCCACCGTGCACAGGCGTGCAGGAAATGGGCTACAGGTGCCGCATTCCCCAGGTCAAGCCACTTTTGAACCAGAAACAGCGGCAGAAGCGCCTGACCTGGGCTACAGAGAAGCAGCACTGGACTGTCGCTCAAATTTTGCATGTCATTCGTAAATCAAGGTGCCAGAGTCTGGAGAAATACTGGGGAGAAGGAAATGCCAAAATGCCTGAAGTCCAGTGTCAAGTACCCACAGTCAGTGATGGTCTGGGGTGCCATGTCAGCTGCTGGTGTTGGTCCACTGTGTTTTATCAAGGGCAGGGTCAATGCAGCTAGCTATCAGGAGATTTTGGAGCACTTCATGCTTCCATCTGCTGAAAAGCTTTATGGAGATGATTTCGTTTTTCAGCACGACCTGGCACCTGCTCACAGTGCCAAAACCACTGGTAAATGGTTTACTGACCATGGTATTACTGTGCTCAATTGGCCTGCCAACTCTCCTGATCTGAACCCCATAGAGAATCTGTGGGATATTGTGAAGAGAAAGTTGAGAGACAAAAGACCCAACACTATGGATGAGCTTAAGGCCGCCATCGAAGCATCCTGGGCCTCCATAACACCTCAGCAGTGCCACAGGCTGATTGCCTCCATGCCACGCCGCGTTGAAGCAGTCATTTCTGCTAAAGGATTCCCGACCAAGTATTTAGCGCATAACTGAACATAATTATTTGAAGGTTGACTTATTTTGTATCAAAAACACTTTTCTTTTATTGGTCGGATGAAATATGCTAATTTTTTGAGATAGGATTTTTGGGTTTTCATGAGCTGTATGTCAAAATCATCACTATTAAAACAATAAAAGACCTGAAATATTTCAGTTGGTGTGCAATGAATCTAAAATATATGAAATTTTAATTTTATCATTACATTATGGAAAATAATGAACTTTTATCACAATATGCTAATTTTTTGAGAAGGACCTGTATAATGCCGTTGGAGAGCATCCATCCATTAAATAAGAGTTGTATCCACTAAGAGTGGCAGATAAGTGATACGTGTCATACATAGTATTGCACAAAGTAGTCCTGCAAAAGAAAGGTGATGTAACATATACTCTCTCATCCTAGTGTTGGCTTCTGTTTTAGAGTCTAATAATAAAAAAAAGATTTTCCCCTTCCTTGTGTTGTGCATTCCAATATTATTTAACTTTTACTTTTAGATTTTTCTGACACTTCTGATACTGTTGTCATATCTTTTTATGCTTTGTTCCCATTCAGTCGGTCACTCTCGATGCCACGTCGGAGTACCGACGAAATAGGAATCTCGCTAGCGAGAGCCAATCTACTTCGAGTATAACTAAACGAGCCAATGCACATTGGCATGCAATGATTGCACCAGCTGCTCATGCCACGCAGTGCGGGTATAAATGAGGCACAGGTGCTTGCATCAAATTAGCCTTTTGCTTCGGAGCCAAGTGGTGAATGGATTGTCCTGAAATCACTCTCTACAAGCGTGTGTTAACATTATAACGAGTCAAGCTCTTCGGTTGGATCTCTCCTCAGTTGGTGTTGGAGTGACGGCACTGCAGCGGGGTCGAATTTCTCTCTTTCTAGTTTGTTTTATTGAGCAAAGACAAAAGGCTGTTCTCACAGCTGGTTTGGTGCGCTGTTAAGAGTGCTGAAAAAGTAGTTTTCACGGCTGGTAAGAGATTACCTTCTATGAGAAAGAGAGCGCGCATGACAGGCTGCACATTTTCCCTGTCTGTGTCGCCGTGACTATCCACTGTGTGCTTCAGCACCCGAGAGCATTTTCCCTAAAAGAGCTACACAGATAGAGCTTCCATCTTTTTAAAGATGACAATCTACCTGTGTGTTTCTGGTTGCGGTTGTTTCCTGTCCTCACTGATGGCCACGAGCACTGTTTCACATGTCTGGGCAGCATGATGAGACTGCGTTCGTGGGTGGTTCATGTTTTCAAATGGGAACATGACCACGTCGGCACGCCGGTCGCGACTCTTTCTTTTTCGGAAGCTTGAGTCCCCTCTGTTGTTGGCCAGCTGTGGCTCGTGTGTAAAAGCACAGCCGCAGGTCTGCTCGACACTCTGGGAGATTGTGGAGATCAGCGAGAGCTGCCGCCGGGGGAAACCCGGACGGACCTCTTGCTTCTATGCGTGTCGTGTGCCATCGAGCTGCTAAGCTGCAGCGCGGGTTGTCACGGCAAACCAGCGCTCGCTCTGCGCTCTATGTGCGCTGTCCCCTTGCCTATTTCCCGTTGTAGTGCCCTCCCTGGCAACAGGAGAGGTCTACTTCGGTGTAATGGCTTGGTCGACCTGAGGTTGGAAGGGCTTCTTCGGGGGAACCAACCCCCTAGGGCTCCTACCCCTCTGGCGCACTGCAAGCTGTGCAGCTTTTGGATGGAGTTGCTGATCCTTCTTATGGTAACTTAGCATTTCATTCAGGGCTCCAGCTGAGGATCAGATGTCAATCGCTGCATCGGAGAGAGGGCTGTTGTGCTCTGGGAATGAAGATGATGCGGAGCCCACTGTAATGGTGTGTGCTTTGCTGAATCAGATTCAGAGTGAACAGCCATGCTTTCCTGGGATCAATCCCAGATGTGCATGTAAAACTTGTCAGTATGGAACTACTTTGGTTATGGAATGCCAAAGAGGCCAGAACTGCAAGTTTTTCCTCCTTCACTACCCTCAAGGGTGGGGTGGCTGTACGCAGACCACCCCCGGCTTGCATTTTTAATGCACGAGGGTAGTTCTGAGTTTGAGTTGAGCTGCGCATGTTGACTAACCGTGATCAGGTCACGGCGCAGGCCCTCGGCAAGACGATGTCCGCCTCCGTGGTCCAGTAACGCCCCCTGGCTTGCCTTGCTGAGGTGTGAGTGGTCGTCAAAGTACGCTTCACGATGCTCCCATCTCACAAGGTGGCCATTTCTGTGACACTGTTGAGAACTGAGCCCAGCAGTTCTTAGCAGTCTGTAGCTGACTGAGGAAATCAAGAGCTTCCCCTGACGCACCTTCAGAGTGCCTCGTGCGCCCCTCAGTCTGCTTGTCGCCAAGGGCGTCGCCCCCCTGCAAATAAAAAAAAAACGTGGCACAGTCTGCTCTACTGTGTCCACTGCAGGAGGATGACGCCACCCGTCTCTACTGCTGTTTAAGTGGCTGACGAAAAGTCACCTGAGACGGGTGACCTGGAGATGGGCGGGGCTGCTTTTTCCCCGGAGGAGGGCCGGGCGGAGAATGTTTTGAGTCTAAATACTGTTCTGCCACTGGTCACAACCAGTGGTACCCAAATTCTCAAAAGAAAAAAGAAAAGCAGTCCCTCTATCTCTGGGCCCTCAGGGGACTCGGAGAGTTGTGGCTGGTCAAACGCCGGACCACACTCATCCACCTCCTCTTCGCCAGTAGGCAGTAGCGGATGACGCAGGGACACACCACAGCCTCCTCGCGGACCCTCTGCCCTCCGTGGAATCAGGGACGTGTTGCACAGCACACTCACACCTCACTGCGGGCCGCCTCCACGAGACAGCCACCCCAGGCCGGTGCCTGCATTCCACCTCACTGCCCCACAGTGAGTAAACCGGTGGTCCTGATGGTCCCGCTTGTTCGGTCTCTGCGAGCCTGGTTAGAGCTCCCCAGTCCGTCTTGCTGGCTCATTCGGACCTTCAGGCACAGGCCGTTCCTGTGCTTTGTGTTCAAGGGGCGAGCATATCAGTACAAAGTCCTACCCTTCGGGCTGGCCCTGTCCCCTCGTACCTTTACGGAGGTAATGGAGGGGGCCCTTCTGCCCATGAGAGAACAGGGCGTTCGCATTCTCAACTATCTCGACGACTGGCTCATCCTAGCACAGTCACGGGAGAAGTTGTGCGAACACAGGGACTTGGTGCTCAGACACCTCAGCCAGTTGGGTCTTCGGGTCAACTGGGAAAAGAGCAGACTCGCCCCCGTGCAGAGGATCTCTTTTCTCGGTATGGAGTTGGATTCGGACGAGCGGAATTTTTAGCAGGACATCTTGCACTGAGCCGCCTCAAAGGCCGGTTATGGGGCAAAGATGTACTGGTCCGTACGGACAACACTGCGACCGTTGTGTACATCAACCACCAAGGTAGTCTACTCTCCCGTCGCATTTCGCAACTCGCCCGCCATCTCGTCCACTGAAGTCAGAAGTGTCTGAGGTCGCTTCGTGCCATTCATGTCCCTGGTGTGCGCAACCGTGTGGCCGACGAGCTATCACGAGCGGCACTCCCAGGAGAGTGGCGACTCCACCCCCAGGTGGTCCAGCTGATCTGGGTTCAGTTCGGGGCGGCACAGGTCGACCTGTTTGCCTCCCCAGAAACATCCCACTGCCAGTGGTTTTATTCGCTGACCGAGGGCACACTCGGCACGGATGCACTTGCGCAAGGCTGGCCCCGGGGCCTGCGCAAATATGTGTTTCCCTACTCTGCAAGGTCAGGGAGGACGAGGAGCAGGTCCTGTTGGTGGCCCCGTATTGGCCCCACCGGACTTGGATCCCAGAACTTGCGACAGCCCCTCCTTGGCCGATTCCTCTGAGGAAGGATCTTCTATCTCTGAGACGGGGCACCCTCTGGCAACCGCGTCCAGACCTCTGGAAACTTCATGCCTGGTCCCTGGACGGGACACGGAGGTTCTAGGAGACTTACCCCAGGAGGTAGTTAACACCGTCACTTCGGCCAGAGCACCATCTACAGGACAGGCCTATGCCTTGAAGTGGAACCTGTTCGTCGATTGGTGTTCTTCCCGCCGAGAAGACTCCAGAAGATGTTCGATCACGTCTGTGCTTCCTTCCTGCAGCAGGTGTTGGAGCTTAGGCTGTCACCCTCCACCCTCAAAGTTTACGTTGCTGCCATCTCTGCCTATCATGACTATATAGATGGTAAATCGGTTGGGAGACACGACCTGGTCGTCAGGTTCCTTAGGGGGGCGAGGCGGTTAAATCCTCCTCTACCCCCCTCCATCAATCAATCAATCAACTTGATTTATATAGCGCTTTTACAATGACGATTGTTTCAAAGCAGCTTCACAGTGTTAAACAGGACAACATTGCAACAAAATTTGATTTGGCTAGTTTAATTTGGATAGTTTATAGAATTATATATGACCAAATTAATAAATTCTATTTGTATATTTAGTTGAGTAACTTGGATCATAATTTGAGTGTCCATACCCTCTTGGGATCTTACTCTGGTGCTCCGAGCACTTCAGACTGCCCCATTTGAGCCTTTGCAGTCAGCAGAGCTTAAGATTCTGTCCATGAAGACTTTGCTGTTGGCTGCATTGGCCTCCATCTAGAGGGTAGGGGACCTGCAGGCATTTTTGGTCGACGAATCGTGTCTGGAGTTCGGGCCGGGTGACACCCACATGGTACTGAGACCCCGGCCTGGCTATGTGCCCAAGGTTCCCACCACTCACTTCAGGGACCAGGTGGTGAACCTGCAAGTGCTGCCCTTGGAGGAGGCAGACCCAGCCATAGCTTTGCTCTGTCCCGTCCGCGCCCTGTGGATCTTCCGTGGACAGAACTCAAAGCTTCAGGACCTCAGATCAGCTCTTTGTCTGTCATGGAGGTCAGCAGAAGGGAAAGGCTGTCTCCAAGCAGAGGATGGCCCACTGGATAGCGGATGCCATCACCTTGGCTTACCAAGCACAAGGGTGCGAGCACACTGTCCGCTTAGGGTGCGAGCACACTCTAATAGAAGTGTTGCATCCTCCTGGGCGCTGGCACGTGGCGCCTCGCTGGCAGACATCTGTAGAGCTGCAGGCTGGGCGACACCCAACATGTTCGCTAGGTTCTATAGTCTACGTGTAGAGCCGGTCTCCTCCTGTGTTCTCACCTTAAACGGGTAGAAGCACAGAGAGGCCCGGCTCTTGTCGGCTTGCTGCGCCTCGGCGCTTACCTTCTCCAGAAGCAAACTCTGAGTCCTCCACCGCCCTCGGTGCCGGGCGTGGCGGAGCGTCCGGCATCAGGCCTCTTGCCGCTGAATCCTTAAAAACCGGTATTGGGTTTGGGCCATGTGAGTGACCCTGCATGGGATCCCACATATTTTTCCACAGTTGCTACTCTCGGAAGCGGTGTCTTTCCCTTGGGAGAGCCCTCCCTTCTTAGGGATGGAGCCCCCTCATGGCGGCGGGCTACGGCTCAGCTCTGTATTCCACATATCTCCTTCTAGGTATGATGTGGGTACTCATCCATTAGGGCACGCTTTCCCAGTGTTATCCGAAAAGTCACTGAGCGGGTCATGCAGAAAAGCAGTGATGGACTTCTCTGTGTGAGCCCCATCTCATCAGTCAAGAGAACTCAGGAGGCTCACACAGGGCACTGGAAGGGGGCACAGGCCATGGCGCTTTGGTAGGGATTCCTATTCGTCGGTACTCTGACATGGCGTCGAGAGTGACCGAATGAATGGGAACGTCTCGGTTACGTATGTAACCCTCATTCCCTGAAGGAGAGAACGGAGACGCCACGTCCCGTCGCCATGTCCTCTGTACCCTGCTGGGGTGCCAATTCACCTACTCGGCTTCTCAGCAAAAGACTAATTTGATGCAAGCACCTGTGCCTCATTTATACCCGCACTGTGTGGTGCAATCATTGCATGCCAATGTGCATTGGCTCGTTTAGTTATACTCGAAGTAGACTGGCTCTCGCTAGCGAGATTCCTATTCGTCGGTACTCCGACGTGGCGTCTCCATTCCCTCCTTCAGGGAACGAGGGTTACATACGTAACCGAGACGTTTTTCCCCTCCCACTCTCTCATCTGTTACCTTTTTTCCTTCTCCATATATCAAAGGAAATCTGAGGTCCTCGTCCTCAATGGTTTTATAAGCCCTGGTAAGAGAAAAAAAGAGAAAAGAAAGTATTTAAGGTATCTAATTTTAATGTGAGGACAATAAACCAGCAACTTCCATCAATCATCAAATTCAATACAATACAATCAAATCAGTAATTTTGCTGAATATTAAGTATCCCCAACTAAGAAAGCTAGAGGCAACAGTGGCAAGGAACCCAAACTCCATTAGGTGACTGAATGGAGAAAAAAAACTTTGGGAGAAACCAGGCTTTGCAATCGAAAGCTGACAATTAGGTACTATATAAAAAGTTTATTTTTATTTTTATAAACAATAAATAATTTTTTGGAAATGTAAGAGTTGGCACAAATATCTGAAAATAACCTTTTAAGTTAAAATGTTCTTTTAGTAGTTTGTGCTGATTTACTATAGCCTATAGGCTAATCTAGTTTATGCTAATTTAAAAAGCAGTCATTGGAATGTCAGAACCAGAATTTAAATAAATAAACAAATAAATAAAGTATATGCATACATAAATTAATGAATTAAAATAAATATAGTTTCTGCTCAGAACAAAACAATATAAAAAAACCCTGTTTCATTTCTAATCATGGAAAAAAATTTACCTATAGCTTTGCACAATTTGTGTGTTCATTAACTGAATAAATTAACTGTTTCTGCAGTTAAGGGCACAACTAACTGCCACAACAGTGGTGGAGTGGATATAAATGTATATACATAAAATATAACCTCACCAGCCAGTCATGGTCCAGTCTCGATACAACATCTTCCTGCCCACCTCCTTCCTTTGCACCCTTCTGGGGAACTCCAAGTGTGTGAACTCTCCTCCTAACAGATGGGGCTGCATGAATCCCTAAAAACAAGATAGGCAGAGAGGAGGAAATAGAGCTCCCTAGTTCTACAGCAAGGTTCAACCATGATGAGAGCCACTGATCCTTTTCTAGAGGAGAGAAAGGTGGTGATGATTCTCAGGGAGCAGAGCAACAACCTGGGGCCCTAGATAGCTGCAACCCTATCTGTAATATCTTCCTAACAATATAAATATGATTCAACAAATAAAAGCACAAATTTCATAAATAAAAGCGGTGTAATGTATGTCACCTTTGGCTTGTTTTTTGGTGTTTGTAAAGCACTCTTCTTCGTAAAACTGCTTAAAGGGGTCATGAATTAAGAAATCAAAATTTCCTTGATCTTTTATTCAAGCTTTAATAATAATAAAAATAAATAAATAAACGCATGACCAAGTGTTCAAAACGTTTGCAGAGAAGGGGTCATGTTCGGGGGAACAACATGATAGGCCATTTTTGAGTTTAATGCTCAAACCTGCGTGACCATATAGCAGCTACATTCAGAAATGGAAATTACGAATGGATTAATATTTTGTTTTGAATTTCAGAAAAGTCGATTGAATATTTACAGGTTTGTATCTCGTTTTTCTTTTTTTTTCAGAATATTAAAGTGTCTATCCAAGTATCATAATGATCAAATATCGAAGCTATCTCTATCTAATAGTCTACTTCAAAGATCGAATGAAATTATTGATTGTTAAAAATGTCTATATATATATATATATATATATATATATATATATATATATATATATATATATATGCTAGTAGCCTACATAACTTTATTATTATTAGGCTATTATTATTAGTATTATTATTATTAGGCTATTAGTATTATTATTATTAATAGGCAATTTACAAATCGCACCCAGGCTTTATAGGGCACAACAACAGTGTTATAGGCTTTCATACAACATGAAGTTCATAATAGGCTACAACACGTGAAAAAAATACAAAAACCAAAACATTTTTGTATACATCCCATTAAATCACCTTTCTTTCTTTCTTTCTTTCTTTCTTTCTTTCTTTCTTTCTTTCTTTCTTTCTTTCTTTCGTTTTCTTCTTCTTATTATTATTAGGCTATTGATATTATTAAAATTACATTAAATAGATATGATATATGCATATAAAGTTAAATTCCTTCTTTTTGCTAAAAGAAATATATTTATTTGAGTTACTGTAATTTATTTAAGTCAATGGCTGGATTTCCGAAACCTTCTTAACACTATGTCATTCTTAAGTTGTACCTTAAGGTATAGCTATAGCCTACCTTAACGTACGCTACGTGTTTCCCCAAACGTTCTTAAGTATGGTTTCTGTAAGTCATTCGTTCATAACGTTGGTTTGGACCACTCTTAGCTATTATCACTGCTGACAGTGACAGTTCATTCCGACAGTGGCCACCACTGTTTCTTTACATCTCAGTCTATGAATATAATTCTGCTATTTAAGTGTTTTCATGCAAAGAATACAATTGTCATTACACTGATGGCAGTTATCTTTTTTATCCAAGGTACAGCTGGCAAACCATTATGGAGTCTATTTAAAGGGAATGATTGTGGAGGGAAACAGAGCTTGTACTGCCCCCTTGTGGGAAGAGTAATTTGCGTTTTGAGTTTCTTGTGTTTTGTCCGCTCAGAGCTACCGTAGCTCAGTTGTTCTACTAACAATCCTGCAGCAAGTCGATCTCCAGAGTGTTAAAGTCTGTAAATCATTATTTTGGTCCCTGAGAATTGTCTGTCTGTAAGTATTTGTTTGACAGTGATCTTAGCTTCCTTTGTATTCCAAATTTAGTAATTTTAGCATGTTTTCTATTCGCAATTTGTAAGGAAATATGTGGCGCTAGTACTGTTAGCTTCTCTATGACGTTTTCCATGTGTTTTAGTGATCGTGCTATCTAAGCTACTTATTTTATATTTGCATTGTATATTCTCCTTATTGAGGTTGTAATATGCTTTCTCTTGTTTCTGTATGTCACAGTTTTACAGTCCTTCCAGTAAAACACACTAACACAGCAAGATGCTTCCTGGTTCTTTATTGGAGACTGTTAGCTATCTGTAAAGCTAGTTCACAAACACTAGTAAAGGCAGAATAGTAAAAAGACAGATGGAAGGTCAGCCAAAAGTCGATACAGAAGACAACACTGCTGTCCCGGATCGCCAACGTACATACAGCAACGTTGGTGACCTGTGGGAAACACGATCGAACTGTTCCAGCATCTCACGTGCCAGTCAGCGATCACATGCCAGTCAGCGGTCACGTGCCAGTCAGCGGTCACGTACTAGTCAATGGTCCAATGCAAGCGTTTTGGCAGCTAAAGCAGCTGCTGCTCAAGCACAGGCATCATACGCTGAAAGAGAAGCAGAGGTGATAAAAGAAAAAGCTCACATCGAAGCTGAAGCTACAAAAAAGAAAGCAGAGCTCAGCGCTGACCTCCTCAAACTGCGTCTACAGAGTGCAGCCGCCAACGCCGAAGCAGAGGTTCTAGAGGCAGCAGCCGTGGATGAAGGTGGAGATACCTGGTTTCCAAAAAACAGCGACATTGTCGTCGAATCCATTCCAATACCACCTCCGCCGGCTAATATCAGCTTTGACTACGCACAAGCTACCGCACAAGTGCTTCCAGCAGTTCAGCGAGTAAAGTACAGTGGTGATTTTGTGCAAAATAAAGTCAAAGAACGGAGCATACCAGACAGTGAGATTAGTGAATATGAGTTTCAAGAGATACCAATGGTGCATTCCTCACAGTATGGTATCAATAGTAGAGCAGATCATTCTCATGCCCAAAGCTTGTTCAAAAATGCTCTTTTCACATCTTACTCACAGCACCCAACCCCAGTTACTACTGACCACAGAGTTCATCCACGCTCTAGATTCAAGATTCAAGAGTTTTATTTGTCACATACACAATTATATACAGAATATATAACTGGCAGTGAAATGTAGACAGGTCCGCTCCATAGACAGTGCAAATAACAGTTATAAGAAACACAAGGAGGAAATTAAAAATAGAATAGAATAAAAAGTACTCAACATAGAATTATAAGTAATCAAGTAAAAGATAAAATAAATAACTGGTTAACATAAAAAATATATATATAAGTAAGTAAGATGTGCAAACAATGGGTATAATGTAATGTGCAAACAGAAGTATAATGTGCAAACAGGTTTAATTACTGGTTGTTACACAGTAACAATAAGGACAAAGTGCAGTGCAATGACACTATGTGGATGTAATGTTAAAACCGGATGTTTATGTGTATGCGGGGTGAAGTGCAGTCACGTGACTGAGTTCAGGAGTCTGATGGCCTGGGGAAAGAAACTCCTCCAGAGTCTTTCAGTTTTTGCCATCAGGCTTCGGAAGCGCTTACCAGATGGCAGCAGGGTGAAATGAGAGATCGCAGGGTGGGTGATGTCTTTGATGATTTTGGTAGCTCTACCTCTGCAGCGTTTGGTGTAAATGTCCTGCAGAGACGGGAGAGCTGACCCTGAGATGCCCTCGGATAAGCGCACCACTCTTTGCAGGGCTATGCAGTCATGACTGGTGCTGTTCCCGTACCACGCTGTGATGCACTGAGTCACGACACTTTCTATCGCCCCTCGATAGAAAGTTTTCAGGATAGCTGGTGAAACCCTGAATTTCCTCAGCTGGCGCATATAAATCAGTCTGCCCTTTTCCAGCCCAGGTTATCGTCTCCGCGTCCTGTTGTCAGTGCAAACAAGTCCAATTCCCCAGCCACATCAGACTTAGCTAAATATTTGGTTCGCAGAGAGTTGGTTAGCTCAGGGCTCCTGAAGTATGATGATACAGTATTGTTCAAAATAATAGCAGTACAATGTGACTAACCAGAATAATCAAGGTTTTTAGTATATTTTTTTATTGTTACGTGGCAAACAAGTTACCAGTAGGTTCAGTAGATTCTCAGAAAACAAATGAGACCCAGCATTCATGATATGCACTCTCTTAAGGCTGTGCAATTGGGCAATTAGTTGAATTAGTTGAAAGAAGTGTGTTAAAAAAAATAGCAGTGTGGCATTCAATCACTGAGGTCATGAATTTTGTGAAGAAACAGGTGTGAATCAGGTGGCCCCTATTTAAGGATGAAGCCAACACTTGTTGAACATGCATTTGAAAGCTGAGGAAAATGGGTCGTTCAAGACATTGTTCAGAAGAACAGCGTACTTTGATTAAAAAGTTGATTGGAGAGGGGAAAACCTATAAAGAGGTGCAAAAAATGATAGGCTGTTCAGCTAAAATGATCTCCAATGCCTTAAAATGGAGAGCAAAACCAGAGAGACGTGGAAGAAAACGGAAGACAACCATCAAAATGGATAGAAGAATAACCAGAATGGCAAAGGCTCAGCCAATGATCACCTCCAGGATGATCAAAGACAGTCTGGAGTTACCTGTAAGTACTGTGACAGTTAAAAAACGTCTGTGTGAAGCTAATCTATTTTCAAGAATCCCGCAAAGTCCCTCTGTTAAAAAAGGCATGTGCAGAAGAGGTTACAATTTGCCAAAGAACACATCAACTGGCCTAAAGAGAAATGGAGGAACATTTTGTGGACTGATGAGAGTAAAATTGTTCTTTTTGGGTCCAAGGGCCACAGGCAGTTTGTGAGACGACCCCCAAACTCTGAATTCAAGCCACAGTACACAGTGAAGACAGTGAAGCATGGAGTTGCAAGCATCATGTTATGGGCATGTTTCTCCTACTATGGTGTTGGGCCTATTTATCGCATACCAGGGATCATGGATCAGTTTGCATATGTTAAAATACTTGAAGAGGTCATGTTGCCCTATGCTGAAGAGGACATGCCCTTGAAATGGTTGTTTCAACAAGACAATGACCCAAAACACACTAGTAAACGGGCAAAGTCTTGCTACAAAATTAATGTTATGGAGTGGCCAGCCCAATCTCCAGACCTTAATCCAATTGAGAACTTGTGGGGTGATATCAAAAATGCTGTTTCTGAAGCAAAACCAAGAAATGTGAATGAATTGTGGAATGTTGTTAAAGAATCATGGAGTGGAATAACAGCTGAGAGGTGCCACAAGTTGGTTGACTCCATGCCACACAGATGTCAAGCAGTTTTAAAAAACTGTGGTCATACAACTAAATATTAGTTTAGTGATTCACAGGATTGCTAAATCCCAGAAAAAAAAAATGTTTGTACAAAATAGTTTTGAGTTTGTACAGTCAAAGGTAGACACTGCTATTTTTTTGAACACACCCCTTTCAACTAATACCCCAATTGCACAGCCTTAAGAGCGTGCATATCATGAATGCTGGGTCTTGTTTGTTTTCTGAGAATCTACTGAACCTACTGGTAACTTGTTTGCCACGTAGCAATAAAAAATATACTAAAAACCTTGATCATTCTGGTTAGTCACATTGTACTGCTATTATTTTGAACAATACTGTATGCCTGAAAATTACTGGGCTTGGAAGGCATCTTTTGTGAACGCTACAGAAGGACTCTATTTATCCCCAAGAGAGGAGTTGGATCTCCTCTGCAAGTGGTTAGGTCCCAAATCATCAGAGCAAGCGAAACTATTAAGGGCTGTACACACCTATGATGCCACAACTGGTGTCAAAATGGTGTGGCAAAGACTGGAGGACAGCTATGGGTCCCCTGAATCGATAGAGAACGCTCTCCTGAAAAAGTTGGAAGATTTTCCCAAAATTGCAAACAGAGAAAATCACAAGTTGAGGGAGCTTGGTGACCTCATCTCAGAGCTGGATGCTGCCCGTGTAGATGGTCTCCTACCTGGCCTGAGTTACCTAGATACAGCCAGGGGCATCACTCCCATTGTTAAAAAACTCCTATTCCATCTCCAGGAGAAATTGATTACTTCAGCATGTTCCTACAAAGAGCATCACCATGCTTCATACCCTCCTTTCTCTGTTTGTGTGAAATTTGTGTGCGACAAAGCTAAAACTCTCAATGACCCAAGCTTTGCCCCCTTGCTTTCTACTGGTTGTCCAAGTTTCTGAAAGACTGAGCAAGCCCAACTTCAAAACCACAGTATCTGTTTGGAAAACTGAAATAACTGCTCCAAAAGGCTATCGTGACTCCTCTGACCAAAAGGTGGTTGACCCAGATAAACTGTGCCCGCTCCACAACAAACCTCACTCCCTCCGCAAGTGTTGTAGTTTCAGAGCAAAGACCTTGGATGAGAGAAAGGCTATTCTGAAGGAATACAATATTTGTTACAAGTGTTGTTCCTCCGTCAACCACATGGCAAAAGACTGCGACACAAGTGTACATTGCAATGAGTGTAAAAGCGACCACCACACTACCGCACTGCACCCTGGACCAGCACCCAGGAAAACGGAAACTTCAGGCTCTGCAGCCCCAGACGGACATGGCGGGGAGCAACCGGAAAGTCCTATCCAAGCCATTGTGTCCAAATGTACAGAGATCTGTGGCAAAGGTAACAGCTCACGCTCATGCTCCAAAATCTGTCTAGTATACATTTATCCTGCTGGATACAAAGAAAAGGCAGTGAAAGCTTATGTTGTGTTAGACGAGCAAAGCAATAGATCGTTAGCAAAGACAGAATTCTTTGAGATCTTCAACGTTAACACAGGAACCAAAGTTTACACCTTGAGACCTGCTCAGGTGTAGGAGAGACAAGGGCGCGTCAAGCTGACGGTTTCATAGTAGAGTCTCTCGACGGCAACACTAGCATCCGGCTTCCCACATTAATCGAATGCAACATGCTCCCAGATGATCGATCTGAGATCCCGACACCGGAAGTCGCAATACACCACTCACACCTCAAGCATTTGGCAGCCAAGGTTCCGGATTTGGACCCAAATGCTTCAATACTGGTTCTCCTCGGTCGGGATATACCAAGAGTGCACAAGGTCAGAGGGCACTACAATGGCCCCCACGATGCTCCGTACGCCCAGCGCCTCGACCTTGGCTGGGTCATAATAGGTGAGGTCTGTCATGGGGGTGCTCACGTGCCAAGCAAAGTCAGTGTTTACTGCACAACTGTGTTGAACAACGGACGCACATCTCTTTTGGACTCCTGCCCCAACTCATTCCATGTCAAAGAAAAGGTCCTGAGCACTGACTCCACATTTAACTCTTCGAACACGACCAGCTTGATTGACATAGAAAAAAACGACCGTCTCGCCAACATATTGTTCATGAGAACTCCTCATGATGACAAACCTGCCACGTCAGTGGATGATGAACTCTTCCTGAAGATCATGGACGAGCAAATGTTTATGGACGAGTCTAACAGCTGGGTGGCGCCATTACCCTTCAAAACAAACAGGAACAGACTATCCAACAACCGAGACCAAGCGGTCAAACGCCTCACCCACCCGCTACAGACATTTGACAAAAGGCCCCTCATGAAAGAACATTTTTTGAACTTTATGCACAAAATGTTGGAGTTAGGACATGCAGAACCCGTTCTACCACTCGACAAAGACCAAGAGTGTTGGTATCTACCGTTTTTTGGTGTCTACCATCCTCACAAACCTAACCAGATACGTGTAGTGTTTGACTCTAGTGCCACTCACGAAGACACGTCTCTGAACAATGTTTTGTTGACCGGCCCAGACATGAACAACACACTTATTCGTGTCCTCTTGCGTTTCCGCAAAGAACCTGTTGCAATCACTGCGGACATAGAACAAATGTTCTATTGTTTTGTCATTCGTGAGGACCACCGCAACTTTGTGCGTTTCCTGTGGTACGAAGGTAACGATCGCTCAAAGGCGATCAGAGAGTACAGGATGACTGTACACGTGTTTGGAAATAGCTCGTCCCCCGCAATAGCAATATATGGTCTCCGGAGGGCAGTGCTGTCTACACAAGAAGAATACAGTGACGAGGCCAAACAGTTTGTGCTTAAAAACTTTTACGTTGATGACGGACTGGCTTCCTTTCCTTCAGACGCCAGAGCCATCCAAACTTTGAAAAGTACAAAAGAAATACTTGCAGACTCTAACATCCGTTTACATAAAATAGCCTCCAACAGCCCAGATGTAATGGAAGCATTTCCATCTGAAGAACGTGCAAAGGAACTGAAAAACCTTGACCTTGGTGCAGAGCCCCTGCCCTTACAGAGAAGTTTAGGGCTTAACTGGGATTTGCAAAATGACTGTTTCACCTTTATCGTCTCAAGAGAAGACAAGCCATTCACAAGAAGGGGAATTCTTTCTGCCGTTAACAGCCTGTATGATCCCCTTGGGTTTGCAGCCCCCATCATCGTACAAGGCAAGGCTCTCATCAGAGAATTGTGCTCAGAGAACTGTGAATGGGACACTCCACTGCCAGCAGAAAAAGAGGCACAATGGAAATGTTGGAAAGACTCGCTTGTTAACCTTGAGAAACTACAAATTCCCAGACAGTATGTGAACACGTCACTGCAATCTACCTGTCAAAGAAAGCTGTGTGTCTTTGCAGATGCTTCTACATCAGCCATATCAGCAGTTGCGTACCTCCGAACCATAGACATCGAAGGTCACATCTACGTAGGCTTCTGCATGGGCAAGTCCAAATTAGCTCCTAGACAAGTCCACACAGTACCTCGCTTGTAGCTATGCGCTTCAGTTCTGGCGGTGGAAATGGCAGACATGCTACTAAGTGAACTTGACATTGAAATTCACAATGTGAAATACTACACTGACAGCCGAGTAGTCTTAGGCTACGTCAACAACACCAGCCATAGGTTTTATGTCTACGTTGCCAACCGTGTTGCTCGAATCCGAAGGTCATCTGAACCCAGTCAGTGGCACTTTGTGAGCTCAGAAATCAATCCTGCCGATCATGGAACACGGCATGTGTCAGCTTCACTACTGAGTTCTACCAATTGGTTGACTGGTCCCGACTTCTTGAGGAAAAGTGATGGGAAGTATCCTGTGCAATCAAACAGCTTTCAACTGGTGGAACCTGCCACAGACGCTGAAATCCGCCCACAAGTCTCAACATTTGCAACTACAATCGTGACAAAAATGCTCGGCTCACACAGGTTTGAACGCTTCTCCAGTTGGAAACGGCTTACACAAGCTATAGCAAAACTAATTGAAAAGGTCAGAACTATCTCAAAGCTCCGGAATGAAAGATGGACACTCTAACACAAGCAAAGTTGGATATTGTACAAACTGTTCAAGGCGAGACATTTGAAAAAGAAGTAAAAACTTTGAACAAAGGAGAGGACATACTAAAACACAGTCCACTGAAGAATCTCAATGTGTTTTTGGACAAAGAAGGATTGGTGCGAGTAGGAGGACGTGTGACTTATGCTGATATAACTCAAGAACAAAGCCATCCTATCGTTATTCCAAAGAAGCATCACATTGCTGCTTTGCTGGTTCAGTTCTATCACGAACAGGTTGTGCATCAAGGTAGACTCATCACAGAAGGAGCTATCAGGTCTGCTGGACTGTGGATCCTTAGAGGAAAAAGGTTGGTGACAAATCTTCTCTACAAATGTACAACCTGCCGCAGGTTAAGAGGAAATATTCAACAACAAAAGATGGCAGACATTCCAGCGGATCGCCTCATGCAATCTCCTCCTTTCACACATGTCGGAGTAGACGTGTTTGGACCATGGCACATCAGCATCCGCCAAACAAGAGGTGGAGCGTTAGAGAATAAACGTTGGGCAGTAATGTTTACCTGTTTAGTCACACAAGCAGTTTCGGATCGAAGTAGTTGAGTCTCTCTCCACTTCAAGTTTCATAAATGCTCTCAGGAGGTTCCTAGCCATAAGAGGCTCCACCAAGCTCTTTCGATCAGATTGTGGAACAAACTTTGTTGGAGCGTGCAAAGAGCTTCAGATAAGTTCAGAAGATCCAGAGCTTCAAACCTACCTCAAAAATGAGGCATGCACCTGGAAGTTCAATCCACCTCACTCCTCTCACATGGGAGGGGTGTGGGAGAGAATGATCGGAGTGGCCCGACGTATTTTGGACGCAATGCTGCTGAAAGTTCTCTCTCCGAATCTGACTCATGAAGTACTTGTGACATTCATGGCAGAGGTAACAGCCATAATGAATGGTCGTCCATTAGTACCTGTGTCTTCCGACCCTCAACAACCCGATTTGCTAACACCATGGGCCCTTCTCACTCAGAAAATCTGTCCTGTTTCTATTCCACCTGGAGACTTTGATCTAAAGGACTTGTACCGGAAGCAATGGAAACAGGTGCAAAGTCTTGCCAACTCATTCTGGAAACGATGGCGAGAAGAGTATCTTGCATCCCTTCAACCAAGAAGAAAATGGCAAGCAGATCAATCAAACTTAGCCATTGGTGACGTTGTTCTTCTAAAGGACACTCAGGTCAAAAGAAACGAATGGCCTACTGGACTTATTGTGGACACTTATCCTGGTAGAGATAAAAGAGTACGTAAGGTAGATGTACGAATAATTAAAGAAGGCACTGCTAAGGTGTACACAAGACCTATTTCTGAAATGGTGCTATTAGTTAAAGGTTAATAGTGATATAGCAGTATATCAGGCGGGGAGTGTACTGCCCCCTTGTGGGAAGAGTAATTTGCGTTTTGAGTTTCTTGTGTTTTGTCCGCTCAGAGCTACCGTAACTCAGTTGTTCTACTAACAATCCTGCAGCAAGTCGATCTCCAGAGTGTTAAAGTCTGTAAATCATTATTTTGGTCCCTGAGAATTATCTGTCTGTAAGTATTTGTTTGACAGTGATCTTAGCTTCCTTTGTATTCCAAATTTAGTAATTTTAGCATGTTTTCTATTCGCAATTTGTAAGGAAATATGTGGCGCTAGTACTGTTAGCTTCTCTATGACGTTTTCCATGTGTATTAGTGATCGTGCTATTCTCTAGCTAATGCGATCGTTTTTTGATGGGTTTAGTTCATTCTAAGCTACTTATTTTTATATTTGCATTGTATATTCTCCTTATTGAGGTTGTAATATGCTTTCTCTTGTTTCTGTATGTCACAGTTTTACAGTCCTTTCAGTAAAACACACTAACACAGCAAGATGCTTCCTGGTTCTTTATTGGAGACTGTTAGCTATCTGTAAAGCTAGTTCACAAACACTAGTAAAGGCAGAATAGAGCTAGTAGACTGGCATCAATTATATGCATTTGTGGTGAAATTACTAGATTTTCGCCTCAATACATGTTTATTTTAATGTGAACAATGCTCTGTCACTTTATTTCAGCGCGTGCATCACAGCAAAAAATAGTCTTGGTGCGGAAACGATCACTGCACTGCTGTATGCATGCACCACTCCCGGAGCAGATCGCCGGACCGCGTCGGCGTGTGAAAGCTTTAATCGGTTAACCTGGCTACGAAAAAAAAAAACGCACCGCACACGCACTGCAATGCTAATTTTTGGGTGGGACATATGCAGCATTTTCTAATATTGAGGGGTACACGTCCCCCAACCTTATTGTAGCCTTATAATAATAAAATAAAAAAAAAAAAAAAAATATATATATATATATATATATATATATATATATATATATATAGACATTTTTTTACAATCAATAATTTCATTCGATCTTTGAAGTAGACTATTAGATAGAGATAGGTTCAATATTTGATCAGTATGATACTTGGATAGACACTTTACTATTCTGAAAAAAAAAAAGAGATACAAACCTGTAAATATTCAATCGACTTTTCTGAAATTCAAAACAAAATATTAATGCATTCGTAATTTCCATTTCTGAATGTAGCTGCTATATGGTCACGCAGGTTTGAGCATTAAACTAAAAAATGGCCTATCATGTTGTTCTCCCGAAAATGACCCCTTCTCTGCCATCGTTTTGAACACTTGGTCATGCGTTTATTTATTTATTTTTATTATTATTATTTTAAATAACGCATATAGGCCTAAATAGAAATGATCAGAAACAAATCTACAGCTGAACCGCATTGTTTTTGATTCAGTGTTTTTTAAGGAATCAAGTAACTCACTCATTAAGACAATGACATGCTGCCACCTGTTGTCTGTTTTAGTTTCATATTAAATGTATCAATTCATGCCATATATTTGGATTAACGTGACGTTCTTACATTTAATAAAGTTGCCCCTGGATTTGAGTTTATGGAAGTAGGCTTAAGACTTCCACCGCTTAATAGAACAAATTGTTTCTGTTGCTGTCAGTATTGTTTTTGGAAGTTACATTAAAATGCAATGGTCTGGTATCAGCGTCAGTAGGTCAGATTTCTTATTGTATTTCGGCCACACCACAAGGTGTCACTGTGGCCTCAACGCTTCACCCTCGCCTACTCTGAGCTCAATTGCTATGTCTGAGGTAAATCCCGCCCTACTCATTACCCTACGCACGAATAAATGTTGGAAGAAATAAATGCATAAATAAATGAATAAATAAATAAATATAGAAATAAATAAATGCATAAATAAATAAATATAGAAATAAATAAATGTAGAAAGGAATAAATGTGGAAATAAATAAAAATAGAAATAAATAAATGTATAAATAAATAAAAGAATAAATAAATATTTATGGAAACAAATAAATAAATAAATACATAAATATGGAAATAAATGTATAAATAATTATTCATTTTAGTTTTTTTTGCTTTTCTATGTTTATTTATTTATATATTTATTTATTTATACATTTATTTATTTATTTTTGCTTTTTTACATTTCTTTGTATATTTATTTATATATTTATTTATTTTTAATATTGGCAGCCCTGACATTCCATACATAGTAGGCTTCTTTCCCATTGCTTCAATTTGCAAAATATGTCTGCAGAGACTTGTGGTTGCAAGTGTCGATGCGCCCCGTGTGGTAACAAATACAGCATATTTTTCTTTAACAATACAGCAAACATACAAAGTGTAAAACATTCCATACAGTCTTGTACAGGGTACAGTTTTGCTTTTGAATCTCTATTTGGTATATTTTCTTTGTTCTACTGCTAAATATAACTTACTCATCACCATATATTGATTAAATATTGCCAATCATGTTAAATTTGACATCACTAGCTTTTAATCTAAATCACCATCACACATTAGCATTTCGCTAGCCTGTTAGCTTGTCATCTCTGCACCCAGGTCTCCTGTTTTCTGAGTTCATTAAAAAAACGTGGTAAGTTGGAATAGTAAATAGTCTCCAACAAACCACTGTGGTAAGTTGGATTAATCAACAAACACGGTAAGCTATGTCATCTTCTCCTGTCATTGTCACTTGCACCGCTTGCTGCATTTTTAGTATAGGCTTCTCCGTTGGCGAACAGGGCTTCACATGTGATAAATGTAAAGAGATAATTAGGCTGACGGAGAAGATTTCAGAATTAGAGACACGCATCCTGACTTTATCTGAGAGTAGTGAGGATGTTACAGCTTTAGACACTGATTTGGATACGAGTAGCTTAGTGAACTCTGTACATTCTCCAGTTCCGGCTGCAGGGCCCCCGCAGCAGGGAAACTGGGTAACAGTGAGGCGGCATAGTCGCGGATCAAAAAAACACTCTTCCGTTCCGATTAGAATATCAAACAGGTTCTTCCCACTCAGTGACGCACCCACTGAGAATCCTGTTGAAAGTGGTTGGTGATGCTATTACACGGAACGTGAAAATAGAGACACCAGCCACCATAGTCACATGTTTACCAGGAGCCTGAGCATCAAAACAAATTTAAAAGTGCTGGCTAATGCTAATCGTAAATTCTCCAAGATTATTATTCACGTCGGCACTAATGATGTTCGACTTCGCCAGTCGGAGATCACCAAAATTAACATAAAAGAGGTGTGTGAACTCGTTAGTACGATGGCAGGTTCAGTTTTTTGGTCCGCTCCCCGTTAAAAGGAGTGATGAGATAGTTAGCAGATTATCATCACTCAATGGCTGGTTGTCTAAGTGGTGTCCGCAAAATAACATAGGGTTCATAGACAATTGGAAAAGCTTTTGGGGCAGACCTAGCCTGTTAAAACACGACGGCATCCATCCTTCTTGGAGTGGTGCCGATCTTCTCTCTAGTAATTTGGCACATAGTCTTAGAGCTAAACCTTGACTAACTAGTGCCCAGGTCAGGAAGCAGACGGACTGGCTTACCTGAACGCCTGCTAGCTGCCTCCCGTTACAGAAGTCAGGTAAATCCCAACACATAGACACTCTTTTTCGCGTGTCTGTTCCGCGAATTAGTAATTACAAAAAACTATCTAAACCATTCAACGGTAATAATTTAATTGATGTCCAACAAATGAACAATATATATAATACGGATAATCAAATGATAAAGCTTGGGTTGCTGAATATTCGATCCCTTTCCCCAAAAGCGCTCATTGTTAATGATATCATTACAGATAATAATCTAGATGTGCTGTGTTTGACAGAAACCTGGCTAAAACCTGACGACTACATTACTTAGTCCACCCCACAAGATTATTGTTATAAACACGAGACGCGTCTGAAAGGTAAAGGGGGAGGGGTTGCTGTAGTTTATTAACATCTTCAGTATTACTCAGAAGTCTAGTTTCAAATATAATTCCTTTGAAGTTTTGGTGCTTTATGTAACGTTATGTAGTGCAAATGATAAATCCTGTGTAACATTTGTGTTAGCTACTGTATATAGGCCACCAGGGCACAATACAGACTTTATCAAAGAATTTGCTGAATTTCTATCAGAGTTAGTTCTGGTCGTGGATAAATTACTAATTGTTGGTGATTTTAATATCCATGTAGACAACGAAAAAGACATATTGGGATTGGCATTTAAAGACATTCTAAACTCTATTGGAGTTAGGCAACACATGTCAGGACCTACTCATCGCCATAATCATACTTTAGACCTAATATTGTCACATGGAATAAATGTTGATACCGTTGAAATTCTGCAGCAGAGCGACGACATCTCAGATCATTACCTAGTATCATGTATACTTAATTTAGCTAAAGCTACAAAGCTGTCCACCCGTTTCAAAAATGGCAGGACTATCACCGCTGCGACTAAAGATTGCTTTTTAAATCATCTTCCTCATCAGTATCATCTCCTCAGCATTCCAGATATCTTAGAGGAACTCGATGTTGCAACAGAAACTATTGACCCTCTCTTTTCCAGTACTTTAGACACAGTCGCTCCCCTGCGCTTAAAGAAGATTAAAGAAAATAGTCCAATGCCGTGGTACAACGAGCACACCCGGGCCCTTTAAACAGCAACCATAAAAATGGAGCGCAGCTGGAAGGAAACAAAACTAGAGGTCTTTCGTAATTCGTGGAAAGAACGTATGATCGCATACAGAAAGGCCGTAAAAACTGCTAGATCTGCTTATTTCTCGACTCTCTTAGAAGAAAACAAACACAAACCTAGATATTTATTCGATAAAGTGGCTAAATTAACCAAGAATAAAGCTTCAACTTCTGATGTTTGTAAACAGCACAGCAGTAATGATTTTATGAACTTCTTTACGTGTAAGATTGACAATATTAGGAAGAAAATTATAACCATGCAGCTGTCTAATACAGTATCACATCAGACAGAGCATCGTAGTGTCACTGAGGAAAAATTACACTCATTCACTGCTATAGGAGAGGAAGAATTGGCTAAACTCTTTAATTCATCTAAATCAACAACATGTATGCTCGACCCTATACTTACTAGGTTATTAAAAGAGATGCTACCAGAGGTCATGGATCCTCTTCTTAATATCATTAATTCATCTTTGTCATTAGGATATGTACCGAAAACTTTTAAGTTGGCTATTATTAAACCACTTTAAACCACTTTAAACCGGCTATTAAAAAAACGCAACTTGATCCTACAGAATTAGTCAATTACAGGCCAATCTCAAATCTACCCTTTCTTTCAAAAATACTTGAAAAGGCAGTGTCTTCACAATTATGTTCCTTTTTAGAAAGAAATGGTATCTGTGAGGATTTTCAGTCAGGATTTAGACCGTATCATAGTCCTGAGACTGCTCTCATCAGAGTTACAAATGATTTACTCTTATCATCCAGCAAGGTTCATCTCTGATCACCCCTTCAGAGTCGGTCAGAAATCTTGGTGTAATCTTTGACGACCAGCTGTCCTTCAAAGACCACATTTCAAAGACAGCTCGATCATGCAGGTTTGCTCTGCACAACATCAGGAAGATCAGACCGTTCCTTACAGAACATGCAACACAACTTCTCGTCCAGGCCCTTGTTATTTCTAGGCTTGACTACTGCAATGCGCTTCTGGCTGGTCTTCCATCATGTGCAATCAAAACTCTTCAAATGATTCAGAACACTGCGGCACATCTTGTATTCAATGAGCCAAAAAGGGCCCATGTCACACCTCTCTTCATCTCTCTGCACTGGCTGCCACTTGATGCCCGCATCAAGTTCAAGGCCTTGACACTCGCTTATGGATCCACCACAGGCTCGGCACCAGCATACTTCGACTCGCTCCTACGAGTCTACACCCCTACCAGAAGCCTTTGCTCAGGTAAGGAGCGTAGGCTTATGGTACCATCACATAGAGGCATGAAATCCCTCTCCAGAACTTTTTCATTCACTGTTCCTGGCTGGTGGAACAATCTTCCTACCTCCATATGGATGGCAGAATCACTGTCATCATTCAAAAGACAGCTAAAAACTAATCTCTTCCGTGAACATTTAACCCTATCATAAAAAACAAAAACAAAAAAAATCTTCTCCTATATTTCTCTCTTATTCCCTCCCTATTCTAGCCTAAGGTTACTCTATGTAATGTCCAAAACTTGGTATTTAAGGCACTTTTTGCGTTTCTTCGCCTATTCATGACCGATCGCTTCCTGTACTCCTATGTTGTAAGTCGCTTTGGATAAAAGCGTCTGCTAAATGCATAAATGTAAATGTAACCATCCGATCGTGGTTGTATCTCTTTGTTAGTGTTACTCGATCTTAGCGCTGGATTCAACACCATCGACCACAACATTCTTTTGAATAGACTCAAAAATTATGTAGGCATTAGTGGACATGCATTGGCATGGTTTAAATCATACCTATCTGACCGTTATCAATTTGTAGCAGTAAATGAAGAGATGTCACACCGATCACAAGTTCAGTATGGAGTAACCCAGGGCTCAGTGCTAGGGCCATTGCTCTTCACCCTGTACATGCTACCACTGGGAGATATTATTAGGAAGCATGGCGTTAGATTTCATTATGCTGATGATACTCAGCTCTTTATTTCTTCACACCCTGAAGAAACTAGCCAATTGACAAGATTAACGGAATGTATAGATGATATAAAAAATTGGATGATCAGTAATTTCCTGCAACTTAATTGAGAAAAAACAGAATTTTTAATCAATGGACAAAAAAGCTCCACAAGTAGTAACCTAGAATACTGTCTAACCCTCGATGGCTGCTCTGTCAAGCCCTCGTCGTCAGTTGGGAACCTGGGTGTGCTCTTTGATACCAATCTTTCGTTTGAAAGCCATGTTTCTAGCATCTGTAAAACTGCATTCTACCATCTTAAAAATACATCTAAATTACGGCACATGATCTCAATGCATAATGCTGAACAGTTAATACATGCGTTCATGAGCTCAAGGCTAGATTATTGTAATGCTCTACTGGGTGGTTGCCCTGCTCGCTTAATAAACAAACTCCAGCTGGTCCAAAACGCAGCAGCTTGAGTTCTTACTTGAACCAGGAAGTATGAACACATTAGCCCGGTTCTGTCAACACTGCACTGGCTCCCTATTAAACAACGCATACATTTTAAAATCTTGCTTATTACTTACAAAGCACTAAATGGTTTAGCTCCCCAGTATTTGAGTGAGCTCTTAACACATTATACTCCATCATGTCTACTGCGGTCTCTAAACTCTGAGCAGCTGATAACACCTAGAATATCAAAATCAACTGCAGGTGGTCGATCCTTTTCCTATTTAGCACCTAAACTCTGAAACAGTCTTCCTAGCATTGTTCGGGAAGCAGACCCACTCTGTCAGTTTAAATCTAGACTGTCTCTTTTCTATGGCATACACATGAAACATTTTTTCAATTTAATGATTATTAGGCTGCATTATCTAGGTCAGCCGGAACCGGGAACACTTCCCATAACACCTGATGTACTCGTTACATCATCAGAAGAATGGCATCTACGCTAATGTTACTATCTCTGTTTTATCCCGAGGTCTACTGCAGTCAGCCGGATCCAGGCTGTATCCAGATCAGACGGTGGACCTGCACCCAGATGTGACCAACACATGACCCTGAAGTGTCTGCAGAGACCGTGTAATTTAGACTCCCCCTTAAGCTGTCTCATCGACACGGCATCCTCAATAAATCTGTCTCCGGCGTGATGACTCTCATTGTTTGAATAGTCCTAGTTAATAGTTCTTTAAATCGATATGTCATCCTCAAATCAACCCGTCTCCAGCGTGTTGCCGCCGAACTTTCGAATATTACACTTTAGTAATTGTTCAATCAATACAGCATCCTCAATAAAAACCTGTCTCCGGCGTAATGACTCCGATATTTCAAATGATTTATTTTTAATAATTATTTAAATGATACATCATCCTCAATAAACCCGTCTCCGGCGTGTTGCCTCAGATCTTTAGAATATTCAGATCTATTATGACCTTTAAAATTGCCAGAATAATAATAATACGCTGTTTGTTAATTGGCCAGAGGAGAACTGGCACCCCGACTGAGCCTGGTTTCTCCCAAGGTTTATTTTTCTCCATTAGGTCTCATGATGGGGTTTTGGTTTCCTCGCCACTGTCGCCTCTGGCTTGGCTTGCTCAGTTGGGGAAAAAACGAATTTTCAAATAAATTTCAAAATAAATCTAATTATTAAACTAAATTAACCATATAGACTAAATTACTGATCTAATTACTGATCTAAAGCCTACATTGTTACTGTATGATAATCGAAATATATTGTGTTGCATTATTTTTCTGTTTAACACAGTGAAGCTGCTTTGAAACAATCTGCATTGTTAAAAGCGCTATATAAATAAAGTTGACTTGACTTGACAAAAAAAAAAAAAAAAAAAAAGTAAACCGTTTAACTGATAGTATTATTGGTCAAAATTCTTACTATCGGTTAACGGTTAAACGGTCAATATGAGCATCCCTACTAAAGACAGATATGATATGAGGGATATGAAGATGCAATACTACTCTATAAGTGCTCAAGATTACCATGAGATAAGAAAGAAGCAGAAACTGTGTGTGGAGAGTTGCTCTAATAGGTTTATTAAGTTTATTATAACTTTTTGCTCCCTACTTAAAAAATGTCAATTGTTTAAAACATACATATTTATGAGAGGGATAAGACCATTTAAAATCACAACAAAATTAATATAATAATAACATTATTATACTCATAATAACATTATGTGAATTGGTTTCCTTATTTGGTCTCCTTGGACATATAAACTGTTTCCAAGGATTGAATGACATTGCAACTTACAAGGAACTGAAGTCTTTGTCTCTCTGACTCAGGGGTGAATTCTGTGGACACAGGAATTATCTCTCCATTTCTGATTATAATGGCTCTGAGGGGTAAAACACACACACACACACACACACACACACACACACACACACACACACACACACACACACACACACACACACACACACACATGTTGTGTTTCCATGTTTTGTGGGGACATTACATAGGCGTAATGCATTTTATACTGTACAAACCATATTTTCAATCCCCCTACACTGCCCCTGCCCCTAAACCTACCCATCACAGGAGACATGCTGCATTTTTACATTTTCAAAAAACATCACTTAGTGTGATTTATGACCTGTTTTCCTCATGGGGACCAAAAAATGTCCCCACAAGGACAAGGATTTTGGATATTGCCATCTTTGTGGGGACATTTTGTCCCCATAACGTAGGGATTACCAGTCCACACACACACACACACACACACACACACACACACACACACACACACACACACACACACACACACACACACACACACACACACACACACACATGTTGTGTTTCCATGTTTTATGGGGACATTCCATAGGCGTAATGCATTTTATACTGTACAAACCATATTTTCTATCCCCCTACACTGCCCCTGCCCCTAAACCTACCCATCACAGGAGACATGCTGCATTTTTACTTTTTCAAAAAACATCACTTAGTGTGATTTATAAGATGTTTTCCTCATGGGGACCAAAAAAATGTCCCCACAAGGACAACAATTTGGATATTGCCATCTTTGTGGGGACATTTTGTCCCCATACCGTAGGGATTACCAGTCCACACACACACACACACACACACACACACACACACACACACACACACACACACGTAAGGAAATTAACAAATCCGCACATACAAGTGTATAAATATCTAAAATATGCCTTACCTGCTATCTCCCGCATTGGCAACATACAGCTTTCCAAGCAAGAAGACAACTACAAGCACAGTGCAGCCACCAGAGATGTTGTATATAGATTTTTCCCTCTCAATTTGGGCATCCTAAAATATACACAAATGCACAGAGACATGGAAATTAAATAAAGAAAAGCAATTATAAAATAAAATGTTACTAAATTTGTTTGGATTAACTATGTTCAGAAAAATATCTAATATATATGCAGACATGTGGCCACACCAGCTGAATTCTATACATAGCAGGATATTAAAATATTTATTAAGTTGTCTTTTAACATATTGTTTTTAGAGTGTTCAGTTCTAGAGTGTTCAGTTCTAGCAATGGTGTGAAGACACTATATTGCCATCTACAGTATGGATCGGTTTAAGCATCTCCCAGTTTAATGTAAGTTACAATGATACCAGCGAATTGTAGTGAGGGGTCTACACATAGGTTCTACACTTTCCACTCAATGTATGCCAGATTGCTGTTTACTCAATTTTTTTCTTCCTTTATTTATTTATATATTTTTTGTCTTAGTCAGACTTTCTTCAAACCTTTTAGGCTTCTTCAGCCGTACAGGTACTGATTCGCTATTGCTGGTAAAGCATGAAAAGAAGTGTGGCTCCATCTAATTTTCACTCTTTGCATAACCATGCAACAGTTAAAAACAGTTACCCTTATTTGCACCTCTACTACTATTGCCTGTCTACAGCAGTGGCAACCAATGACCGTGAGGCTTCTCTATGATGTCACCTAATTTCAGCATGGTGAAATACACTGAGAGGGTTGACCCGCATGTGATTAAAACATACACACACACACACACACACACACACACACACAAACTATTGATACATTCTTAATCTCATGTGAATGTACACCATTTCACATAAGTACACTTTATTTGAGTGCTGGATACAATTTTATTTATGCATTGTTTTATCATGCAAAAGCTTTTTGTTCTGCCATTTTGGCCAGGACTGAGATAAACAAAACACAGTGTAACAGTTTGGCAAAAACAAAGACAATAACTGACAAAAGAACCCCAGAAACACAGGCTATATACAGTATTTTTCAAAATAATAGCAGTACAATGTGACTAACCAGAATAATCAAGGTTTTTAGTATATTTTTTATTGCTACGTGGCAAACAAGTTACCAGTAGGTTCAGTAGATTCTCAGAAAACAAACAAGATATGCATGATATGCACGCTCTTAAGGCTGTGCAATTGGGGTATTAGTTGAAAGGGGTGTGTTCAAAAAAATAGCAGTGTCTACCTTTGACTGTACAAACTCAAAACTATTTTGTACAAACATTTTTTTTCTGGGATTTAGCAATCCTGTGAATCATTAAACTAATATTTAGTTGTATGACCACAGTTTTTTAAAACTGCTTGACATCTGTGTGTCATGGAGTCAACCAACTTGTGGCACCTCTCAGCTGTTATTCCACTCCATGATTCTTTAACAACATTCCACAATTCATTCACATTTCTTGGTTTTGCTTCAGAAACAGCATTTTTGATATCACCCCACAAGTTCTCAATTGGATTAAGGTCTGGAGATTGGGCTGGCCACTCCATAACATTAATTTTGTTGGTTTGGAAGCAAGACTTTGCCCGTTTACTAGTGTGTTTTGGGTCATTGTCTTGTCGAAACAACCATTTCAAGGGCATGTCCTCTTCAGCATAGGGCAACATGACCTCTTCAAGTATTTTAACATATGCAAACTGATCCATGATCCCTGGTATGCGATTGTAATGAAGTTCGATGGTGGAAGGAAGAAGACAGGGTCGGCTTGACTGGGACTTACACACTTTTATTTTTTCTCACGCACACACAGACGCTCTCTGGCGTATACCCTCAAAATCCACGATATGGGTCGCCCCGTTTCACACCGGCACACCTTAGTGGCTCGTACACTCAAGTTCCACGATATGGGTCGCCCCGTTCAGTTCTCAGCAATAGCAGCTTCTCTGGTTCACTCTCAGCAGCGTGCGTGTAGTCCCAGTCCAATTCTCTCTCTCTCTCTCTCTCTGCAGCGGCTTATAAGCGCTCTCTCCACGCCAATTACTGTAATCAGAGACAGGTGTTATCATCTGCTTGACCTACTTACCGACCGCTCTGCTCCTCTCTCTTTCTCCGCTGCAGCTTTCGGAACCACGCCCCCTCCGCCACATACCCCCACCGCCCGACTCAGGCCGGGGAGCCATCCGGCCTGCAGCCCCCTCCTCCGGGAGAGGAAGTCAGCCGCAGCCATCTGAGCACCCGGCCTGTGGACCACCTTGAACTTAAACGGCTGTAAAGCTAGATACCAACGGGTGATCCGCGCGTTGGTATCCTTCATGCGGTGGAGCCACTGCAAGGGGGCGTGATCCGAACAGAGGGTGAACTCCCGCCCCAGGAGGTAATAGCGAAGGGTGAGGACGGCCCACCTGATGGCCAAACACTTCTCTATGGTGCTGTACATCGTCTCTCTCTTAGAGAGCTTTCGACTGATGTACAGCACCGGCCGCCTCACCCTCCACCTCCTGGGCCAGGACTGCGCCCAACCCCCTGTCCGAGGCGTCCGTCTGCAGCAAGAATGGGAGAGAAAAGTTAGGAGCCTGTAAGAGCGGTCACCACACAGGGCAGCCTTTAACTGGGTAAAAGCCTGCTGGCACTGCTCCGTCCACCGAACTGTATCTGGTTCTTCCTTTTTAGTTAGATCAGTCAGCGGGCTGGCGAGGTCCGAATAATTAGGTACAAACCTCCTATAATATCCCGCCAGCCCCAGGAACTGTCTAACCTCCTTTTTGGTCTTGGGTCTTGGGCAGGCCGCAACCGCTGCAGTCTTATTAATTTGGGGACGCACCTGCCCATGACCCAAGTGGAAGCCCAGATATCTTACTTCCACCCGCCCAATTGCACACTTCTTCGGGTTGGCCGTGAGCCCGCCCTTCTCAGCGACCTGAGGACTGCTCAAATGCTGCATATGACGCTGCCAGTCCCCACTATAAATGATGATATCATCAAGATAAGCAGCGGCATATGCAGCATGCGGCCGAAGGATTCGGTCCATCAGGCGCTGAAAAGTCGCGGGTGCCCCGAACAGCCCGAAAGGAAGCGTAGCAATTGGTGCAATCCAAACGTGGTGAAAGCGGTTTTCTCTTTGGTTACTGGAGACAAGGGGATCTGCCAGTAACCCTTTGTCAAGTCCAGTGTCGAATAAAAAGCAGTACCCAGCCGATCAAGCAATTCGTCAATCCGTGGCATGGGATATGCATCAAATTTCGACACGCGTTGACTTTTCTGTAATCCACGCAGAACCGGACCGAGCCGTCAGGTTTTGGTACCAAACGATCGGGCTCGCCCAGTCACTGTTGGATTCTTCTATTACCCCATCTCTAACATTGCCTCTAATTCAGCCTGAACCACTTCTTTCTTGTGTTCAGGCAACCTATATGGTCGGCTGCGCATAACGACGCCCGGCTCGGCCTCAACGTGGTGTTGGATGAGGTCTGTCCGACCCGGTAGGGGCGAGAACACGTCGGCGAACTCCGCCTGTAATTGTTTGAGGTCTATGAGCTGGGAGGGTGAGAGGTGATCTCCCCCCGGGACCAGAGCGGGAGATTGTGACTTTTGAACCGCCTCTGGTCCGAGATCATCCTCTCCACTCACTACCGTCGCCAGCATCACAGCCTCGGCCTCAACCCATTTTTAAATAAATTGATATGATATATCTGACGTGCCCCGTCCCTGTCGGACCGAATGACCTCATAGTTCAGATCCCCTACTCGTCGTGTGACCTCAAACGGTCCTTGCCACTTGGCGAGTAATTTAGAACTAGAGGTGGGGAGTAACAGAAGTACTTTCTCTCCCGGTGCAAATTGTCTTAATCTAGCCCCTTTGTTGTACAGCTGTCTCTGTTTGTCTTGAGCCTGTAACAAATTCTCCATCGAAGCCCCAGAGTGTGGAGTTTTGTTCTCAGGTCCAATACAAACTGAATTTCGTTTTTACTAGCGGACGGTCCGTCCTCCCAAGCTTCCCTAATGACATCCAAAACCCCTTCGGGCTGGCGGCCATAGAGAAGCTCGAAGGGGGAAAACCCCGTGGAGGCTTGGGGGACCTCGCGGACAGCGAACAAGAGAGGTTCTAGCCATTTGTCCCAATTTTTGGCGTCTTCGTGAGCAATTTACGAATCATGGTTTTCAACGTGCGATTAAATCTTTCTACCAGCCCGTCTGTTTGTGGGTGATAGACGCTGGTCCGAATAGACTTAATGCCCAATAATCCGTAAAGTTCGCGGATTGTCCGTGACATAAACGCCGTGCCTTGATCGGTGAGAATCTCTTTGGGATTCCCACCGGGAGATTAGGAGAACAGTGCACTCGCAACGCACTTTTCGCGAAATGTTACGCAGTGGCACTGCCTCTGGATATCGCGTTGCATAATCCACCAGGACTAATGCAAAGCGATGTCCGCGGGCTGACCGCTCTAATGGCCCGATGAGGTCCATCCCAATTCTTTCGAAGGGGACCTGCATCAATGGGAGGGGGCACAATGGTGCTTTTGGTTGGGCCGGTGGATTTACCAACTGACATTCACGACAAGACGCACACCACCGGCGTACATTCTCGTGAATGCCCGGCCAAAAGAACCGGGCCATGAGGCGGTTTAGTGTCGCTATTTGCCCTAAATGCCCGGCCATAGGATTATGATGAGCCGCCTGGAAAAGCATTTCCCGACGGCTTTTAGGAATTAACAACTGGGTTGTAGTCTGCTTTGTTTGGGCATCTTGGGTCACCCTATACAACCTGTCCTTTATCAGAGAAAAATAAGGAAAAGTGAGCGGTTGATCAGGACGGAGGATGGCCGTCGATGGCACAGACCTGATTGAACGCATTTTTGAGCGTTTCATCCTGGGACTGTTCCAGGGGAAAGTCATCGCGTTCCGAAAACACTGGCGTTTCCGGGCGCTCAGTTCCCGGATCAGTGCCCAGTGGTCCCGGTTCCACCTCCCCGCCTGTGCAACCGCCACTTTCCCAGTCTCTTTTTTCCCCCAAGAGGCACCCACACATAAACATCCCAATAATTCCTTAAAACCTGGCCAATTTGTTCCCAAAATCAGTGGGTGCCGGAGGTGCTGGTTAACGCCACCTCAACTCTATGTTTTTCCCCTGAATAGAAAATCCATTGGCACTAACGGGTATTCTCTCACCTCCCGTGCACACACCTCACCATAACCATGCGGCGCTTATCCCATGCCCCGGGCTGAATCAGGCTTTGGTGTACCGAGGTCTGGTTACAACCTGAATCCACCAGAGCCTGATACGTACCCCCCTTGATACTCACGGGTACTTGGTACAGTCCAGCTTGATCGGGGCAGCGTGGGGCGCGTCGGGGACCCTGACCAGCGTCCCCACCTCCATCACTGGACACTGATCAATAAAGTGCCCAGGGTCCCCACAACGCCAACACGCCGGCCCAGGCCTCCCGCCGCCCTAGTGGCTGGAAGCAGGCCTGGGAATTGGCGTGGAGAGACCAGGCGGCCCGCCAGCGGTGTCGGTTCTGGAGCTCCTCCTCCTCCCCTCGGCGCTGCTTGGGTGGCCGCGGGTGGTTCTCCTGAACCACCCATCCTCCATCTTGGGGCCGGCCGGGGAGGCACCCCGCGATACCTAGGAAACGGGACAGGTTTGGAGAGAGACGGGGAGGGGGAAGGAGAAGAGAGAGAGAGAGAGAGAGATGCTGATGGTAGAGGTTCGCCGACCCCTCGGCACGCCACCATCTCGTCCTCCGCCAGTTGGATGGCCTGGTCCAGCGACGTCGGGCGGTGGCACTGGACCCACTGGGCAGTTTTCTTCGGTAACCTGGCCACGAACTGCTCCAGTGCCACACGGTCGATGATCCCCTCGACGTCGCTTTCATCGGCCATCAGCCACTTGCGGCAGGAGTCCCGGAGCTGGTGCGCAAACACGGAAGGTCGGCGGACTCGTCGAGTGTCAGTGCGGAACCGCTGGACGGTGTTGTTCCGGCGTCCGGCCGACCCGCTGTAGAATGGCGCGCTTGAGATCGTCGTAGACCAGGAGATTCTGGACTGGCAGTTGGTGTGCGGCTACCTGAGCTTCCCCCGACAGCAGGGGAAGTAGCCGCATCGGCCAGTCCGCCTTGGGCCATTCCCGGAACCCGGCCGCCCTCTCGAATAGCTCTATGAAGGCCTCAGGATCATCCTGAGGCCCCATCTTCGACAGCGGGACGGCCGCGGCTGAGTCGGTGGTCTGTCTCTGGGGAACGGCCCGGATCTCCCGGTCTATCCAGCCCCGGAACAGCTCGCGGTCTTCATGCTGGGCCGTGAGGAGAGCCAAACGCCGCTGTTGCTCCTCCCTCACGGCCAGCAGATCCTGGTGGTGTTCTTGGTGAAGACCGGCGAGCGATTGGACGATGTCCGCAAGCGGCGTCGGCGGAGTTGACATGGCGGCGGCGATCTTCTCCCTTCCCGGGTTTTCGCACCAGTGTAATGAAGTTCGATGGTGGAAGGAAGAAGACAGGGTCGGCTTGACTGGGACTTACACACTTTTATTTTTTCTCACGCACACACAGACGCTCTCTGGCGTATACCCTCAAAATCCACGATATGGGTCGCCCGTTTCACACCGGCACACCTTAGTGGCTCGTACACTCAAGTTCCACGATATGGGTCGCCCGTTCAGTTCTCAGCAATAGCAGCTTCTCTGGTTCACTCTCAGCAGCGTGCGTGTAGTCCCAGTCCAATTCTCTCTCTCTCACTCTCTCTCTGCAGCGGCTTATAAGCGCTCTCTCCACGCCAATTACTGTAATCAGAGACAGGTGTTATCATCTGCTTGACCTACTTACCGACCGCTCTGCTTCTCTCTCTTTCTCCCGCTGCAGCTTTCGCGGAACCACGCCCCCTCCGCCACAGCGATAAATAGGCCCAACACCATAGTAGGAGAAACATGCCCATATCATGATGCTTGCACCTCCATGCTTCACTGTCTTCACTGTGTACTGTGGCTTGAATTCAGAGTTTGGGGGTCGTCTCACAAACTGCCTGTGGCCCTTGGACCCAAAAAGAACAATTTTACTCTCATCAGTCCACAAAATGTTCCTCCATTTCTCTTTAGGCCAGTTGATTTGTTCTTTGGCAAATTGTAACCTCTTCTGCACATGTCTTTTTTTAACAGAGGGACTTTGGGGATTCTTGAAAATAGATTAGCTTCACACAGACGTCTTCTAACTGTCACAGTACTTACAGGTAACTCCAGACTGTCTTTGATCATCCTGGAGGTGATCATTGGCTGAGCCTTTGCCATTCTGGTTATTCTTCTATCCATTTTGATGGTTGTCTTCCGTTTTCTTCCACGTCTCTCTGGTTTTGCTCTCCATTTTAAGGCATTGGAGATCATTTTAGCTGAACAGCCTATCATTTTTTGCACCTCTTTATAGGTTTTCCCCCTCTCCAATCAACTTTTTAATCAAAGTACGCTGTTCTTCTGAACAATGTCTTGAACGACCCATTTTCCTCAGCTTTGAAATGCATGTTCAACAAGTGTTGGCTTCATCCTTAAATAGTGGCCACCTGATTCACACCTGTTTCTTCACAAAATTGATGACCTCAGTGATTGAATGCCACACTGCTATTTTTTTGAACACACCCCTTTCAACTAATTCAACTAATTGCCCAATTGCACAGCCTTAAGAGCGTGCATATCATGAATGCTGGGTCTCATTTGTTTTCTGAGAATCTACTGAACCTACTGGTAACTTGTTTGCCACGTAGCAATAAAAAAATATACTAAAAACCTTGATTATTCTGATTAGTCACATTGTACTGCTATTATTTTGAACAATACTGTATACACAGAAACAAGCAACTAAACTAGACACAGGTAACACATAATGATTTAATAAGGAAACTGATCAGTGACTATGGAAACAAACTGAAACAGGAAATAAACACTGGCTATACATGCACTCAGAAATTACAACAACCAAAAAAACTTCACAAACAAAGTTTCAGAACAGACCTGACAAAAATTTAAGGTGACAACTACATTAAGGTATATTTATAAGATAAAATGTTATGTGTGTATTAGGACCTATCAATCATCATTACAGTGCCATCCTCAGGCTAAATTATTATAGGACAATGTAGACCTCTGCCAGAAGTACATCTGAATGTGTTCAGTGATTAAAAATAAAGTAATTTGAAGGTTAAGATTGATTCAGACATGATCAAGTGAACACAAAGTTGTTTAGTGAGTTAAAGAGTGAGCGAATTGTTCATTTTGTTCCCGGACAGAAGTTCAGCAGTTTATATTCTTCCACAATTTCACAAAACAGTAGGTCAATAAAGCTGATGATTCTTACCTTAAGGTGTTGTATTGTTTTTGTAGATGTGTGTTAATTTTCATTAAATTAATTACAAATAGATTTCCAGGCATTCTTTTTCTTTGAGTCCACATTATGTGTGCAGTTTTCTTTGCTATTTGCAAGAGTTTGGTCTTATTCAGTCAAGTTTGTTTGATTGCAATCTTTTTTTCTTCTGCCATTGTTTTCCTCGTTGCTTGTCAGTTACAACTTATTCAACATTAAGCATTTCTTGGTTTATTCAATGTTTATTAGGCAACCTTGATCGTGCTAATTAAGATTAGTACAGTTCGTTTTAAATTAATATAATTTATTTTAGTTCTGGACTTCAGAGTCCAGGCTTTAGTAATCTGTACTTAATTGTGTTTCAGAAAGTCATTTTTTTACCATGTTTAAATATCCTAGGGTATTGCCTATTCTCGTCATAATTTAAACGCTGTCCGGTAATTATTGTAATAAATAGTGACAGATACTATTTGCACCTCAGTTTATAGTTGTATTTTATAAAACAGCATGCAATAATAACAACATATTCAGTATATGTTTATATTTATAAATCAAATTTGCCCCTTTTCCTATTGAAAACTAACTACCTACACCAAATCCAATTTCAATTATAGGCCTTTTAAAAGTTTGGAAAAAGGCATCACCACGTCACTGCTCCTGTTATCTGATAGGTTTCTTTTGTCATTTTGTCTGACTCAGTCAGACAACGATGTACGGAATTAGTGTAAATAGCTTCTGCAAACAAGGCTATTTGCATCTGGCATAAATAGAAATTAATTTTATACAGTTATTTAATTATCTCTTGTCTAATACATTGGAAGTGAAAACTCTGTTCTGTCAAACTCATGTAACTCAAACCACATCCAGTTATTTTGTGGAAACTACACAGAGTTGGACCTCACCATATCCTTGAAGGCATTCTCCAAGGCACCAATCACAAGGCTTTCATGATGGATCTTCTTCTCCACAAAGAACCGTGTTGGCGGGGTGCAGGGGGAGCCAGGCGCACCTGTGGCCCCGCGTAGGGATGCAGCCCGGGTGAGGGTCCGATGTGTGCATGGGGATGGGTGGTGGTTGGGTTCATCACCCAATACAGTTGGCGGAAGAGGTGCCAGGTTAGATAGGACCTCCTGTACAGATTGGAGCTGCTCCACAATATGTTGGTGTAGAAGTCTGGAAGCCACCACTGCCGCTCCTGAACCAGCATGACCATCAAACAGTGCCCAGTAATGGAAGATCAGCCCTTCTGAGTCTTGTGGACAAACACAAGCCTACATAACACAATGCAGCAAACAACAGTAGCTTAGTAATTTCCCTTATGATATATTAGAGTAATAAGCCTAAATAAGCTGTGGTTTATAGTAATTTTAGAACAGCTGAGGGGCGTTAGGCACAATAATGCCTAAAACCCCTTTTGCTGTTCAAAAATCACTGTAAACCATGGTTTCACTGGATTTACAGATTTTACCAAATGGTTAAAACATATACTTTTAAAGGTTTCATTAAATAAACGGCAACAAACATGTAATTGAATATACAACAGCTTTGATTGTGGCTCAGCCTTTAATTTAAAGGACTGGATCTTTCCATTTTATCAAAGCCTTGTTCCACTGCATGGACTGACTGTAGTTCCTGAAACTAATATAGGTTAAAATTTGTTTGTATTATTTTCCGGCAAATCACTATTCTTATCATGTGTTTCTTCCAAGCACTTTTACCAATTTTCAATCCAAACTGCATCAATCTTAATAATTACTATTATGATTGAATATAAATACTTATAAGTAATATGTAAATGTTGATGATGGAAGGTCTGGCTTATGCAAATTATGAAATGCATATGAGAAGGACACAAAATTATTTGTATAAACAGCATGCCTGCTTCTTGCCAGCTTTAGAAGTAGACTTATGTGTGGATATTTGGATTGTTGAATGGATTTTCTACCCTTTTTAAGCCTGAAATATTTGCATATAAAACAAGTATTAAAGTATTAGTTATTTTAAGTATTAAAATAACTGGAACTCTTCTTATTTATTTATTTTTTATACATTTCTACTATTACAGATGCCCAGATGATCATCATGAAAAGTGTTGTGTGTAGCATTATATTTAGATTGACTCCCATTACATAAAAGGTTTCAACATAGTTAGAGAGTTATGTAGCATGAATTTCATGGTGACTTCATTGCAACGTGACCTCTCACAAATGCTTTTTATACATTGTGTATCCATCGATTATGCGAGAATGCAGAACTTTTGACTGTTTATAATCACTTGGCTTGATTTACTGACATACTGTAGAAACATTTTTGAAAACATCTGACTGTACACGAGTCC
Organism: Gobiocypris rarus; assembly: GCA_023029165.1. Taxonomy (NCBI): domain Eukaryota; kingdom Metazoa; phylum Chordata; class Actinopteri; order Cypriniformes; family Gobionidae; genus Gobiocypris; species Gobiocypris rarus. Next base: position 10,292,770 of record CM040923.1, read on the forward strand.
TTACATCGCTGATCACATATTAGGCAATATAATTAACATGGTCACTTACTGTCATGTTTTCTGTTCTTTTAGTTTTTTACATACATTTTAGTTGGTAATCTGTTCTATTGTTACCATTTTCTCAATTGGTAATTTCCTGTGTGTGTATTAGATCCCATAATGTTATGTTCACCTGAGTCTTGTTTAGTTCTTTGTTTTCTCTGAATATTTATAAAGCACAGTAGGTGGACCAGCCAGCTCTTTATCCTTACTCAGATGTAAAAAGTGGCAGTTTGAAGGGGTTATGTGATATACAGACCACAAATGTGTTCCCAACTCAGCCACAAGTTGGTGCCAAGAACACTGCAAATATAGTGTCTCCGTGGCTAGAGAGACTGGATTGATCATATTTGTCTCCTCTAAAGTTTTAGAAGAGATCTCAACAACATCACACACATTGCTCAGATGTGTCTCCTTGGCTAGAGAGACTGGATTGCTCATATTTGTCTCCTATAAAGTTTTAGAAGAGATCTCAACAACATCACACACATTGCTCAGATGTGTCTCATTGGCTAGAGAGACTGGATTGCTCATATTTGTCCCCTATAAAGTTTTAGAAGAGATCTCGAACAACATCACACACATTGCTCAGATGTGTCTCCTTGGCTAGAGAGACTGGATTGCTCATATTTGTCTCCTAGAAGAGATCTCGAACAACATCACACACATTGCTCAGATGTGTCTCCTTGGCTAGGGAGACTGGATTGCTCATATTTGTCTCTAAAGCTTCATAAAAGATCTCAATAACTTCACACATTGTGCTCAGATTATTCTCCTACAGTTAAAGACTGTCAAACAAATGATGTGCCGTATGCACATAAACTGTACAGCTTTCTTGTTGTATTAACAATTAAGAGAAACGTTAACCTTAATTACTGAGGTCTCTTCAGAGTCTCTAGCTGAGGAGAACAGTCTGAGCACAGTGTGTGATGTTGTTGAGGTCTCTTCTAAAACTTCAGAGAAGACAAGTGTGAGAGCTCCAGTGTTTCTCGCTAAGGAGAAAAGTCTGAGCACAGTGTGTGATGTTATTGAGGTCTCTTATGAAACTTCAGAGAAGACAAGTGTGAGTGCTCCAGTGTTTCTCGCTAAGGAGAAAAGTCTGAGCACAGTGTGTGATGTTATTGAGATCTCTTATGAAACTTCAGAGAAGACAAGTGTGAGTGCTCCAGTGTTTCTTGCTAAGGAGAAAAGTCTGAGCACAGTGTGTGATGTTGTTGAGATCTCTTATGAAACTTCAGAGAAGACAGGTGTGAGAGCTCCAGTGTTTCTCGCTAAGGAGAAAAGTCTGAGCACAGTGTTTGATGTTGAGATCTCTAATGAAACTTCAGAGAAGACGAGTTTGAGAGCTCCAGTGTTTCTCGCTAAGGAGAAAAGTCTGAGCACAGTATGTGATGTTATTGAGATCTCTTATGAAACTTCAGAGAAGACAAGTGTGAGTGCTCCAGTGTTTCTCGCTAAGGAGAAAAGTCTGAGCACAGTGTGTGATGTTATTGAGATCTCTTATGAAACTTCAGAGAAGACAAGTGTGAGAGCTCCAGTGTTTCTCGCTAAGGAGAAAAGTCTGAGCACAGTATGTGATGTTATTGAGATCTCTTATGAAACTTCAGAGAAGACGAGTTTGAGAGCTCCAGTGTTTCTCGCTAAGGAGAAAAGTCTGAGCACAGTATGTGATGTTATTGAGATCTCTTACGAAACTTCATAGAAGACGAGTTTGAGAGCTCCAGTGTTTCTCGCTAAAGAGAAAAGTCTAAGCACAGTGTGTGTTGTTGTTGAGATCTCTTCTAAAACTTTAAAGGAGACAAATGTGAGAATGTCAGAGGTTTTGTCTCAGGAGACAAGTCTGAGAAACAGGAGACTTAAGCAAAAATCTCCATTTAATGTTAATGTAACCTCATTTATGTATCGCAGAAACATTTGAATTGTTGATTTTTTTTTTTTTTTATCTCTGGGTAGTTTATTTGTGATTCACCCACACCATATCAATCAAGCACAATACAGGCATTCTGTTGCACAATGAACAAAACAACCTGTGTTTACATGCATGCAAAATGGGTTGTACAAAATAAACTTTGCAATGTTAAACGTAGAACAAAAAGGTTAAGCAGCAACCATGAAGCACTGGTCCACTATAGTATTATATTTGTTAAACACCATACACTTGTCTAATCCTTGTTTGGAATAAGCACTGCATTTTCATTTCTGGGCATTGAAGAAACATTTAAATGAGTAACCCTTGATATTCTGAAACACATTATGCTATTTGAATGATAGTTTCAGTATTTCACAATATAAGTACAAATTAAAAATGTAATGTAACATTTCTTGTAAAATAAAATTTAAGACATCTGGGGTTGGTTGAAAAACTTCTTAGACTAGTCTTAACAGTTAGTCATGAATTATTTTCCCCCAAGCCTGGTAATATCTTATTTAGTTTAATTTTAATTGGAAAAGTAAGACTGATTGCCCTTTGGTTAACTACTACTTAGTTGCATAGTAACTTAAGAACTACTTTGCCTTCTGGTGCCAGTTGCATAAACTTAGTCAAAGCTGATACCTAAATGAGACATATAAGAGATAATAAGCCCTTAGTATCCTGAGCTTAGGCAAAGCTCTGTCAGAGCCATAGCCGTGTGGACAGCACATCAACATTGAGGCACAGCAGCACCACAGACAGCATGAGTTCATGTCCCAGCTGAAGGTATACTTTCCTGCTCCTGTTCCCTTCTCACCTCTCCCATTGTTTCAGGTCTCTCATTGTACGGTCCTGTCCAATAAAGGTGAAAAAACTCCAATGTCACAAAAACAAAGAAAGAAAAAAAACCCTCTGAAAATATTTTTTATAATGGAGTTTTGAAAGAGATTACAGAAAGACAATAAAGAGATCTCCCATGTTTCTTGTTTCTCATTTTGCACTCCTCATGTTTCAGTCGTGTCTAAGAAATTCCTAAGGAATTTGAGGAGAAACATCTGAGGTACTGTTGACTCTACAGTGAGAGATAAATGAGAATCACAGCTAAGTCTCATGAGCTTAGAAAGAGCAACCTCTGAGCAATAAAATATTCCTAAAATGGAGTCTTGAAAGAGATCGCAGCAAGACGATAAAGAGATGTCATATGTTTCTTCCACCACATTCTCAGTTTCAACTTTTTTCTCTCAGACTCATGTCTCAGTTGAGTCTACTCTTATTTCTCCTAAGGAATTTTAGGAGAAACATCTGAAACTCTGTTGATACTGAAATGAGAGATATATGAGAATCAAAACTAAGTCTCATGAGCTTAGGAAGAGCAAACACTGAGCAATACGTTTTTTTCTTATGGGAGATACTTCCTCATCTCGAAGAAGTAGACTCAAGCTCTCTGTGCATTGAACAAACACTCAGGAATCTATTGTCCTAGTTCTCTGGGGCAAATATCATGATTACCGAGCTGCCAGCGTGGACTATATTTGTTTGGATTATCCTCTCATCCATCATCCACTCCTTGATGCTCGTCTCACAGCGTGCATATACAGAGTTCTCTTTCAAGTCTTGCACTTAAATGGACAAACTCACACAAAAAGTATGTCAACAAGTCCATCTTGATGAGTATCCTTGCAGACATAGTCTATATAATCCTTAAGTGAACTGTATACAGTCGTGAAAGTCGACGCATATCCCTGCATTAGGTCTTAAAGGGGCAGTCGCCTTTACTGCGGTCTGTTTAATTTCAACAAAAGACAAGGACATCACTCATTGCTCTTGATTGAATAGCTTTTGTAAGTTTAATAAGAATTCATCTTTAATTTAAACAGTTAAATATGCAGTTATTTTATGTTTGATTACTTTATTAAATTGCTGAACCTTTCTGCAGGCCAGTAGGCCTGTACATTATTATTTAATGTACACATGAATGGGGTCAAGATTAACATTTTTAGTTAGAATTTTATTTTATACTGTGCATTGTTGCAATGTGCTAAATAAATATTTGCATAATTTGTAATGGATTTATTATTTGAAACTTTAATATTAATTTATGCAATTGCAATGCCTTGATTTTTAGTAAAGTTACACAGTCATAGCCATAAATGCAATGGTACTAATAATTGGCATAATTTATTTCGGTGTTTCGCTTTCGGCCTTGGTTTCCTCTTTTTCGGTTTTGGCCAAGAATTTTGATTTCGGTGCATACCTAGTCAATATATTTATATTCATTATAACAATATCTCTGGAAAAAATTACAACCCAGATAATATATGTAGGCTGCATATAATTTTCATTGTTTTTTGTAGTTGGAGGCTACTCTTGGCCTAAATTCCTATTGTTTGTTTTCAGTTTTATACACAATTGTATTATATTAGTTAGACAAAAAAACAGTACAATAACCATTGTCAATAAAGGACTGGGTTAAGACTGAAAGGTGGATATGAGGGATGTTTCAATGTTATTCTGCCATAGTGATAAAAAAATCTTAACATTTTGACTCGCAGTGCTTACACAATGCCAAAGGGACGAAGTATTTTGGGGGCACTGACTGTTTAAATGGGAAGGAAATTTAGTTTTGAAGCATGAGTGAACAGTATTGGGAGAGATATTAGCTTTTGCAAGTGAGCAATAGTGTAGAACTGTAAGACTGTTTTGCCAAATGATCTTAGAATCATGAGAATGTAATTTTTGTTTCAAGAAATGAGCCAAAGCAATTGAGCAATTGTTTGCACATTTTACTTATATATATATATTTTATGTTAACCAGTTAGTTATTTATTTTATCTTTTACTTGATTACTTATAATTCTATGTTGAGTACTTTTTATTCTATTTCTATTTTTAATTTCCTCCTTGTGTTTCTTGTAACTGTTATTTGCACTGTCTATGGAGCGGACCTGTTTACATTTCACTGCCAGTTATATATTCTGTATATAATTGTGTATGTGACAAATAAAACTCTTGAATCTTGAGAAGGATCTTTGCCATTTTCGTGGCACTGACTCGTTATATGGGAAAGGAATTTAGTTTTGAAGCATGAGTGAACAGTTTTGGGAGAGATATTAGCTTTTGCAAGTGAGCAATAGTGTAGAACTGTAAGACTGTTTTGCCAAATGATCTTAGAATCATGAGAATGTAATTTTTGTTTAAAGAAATGAGCCAAACCAATGGAGAAAAAGTGTAATAATGGAATTGGACTAAAGCACATCCATATGATAATGATTTGATATTCTGTCTCAGTCTTAAAGTGCTTAGTAAAATAAACAGCACCCTAATATCTGTAAAAATGATCCATGATGAATGTGCATAGCCTACTAGATGTAATAAAACAAAGTCAACTGAAGAAATATTGAGAGCAAATTAATTTTTAAATACATTTTCTCTCCTTTCTAATTATCCTTTATTTCGGAATTGCATTAATTACAGAATCTATAGAAAACATTTGTTTGTTTTGTTATATGACTCATCTTAATAATGTATATTTAATGGGTGCCAGTTCTGGCATCTGATTGGTTTTTAATAAATTATTAACTTACTTCTTGAATATAAAAAACGTTCTATAAGTATGCATATGAATAAAATCTAGCATAAAATATATCAAAATGTTATAATTAGTGGTGGGCCGTTATCGGCATTAACGTGCTGCGTTAACGTGAGACTCTTATCGGGCGATAAAAAAAATAACGCCGTTAATCTATTCTCAAAGTTGGGTTGGGAGCTGGGTCTATACAAGCGTTTCCCAACCGGGGTGCCGTCTGACGTGAGCAGCGGCCGTGCAAAAGGTGCACTTGCACCGCGGTTCATCTCACATCTGATGACGCATATTTAATATGGGTTGTATCTTGAAAATAATGCTTTATGTATGTTTCTGTCGATGGATACACGTGCTGGCTTCTCAGTGATACACTACAACAGCCATAATAAAAGAAAAACGTGGGAAAAACGGCCTCTCTTTGTAAACTGTTCAATGCATGCGAGTCCTGCCGTATGTCCTAATATGAACAGTCATTTCGCCGTCATCACCCGCGTTGTGTAGAGCCAGAAGACACGGGTGAGAACTATTACATTTGATTACTTTATTCAATTTCTTTACCTAAAAACTAATGGTAGATCCACCTGAAAAACCTGAAAAGCATTGTTTATTTTATTAGTATCTTTGCTCAATAGTATTTATTTGTGCTGCTGCTTGTATTTAAGTTATTTGTTCTTATTTTCTTTATTTTTATTGGACAATAGTCCCCTGAACATAGCAAATACTGAACCGTACCGAAACCGTGAACCTAAAACCGTGATACAAACCGAACTGTGAGCAATCTGTACAGTTACACCCCTAGCTTAACGTATGTGAGAGGGTAGCACACACATTCTGAAAGCCTTCGGCAGAATTCAGATGAGCCATTTTAATCTATATTAATCTAGATTAATTTCAAAATTAATCTAGATTAATTTCAAAATTAATCTAGATCAAAAAAATTAATCTATGCCCACCTCTAGTTATAATATTGTATTTAATTTACAAATTCCAAGTAATGAACACAGTAGAACCCAGGCATATACTGTAAATGACCTTTACATTTGACACATAATAGCAAATGATACCTCAAACTGCCAGAGACTTGCATCTACAGTATAAATGCATAAATTTGTGTCAAGTTCAATCAGTTCATTTTTGTCTATGACAGCCCAATTACTGAGAAAAAAAGTTTCTTCCAACAGTAACAATGATTTTACATAAACAGTCAATGAATCATTTATAGCATACTAACAGAAGGCTATGATTTATAAGACAGAATTAAAAATCTCCTGAATTTTTAATACAGCCACAATGTGTTAAGGATTAAGAAGCTGAGAGCAAGTGGACAAAAATGAAAGGTTGTGTTTCAATTAACTTTTTCATGCCCTTGCCCTCAACTGGTGGAACCCTAGCAATGGGTTGAATTAGAAAATCCCAGTAAGTATGTAAGAGTAGACTTTTCCCCTCTGTCATAATCAAAGAGTCAAGGGTCTGTTCATATAAACCTTCTACTTGTGTCTACTTGTGGAACACTTCAAACTGGCGACAGGGATTAGGGAGGTTTGTGAGTGTGTTGCTGAATTTGGAACTACATACTACTCTTACTATTTCTGCCGTATAAAGATATTGTAAAAGTAGTAATGCCAGTTACTACTTCAGCAAAGCAGAATACACTAAACATCTACCAAAAGTACTTTGGGCAAGCTCTAGTAGCAAACCTGAGTGTTAACCTTTTTATTTGTCTTCAATATGACAAATCTGACTAATTGGAATCAAGAAAAATCACTTTTGTATAATTTTGAGGACCAATGAGAATCTTCTGGTAACGTAAGCTCCCATTTGGGCAAGTCTGGAGAATCATGACAGTTAATGAAGAGGGTGGGATTAATTAGCCAAAATCTGTAGAATACAAAAAGACCAAAGGGCAGCTCCTCAACAAAGAGACTAGCTGTTAAACAATGACAGGAAGTTGCTGTGTGTGTTTTCAATGTCTGGCACTTTGTGTGTGGTTTTGTGCATTCTGTCATGCTGTTCCACAGTGGAATAATCTGCCTCAGAATCTAGTGGTGGCGAGATGATGCCTCATGAAGCATTGAAGCTTTTCAGCCAAATGGTTCGCAAAAGGGTTCATTTCTTGAGGCTTTAATTGTTCACAATACCACTTGGTGGTCAAAGAGTGTAAAACAAGCATATATTACAGATGACCTGATGTGATCTGTGATACACTGTATTTTGCGCCAGTTAAGTTATTTTCTGGTGTTGGCTATATAATGATTGTATAACATAACTGTGTAATAAACATATTGTCTTGAAATGAATGGGGCTATCAAATGTGTGTCAATCAATTCTTTGGTCATAAGCAGGATGGGCAATATTATTATTCTAAAACTGGAAATTGGCTGGGTTTAACTGGGCAGAGGGCAAGATATTAACCGCTTCCAGAACCTGTCAGGCTGAAGCGAGGTTTCGGATGTCATCAATGATGTCATTGGTCTAAAGCGATACAAGCCTTGATACGCGCTTTACTGAAAGCTTCCGATTTATCGGCACACGCTCCGAAGTCTCGGCACAGAACGTAACATCACTATGTTCAACAGGCAGCTCAACAACAAGCTAGTCAACAGTTTCATCAGCAGGTTCAACAACAAGCTAGTCAACAGTTTCCTCAGCAGGTTCAACAAGCTAGTCGACGGTTTCCTCAGCAGGTTCAACAACAAGCTAGTCAACAGTTTCCTCAGCAGTGGATATGTGGTGTATGAAAATGGTCAATGTGTCACCAAAGTCTGTGCAGACGGTAAGTAGCTGTCTCATGTATCCATAAGCATTTTCTAAAACTCCAGATTGCAGCAGTTTCTACTTAAACACTGGTATTCTTCCTCAGGGGATGAGGCGTACACGTCCTACTACAGTGGTGCTGACTATCCGGTCACAAAAGTCCTGTGTATGTTGAGATGCGCATTTTGGAGAGGACCAACCCCAACATTGTCCTAATGCTGGGACATTGCTGGGCGACATCAACCCCCAGTCCACTTAGTTTACCACAGTGGGACCTTCTGGTCGATGGGTGAGTAAGGCCAGTCTTTAGCCATCGAGTGTGCTGTAAGGCATTTCAGACTGCCTCTTTGCCTTTCAGATGCCCTTACCAGGATGACGATACCTGACCACATTGGTTCTGGTGGCTGGATCTTCTGGTCTTCAGTTCCCAACCCACTACAAGCTCTTTGTTGTGAAGATTGAAGTGGAAAAATTCAAATCACTGACGAAGAATTATTAATTATGTAGACGAGTGTTTGAATTCATACAGGTAACATGTGGTTCTGCCATGCAGGGCACGTCTGTGGAAAACTACTGAAGGATTGTTTTGACAACAAGGGTATAAGAGATTATGACTTCTGTTATGTCTTCAGTTACACTCAATGCAGGCACTGATGACTGTTGACTGTGGTTCTTTCTTGCAAGAAATAAATCTTTATAAAGACAATTGACGGAGGTTTGTCTCTAATCCAGTAACGCAACGGAGTTCATTTTTATTGCCATTACAAGATGTTCACATTTGTTGATCCAGCATTACTAACTCCTCTGCAGGAAACCGTATGCTCTGCAGCCTTACCTGAACCCTTAATATATATCTATATCTACAGGTCCTCCTAAAAAAATTAGCATATTGTGATAAAAGTTCATTATTTTCCATAATATAATGATAAAATAAAAATTTCATATATTTTAGATTCATTGCACACAAACTGAAAGATTTCAGGTCTTTTATTGTTTTAATACTGATGATTTTGGCATACAGCTGATGAAAACCCAAAATTCCTATCTCAAATAATTAGCATATTTCATCCGACCAATAAAAGAAAAGTGTTTTTAATACAAAACAAGTCAACCTTCAAATAATTATGTTCAGTTATGCACTCAATACTTGGTCGGGAATCCTTTTGCAGAAATGACTGCTTCAATGCGGCATGGCATGGAGGCAATCAGCATGTGGCACTGCTGAGGTGTTATGGAGGCCCAGGAAGCTCCAATAGCAGCCTTAAGCTCACCCAGAGTGTTGGGTCTTTCCCTTCACAATGGGGTTCAGGTCAGGAGAGTTGGCAGGCCAATTGAGCACAGTAATACCATGGTCAGTAAACCATTTACCAGTGGTTTTGGCACTGTGAGCAGGTGCCAGGTCGTGCTGAAAAACGAAATCTTCATCTCCATAAAGCTTTTCAGTAGAGGGAAGCATGAAGTGCTCCAAAATCTCCTGATAGCTAGCTGCATTGACCCTGCCCTTGATAAAACACAGTGGACCAACACCAGCAGCTGACATGGCATCCCAGACCATCACTGACTGTGGGTACTTGACACTGGACTTCAGGCATTTTGGCATTTCCTTCTCCCCAGTCTTCCGAATGTCATGGAAAATTTGAGCGACTGTCCAGTACTGCTTCTCTGTAGCCCAGGTCAGGCGCTTCTGCCGCTGTTTCTGGTTCAAAAGTGGCTTGACCTGGGGAATGCGGCACGGTGGCTCTGGATGTTTCTACTCCAGACTCAGTCCACTGCTTCCGCAGGTCCCCCAAGGTCTGGAATCGGTCCTTCTCCACAATTTTCCTCAGGGTCCGGTCACCTCTTCTCATTGTGCAGCGTTTTTTGCCACACTTTTTCCTTCCCACAGACTTCCCACTGAGGTGCCTTGATACAGCACTCTGGGAACAGCCTATTCGTTCAGAAATTTCTTTCTGTATCTTAGCCTCTCGCTTGAGGGTGTCAATGATGGCCTTCTGGACAGCAGTCAGGTCGGCAGTCTTACCCATGATTGGGGTTTTGAGTAATGAACCAGGCTGGGAGTTTTTAAAAGCCTCAGGAATCTTTTGCAGGTGTTTAGAGTTAATTAGTTGATTCAGATGATTAGGTTAATAGCTTGTTTAGAGAACCTTTTCATGATATGCTAATTTTTTTAGATCAATAAAAGACCTGAAATATTTCAGTTGGTGTGCAATGAATCTAAAATATATGAAATTTTAATTTTATCATTACATTATGGAAAATAATGAACTTTTATCACAATATGCTAATTTTTTGAGGAGGACCTGTATCTTATATATATATATATATATATATATATATATATATATATACATATATATATATACATATATATATATATATATATATATATACATATATATATATACATATATATATATATATATATATATATATATATATATATATATATATATATATATATATATATATATATATATATACATACATATATATATATATATATATATATATATACATACATATATATATATATATATATATATATATATATATATATATATATATATATATATATATATATATATATTAGTGGTGGCATGGATTAATCTAGATTAATCTCATCCAAAATAAAAGTTTGTGTTTACATTGTATATGTGTGTTTTCTTTGTATAATTATTATGTATGTAATAATTTACAAATAAGATTTTTAAATAAGATGCACTGAGGGATACTAGTGTAAATTGGATTATGACTGATTAATAGTGTAACTATTTTGTTGCTGAGAACCTACTGGGTTAATTCCCAAACAGTCAATTGCATCTCTGGGACTATAACTAGACTTGGTTACAGAGTGTGACTGCTGGAGGAGAGAGAAATAAAACAATTTCTGGATTAATTTTGAAGGGGAAACAGTTCTCTTTTTTCAACGCTTTTTTCAACGCTTGTATCCTGTGTAGACACAGTGTTAAAGGAAAACTCCACTGTAAATGGAACAGGCTAGCAAGTGTACTTCATTGTGTCATTACGTCAGTGAAAACGTCCGCTTTTGGCGCTGAAAAATGGAAGTGCCAACGTTAATGGTTTGGTTGCTGTACAGCATTTTTTCAGATCTGGAAATGGAGATGGAGATGGTGAGGCAGCATCGGCGTCAGGCTCGCAGGAGGAGAATTTTAAGTTGTCGTCACCTCTGCAGTCAAAGATGTGGAAAGGTAAGTAACGTTAACGCTCGTAACATTTATTTAAAAATATTGACATTCATTATGTTATGGGTCAAATTGACCCGCATTGTTTAAACACACTTGACAGTCAAAGAATCAATATGATTAAATAGGCAATATAATCGTTCTGGACGCAGGTGCCATAGAGTGCCCCGTCCCTGAGAAAGAAGGTCCTTCCTCAGGGGAATCGGCCATGGAGGGGCTGTCGTGAGGAGCGTTAGTTCTGCGAACCAGATCCGGTTGGGCCAGTAGGGCGCAACTAACAAGACCTGCTCCTCGTCCTCCCTGACCTTGCACAGTGTCTCATATTTGCCTAGGTCCCGCGGCCAGCTGTGCACAGGGTGCCACCGGTCAGGGAATAATACAACTGGCAATGGGTCGACTCTGGAGAGGCAAACAGGTCTACCTGTGCGGCTCCGAAGAGGCCCCATATCAGCTGGACCGACTAGGGATGGAGTCGCCATTCTCCCGGAGGTGTCAGCTGCCGAGAGAGCTCGTCGGCTGTCTGGCGCAAAGCGACCTCAGCTGCTTCTGTCTCCAAAGGAGGAGATGGCGGGCGAACTGGAGCATGCAATGGGAGCGTAGACCACCCTGTTGGTTGATGTACGCAACGGCCGCAATGCTGTCCGTACGGACCAGTACGTGCTTGCCCTGGAGCGGCTTTCTGAGGCGGCCCGGGGCGAGATGACTGCCAGTAACTCCAGGCAATTGATATGCCAATTGCAGTTGGGGCCCCGTCCACAGACCCGAAACTGCATGCCCGTTGTACATGGCCCCCCAGCCGGTGGACGAGGCATCCGTGAAAACCACAGCATGCCTGGACACCTGTTCTAAGGGCACTCCCGCCCGTAGAAACGTAGGGTCCAACCACGGGTTGAAGGTTTGGTTACAGTGGGGGGTAACTGAGACCTGGTACCTGCCGCTCTGCCACGCCCATCTCGGGACTCGGCCGTGAAGCCAGTGCTGAAGCGGTCTCATATGTAGCAATCCGAGCGGCGTTACCGCGGCTGCAGATACCATATGCCCCAGGAGCCTCTGAAAAGATTTCAGTGGGACCGCCGTCCTGCCATTGAACGTATTCAAGCAGTCCAGCACCGACTGGACTCGTTCCTCTGTGAGGCGCGCAGTCCGGTTGACCGAATCCAGCTCCATACCGATATAAGAGATCATCTTCTCTTGGTTGACCCGAAGGCCCAACAGGCTGAGGTGACGGGGCACCAGGTCCCTGTGTTCGCACAACTGCTCCCGAGACTGGGCCAGTATAAGCCAGTCATCGAGGTAGTTGAGAATCTGAATGCCGCGTTCTCTGAGTGGAACAATGGCTGCCTCCGCAACCTTCGTGAGGACGCGGGGCGACAGGAACAGCCCGAAGGGCAGGACTTTGTACTGATATGCCCTCCCCTTGAATGCAAAGCGTAGGAACGGTCTGTTTCTCGGGAGAATGGAAACATGTAAGTACGGATGAGCAAACGAGACGGCCTGGGGAGACCTAGTCCAAGCGGGACTAACGGCACCACAGACGTACCCGGGGAGGGGCAGCGAGGCGGAGTGCTCCGGCCCATCTCGGGAGCACCGAGGGGGTTGGTGGGTATTGCAGACACCATCTCCCCTAGAGCAGCTCCTCTTCTCCCTGGGCTGCCCGTCTCAACCCTGAGCGGGTTGGGCGCTGCTACTGTGCCTGGCAGCCTGCTACCCGGTTGGAGGCTGCTGCTTGGGCTTCGCAGGGGCAGAGGCGGAAGCAGGAGGGTGCCACCGACGGCTGGGTGGGGGCAGCAGCGGGCCGTTGGGGCAGGATGCTTCGGATCGCCTCCGTTTGCTACTGGGCCACCGAGAACTGCTGGGTGAAGCTCTCGATGGCGTCGCCGAAAAGGCCGGCCTGGCAGACAGGGGCGTTGAGGAACCGCACCTTGTCAGTCTCACACATATCTGCCAGGTTCAGCCACAGGTTCCTGGACCACCATAGTGGATATCGCCCGACCCAGGGAGCGTGCGTTGACTTTTGTCGCTCGGAGAGCGAGGTCCGCCGCCTTACGCAGCTCTTGTAGAACTGCCGGGTCAGGCCCACCCTTGTGCATGTACTTGAGCGCTTTGGCCTATTGGACCTGAAGAAGCACCATGGCATGCAAAGAAGGCTTCTCCACAGGCAGCGTAAAACTTGCCCGTCAGAGTGGACGAGAACTTACATGCCGGGAGGGGAGACGCGGATTTCCATGCCAGTCGGTACCGATCTTTGGACCGTTCGACTGGCGTGATCTCCGCGTAACCATTAGCCGCGCCGCCATCAAGGGTGGTGAGGACAGAGGAGCCACTTTCTCGATGTCTGGCGCTGTAGGGCGCCATCCACGATTTTGTGACCTCCTGATGCACTTCCGGAAAGAAAGGTACCGGGGCGGGAGTGCTGAAAACCAACACGGGCCGTCCCGAAGTACCAATCGTCCAGGCATGATGGCTTGGAACATGGTGGAGGGTTCCACTCGAGCCCGACACTCGGCCCGGGAAAGCATAGCCGTGAGCTCCGGATCAGGATCGGGCAACGCTACCACACCCGAAGGGGGGAACGCAGCCGAGTCCTCATCTCCAGAGTCCATTAGCTCGTCCCCCGATGCAGCAACCGATACCATGTCCTCAACCGGAGCCCCGAAAGTGGGGTTGTCCTAAGTGTAACCCTCAGGTCTCTGCCAAAGGCATTAGCCAAAGTAGCAGCCCTCTGCTTTGCAACGGGAGGACTGCTAGATCGGGGAATGCGCAATGGGGCCGCTCCTCGCTTGAGGAAGTCGAGCCTAGACCGTAATACTGCGATGGTCATGTTCCCGCAGTGGGAACATGAGTCATTCACGAACACCACCTCAGCGTTCTGAACGCCCAAACACGTGAGACAGCGATCGTGCCCGTCAGCAAAGCGTGCGTCTCCCTCAGACTACATGGAAGCCAGGTAACGCAGCAGCAGCGTCTTACGTCAGCAGCGGGATTCAAACAAACGCGGAAGAGACAATGCTGAATAAAGTTGTAGTTTTTGTTATTTTTGGACCAAAATGTATTGTCGATGCTTCAAAAGAGTCTAACTAACCCACTGACGTCACATGGACTACTTTGATGATGTTTTTCATACCTTTCTTCTTACCTTTCTGGACACGGACTGTAGAGTGTGCATACACTTTCAATTGAAGGACAGAAGGCTCTCGGACTAAATCTAAAATATCTTAAACTGTGTTCCGGAGATGAACAGAGGTCATGTGATGAACGATGAACGACATTAGGGTGAGTCATTAATGACAGAATTTTCATTTTTAGGTGAACTAACCCTTTAATTGACCATAAACGTACATTAAGTTTATTTTATTTACCTTCGGTGATACAATATTAAATATACTGCAACTGTTGTAGAATCAATTATCATCTTACATGACAGATTGGATTACCACTGGACCAACCTAAACATTCTACTGTCTGCAGCCTTGAAGCAACAACAGCAGCACCGGCGGTGCTGTAGGCAGTGTGGCTGATGGCTGCTTGTGTTCTTCTCGACTTGTTGTATACAGTTGTAAATGTTTAAGTTGTTGTATACACTCACCTAAAGGATTTTTAGGAACACCATAATAATACTGTGTTTGACCCCCTTTCACCTTCAGAACTGCCTTAATTCTACATGGCATTGATTCAACAAGGGGCTGAAAGCATTCTTTAGAAATGTTGGCCCATATTGATAGGATAGCATTTTGCAGTTGATGGAGATTTGTGGGATGCACATCCAGGGCACGAAGCTCCCGTTCCACCACATCCCAAAGATGCTCTTTTGGGTTGAGATTTAGGCTAAACCTTGACTCACTGGGGCCCAGGTCAGGAAGCAGACAAACTGGCTAAACCAACCGTCTGCTAGCTGTCTCACGTCACCAGAGTCAGCTAAATCCCAGCACATAGAGACGCTTTCACCTAGATATTATCACATAGAGACTGTGTCTGTTCCCCGAATCAGTAAATACAAAAAACCATCAAAACCATTCAACAGTAAAAATTTAATTGATGTCCAACAAATAAACAACAGATATAATACGGATGAACAATTGATAAATCTCGGGTTGCTGAATATTCGATCCCTTTCGCCAAAAACGCTAATTGTTAATGATATGATTATAGATCATAACCTAGATGTGCTGTGTTTGACAGAAACCTGGCTAAAACCTGACGACTACATTACTTTAAATGAGTCCACTCCCCAAGATTATTGTTATAAACACGAGCCGCATCTGAAAGGAAAAGGGGAGGTGTTGCTGTAATTTATAAAGATAACTTCAGTATTACTCAGAAGCCTAGTTTCAAATATAATTCCTTTGAAGTTTTGGTGCTTTATGTAACATTGTGTAGTGTAAATGATAAATCCCGTTTGACATTTGTGTTGGCTACTGTATACAGGCCACCAGGGCACAATACAGACTTTATCAAAGAATTTGCTGGTTTTCTATCAGAGTTAGTACTGGCTGCAGATAAAGTACTAATTGTTGGTGATTTTAATATCCATGTTGACAATGAAAAAGACGCATTGGGATTGGCATTTAAAGACATTATAAACTCTATTGGAGTTAGACAACACGTATCTGGACCCACTCATCGCCTTAATCATACTTTAGATCTAATACTGTCACATGGACTAAATGTTGATACCATTAAAATTCTGCAGCAGAGCGATGACATCTCAGATCATTACCTAATATCATGTATACTTAATATAGCTAAGGCTGCAAAGCCATCCTCGCTTCAAATATGGCAGGACTATAACTGCGACTAAAGATTGCTTTATACATAATCTTCCTCATCAGTTCCATCTCCTCAGAATTACAGATAGCCAAGAGGAACTTGATGTTGCAACAGAAACTACTGACTCTCTCTTTACTAGCACTTTAGACATAGTTGCTCTCGGCGAAAGAAGATTAAAGCAAATAATCCAACGCCGTGGTACAACGAGCACACTCGGGCCCTTAAAACAGCAGCCAGAAAAATGGAGCGCAGCTGGAAGAAAACAAAACTGGAGGTTTTTCAATTTGTGGAAAGAGAGCATGATTGCATACAGAAAGGCCATAAAAACTGCTAGATCTGCTTATTTCTCAACTCTTTTAAAAGAAAACAAACACAACCCTAGGTATTTATTCGATACAGTGGCTAAATTAACAAAGGATAAAGCTTCAACTTCTGACGTTTGTAAACAACACAGCAGTAATGACTTTATGAACTTCTTTACTAGTAAGATTGATAACATTAGGAATAAAATTATAACCATGCAGCCGTCTACTACAGTATCACTTCAGACAGAACACTGTAGTCTCACTGAGGAAAAATTACACTCATTCACTGCTATAGGAGGAGAAGAATTGGCTAAACTTGTTAAATCATCAAAATCAACAACATGTATGCTTGACCCTATACCGACTAGGCTATTAAAAGAGATGCTTCCAGAGGTCATAGATCCTCTGCTTAATATTATTCATTCATCCTTGACATTAGGATATGTACCAAAAACTTTTAAGTTGGCTGTAATTAAACCACTTATTAAAAACACTTGATCCTAAAGAATTAGTCAATTACAGACCAATCTCGAATCTACCGTTTCTATCAAAAATATTAGAAAAGGCTGTGTCTTCACAATTATGTTCCTTTTTAGAAAGAAATGGTATATGTGAGGATTTCCAGTCAGGATTTAGGCCGTATCATAGTACTGAGACTGCTCTAATTAGAGTTACAAATGATTTACTCTTATCATCTGATCGTGGTTGTATCTCTCTATTAGTGTTACTCGATCTTAGCGCTGCATTCGATACTATCGATCACAATATTCTTTTGAATAGACTCGAAAATTATGTTGGCATTAGTGGAACTGCATTGGCATGGTTTAAATCTTACTTATCTGACCGTTATCAGTTTGTAGCAGTAAATGAAGAGATGTCACACGATCACAAGTTCAGTATGGAGTACCGCAAGGCTCAGTGTTAGGACCGTTGCTTTTCACCCTGTATATGCTACCACTGGGAGATATCATTAGGAAGCATGGCGTTAGTTTTCATTGTTATGCTGATGATACTCAGCTCTATATTTCTTCACACCTACGAAACTTACCAATTCACAAGATTAACGGAATGCATTGCTGATATTAAAAATTGGATGAATAGTAATTTCCTGCAACATAATTCAGATAAAACTGAATTTTTAATTATCGGACAGAAAAGCTCCACAAGTAGTGCCCTAGAATACTGTCTAACCCTCGACTGCTCTGTCAAGCCCTCGTCAGTGAGGAACCTGGGTGTGCTCTTTGATACCAATCTTTCGTTTGAAAGCCACGTTTCTAGCATCTGTAAAACTGCATTCTACCATCTTAAAAATATATCTTAATTACGTCACATGCTTTCAATGCAAAATGCTGAACAATTAGTACATGCGTTCATGAGCTCAAGGCTAGATTGTTGTAATGCTCTACTGGGTGGTTGCCCTGCTCGCCTAATAAATAAACTCCAGCTGGTCCAAAGCGCAGCAGCTCGAGTTCTTACTAGAACCAGGAAGTACGATCATATTAGTCCAGTTCTGTCAACACTGCACTGGCTCTCTATTAAACATCGCATACATTTTAAAATCTTGCTTATTACTTATAAAGCAATAAATGGTTTAGCTCCCAGTACTTAAGTGAGCTCTTAACACATTATACTCCATCACGTCAATTGCGGTCTCTAAACTCTGGCCAGTTGAAAATACCTAGAATATCTAAATCAACTGCAGGCGGTCGATCCTTTTCCTATTTAGCACCTAAACTCTGGAACAGTCTTCCTAGCATTGTTCGGGAAGCAGACACACTCTGTCAGTTTAAATCTAGACTAAAAACACATCTCTTTACTATGGCATACACATAGAACATTTTTAACTTTCTTTATTCAAATCAAATGACTGATTGTTAGGCTGCATTAACTAGGTCAGCGGAACCGGAACACTTCCCATAACACCTGATGTACTCGTTACATCATAAAAGAGTGGCATCCACACTAATGTTAGTCTCTCTGTTTATCCCGAGGTTTACTGCAGTCGGCCGGATCCAGGCCGTGTCCGGATCGGATGGTGGACCTGCATCTGGACATGACCAGCTCATCCTGGAGTGTCTGCTGAGACCGTGTCCATTAGTGTCTCCTCTGAATTTGCCTCACCGGGCGTCATCCTCAATTAACCCGTCTCGCGCAATAACTCCGATCTTTCAAGTATTCATATTCTTGTGTAATCGACGCGCCATCCTAAATGAGCCCGTCCCGTGCGTCATACCCAAAATTTCGAATATTCCTATCTAATATGATTTATGACCTGCAAGGTTGCCAGAGTAATAATTATACACTGTTAATAATAGGCCAGAGGAGAACTGGGACCCGACTGAGTCTGGTTTCTCCCAAGGTTTATTTTTCTCCATCATGCCCTGATGGAGTTTTGGTTCCTTGCCACTGTCGCCTTTGGCTTGGCTTGCTCAGTTGGGGACACTCAAATTATGATCCAAGTTACTCAACTAAATATACAAATTGAATTTATTAATTTGGTCATATATAATTCTATAAACTATCCAAATTAAACTAGCCAAATCAAATTTTGTTGCAATGTTGTCCTGTTTAACACTGTGAAGCTGCTTTGAAACAATCGTCATTGTAAAAGCGCTATATAAATAAAGTTGATTGATTGATTGATTGATTGAGATCTGGTGACTGTTGGGGCCATTTTAGTAAAGTGAACTCAATGTCATCTTCAAGAAACCAATTTGAAATGATTCGAGCTTTGTGACAAGGGGCATTATACTGCTGAAAGTAGCCATCAGAGGATTGGTACATGGTGGTCACAAAGGGATGGGCATGGTCAGAAACAATGCTCAGGTAGGCCGTGGCATTTAAAAGATGCCCAATTGGCACTAAGGGGCCTAAAGTGTGCAAGAAAACATCCCCCACACCATTACAACACCACCACCAGCCTGCACAGTGGTAACAAAGCATGATGGATCCATGTTCTCATTCTGTTTGCGCCAAATTCTGACTCTACCATCTGAATGTCTCAACAGAAATCGAGACTCATCAGACCAGGCAACATTTTTCCAGTCTTCAACTGTCCAATTTTGGTGAGCTTGTGCAAATGAGTGGTAACCGGTGGGGTCTTCTTCTGTTGTAGCCCATCCGCCTCAAGGTTGTGCGTGTTGTGGCTTCACAAATGCTTTGCTGCATACCTCGGTTGTAATAAGTGGTTATTTCAGTGCTCGTAAAGCAGTAATCCCTTATTGAGAATTGATTTGAAAGTCTATGACTAATTTACAGGACAAACGTAGTAAGATAAATTCAAGCAATTCCGTAAAGGTTACTTGTACTTAATTAAACTTTTTCCTTATTGGAAAATTTAAATAACGTAATGAACGACCAGCAAATTATATTCATAAACTCATGAATATTATATCCCTTTTGAGTTAATTATTCCCCGAGACATTAGACTCATAGTCATAATCGTTACAGTTATTTTGGTGGAGAATTATAGGGCAAGTTTCAAACGTTTGCGTATGTGTGAGCAAAATTAATATTCATATTCTGTGTATTTTTTGGGTATTAATAACACGCACGTGCGTTTTTGAATTGTGAGATAAACCGCACAAAGCGAACTCACCGACCCAAGCATAAACAGATGCTGAAACATGTTGAATTAGCTAGCCTATACTAATGAAAGTATAGACGGCATGTAAGTGCAATATTGAAACAGAGACACAAAATCTCCATACAGCCGTAGGCTCAATATTGTTTTATCCGCATGATTTCCAAGCAAGTTTTCTGGGACCCACGCGAAGTATTGATCCAAGCGAGATTCCTTGAGTCAATAATAGGCCTAATAATAATATTATATCGTTAAGATAAACGATAACTCCTGGTTTAATTTTGGCTTAGCTACCCAAAGATCTGAGACCTAAAACATTTGACTCAAAGATGCTGAAAACCGTCAGCCAGTTTGATAAATGTCTATTGGAGTTCTTGTAAATGTGTGATAGACAGACGGTAAATTCCTGTATCCACCACATTTTGTTTCTTGTGCCAGTACAGCACAAAAGAGACCCGCCGTGGTCTGAGAAGTAATTGTGAGTTTTTGCAACGCCTCTTGCGAACGCCAGAGGGCGACTCTAAGATTGCAAAGAAACTGATTTCTGTCCCGATTGCAACGCCGCTTGCGAACGCCAGAGGGCGACTCTAAAATTAGACAGCGCCATCTGGTGGGCATTCCGCCTAACTAACTCTAGTCTGGGGGCGCAACATATTCGGATATGGATAAATTCGGATAGTGTCACTCTCCGCTATTGATTTTGCCTTAACCAAATAAGCAGAACCTATAAATTGTTTATTGATTACTGTTGTGCACACTGTTGTGTTGTTTCATTTATAAAATTTTACTAGCAACAACCAAGTCTCCTTTCTCGCTGATTAAACACCCTTATTGGAATTTGAAGTTTAAAAAGAAAAATAATTTTCTCTAACTCAACGTGAAATTAGGTTCAAATCACCGACAGTCCACTTGGAAGGAAGGACGCCACCATGTGGCCGTACCCTGCTAAGTCAGCGCACTAACTCCCTATTTACTTTCTGATTAATTATTTTATTTGATGATACTCCCACTTAGCGATTAATCGTTATAGGATAGTATTTTGATTTGCTTCCTTTTATTTAAACTTGCTTTGAATTTAATTTGAATTAAGTTGGATTTTTTTTATTATTATTATTATTTATTTTCCTCCCATTGGGGTTAGGCTCATTTTGGTAATTACAAACAGTATCAAAAGTGCTTTTTGTTTTATCATTATTTGATAGAAACCTTTGCCTTTTCCTAAATTGCTCTTGATATGTAACTTTCCACTTCCTTTTCGCCTACAATCAGAGAAGAGAGAGTTCTGGGGAACGTACCAATTTTGCTGTGCGGACTGGCGGTTGATGGATTGCTGTTGTCAGGTTGTGTTTAAAGTCATAAGCTGTTTGAGTGGGTGTAACGCGACACAGAGTAACAAAGGACAGAGGACACGGCTATTGGGTGTTTGGAAACGTCCAGAAGGCCGACCACACCGCTGGGTTTTCCACCTGAGCAACCTCAACTCGTCCCGGATGAGCTAAATGAGATAAAACCCATAGTATAAGCCGAATATTAGTATATCCTGAGCATTTGGGCCCACCTTTCTCTCTAAGCCGCACCTTCTTCCTAGGTCTCCTACCCTGGTAACCGTGGTGTAGGTCCTATCAGAAACTCTTACGAAAAGTAACAGGCTTAGCCCTTTAGTTTTCTCTAACACTTCCAGCGCTCACACTTAATTTCCTTTCATTACAGACCAATTCATGTTGTGTTTGTTTCCACTGTGCTCTTTCCTATCCTCACTGTTGGACTGTCGTAATTGTGTTTCTTTCAGTTCACCAAGAGACCCCAAGGAGAACTAAGTAATTAAGTGACGACCGAGCAGCGGGTCACCAAGTGACCCCCCAGGGCTACCGCCCACCTGATTGTCTAAATTGTCTAATTGTCTAACTGCCTAACTGTCCACATCAGTTAGCCCAAAATTCCTATCGACGGCAGAGCCCGTACGATAGCTCGTTAGCTCTAAAACAAGCTTGAATTGGCCTCTGTGTGTGTGTGTGCTGTGTTTCTCTCGTTCACAGTGAGCCAGCATGTCCCGTTCATCCAGTCCCGCCGTCCCGTGGGATCGTCTAGCGACATGGCTGGGAGCGATAACGGCCACCAGTCAAGGGGACCTGGGGCAGCTGAGCCAGGAACAACTGGACACCGAGCTAGACCAGCTGATGGCACATGATCCAACGCAGAGCTACTCTAAAAAAGAAGGGGCCAAGATCCTCGGAAGCCCATCCCACGTCCTCATCGCTCAGGCACGGTTAAGCGAAGGGAGCAACGCCAATCTGGAACAGGATGCAGCAACGCTAAAGCTTCAAGCCAAGGAGGCCCGGAGAGACCAAGCCGTCACCCAGTTTCGTCTAGATCAGCTTCTAGAGACAGAGAAAGATGATGAAACGGACAAAGAACAGGAGAAGGAAGTAGAAAGACTTCAAAAGATCTTGGAGGAGCTCCGTCTTGACGCCGACCGATGAGTACAGTCAGAGAAAGACGCCAGGAAAGAACTCGACTAACAGCTTCACAGCCGAATCCCTCCTGGAGAGAGCCAATAATGAACTTAAAGACAGAGACGTTAGAACCAAAGCCTATGCAAAACATTTGCAGTCAGCACAAGCCGAGATCGATGAGCTCATCCAACAAAGACACAAGCTCAAAGATGAACTTGACATGTTGCAAAGAGAACTTAGACAATCATATAAACTGCAACATGACCGGAAGGGGGAAACACACAACACAGAGTTTCCCCTGACCAGTTACTCCGCACCGTTTAGCCAAGAAGCAAGAGCTACGAAGGGGGGTGACAGCCCACTGTTTAAAATGTCACCCACCAGTCTCCACGAATCCCCTTCAGCAGCAGAGGAAGGGAAGCCCTTCCAGGAAGTCAAAGTCAAAGAACCTTGACAAGCTTGCCGGAAATATTCCTACCTTCAGCCCAGACCCTGCAGGAGGACACGACGTCCACGCATACTTAAAGGACATTGACTTTTGCCTGCAAACTGTCGCTCACGCGAACAACTGGGACAGACTGTACCTACTCAGGATCACGTCTAATCGCGACGTACGGAGCTTTCTAGATCAACAGAACCACAGTTACAGACCCGTCAACAGAGAGTCTAAAACACTCCAAGCCAGCAGAGGGCAGCGTGGTTGTGGCGGTGCCCGTCCGAGGCACCAGAGCGATCGCTCTGGAGTATCCTGGGACCCGCCTCGCCCCTTTCACAACCAAAAGGGGGTGAGCACCTGGGAAGCCGGCCGGCAACCCAGACGGAGCCGAACCGAATCTCCGAGACCACCCAGCCCAGAAAGCCTGTAAAGGAGCCACTCATCGCTCAGGCACGGTTAAGCGAAGGGAGCAACGCCAATCTGGAACAGGATGCAGCAACGCTAAAGCTTCAAGCCAAGGAGGCCCGGAGAGACCAAGCCGTCACCCAGTTTCGTCTAGATCAGCTTCTAGAGACAGAGAAAGATGATGAAACGGACAAAGAACAGGAGAAGGAAGTAGAAAGACTTCAAAAGATCTTGGAGGAGCTCCGTCTTGACGCCGACCGATGAGTACAGTCAGAGAAAGACGCCAGGAAAGAACTCGACGAACAGCTTCGTTGTGCCGAATCCCTCCTGGAGAGAGCCAATAATGAACTTAAAGACAGAGACGTTAGAACCAAAGCCTATGCAAAACATTTGCAGTCAGCACAAGCCGAGATCGATGAGCTCATCCAACAAAGACACAAGCTCAAAGATGAACTTGACATGTTGCAAAGAGAACTTAGACAATCATATAAACTGCAACATGACCGGAAGGGGGAAACACACAACACAGAGTTTCCCTGACCAGTTACTCCGCACGCTTAGCCAAGAAGCAAGAGCTACGAAGGGGGTGACAGCCCACTGTTTAAAATGTCACCCACCAGTCTCCACGAATCCCCTTCAGCAGCAGAGGAAGGGAAGCCCTTCCAGGAAGTCAAAGTCAAAGAACCTTGACAAGCTTGCCGGAAATATTCCTACCTTCAGCCCAGACCCTGCAGGAGGACACGACGTCCACGCATACTTAAAGGACATTGACTTTTGCCTGCAAACTGTCGCTCACGCGAACAACTGGGACAGACTGTACCTACTCAGGATCACGTCTAATCGCGACGTACGGAGCTTTCTAGATCAACAGAACCACAGTTACAGACCCGTCAACAGAGAGTCTAAAACACTCCAAGCCAGCAGAGGGCAGCGTGGTTGTGGCGGTGCCCGTCCGAGGCACCAGAGCGATCGCTCTGGAGTATCCTGGGACCCGCCTCGCCCCTTTCACAACCAAAAGGGGGTGAGCACCTGGGAAGCCGGCCGGCAACCCAGACGGAGCCGAACCGAATCTCCGAGACCACCCAGCCCAGAAAGCCTGTAAAGGAGCCACTCTCGACGTGATAATGGTAAGCTCAGACCTGAGCCCATATATAACAAAGAAAGTGCAGCCGCTTCTGAAGCTGCAGAGCTCCTAAAAGCACTGAAAGAGTTTCTCCAAAAGAAACCTCACAAGGAAGACAAGAAGGATGGACCAGATACAGCATGCCTGAACCTGATACCTGAAATCAACCTTCCCGACCTTCCTGCAACTGAACCAAACACCCTGAACACTGTTTTTCAACCACAGACTATTGAACTAACTGTTGCACCCCCACACGTCAGCAGCACACACTCACTACAGCTGACAGCAACAGCCCCTGACCAAGACAGCATCATGTGTCACCCCAAGGTACCAGAAAGCGCTGTTTTGATTATCTGCACTCACAATGAGACACCCGAGACATATCCCGACGGCTTACCAAGCAACACACAGGTCCCAACACCAAGAATCCTGGGAAACCTGATCGAGAAGGGAATGGCTCGAAAACTCTACCTAACCATCACCATGGAAAGGGAATTTAAGATCGAAGCCCTCGTTGACACTGGCTCCGACCTCACGTTGATATCCGCCCAACTGTTTGAAAAACTCAAATTTGAAGCACAGAGACAAAATCGCACCCTTAACCTTCACACTTGTAAGCTAAATGTGCAGTCGTATAGCCAAAACGACATCCAGCTCAAGCACGTAGCTCCCATTCACCTGACAATTGGACCTATGAGCCTTATGCACCCCGTCTATGTCTCCCCTATGATCACTTATCCATTTCTCATCGGAAAAGACCTGCTAGACCGTTTCGAACCCTTACTGGACTTCAAACAGCTGAAATTTTGGGCTCAAGTGCGCGACCCTCTGCCCCTTCAGATACACACATCGTCTGAGCAAGACTGTCAAGTCACAGAGGTCACAGAAACTCCCACAGAGCCAGACTGCCAAGTCACAAAGGTCACGGGACCTCCTGCAGCACACTGTGAAAACACAGCCTCACCCACAAAGCCAAGTTCAAGTTCCCTACTATGCACATTTCAGCTCACCGAAGGCTCTGATACCTTCTGCCCCCAGGTCATGAATGACCTACAGCTGAATGATATCACCACAACGAACATTATTCTCGCACTATGGGCCGATAACTCAGCCATTAGTCTCCCACTGTTCAAGTCAATCAGTGAGAATGTACCACACATTCCTTACGTCAGTAAGCGCACCCGTTTTCCTTTGAACTCATACCCCTCCTCTATGGTGTCTGCCAGAGGAATCTGTGCGCTGCACTTGACATGGAATCACAGGTGCCTGACCCATTATTTCCTGGTCCTGCCGGACCCGCCCCACGATGTTTACATCGGAGCAGACATTCTGATTCGCCTCCGGGCTCATGTGGACGTGTGTAACGAAGTGGTATGGGCTCCATTAACTTCACAGCCACACGTTTCCATCAGTCATGACAATCTCATGTCAGGACAGACCATCCCAGAAGTCTGCACTCTAGTGAACGAACAGGGAACTGTGATACCAGCATACACCAAAGGGGTCGCTGTGCGGCTCAACATGCGATGTGGTCAAACCTTAAACCACACGCTGGGTTTCTTCCAATCCTCACCTGAATGTGTGGAACTCAGACTTACACTTGAAGCCACACCCCTCACTGATGTGTCATCTTGTGTAGTCTACATCCTGTTCAACAACTGCACAGCAACTGACATCAATATCCCCAAGGCCTTTCGGCTGGGATGGCTAATCAGCAATGACTTTCATGACTTTGAACTTGTGTTACCCATCATTGGGTCCATTCCACACGCACTGATACCCGAAGGGAGTACAGAAAACACTCTGTTCACTGTACCCTTCAAGTTCATCGCCATAACATCTGTCATGCCGGCGACCAAAGACCAGGTCTGCCGAATGGAGCTGACAGAGGACAGTCACCTCGTAGTATACACAGTCTCCCATCAGCGTGTCATGGAAACGGATGAACCTGCTTCACCTCTCCATACCAACCTGACTGATGACACCCAGACGGAGGAACCGTACCCAGGTTTCGAGTCTCAAGTGCAGCAAATTCTACAAGATGCTAACGCACTACATGGCGAGATGTGGGAACCTCCAAACCCCACACCCAGCCCCAACGTGGCAGTGCTAACCCGCAGCAAGCGACCAGCACCAGCCACGATGCCCGCCTTGCAGTCGCTATTGCTAACACCGCAGATTTTCCACAACGACATCGCGGAAATGCAAGCCTCTGACACTGCAATAAAGACAATTTTCAACCACCTTTCTGACCCCTCCAACCACCCTATCACTGACTCTGAGCTCTCGGATGACTCAAGCCTTGACTCAAGATGCTTGCATCTACATAACTCCAAACACATGATGCGTATACAGGACGACATTCTGTGGTTTGCACCCAATGACAGCACAACACCACGGCTTGTGGTGCCACGATCGCAAAGGGGGGTGATGCTAATGTACGCCCACGACACACCATGTGCAGGACACCACGGCACCAGAGCCACATATGACACACTGAAACAGGTGGCATATTGGCCCGGCATGCAACAAGATGTTGCGGAGTACGTCAGAGAATGTCTGGTTTGCTGCCAGTTCCAACCAGCAAACCCGAACCACAGAGCCCCACTGCAACGCAGAGGGATCACGTTCCCGTGGTCGGACCTACAAATCGACTGGGTAGGACCCCTGCCCAGGTCCACAAGAGGCAACAAGTACTTTCTCACAGTGATGTGCCAGTTTACCAAGTGGGTAGAGTGTCTACCAGCACCCAACGACACTGCCCAGACCACGGCATACCTCCTGTTAAACCACATTTTCTCCCGGTTCGGATTGCCACTGAGAGTCAACTCAGACAGAGGCACTCGTTTCACTGCAGAGATCATGCAACAGATCTGGAAATGCCTGGGGATACGGGCTAGACTGCACGTCAGCCACCACCCCATCGCATCAGGGCAAGTCGAGAAATCGAAAAGAACGGTGGTCACCATGCTGAGAAAGTATGTGTCTGCTAACCAGAAAAACTGGGATATGAAACGCCCCCTCGTTCTGATGGCCCTCAGAGGCCAGCCAACACCAGACATCATCATACCAGGTCCAGCCTCGGACCAGAGCAACCCGGACTCCTGATCACCAACTACAGAACACACACCCAGAAGGTGTATGTCCGACTTGACCCCCGCAACGTCTACAAAGCACACTACCCCCGTGCAATAGCCCAGTACAGCTGGGTCGGTGCTCGCTGGACAGAGGACTCTCTCTTCCACGCCGATGCCGATATCAAGCACATGCGCAACCAACTAGAGAAGATGACCGTCACCCAAGCAGAGTTAGGTAAACTGAACCGCCGCTCCAAACGGTTCCTGGGAGCGCTGCTCGGAGCCGCCGCCGCCGTCGGAACTCTGTTTAACATTGGCATGTCCAGTGTCAACGCGGTAAACATTGCCACAGTAAGACATCATGTGGCCGAAATCCAAACTGAACTTCCACAGCTTAAAGAGCAACTTACCACACAAAGTGCAGCTTTACAGACTATCGGCAAGACGGTGAGAGGAACTGTGGTAATTCTAAACACCCACAGTGTCCTGTTAAACCAGACCGTGAACTCCATGAAACAGTTATTCACCGTCTTCCAGAATGACTTTGCCCAAACGCAGCTGGATACAGCCTTAATGACTGACATGTTACGGGAAATAAGCTTGTCCATCGACAGCTTAGCCATGGGTAGAATCCCACCGTACCTGATACCCTTAACCCTTGTGCAAAACGTGTTGGCATCTGCGATCAACACACCCACTGACCCTCTGCAGATACACCTTGCCTACTCCCTGGGTAGCGCCATTCCCCTTTACATGGACCCCGAGCAGAAAGAAATGGGTTTCCTCCTTACCCATCATCGAGTCGATCTATCGACTCAAAGACATTATCAATGTGGGCTTTTGGAAAGGTAACACTCACCTCAAGGTGCGCACTCCCCAGGTAGTCGCGTACCATGACAGCGACACACAGCTGTACCTAGCCCCGAACCTGCACATGTGCACACTGACCAAAGACATTCATTATCTCTGCCAAAGCAAACCTTTCCTCCGAGACAACACCGAGGGAATCTGCGGTTTGTAACCTATGCTCAGCGATACCTGCTGCCCCACCGACGCAACACCTCGTACCCAAGTCACCGAGACGCAAGCAGAGATCGTAGGTGACAGGTGGCTCGTCAACACTCCAGTGCGCACCGCCACACTGATCTACGACCAACACGACACTGCGACCCGTATCAACCTGCTGGATCAGAGCATGTGGGTCCAGGTACCGCGAGGAGCCATTCTCCACCTGGACGACTTGGCTCTGTACCACCTCCCAAGCGAAGAGTACCAATCAGAACTAGAAATCCCCGCCTTCTTCAAGGACCACAACTTCACCCTCGCTCCTGAGTTAGAATTGTGGATTGAGAAAGGGGGGCCCCAGCTCATTGACATCGCTCCACTCGACACAGCCCTCCAAGCATTGTCCCAAATGCCCATCCTGAATACCTCTCCTGTTGTCCAAACCTGGACCGCAGCTGACACTGCGCTATGTGTCTCTATGATCTTCGGCAATACCCTAACACTGGGCGTCGCCTTCCTCCTGTACAGGAAATTCAACGAGATGAGAACCTCCACAGCCAAGCTCAAGACAGCCGTGTCTGGAGGTCTCCGATGGAAACCACAGAGGTAGGCGCCCGAAGCAGAGGCGGATCTCATCGAGCTGGCTCCCCAGCCGTAATGAACACCTGCTGCCCGACCGCCCGACTCACCTACCATCAGTCCATTATGAGGGGGGGTTGTCCGATAATGACCACAGGACATCAGCCGAACAAAAAGGGGAATTCTGTAGCAACAATGACGGTCTGTTCCTCTGGCGAACGGCCAGATGTCTCGCGCATCTCGTGATGCACGTTATCAGATCATACTAAACCCAGCCCATGTCGTCCCCGCATACCAATACAATTTATGGCCCGGAATGGCGCCGCAATGTCTGAAAGCAATGACGACCACTCTTTGATCACCCTTGGGAGATAACAAACAAACTCCGTATTGACTTTTATGGCTCCCAAATGGCCGAGCCAGGAGATCTACGCGCTACGCACACACCTAGGCACACACACTTCTTACAGGAGAGATAAGTAATGATCGTCGTGTGGACTTTAATGGTCCAAATTGCCAGGCCGTGACATCGGACACCTCACACACACCCACGAGAAACACACGTGGAATTCCACCAGGACCATAGAGGAATAGATGGTTAAAATCCACCTAAAAAACGTATTAAATGTATACTTTTCTGCTTGAGTGTTTGTATATGTGTCTGGAATAATTAGGAGGGTTATATAAATGTTACATAAACTGTGTAAGACCAATGGACCATGGAAAGCCTGTATCCCTGTATTCCCCAGATCTCAGACTTGTGCTTCATGGTACCATTATAATCAGAAAAACTCAATAATACCGAATCTTGTAAAAGAATTTACAGAAAATGCATTATTACAAGAGTACCAACTTTGTAAGGATAACATGCATAATCTTGCCCTCCGTATACGAGCCAGGAGGCGTAACCGAACTGAACAAAGAACCTTTTCGCGCCGAAAGACTCTCAGACGCGATTGGATCAACCCGAAAATGGGTGTCGCTCGATCTTATCTATAAGAACCGACGTGACTATTATCAAGGTGCATTTTGCCGCCCCAGGTATTTGCCGCCCTAGGCATTCCGCCCGGGCATTTGCCAACCAAGGCATTTCTTCGCCAATGGCATTCCGCCACCAGGAGCAAACATCAGTCACACACAAAAGACCTCGCAAAAGGACCACGGAACGCGCGGGACATTTGAACTCAGAATACACGCATACACGAGAAGCCAAAAACAAAAGCAAGTATTCTTATTTTACAATCTAAACTGCTGTTGAAAGGTTGTCTAAATTATTCCCTTTTTCGGGATGATTTTAATTCCTTGAGGGCTCTTGTAACGAACTGAAGTGAACGCTGTGATCTCCTTTCTCTTTCTTTATTGTTGTTTTCTTTCATTCTTTTCATTTAGATACCATATTTCTTTCGTTTAATATATATATTTCTACTATCTTTATGCATATCTAGTATGTACTTTCTGTGTGAATTGTTTAGTTAGCCTTAATCTGTGTTTATTAAATTTACAAAAGGTACTTTTGAATTGAATCTGTTATTTCTCCACATACACGAAGTCAATGAAACTTACGATTTTAAACGTTACCTAAAGCTATCTTGTGCTACTATTTTAGTAATACAAACTGTACGAACATATGAAATATTAATTTGTCCTGATCAGTAAAGCTAATGTTTCTTATGTTGATTATCAATTTGTCTTATGTTGATTATCAATTTGTAGCAGTAAATGAAGAGACGTCACACCGATCACAAGTTCAGTATGGAGTACCGCAGGGCTCAGTGCTAGGGCCATTGCTCTTCACCCTGTACATGTTACCACTGGGAGATATTATAAGGAAGCATGGCATTAGATTTCATTGTTATGCTGATGATACTCAGCTCTATATTTCTTCACACCCTGAAGAAACTAACCAATTCACAAGATTAACGGAATGTATAGATGATATAAAAAATTGGATGATCAGTAATTTCCTGCAACTTAATTCAGATAAAACTGAATTTTTAATCATTGGACAAAAAAGCTCCAAAAGTAGTAACCTAGAATACTGTCTAACCCTCGATGGCTGCTCTGTCAAGTCCTCGTCGTCAGTTAGGAACCTGGGTGTGCTCTTTGATACCAATCTTTCGTTTGAAAGCCATGTTTCTAGCATCTGTAAAACTGCATTCTACCATCTTAAAAATATATCTAAATTACGGCACATGCTCTCAATGCAAAATGCTGAACAGTTAATACATGCGTTCATGAGCTCAAGGCTAGATTATTGTAATGCTCTACTGGGTGGTTGCCCTGCTCGCTTAATAAACAAACTCCAGCTGGTCCAAAACGCAGCAGCTCGAGTTCTTACTAGAACCAGGAAGTATGAACACATTAGCCGGTTCTGTCAACACTACACTGGCTCCTATTAAACATTGCATACATTTTAAAATCTTGCTTATTACTTACAAAGCACTAAATGGTTTAGCTCCCCAGTACTTGAGTGAGCTCTTAACACATTATACTCCATCACGTCTACTGCGGTCTCTAAACTCTGACCTGCTGATAATACCTAGAATATCAAAATCAACTGCAGGTGGTCGATCCTTTTCCTATTTAGCACCTAAACTCTGGAACAGACTTCCTAGCATTGTTCGGGAAGCAGACACACTCTGTCAGTTTAAATCTAGACTTAAAACACATCTCTTTTCTATGGCATACACATAAAACACTTTTTCAATTAAATGATTATTAGGCTGCATTATCTAGGTCAGCCGGAACCGGGAACACTTCCCATAACACCTGATGTACTCGTTACATCATCAGAAGAATGGCATCTACGCTAATGTTAGTGTCTCTGTTTTATCCCGAGGTTTATTGCAGTCAGCCGGATCCAGGCTGTATCCAGATCAGGCGGTGGACCTGCACCCAGTTGTGACCAACACATGACCCTGAAGTGTCTGCAGAGACCTGGTAATTTAGACTCCCCCTTAAACTGCCTCAACGACACGGCATCCTCAATCAATCAATCAATCAACTTTATTTATATAGCGCTTTTACAATGACGATTGTTTCAAAGCAGCTTCACAGTGTTAAACAGGACAACATTGCAACAAAAATTGATTTGGCTAGTTTAATTTGGATAGTTTATAGAATTATATATGACCAAATTAATAAATTCTATTTGTATATTTAGTTGAGTAACTTGGATCATAATTTGAGTGTCCCCAACTGAGCAAGCCAAGCCAAAGGCGACAGTGGCAAGGAACCAAAACTCCATCAGGGCATGATGGAGAAAAATAAACCTTGGGAGAAACCAGACTCAGTCGGGGTGCCAGTTCTCCTCTGGCCTATTATTAACAGTGTATAATTATTACTCTGGCAACCTTGCAGGTCATAAATCATATTAGATAGGAATATTCGAAATTTTGGGTATGGCCTTGACGAGACGGGCTCATTTAGGATGGCGCGTCGATTACACAAGAATATGAATACTTGAAAGATCGGAGTTTTTGCGCTGGAGACGGGTTAATTGAGGATGACGCCCGTGAGGCGAATTCAGAGGAGACACTAATGGACACGGTCTCAGCAGACACTCCAGGATGAGCTGGTCATGTCCAGATGCAGGTCCACCATCCGATCCGGACACGGCCTGGATCCGCCGACTGCAGTAAACCTCGGGATAAACAGAGAGACTAACATTAGTGTGGATGCCACTCTTTTTATGATGTAACGAGTACATCAGGTGTTATGGGAAGTGTTCGGTTCCGCTGACCTAGTTAATGCAGCCTAACAATCAGTCATTTGATTTGAATAAAGAAAGTTAAAAATGTTCTATGTGTATGCCATAGTAAAGAGATGTGTTTTTAGTCTAGATTTAAACTGACAGAGTGTGTCTGCTTCCCGAACAATGCTAGGAAGACTGTTCCAGAGTTTAGGTGCTAAATAGGAAAAGGATCGACCGCCTGCAGTTGATTTAGATATTCTAGGTATTTTCAACTGGCCAGAGTTTAGAGACCGCAATTGACGTGATGGAGTATAATGCGTTAAGAGCTCGCTTAAGTACTGGGGAGCTAAACCATTTATTGCTTTATAAGTAATAAGCAAGATTTTAAAATTTATGCGATGTTTAATAGGGAGCCAGTGCAGTGTTGACAGAACTGGACTAATATGATCGTACTTCCTGGTTCTAGTAAGAACTCGAGCTGCTGCGTTTTGGCCCAGCTGGAGTTTATTTATTAGGCGGGCAGGGCAACCACCCAGTAGAGCATTACAATAATCTAGCCTTGAGCTCATAAACGCATGTACTAATTGTTCAGCATTTTGCATTGAAAGCATGTGACGTAATTTAGATATATTTTTAAGATGGTAGAATGCAGTTTTACAGATGCTAGAAACGTGGCTTTCAAACGAAAGATTGGTATCAAAGAGCACCCCCTAGGTTCCTCACTGACGACGAGGACCTGACAGAGCAGCCATCGAGGGTTAGACAGTATTCTAGGGCACTACTTGTGGAGCTTTTCTGTCCAATAATTAAAAATTCAGTTTTATCTGAATTAAGTTGCAGGAAATTACTATTCATCCAATTTTGAATATCAGCTATGCATTCCGTTAATCTTGTGAATTGGTAAGTTTCGTCAGGGTGTGAAGAAATATAGAGCTGAGTATCATCAGCATAACAATGAAAACTAACGCCATGCTTCCTAATGATATCTCCCAGTGGTAGCATATACAGGGTGAAAAGCAACGGTCCTAACACTGAGCCTTGCGGTACTCCATACTGAACTTGTGATCGGTGTGACATCTCTTCATTTACTGCTACAAACTGATAACGGTCAGATAAGTAAGATTTAAACCATGCCAATGCAGTTCCACTAATGCCAACATAATTTTCGAGTCTATTCAAAAGAATATTGTGATCGATAGTATCGAATGCAGCGCTAAGATCGAGTAACACTAATAGAGAGATACAACCACGATCAGATGATAAGAGTAAATCATTTGTAACTCTAATTAGAGCAGTCTCAGTACTATGATACGGTCTAAATCCTGACTGGAAATCCTCACATATACAATTTCTTTCTAAAAGGAACATAATTGTGAAGACACTGCCTTTTCTAATATTTTTGATAGAAACGGTAGATTCGAGATTGGTCTGTAATTGACTAATTCTTTAGGATCAAGTTGCGGTTTTTTAATAAGTGGTTTAATTACAGCCAACTTAAAAGTTTTTGGTACATATCCTAATGTCAAGGATGAATTAATAATATTAAGCAGAGGATCTATGACCTCTGGAAGCATCTCTTTTAATAGCCTAGTCGGTATAGGGTCAAGCATACATGTTGTTGATTTTGATGATTTGACAAGTTTAGCCAATTCTTCTCCTCCTATAGCAGTGAATGAGTGTAATTTTTCCTCAGTGAGACTACAATGTTCTGTCTGAAGTGATACTGTAGTAGGCGGCTGCATGGTTATAATTTTATTCCTAATGTTATCAATCTTACTAGTAAAGAAGTTCATAAAGTCATTACTGCTGTGTTGTTTACAAATGTCAGAAGTTGAAGCTTTATCCTTTGTTAATTTAGCCACTGTATCGAATAAATACCTAGGGTTGTGTTTGTTTTCTTCTAAAAGAGTTGAGAGATAAGCAGATCTAGCAGTTTTTATGGCCTTTCTGTATGCAATCATGCTCTCTTTCCACAAATTGAAAAACCTCCAGTTTTGTTTTCTTCCAGCTGCGCTCCATTTTTCTGGCTGCTGTTTTAAGGGCCCGAGTGTGCTCGTTGTACCACGGCGTTGGATTATTTGCTTTAATCTTCTTTAAGCGCCGAGGAGCAACTATGTCTAAAGTGCTAGTAAAGAGAGAGTCAGTAGTTTCTGTTGCAACATCAAGTTCCTCTTGGCTATCTGTAATTCTGAGGAGATGGAACTGATGAGGAAGATTATGTATAAAGCAATCTTTAGTCGCAGCGGTTATAGTCCTGCCATATTTGAAGTAGGGGATGGCTTTGCAGCCTTAGCTATATTAAGTATACATGATATTAGGTAATGATCTGAGATGTCATCGCTCTGCTGCAGAATTTTAATGGTATCAACATTTAGTCCATGTGACAGTATTAGATCTAAAGTATGATTAAGGCGATGAGTGGGTCCAGATACGTGTTGTCTAACTCCAATAGAGTTTATAATGTCTTTAAATGCCAATCCCAATGCGTCTTTTTCATTGTCAACATGGATATTAAAATCACCAACAATTAGTACTTTATCTGCAGCCAGTACTAACTCTGATAGAAAACCAGCAAATTCTTTGATAAAGTCTGTATTGTGCCCTGGTGGCCTGTATACAGTAGCCAACACAAATGTCAAACGGGATTTATCATTTACACTACACAATGTTACATAAAGCACCAAAACTTCAAAGGAATTATATTTGAAACTAGACTTCTGAGTAATACTGAAGTTATCATTATAAATTACAGCAACACCTCCCCTTTTCCTTTCAGACGGCTCGTGTTTATAACAATAATCTTGGGGAGTGGACTCATTTAAAGTAATGTAGTCGTCAGGTTTTAGCCAGGTTTCTGTCAAACACAGCACATCTAGGTTATGATCTATAATCATATCATTAACAATAAGCGTTTTTGGCGAAAGGGATCGAATATTCAGCAACCCGAGATGTATCAATTGTTCATCCGTATTATATCTGTTGTTTATTTGTTGGACATCAATTAAATTTTTACTGTTGAATGGTTTTGATGGTTTTGTATTTACTGATTCGGGAACAGACACAGTCTCTATGTGATAATATCTAGGTGAAAGCGTCTCTATGTGCTGGGATTTAGCTGACTCTGGTGACGTGAGACAGCTAGCAGACGGTTGGTTTAGCCAGTTTGTCTGCTTCCTGACCTGGGCCCCAGTGAGTCAAGGTTTAGCTCTAAGATTATGTGCCAAATTACTAGAGAGAAGAGCAGCACCAGCCCGGGTAGGATGAATGCCGTCTATCTTCAACAGGTCGGGTCTGCCCCAAAAACTTTTCCAATTGTCTATGAACCCTATGTTATTTTATGGACACCACTTAGACAACCAGCCATTGAGTGATGATAATCTGCTAACTATTTCATCACTCCTTTTAACAGGAGGGGGCCAGATAAACAGACTGCCAGTGACATCGCATTTGCGAAGTTTACACACCTCTTTAATGTTAATTTTGGTGATCTCCGACTGACGGTCGAACATCATTAGTGCCGACGTGAATAATAATCTTAGAGAATTTACGATTAGCTTTAGCCAGCACTTTTAAATTTGCTTTGATGTCAGGCGCTCTGGCTCCCGGTAAACATGTGACTATGGTGGCTGGTGTCTCTATTTTCACGTTCCGTGTAATAGAATCGCCAATTACTAGGGCACTTTCAACAGGATCCTCAGTGGGTGCATCACTGAGTGGGGAGAACCTGTTTGATGTTCTAATCGAACGGCAGAGTGGTTTTTAGATCCGCTATGCTGTCTCACAGTCACCCAATTGCCCTGCTGCGGGGCTCAGCCGGAACCAAACAATGAGTGTTCACTAAGCTAGTCGCATCCAAAAGAGTATCTAAAGCTGTACCATTCTCACTACTCTCACATAAAGTCTGGATGCGTGTCTCTAAATCTGAAATCTTCTCCGTCAGCCTGATTAATTCCTTACATTTAACACATGTGAAGCCCTGTTCGCCAACGGAGATAGATATGCTAAACATGTAGCATGCAGTGCAAGTGACAATGACAGGAGAAGAAGACATGGCTTACCGTTTGTTGATGAATCCAAAACTTACCACACAACTTACTCCACTTACTTTGTTTGATGGAGTCTATTTAATAATCCAACTCACCACAGTTGTCTAATGAACTCAGAAAACAGGAGACCCGGGTGCCGGGATGGAAAGCTACCAGGCTAGCGAAAAGCTAACACGTGGTAGTGATTTAGATTAAAAGCTAGTGATGTCAAATTTAACTTGATAGGCTATATTAAACAATATATGGTGATGAGTAAGTTATTTTTAGCAGTATAGATAACAAAGAAAATATATCAAATAGAGATTCAAACGCAGCTATACAGAGCTACAAACACTGACGCATGCAGTAGCAGCAGTAGGTAGACTGGAGCAATCGATCAGGGAGCAATCGATCAAACCAATGAGGACAGGTTTATTCCTCAATAAACCTGTCTCCGGCGTGATGACTCCGATTGTTTGAATAGTCCTAGTTAACAATTTAAATCGATGTCATCCTCAAAACAACCCGTCTCCAGCGTGTTGCCGCCGATCTTTCGAATATTACATTTTAGTAATTGTTTAATCAATACGGCATCCTCAATAAAAACCTGTCTCCGGCGTAATGACTCCGATATTTCAATTTTTTTATTTTTAATAATTATTTAATCGATACATCATCCTCAATAAACCTGTCTCCGCCGTGTAGCCTCAGATCTTTCGAATATTTTTCTCCATTAGGTCTCATGATGGGGTTTTGGTTTCCTTGCCACTGTCGCCTCAAGCTTGGCTTGCTCAGTTGGGGAAAAAACTATTTTTCAAATATATTTCAAAATAAATCTAATTATTAAACTAAATTAACCATATAGACCAAATTACTTATCTAATTACTGATCTAAAGCCCACATTGTTACTGTATGATAATCAAAATATATTCTGTTGCATTATTTTTCTGTTTTAACACTGTGAAGCTGCTTTGAAACAATCTGCATTGTTAAAAGCGCTATATAAATAAAGTTGACTTGACTTGACTTATGTGCTCGTAAAGCAGTAATCCCTTATTGAGAATTGATTTGAAAGTCTATAACTAATTTACAGGACAAACATAGTAAGATAAATTCAAGCAATTCCGTAAAGGTTACTTGTACTTAATTAAACTTTTTCCTTATTGGAAAATTTAATGAAAACGTAATGAACGACCAGCAAATTATATTCATAAACTCATGAATATTATATCCCTTTTGAGTTAATTATTCCCCGAGACATTAGACTTATAGTCATAATCATTACATAATTATTTCCATACTTGTCTCCCACCTTTAAATTGTCACACTTTTTTTTTCCTGGCCGTGGAAAACCCTCCTTTCGAGCCCCATCTTCTCCAAAATCAATGTGAATGACAAGGGGAGAAATAAAAAGAAGATTACACAGCTATCACTTCTGAACATTAAATAATTTGCTTCTCACCGATATCCGTTCATTCACATTGATTTTGTCTCTCCCCCGGTAAACAGCTGCTATAAACGCCTCCGTTTGTTCCTTGGTCAAAAAAGATAAGAATACTATTAATAACACTGTAAATGGTATAATATTAATGTTAAATTACTTAGTATAACTTGACTAGTTATTTATAAAAGAAATGCCGTTGACGGCAACCAAGCTAATTGTTAAATGACAGGTCCATAAGCCATCAACAACGCAATTTATATGTATAATTTATAATATCAATACGGTAGTAATTTGTACTGGAATTTAAACGTTAAACTTTACTTATATTTACTATGGTTACAAAAAATGTTTGGTAACGTAAATATACTTACATTTGAAAGCATATTGCCCCGTTAAAGCTCTGACTCCGCCAACGTCCGACATTTTATTTTTTGAATGAGATAGCAAAGCTGCGCACATACGAGTGTGGGTGATTTGAGAGCGTGAAGAGCGCGAAGGCTACACATATGCATCCTTTCCTGTACATGGCAGTCCTTGGTTGAAATTCCGAGGATCCACGACATTGGAACAGTCCTTCGACGGATGTCGATGACATAGCATCCTCGAAATTCTGGCTTCCGAGGATCCTTCCTTGACATTGAGAAACACCTATTGTTTTAGTTTGGCAGGGTCGCCCCTAGCTTAGCTTAGCATAATTAATGGAATCCTATGTTGTCAGCTAGCATGTCCAGAGTAAATGTGATCAAAAAAAAAAAAATAAATACCCCACCTAATTACTTCTTGTGGCCTGAGTATTCACAACGAATACAAATAGCGATGCAGATTAAGACTAGGCGATTTTCTTAGGCAGATATTGACTTGGGACTATATTAGGGTGAAGCACAGGCGAAGCACTGCTACTTGGGTGCAGAGATATCACGCAACACATGAAATCCCCAAACTTTTTTTTGGGCCCTGCCAAACTAAAACAATGCGTGCACTGAGACAAAAACGCATTTGCCTACATATCTAAATATAGGAAAGAAGTTGAATAAGCCCTGTTTCTAAAAATGGTGGAGTATTCCTTTAATAAATAGCGTGCTGCCTGCCCCATGTTCTCAGTGTCCCACCTTTGAATCCTAGACCTCATGATTCAACCAGAAATATTCCTGTTCCATGAGCAAAGCATTAGGTCGCATGCACAAGTTTCATCTGATACAGTTGCATCCTAGTTGTTGACAGATGGAAGCTGAAATCCATGGTTTAGTGTGGCTGTTAAAACCACATTGAGTTAAAGGGATAGTTCACCCAAAAATAAAAATTCTGTCATTAAGTCATCCCAAACCCGTAAGACCTTTGTTCATCTTCAGAACACAAATTAATATAATTTTGATTTACATTTACGCATTTGGCAGACACTTTTTTTTTGATGAAATCCGAGAGCTCTCGGAACCCTCCATAGACAGCTATTTAATTAACACTTTCTACAGTCTAAGGCCTGTGCAAGTCTCCTATGCAGTTTACGATGTATAGGGCAGTGCTCATGAGATCTATGGCAGCCGATGCTGTTCATGTGAGCACCATGACGCATGCGCGGGATCTGCAACGTAAACAGCATTAGGGGACTTGGCACAGGCCAGAATGAAATTGTTGAATAAAGTAAATTACGTTTCTCTTGGTCGCCATGCTGCAACCCGAAAAGGGAAGAGACTTGTGTCCTTCCAATGCATTCCAGGTTTGTGCTGTAAACTTGAATTAAAAGAAAATAAAACAATAGAAACTAAAAGAAAAAGAGGTTGTGCGCCTTGCCATGTCATTAGGCTATAGGTTGCATTATAGTGGGCTTTAGCTCTATTGTGTTTGGTATCTCTACCATAATTTACCAGACATTGATTGTTTGTGTACTTTTGAGACTCTGACAGTGATTGTATTGTGGCCTGTGCTTTCCTACACAGTCATTATGCTATACCACATCACCCTCCACTGGATGTATAATAAGAAGCAATACATTATATTTTAGCATTTTAGAATGCCTAGTCTTTCTGTGGTAATTTAGTACCTCAAAAGTAACGCAAACGTAGTGTGATACATTACAATTCAGAGACAGTAATATTGTAATGTAACTAATTACTTTCAAAAGACAGTAACTAGTAATAAATAATGTAATATATAAATATTTATGTAATATATATATATATTCAATACTGTAATGAGTGAGGATTTGGATACGTTTTTAACACAATTTAAAAGACCACAAAGAAAAATACAGCTCCCATGGGTGAGTGATGCAGTGTGACAGTTAATCAAAAAAAGAGATTTTGCTCTCAAAACCTTTCTTAAAGCTACACTGTGTAACTTTTTTAGTTTATTCTTATCTAAAAACACTAAGTTATTTCAAAAATATATGTGCTCATTAATGTATATTTACTTCTTTTCAAGTAATAAAGTATTCTCGTAAGTTTATAATATGCCATTGAAAATACATACGGATGAGGGGTTCGAATGCAGGTCGCCATGTTGCCCCTCCATCTTGAAAGTACATTAGCCAAAGAGGGACATACCCGTAAATTCAAACTTCGCCTCTCCCTCGCACCTCTATCACATCAACTGATCTCTGCTCACGGAGAAAATGATATAGCCTACAATGTAAACTTTGCCTTACGCTAGAGATGTACAGAATAACGATAGCACTGTTAAAAGTTACTTTACTAAGATTAGCTTGCATTCGTCTGGGAACCTGATAGCTGATGTTAGCAATGAAATGATAAAAAAATTATGAAAACATAAAACTATTATTCATTTTACATAGATGTCATAACCTACATGCTAACTGACAAATTAAATAACTGCAAATTATAATAGTTTTCTAAAGTAACCTCATCACTTGAAGGAACACTCATGGACAGGGTCGAACTGGAAGCCATGTTAATCTTGGACTAAATCGGCCACCGTAGGAGTTAAAACAAAATCAGAATTGAGAGGAACAGAAACTAATATCACCACTAGATGGGGGAAAATATCACACAGTGTAGCTTTAAAGCTAGATATGACACTAGACTTATTTTTATATAAAGGATTAAGAAATCAAGTAGTGAAAGAACTGCACAACTCAAAATCAAATTATTACATGAAAATGTTAGCTGATGCTAAAGGGAATAGTAAATCAATATGGAAATATATAAATAGCTTAACTAATTTCAATATTAATAATAATCATAAATATGAATTAAAAATTGGAGAAAAAAATATTTCAGACCCTGATCAAGTAGCCAATGCATTCAGTCAATATTTCATTCAATCTGTACATGATCTTGCTTCTAAATATTTAGATGATGGGACAATATAAGTTTAATTTCGACAGCAAATGAGAATTCGTTTACCATCAGAGTGGACCAGGCAGTGGTACTTACAGCCATTTCAGACTTGAATGCTACTTTATCCAGAGACACATACAATATGGATGCAGTTTTTTTTTTTGTAATATTCCCAATTTATTAGTCAGCCGGTGATCCACATTAAAACTGGAAAATGTCCAGATACTTAGAAAAAGTGTTGCAGTGTTCCTGGACTTAAGGAAGGCTTTTGATACCGTAAATCATAGCCTTCTTATTTCAAAATGATATTCTTTTAACTTGTGAAAGCAGACACTTTTATGGTTTGAATCATAACTACAGGGTCGCGAACAATGTGCAGTTATTGATAATGTAAAATCTGCCCCATGACAAATTATGACAGGAATCCCTCAAGGAACTATATTGGGGCCTATTCTTTTTAGCCTGTACATGAATGAACTTCCTGAAGTCTGTGAGATTAGCCTTCAGATGTACGCCGATGACACTGTGGTTTATATGGCCGGCAAGGACCCTGCTGTAATCGGCAGTAAAATAATTATATTGGCTTAACAGATCCTGTTTGACATTAAATTCAGGTAAAACCAGATCCATATGCTTTTCTTTAAAAAAGACATCAATAGCAAACAAATTAAACATTGTAATGAAAGGCAAAATTATTGAACAAGTCGAACAAGAGAAATATTTAGGAGTTATATTAGACTCTCAGCTAAATTTTAAAAGTCACATTAAAAAGCTATCATTAAAAATGAAGGTCAGTATAAATACTTTCAGGATGATCAGAAATTGCTTAACATTTGAATGTGCCAATGTTTTTTTAAATACAATGATTTTGTCACCGCTACCATACTGCACCACTGTCTGGTCTCAGACCAACCAAACCACTCTAAAGCCTCTTGAATGGCTTTATAATCGTGATTTTAAAGGTGCCCTAGAATGAAAATTTTAATTAACTTTGCCATAGTTAAATAACAGGAGTTCAGTACATGTAAATCACATATAGTGAGTTACAAACACCATTGCCTTCTCCTTCATATGTAAATCTCGTTTGTGAAAAACACCACTGAAAAATAGGCAAATCTCAACGTAACACAGAGAATTATGCAATTGCCGGGATCATTAATATGTACGCCCCCAACATTTGCATATGTAAGAACATGTACACTGTGAGGCGATACTGCGAAGCCGTATCATCTTTGCAGGTAAACAAGCGTCATGCGAGGATAGCGAACATGACAGATTATTGAAACAAATGTTATGTTCCAGGCTGTGCAGGGTATGTGAAGACGTTTCATACTCTTCCCACAGATAAAACATGTCAACAGGCATGGTTGATGTTTATTTGTAATCGGATACCGCAACAATTTAATTCAAAGTTGTTAGTTTGCTCAGCCCATTTCACCACGGACGGTTTTTCAAACCTGGGACAATATCAACCAAGCTTTGCTCAGCCTTCGACACTGAAGAAAGGGG
Source organism: Gobiocypris rarus (assembly GCA_023029165.1). Taxonomy (NCBI): domain Eukaryota; kingdom Metazoa; phylum Chordata; class Actinopteri; order Cypriniformes; family Gobionidae; genus Gobiocypris; species Gobiocypris rarus. Next base: position 10,335,959 of record CM040923.1, read on the forward strand.
CAATTCCAACCATATACCTGCAGGCAGTAAGTGATTTTATCCACTTCTTGCCTATCTAAACAATTTCTGATTAAATTTAGAGTTTCTTAGAGAGACAGCATTGTCTAGATAATGTAAAATGCTAGTACAGTATAACAATATACTTGGAAACTCCAAGTACAATACATAACTAGTCACTGTGTACATTGTGACTATATAAACATGCAATATCGTTTTTACGAAAAAAGACGAGTCTAAAATGTAGTTGGTTTTGCACAAAAGCACTGGTTTTGGTTTTATCGGGGGAAAAAGAGGAGCTTTCGAGTCTTTGTGCTTGCGGTTGCCAGAGTTCAGTCATTTTAATCCCCCAATCAGAGCTTTTCCGTGAAAAGAACAGGTATTCTATCAGGTGTTTTACTGAAACGTGCAATCTGGCAAGCTCTCGTGATCTGAAAACACCAATAAACAAGTAAGCTGCATTTTAGCGATCTCCATTTGAGATGTTCTGCTTAAAGTGCCATTCAGTAGGTCTGTGTTCTGTCAGGACTCATGAGCTGGTTGTGCTGTTTGTGATTGTGTTAGCTGAACAACTGCACTTGTGTGAGTTACTGAAATAAGCCAAATCAGAGCAGAGCTCAACATTAATAAGGCAAAAACAGAGCATTACATCCTAGGCACAATTTCTAGGGTTGTAAATGGACCTGTAAATGGACCTGTATCTGGACTGTATCTGGATTTTTTGCCCTTAAATAAGCCACACAATCTCTATGTAGATATCAGAGAACAATTTAAAATATTGTTTCAAATCATTCTAGGGCACCTTTAAAATTTTAGATAAAAAGCCCATATGATTCCATCACTGTTCTATATTTATTATACACAAAATCTTAACCTTTATGAATTTCTGTAACTTTAGCTACATAAAGCTTGTGTTTAAATGTTTGAATAGACTTGCCCCAGAGCCACTTTGTTTTTTTTGTAAACAGACTGCAAAGTTTTAGATCCACAAGAGCAGCCACAAGCGGAGACTGTAAAGTTCCGTTTTGTAGACATCTTTTACTCAGACAGTTTTTTTCTGTGAAAGGAGCTATCCAATGGAACTCTCTCCCTACTGAGATAAATACTCTTACTAAACTGTCTACTTAAAAAAAACCCTGACAAAATCCTGGCTCGTTCAGCAACAACAGTGTGACCATGTGTGATCACTTAAAAGGTTTTTTTTTGACCATTTTGTGTATTAAATCTAGTGCTTTTTGCTTTTTTTTGTTTTCATTTACATTTAGAGTAATATCTTAACACAAAAAGCCCTAGGGACAAGTTTTGCGAATTAGCCTTAAACTATAAACACTATGATGCTGGCATGGGATTGCTTAAAGACGATAATCTATGTTTACTGTATCTGTCCCTATTAAATAAAATAAAAAAATAAAAGAAAAAATAAATAATGTATTACATTTTGGAAATAACTTGATCAAATCTGAGCATGAATTAATGCATTTTAGGGCATTTTTAGTATTGTAGTGTTAATAACATATCTCTATTGTACAAATTGTTGTAAATTAATTTAATTCTGAAAAGGTAAAAGGCATTTGGTTGTGGATAATAAGATACATTTGCAACATTTATCAAATTTATGGATAATCAGGAATGCATTTGTTAATAATTTAGATTAACTTTTTAATAATAATTAACTTTTTCTTATAGTGACCCAAGGCACATGCATACCATCCTTGGTCAGCCACTCTCTCTTGCTTTTGCGAAGATGGTGAATGCACACAAAGAGTGTTATCATATACACTCACCTAAAGGATTATTAGGGACACCTGTTTAATTTCTCATTAATGCAATTATCTAATCAACCAATCACATGGCAGTTGCTTTTAGGGGTGTGGTCCTGGTCAAGACAATCTCCTGAACTCCAAACTGAATGTCAGAATGGGAAAGAAAGGTGATTTAAGCAATTTTGAGCGTGGCATGGTTGTTGGTGCCAGACGGGCCGGTCTTAGTATTTCACAATCTGCTCGGTTACTGGGATTTTCACACACAACCATTTCTAGGGTTTACAAATAATGGTGTGAAAAGGGAAAAACATCCAGCATGCGGCAGTCCTGTGAGCTAAAATGCCTTGTTGATGCTAGAGGTCAGATGAGAATGGGCCGACTGATTCAAACTGAGAGAAGAGCAACTTTGACTGAAATAACCACTTGTTACAACCGAGGTATGCAGCAAAGCATTTGTGAAGCCACAACATGCACAACCTTGAGGCGGATGGGCTACAACAGCAGAAGACCCCACCGGGTACCACTCATCTCCACTACAAATAGGAAAAAGAGGCTACAATTTGCACGAGCTCACCAAAATTGGACAGTTGAAGACTGGGAAAATGTTGCCTGGTCTGATGAGTCTCGATTTCTGTTGAGACATTCAGATGGTAGAGTCAGAATTTGGCATAAACAGAATGAGAACATGGATCCATCATGCCTTGTTACCACTGTGCAGCCTGGTGGTGGTGGTGGTGGTGGTGTAATGGGGGATGTTTTCTTGGCACACTTTAGGCCCCTTAGTGCCAATTGAGCATCGTTTAAATGCCACGGCCTACCTGAGCATTGTTTCTGACCATGTCCATCCCTTTATGACCACCATGTACTCATCCTCTGATGGCTACTTCCAGCAGGATGATGCACCATGTCACAAAGCTCGAATCATTTCAAATTGGTTTCTTGAACATGACAATGAGTTCACTGTACTAAAATGGGTCCCACAGTTACCAGATCTCAACCCAAAAGAGCATCTTTGGGATGTGGTGGAACAGGAGCTTCGTGCCCTGGATGTGCATCCCACAAATCTCCATCAACTGCAAAATGCTATCCTATCAATATGGGCCAACATTTCAAAAGAATGCTTTCAGCACGTTGTTGAATCAATGGTGAAAGGGGGTCAAACACAGTATTAGTATGGTGTTCCTAATAATCCTTTAGGTGAGTGTATACTATAACTCTAGACAAAGGATGTGAGGAAAATACATTAGCATAGCTTCAATTTAATGCATCTGTTATTTTTATTACGTTAAAAGCAAATATAAATTGCAGATATGTGTGATCTTTCCAAACCCTATTAATAATAATACACTATTAAATAGGCTCTTCTGAAAAACATTATTTTTCAATAGATATTCAGTGTACCTGGTATACAGTAAACAATCACTTACATAATTTTCCCATATTCCTGTGCCAACACTATTGGGAAGGGATGACCTCCTTCTACATGTAGATGACTTTCTGGGTGTCAAGGGTCCTATAGGTTTCTTCTTAACCAGTAGAACCTCACAGCATGCCTGGTCCTCATTCAGAGCACTCTTACCTGCATTTATTACCCTGAAACACAAACACCAAAACAAGATAGCATGACACTAAAGCATTTTTTAATTTTAATGTTTAATAGGGTAATGTTTAAAAATAGACAATCATACAGTCACTGAAAAAACCAACACGTGCCATACTAAATATAAAAGGTTCCTGATTCCCTGTTTTCATTCCTTGTTAGTTTCTAATTTTATTACTCATCATTGCCACCTATCTCTCATATCTCCAATATGTATTTAAGCCCTGTGTTTCTATTACTCCTGTCAGTTCTTGCGTTAGTAAAGGTTGTTATTGATGGTTTTGTGTTATTTTGCTCCAGTGTTTTTACTAGTGTTCCTGAGTTTCATCTTCTTCTTTAGCTAGTTACCATTCCACCACATAACAATAAGCAGCACGTCTTTCAAATTTGAATACATTGTTTTCTCTGACTGTATGAAATACAGGACTCAAACCAAGGACCATCTTGCTGTGATGCAACAGTGCTACCCATCAAGGCACCATGTCACCCTTCAGCAGTTACTGTGATATGAAAATTTGATAAGCTTAACTGTGCTGTGTAATATTTAAGAAAGCTGCAGTCCCACATAAGAATTTTTTTATTGTTACTCAGTATTTATTTTTTCTCCAAATATTTCAGTATACAATATTATGATAAAACAATCTGACTTGTTGTCTCAAGAGGCATCAGGACTGAATGAGGTTTATATTTGCTATAAGCAAATACACTTTATTGCCCAACGTATTGGGACACCCCTCCAAATCATTAAATTCAGATGTTCCAATCATTTCCATGGTCACAAGTGTATAAATCAAGCACCTAGGCATGTGGACTGCTTCTACAAACATTTGTGAAAGAATGGGTCGCTCTCAGGATCTCAGTGAATTCAAGCATGGTACTGTGATAGGTTGCCACCTGTGCAGTAAGTCCATTCGTGAAATTTCCTTACTACTAAATATTCTGTTAGTGGTATTATAACAAAGGGAAAGCAATTGGGAACAACAGCAACTTAGACAACTTTTTGCAGTCAATAGTAAATAGCAGAGTCTGGATTTGGTGGTTGCCAGAAGAACGATTTACACTGTTCGACACAAACAGCTCTTGCTCTTGTTTACCCAAAAATGTCAGTCAATTCTGTCAGTTATTTCTCATGTCGTTCCAAACACGTAAGAAATTAGTTCATCTTCGGAAAACAAAAATTAAGATTTTTTTAATGAAATCTGAGTGCTTTCTGTCCTCCATTGACGCAACAACCACTTTCAAGCCCCAGAAAGGTTGTAAAGTAATCCATGACTCCAGTGGTTTAACCTGTTTTATGGAGCGACACAAGTTCTTTGTTTGCGCAAAAAAACAACAACAACATCATTTACCACTTTATTTACAAAATATTAATCTCCAACGTGCATTCACACAACACCACCTGCTCAATACGTGGTCATGGTGCTCTAGGTAACGTGTCTTGGAGATCAATAACTGTATTTATTTTTTTAATTTTGTAGTAAAATGGACAGAATTTGAGACATTGTTTCAAATGTAACAAAGCACAAAGCTTATTGCAATGTATTGGATGGGAGGTGCAATGTTCCGTTCATTCATCGATTATTGGGATTTAAGAATCGATATTGGTTTGTAAAAATGAGAATCAATAAAAATTTCTAAAAAATTTTTTTTTAGCCCAATAAACTAGGGTTTTTTTGTGCAAAAAAAGTTCTTAATAAATTTAGGTTAAACCACTGGAGTCACATGACTAACTTTTATGATATCTAATTCAACCTTTCTAGGGCTTGAAAGTGGTAGTCGTGTAGGTTGTCAATGGAGGAACAGAGAGAAAAAAATATCCATAAACATAAATTGCATTGTTACTTACAAAAAAGTAAAATAAATAAATAAAGGTTAGTCATTGACTTCCATAGTCAATATATACTAGCCAAAAATACTATGGAAGTCAATGGCTGCAGTGGAAACTGTCTGGTTACCAAAATTCTTCAAAATATCTTCTTTTGCGTTCAACAAATATTGTGGGTGAACTATCCTATCTCGGTTAAACTGCCCCCTTGTAGTCTTTACTTACTTTTATCATGGAATACAAAAAGCTAAATTGCAATATAATGTTGGCTTACATAATCAAAATTACTTGTGTGTTGGCTACCATTTAATTAAGAGCTTTAGATTAGATTAAATTAAATTGTAATCGATTACGTAAGTGATTTACACCCCTTGCACTTGTTCTCAGCACTTTTGATGAATATCTACGCTATTTTTAATTTTGTCATTTTCAGAGAAGGGGGACTGAGTCAGACTCGAGTCGCACATTTTAGGACTTGAGACTTGCTTGACAAATATTACAAAAAGACTCGACTTGACTTTGACTTGATTTTCACGACTTGAGACTTGACTCAGACTTGAGTTAAATGACTCGAAATAACTTGTTTTTGTTTAATAAATATCTGTTTTTGAACGAACCGCAACCGAACCACATGACGCAGCAGGCAAGCACGGAGAGCTAACGTAAGAGACAGTTGTGAATGAAGGCGCTTCGCCAAATTTCCATGGTAATCAGTCACTCACAGGTCACGGCATGCCCATGCTCGAACCCGCGCTCAGTACAGTGTTGCCAGATTGGGCGGGTTCCGGGCCGCGCATCATTTTTATACGAAGAGTTTGCGATGATGAGTTAAAAATAGCAACAACAACAAAAAACTCTAGACTACGAAACCGTCAAGCACTGTAAGTTGAAATGTGGTATCCGACTTGTGTTGCACAATGATGGATAACTGCATATTTCTCTTGTTGAATAGTTGACCAGTTTTGCTGAACACTGTGAGCGCTTCGACAACGTAGCGTTTGTGTGTGTTATACGGAATATCCGTGGAAATGTTACTAGTAGCTATCTCAGTTCACAGACGGTTTCTGTATTGTTTCTATAAAAAAATGTAGACACAATGTATTTGCTCTGGCTCTTGTCATTTTGCTCCGTTTTTATGCTTGTTGTTGTCAACTGTTGACATTGTACAAGCAAAAAGTGGCGGTTGGTCAGTGTTGAATTTGTGATTGGACGTCTGGGTTAAAGTCTGCATTGGTGCTGATTTTTGACAAATTATGTATCTAAAAGTAGTTTTTATAGTCTCCTAATGATTGGAATTATATAAATAAAAAATGCTGAAATCCTGCCAACACTGCACAAATGTAAAACATTTTAGTAAAACATTACTACGAAAGTGAGTATATATTACATTTTGTCTATTTTCTTTTCTTTTTTTCTTTTTTTCTCAGCAAACTTTATTTGGAGTCAAAAAGACCCAGATAGTTTACAATAATAGCATTTTAAGCCAATTAAGCAAAAAAAAAAATTTAAATTAAAAATAAAACCATCAATAAGACATAGGTCAGAAAAAAACTGGTTTAACAATTGACATTCACCCCTCACGTTTGAAATGATGGCTACGCCTCTGTTTGGACATGTTACCAATCCAAAGCACTCGAATATTATTGAAGAAATATAAAAAGCCTTTATTTCATCATGGCTTTAATATTTAGTAGGTGACAAGTAGCCTACTGGACACATACGCATTGCGGCTAATGAGCCTTCGTCAGGGTGTGAGCAGCAAACACAATCTGAGTTCTCTTAAGTTTATTAGTCATATAAAAATCACCTGGTCATGCTGTAGAGGACAAGCAGGAGAGAGAACGTTCAAATAATACAAAAATATCTCACCTAATACATTTGCTATGTCATTTTAATTCTTATTTATTTAAAATTTGTGTTATTAAATTTGTATTGTATTAACAACTCAGCTGTATGTGGACACCTTTTGAGTAGAAATGCATATTGCAATTTTTGTTGCAAAAAAATCTCCCATAGAGTCCATAACTACTGTAATTTTAGCTTATATGAATATAAAAATTCAATTAAATCATCAAACATTTATATGACTTGCCAGTGACTTGCTTGACCCAAGCTATGACTTGTCTTGACTTGCTTGACATAAAGCAGTGACTTGACTTGACTTGATTCTCACAAAAATTGACTTGGACTTGCTTGAGACTTGAAGGTTAAGACTTGAGACTTGCTTGTGACTTGAAAATGTGTGACTTACTCCCACCTCTGGTCATTTTATCTGAATATAACATTTGTGGTATTTAGACAGTCAAAACAGTTTTGAAGTTAATTGATCTAATGTTGTGTCTCTGGAAGTGACTTGTTTCTCTAGTAATCTATGACATTGTATTATGTTGAATACGTTTTTTTGTTTTTGTCGATTTGTTAATGGGGATTTGTGGATACATTAAGATTTTAGATTTGGGGAGTAAAAGTTATAGTTTATATTTTTAGGTAGAAAGATAAAATTAGACCCTTGGGGTAAGATCATCGGTTTGTCTGCCATCTGTTATTCAATTATTATTAACTAAATTGTCAAAATTATTTTTTTAATACAGTTATTTATTTAGTATTTTATATTAATGACACTTTAAATATATATGCACATTAATAAGAACTATATCAAAAGTTATTCTGTATATCAACTTACCCCAGTAGGGGCCATCTTACCCTTCTATCAATATTTTACATTTTGTGCTATAACAACTAAATTAGCAAATGATCTATTTATTTTTTATAATAACACATTAGCTGATGCATTATTATCCTGCACAAGCTAAACTTATATCTAAATATTTTGCAATTGAAAAGTAAATCTACATTGTTTTTAAGGGGGTCCCCATCCTATATTCCATACGCATTCCTATATTTGGCATTATACCTAAAACTGCACAGAGCAAAAGAGTGTTCAATAAATGCATTTTTGCGACAAAAAGTTGCACGTCTAGGCTATTATTTAATAATGATAATAATAATTATTATTATTATTATTAGTAGTAGTAGTAGGCCTATTATACATGTTAACCATGTCACACGGATGCATTACCGTTAATTTCATTGTGTTATTTTGTAAGGCATGCACGAGTTGCTCTTACTCGGCGTATCCTGTCGCCCACGGCAACCTGCGCGTCTCTTTCAGGATCAGGATAGGTCTAGCGATGTGATCCGCCGAGCACTCGATCTCATCCAGCGACAGTCCTAGAAACTTCGGTCTCATGTAGGGGTATTTGAGCGGCTGGTCCGAGCCACCCGAACGTTCATTATTATTAATAGACGATACGGCCATGATTCCACCCATGAAGCTGGCCACTGCGGATTTGACGCGCGTGAGCATGTCTGCGGAGCTGTGTCCTTGCGTCTCCTGCTGCCTGATGGTTCCCCGCCAGCACGATACACAGCCCTGCGACACGTTGTAATGAATCGTGTTCTACAAATTCTTCAGTCTGTGTCTGAACCAAAGCGGAAACAGTCCAACGATTAGAGGTCATGTGATCCCATGAAGCGGCTTATCCGATGACAGCTTGCGTGGGACTTGCGCAGGAACTGATGATGAATACAGTAATCGCTTGCGCTCATCATTTTTTTGCAACTGCTAAAGTGTGTGTCTGTGTGTGTGTATATATATATATATATATATATATATATATATATATATATATATATATATATATATATATATATATATATATATATATATTAGAGATAACAGATTAGAGATTGCAGATTGTAAAACAGAAACAGCCATTCACTGCCACCATAAACCTTTGAAGAGCCAGGACATTTTTAATATAACTCTGATTGTATTTGTATATAAGAATGTCATTATATATAGGCCTATATATATATATACAGGTCCTTCTCAAAAAAATATAGCATATTGTGATAACAATTCATTATTTTCCATAATGTAATGATAAAAATTTAACTTTAATATATTTTAGATTCATTGCACACCAACAGAAATATTTCAGGTCTTTTATTGTTTTAATACTGATGATTTTGGCATATAGCTCATGAAAACCCAAAATCATCAATCATCTGAATCAACTAATTAACTCTAAACACCTGAAAAAGATTCCTGAGGCTTTTAAAAACTCCCAGCCTGGTTCTTTAACTCAAAACTGCAATCATGGGTAAGACTGCCGACCTGACTGCTGTCCAGAAAGGCCATCCAGAAAGGCCATCATTGACACCCTCAAGCGAGAGGGTAAGACACAGAAAGAAATTTCTGAACGAATAGGCTGTTACCAGAGTTCCCATCAAGGCAACTCAGTGGGAAGTCTGTGGGAAGGAAAAAGTGTGACAAAAAACGCTGCACAACGAGAAGAGGTGATCGGACCCTGAGGAAGATTGTGGAGAAGGACCGATTCCAGATTCAAGACAATTTTTTATATCATCTATACATTCCGTTAATCTTGTGAATTGGTTAGTTTCTTCAGGGTGTGAAAAAATATAGAGCTGAGTATCATCAGCATAACAATGAAATCTAACGCCATGCTTCCTAATAATATCTCCCATTGGTAGCATGTACAGGGTGAAGAGCAATGGCCCTAGCACTAAGCCCTGCGGTACTCCATACTGAACTTGTGATTGGTGTGAAGTCTCTTCATTTACTGCTACAAATTGATATTGGTCAGATAGGTATGATTTAAACCATGCCAATGCATGTCCACTAATGCCTACATAATTTTCAAGTCTATTCAAAAGAATGTTGTGGTCGATAGTGTCGAATTCTGGACAACAGTCAGTTCGGCAGTCTTACCCATGATTGCGGTTTTGAGTAATGAACCAGGCTGGGAGTTTTTTAAAAGCCTCAGGAATCTTTTTCAGGTGTTTAGAGTTAATTAGTTGATTCAGATGATTAGGTTAATAGCTTGTTTAGAGAACCTTTCCATGATATGCTAATTTTTTGAGATAGGAATTTTGGGTTTTCAACAATAAAAGACCTGAAATATTTCAGTTGGTGTGCAATGAACCTAAAATATATGAAATTTGAATTTTCTCATTACATTATGGAAAATAATGAACTTTTATCACAATATGCTAATTTTTTGAGAAGGACCTGTATATATATATATGCTATTAAACAAGGATAGTTTGCCAAGAAAATATCACCCACACCATTTCACCACCCACCACCAGCTTGAACTGTCGATAGAAGGTAGGATGGATCCATGCTTTCATGTTGTTTACACCCAGATCTGACCTTACCATCTGAATGTCACTGCAGAAAGAAAGACTCATGAGACCAGGCAATGTTTTTATAATCCTCTATTGTAGGTGAGCCAGTGCGAATTATAGCCTCAGTCTTCTTATGCCTGGCTCACACTACAGGAGTTTTAGACCGATTTATACCCGATTTCCCCCTCCCGAGAATCAGAGAAAAAATCTTGTCCACGACCTCGATCGGTTCCGATGTTCGGCGCTGATTATCTGGTAATGTGAGACATTCACAGATAAAATCTTGCCCCTCCCGATCTGCTCTCACATAAATCGGGCTCTCCCCGATCATATCAAACATGTTTGATATTTATCAGGATGAGCAAGATTGTAATAACGTCAGTACTGTCACAATAGCCAATAGGAAACAAGAAGTCTACGACTAGACGGAAGTGACGGACATTTCGAAATGGCGACCGCGAAACCGACAACACGGATAACAATAATTATATAGATAGAGAGAGAGGGGATTGTTTGTGCGTGTGTATGTATGTGCGTGTGTGTATGTGCGCGCAGCGTGTTTGTGTGTGAGTGTGAGAGAGAGAGAAAGCTGCAAACCCTTGTTTCTTATAAGTAGACACATTTCATCAATCAATCAATCAATCAACTTTATTTATATAGCGCTTTTACAATGACGATTGTTTCAAAGCAGCTTCACAGTGTTAAACAGGACAACATTGCAACAAAATTTGATTTGGCTAGTTTAATTTGGATAGTATATAGAATTATATATGACCAAATTAATAAATTCTATTTGTATATTTAGTTGAGTAACTTGGATCATAATTTGAGTGTCCCCAACTGAGCAAGCCAAGCCAAAGGCGACAGTGGCAAGGAACCAAAACTCCATCAGGGCATGATGGAGAAAAATAAACCTTGGGAGAAACCAGACTCAGTCGGGGTGCCAGTTCTCCTCTGGCCAATTATTAACAGTGTATAATTATTACTCTGGCAACCTTGCAGGTCATAAATCATATTAGATAGGAATATTCGAAATTTTGGGTATGACGCCTTGCGAGGCGGGTTCATTTAGGATGGCGCGTCGATTACACAAGAATATGAATACTTGAAAGATCGGAGTTATTGCGCTGGAGACGGGTTAATTGAGGATGACGTTCCGGTGAGGCGAATTCAGAGGAGACACTAATGGACACGGTCTCAGCAGACACTCCAGGATGAGCTGGTCATGTCCAGATGCAGGTCCACCATCCGATCCGGACACGGCCTGGATCCGGCCGACTGCAGTAAACCTCGGGATAAACAGAGAGACTAACATTAGTGTGGATGCCACTCTTTTTATGATGTAACGAGTACATCAGGTGTTATGGGAAGTGTTCCCGGTTCCGGCTGACCTAGTTAATGCAGCCTAACAATCAGTCATTTGATTTGAATAAAGAAAGTTAAAAATGTTCTATGTGTATGCCATAGTAAAGAGATGTGTTTTTAGTCTAGATTTAAACTGACAGAGTGTGCCTGCTTCCCGAACAATGCTAGGAAGACTGTTCCAGAGTTTAGGTGCTAAATAGGAAAAGGATCGACCGCCTGCAGTTGATTTAGATATTCTAGGTATTTTCAACTGGCCAGAGTTTAGAGACCGCAATTGACGTGATGGAGTATAATGCGTTAAGAGCTCGCTTAAGTACTGGGAGCTAAACCATTTATTGCTTTATAAGTAATAAGCAAGATTTTAAAATGTATGCGATGTTTAATAGGAGCCAGTGCAGTGTTGACAGAACTGGACTAATATGATCGTACTTCCTGGTTCTAGTAAGAACTCGAGCTGCTGCGTTTTGGACCAGCTGGAGTTTATTTATTAAGCGAGCAGGGCAACCACCCAGTAGAGCATTACAATAATCTAGCCTTGAGCTCATGAACGCATGTACTAATTGTTCAGCATTTTGCATTGAAAGCATGTGACGTAATTTAGATATATTTTTAAGATGGTAGAATGCAGTTTTACAGATGCTAGAAACGTGGCTTTCAAACGAAGATTGGTATCAAAGAGCACACCCAGGTTCCTCACTGACGACGAGGACTTGACAGAGCAGCCATCGAGGGTTAGACAGTATTCTAGGGCACTACTTGTGGAGCTTTTCTGTCCAATAATTAAAAATTCAGTTTTATCTGAATTAAGTTGCAGGAAATTACTATTCATCCAATTTTTAATATCAGCTATGCATTCCGTTAATCTTGTGAATTGGTAAGTTTAGTCAGGGTGTGAAGAAATATAGAGCTGAGTATCATCAGCATAACAATGAAAACTAACGCCATGCTTCCTAATGATATCTCCCAGTGGTAGCATATACAGGGTGAAAAGCAACGGTCCTAACACTGAGCCTTGCGGTACTCCATACTGAACTTGTGATCGGTGTGACATCTCTTCATTTACTGCTACAAACTGATAACGGTCAGATAAGTAAGATTTAAACCATGCCAATGCAGTTCCACTAATGCCAACATAATTTTCGAGTCTATTCAAAAGAATATTGTGATCGATAGTATCGAATGCAGCGCTAAGATCGAGTAACACTAATAGAGAGATACAACCACGATCAGATGATAAGAGTAAATCATTTGTAACTCTAATTAGAGCAGTCTCAGTACTATGATACGGTCTAAATCCTGACTGGAAATCCTCACATATACAATTTCTTTCTAAAAAGGAACATAATTGTGATTCGAGATTGGTCTGTAATTGACTAATTCTTTAGGATCAAGTTGCGTTTTTTTAATAAGTGGTTTAATTACAGCCAACTTAAAAGTTTTTGGTACATATCCTAATGTCAAGGATGAATTAATAATATTAAGCAGAGGATCTATGACCTCTGGAAGCATCTCTTTTAATAGCCTAGTCGGTATAGGGTCAAGCATACATGTTGTTGATTTTGATGATTTAACAAGTTTAGCCAATTCTTCTCCTCCTATAGCAGTGAATGAGTGTAATTTTTCCTCAGTGAGACTACAATGTTCTGTCTGAAGTGATACTGTAGTAGACGGCTGCATGGTTATAATTTTATTCCTAATGTTATCAATCTTACTAGTAAAGAAGTTCATAAAGTCATTACTGCTGTGTTGTTTACAAATGTCAGAAGTTGAAGCTTTATCCTTTGTTAATTTAGCCACTGTATCGAATAAATACTTAGGGTTGTGTTTGTTTTCTTCTAAAAGAGTTGAGAAATAAGCCGATCTAGCAGTTTTTATGGCCTTTCTGTATGCAATCATGCTCTCTTTCCACAAATTAAAACCTCCAGTTTTGTTTTCTTCCAGCTGCGCTCCATTTTTCTGGCTGCTGTTTTAAGGGCCCGAGTGTGCTCGTTGTACCACGGCGTTGGATTATTTGCTTTAATCTTCTTTAAGCGCGAGGAGCAACTATGTCTAAAGTGCTAGTAAAGAGAGAGTCAGTAGTTTCTGTTGCAACATCAAGTTCCTCTTGGCTATCTGTAATTCTGAGGAGATGGAACTGATGAGGAAGATTATGTATAAAGCAATCTTTAGTCGCAGCGGTTATAGTCCTGCCATATTTGAAGCGAGGATGGCTTTGCAGCCTTAGCTATATTAAGTATACATGATATTAGGTAATGATCTGAGATGTCATCGCTCTGCTGCAGAATTTTAATGGTATCAACATTTAGTCCATGTGACAGTATTAGATCTAAAGTATGATTAAGGCGATGAGTGGGTCCAGATACGTGTTGTCTAACTCCAATAGAGTTTATAATGTCTTTAAATGCCAATCCCAATGCGTCTTTTTCATTGTCAACATGGATATTAAAATCACCAACAATTAGTACTTTATCTGCAGCCAGTACTAACTCTGATAGAAAACCAGCAAATTCTTTGATAAAGTCTGTATTGTGCCCTGGTGGCCTGTATACAGTAGCCAACACAAATGTCAAACGGGATTTATCATTTACACTACACAATGTTACATAAAGCACCAAAACTTCAAAGGAATTATATTTGAAACTAGACTTCTGAGTAATACTGAAGTTATCATTATAAATTACAGCAACAGCTCCCCTTTTCCTTTCAGACGCGGCTCGTGTTTATAACAATAATCTTGGGGAGTGGACTCATTTAAAGTAATGTAGTCGTCAGGTTTTAGCCAGGTTTCTGTCAAACACAGCACATCTAGGTTATGATCTATAATCATATCATTAACAATAAGCGTTTTTGGCGAAAGGGATCGAATATTCAGCAACCCGAGATTTATCAATTGTTCATCCGTATTATATCTGTTGTTTATTTGTTGGACATCAATTAAATTTTTACTGTTGAATGGTTTTGATGGTTTTTGTATTTACTGATTCGGGAACAGACACAGTCTCTATGTGATAATATCTAGGTGAAAGCGTCTCTATGTGCTGGGATTTAGCTGACTCTGGTGACGTGAGACAGCTAGCAGACGGTTGGTTTAGCCAGTTTGTCTGCTTCCTGACCTGGGCCCCAGTGAGTCAAGGTTTAGCTCTAAGATTATGTGCCAAATTACTAGAGAGAAGAGCAGCACCAGCCCGGGTAGGATGAATGCCGTCTATCTTCAACAGGTCGGGTCTGCCCCAAAAACTTTTCCAATTGTCTATGAACCCTATGTTATTTTGCGGACACCACTTAGACAACCAGCCATTGAGTGATGATAATCTGCTAACTATTTCATCACTCCTTTTAACAGGAGAGGGCCAGATAAACAGACTGCCGGTGACATCGTACTTGCGAGTTTACACCTCTTTAATGTTAATTTTGGTGATCTCCGACTGACGGTCGAACATCATTAGTGCCGGCGTGAATAGTAATCTTAGAGAATTTACGATTAGCTTTAGCCAGCACTTTTAAATTTGCTTTGATGTCAGGCGCTCTGGCTCCCGGTAAACATGTGACTATGGTGGCTGGTGTCTCTATTTTCACGTTCCGTGTAATAGAATCGCCAATAACTAGGGCACTTTCAACAGGATCCTCAGTGGGTGCATCACTGAGTGGGGAGAACCTGTTTGATGTTCTGTCGAACGGCAGAGTGGTTTTAGATCCGCGACTATGCTGTCTCACAGTCACCCAATTGCCCTGCTGCGGGGCTCAGCCGGAACCAAACAATGAGTGTTCACTAAGCTAGTCGCATCCAAAAGAGTATCTAAAGCTGTACCATTCTCACTACTCTCACATAAAGTCTGGATGCGTGTCTCTAAATCTGAAATCTTCTCCGTCAGCCTGATTAATTCCTTACATTTAACACATGTGAAGCCCTGTTCGCCAACGGAGATAGATATGCTAAACATGTAGCATGCAGTGCAAGTGACAATGACAGGAGAAGAAGACATGGCTTACCGTATTTGTTGATGAATCCAAAACTTACCACGCAACTTACTCCACTTACTTTGTTTGATGGATCCAACTCACCACAGTTGTCTAATGAACTCAGAAAACAGGAGACCCGGGTGCCGGGATGGAAAGCTACCAGGCTAGCGAAAAGCTAACACGTGGTAGTGATTTAGATTAAAAGCTAATGATGTCAGATTTAACTTGATAGGCTATATTAAACAATATATGGTGATGAGTAAGTTATTTTTAGCAGTATAGATAACAAAGAAAATATATCAAATAGAGATTCAAACGCAGCTATACAGAGCTACAAACACTGACGCATGCAGTAGCAGCAGTAGGTAGACTGGAGCAATCGATCAGGGAGCAATCGATCCTCGATCAGGGAGCAATTTCATAATACATACTATACTAGCATCAATTGTATTTTCATATTACAGCACAAATCTACACTGGAAAAGGTGACACTATCGCTTTTGAACTAGGGAGGCAATATTATAACGGTAAACATTCTAGCACACTATGATACTAATATAAGGTACATTTTACCTCCATTTCTCGCTGAAGAACTGACAGTCCATGTTGATCCTGTCTCCCCAAACATTTTCTCATCCACACTCGTTTATTTTTCCACTTTTGTTTTTTTTTTTCACAACAAACGATCATTATTGATAGAGCAAGTTTTCGGTTTTCAGTATCCATTTTCCCCGATTACAATCTGTTGCGTAGATCACGTGATGCGCTTCCTCTGTACGATAATCTTAATAACATTTTGTAGTGTGTGATGCTTCGCGAATTTCAAATCTTGTAGTGTGAGCATGTTTAAGATTTGAGGGAAGAAAATCTGCAAAGATTCTCCTGAAGTGTGTGCTGCAACCAGATTTTACAATCGGATAGGATTTTAAAACTCCTGTAGTGTGAGCCAGGCATTAGCTGACAGGTGTGGCAACTTTTGCTACACACATTAAAATGTTATACTTTTTCTTTGCAAAAAGAGTACATTGGGCATAGTATAAGTAAGTAGGCAATTAGGGATACATAATTTAGACACTGACACATCTGACCTTTTTCTGAAACTTACTGAATTTTAAAATATATGGCACTTCTGGTTTTGGGAACTGCCGCTCAAAAAGACTGAATCAAATGATTTTAAATAATAATGTTGTTCTGCAAATAATCCTTATCTGTCAGTTTGATGCCATAACTAGACCTTGTGGTGAAAAGGAACTTCTCTCTGTTGGCAATTGCAAACTTCATGTGCCTCCACTTTTGAGTGCATGCCCACATCTCAAAATCAAATCAACAACCAGTGCAAAGAATCAGAGTCGAAGAGTTTTTCTTTTTTTTTTTTAGATAATCTCGGATGTACATCACTATACAGAAGAAAAGTTCTGTTTCATCTCGACTTTAAACAAGTTTAATGGCAGTTGCTGATTGTTACAGTTTAACAGAAGTTACTCCCATAATTTAAGCTATAAAGTGTCATGGGGTGTAGGAAAAAGGTGAATAAACCGTGCGTTGGAGAGCTGGAACAAAAACAGTTTGTCACATGTTTGTGGTTTTCATTTATCCATTCTCCAAACCATAGGGTCTAAGCCAGACTTTCATACTGACGGCAGAAGGTCCGTGGGTGTGATGTCTGAGGCTGAAACTAGCGGGATGCTGGAGCCTATCCCAGCGGGACACCATAGACAGATGGTCGATGGTATATTAAAACAATAGATATTAATTTGTCATGCTTAAAATGAAAAAGAATTATAAATAAAATAAACAAAAATAAAAATTATGGAGAAAGGCAGAGATGAACAGATGGATATAGTATAGCTTATGATCACTGGAGTATTAAAGGTACACTCCACCATTTTTAGAAAAAGGGCTTATTCATTTTCATTTTCAGCAGCGTCCAGTTTTCCTGGCTTTGTTTATTCCTTAAAAGTCAGTTTTTTCCTTGTGTGGTGTTACTGTGTGTTAATAACTCCGTAAGTAACAATATTTATTCTCATTGTAGAAGTGTTTCATAGTCATCATGTAATTCAGTTGATTTTACCTCAGAAGTATTAATGTGTCAATATACATACAATTGGCCGGCGCCGTATAACTCTGCTACTAGACGCTGCTGAAAATAAAACTTTCTGCACATGCACCAGACAAGTCTGAACAAGTTGCGTGAGGCAGGGAATTTTGAACAGCCGGCCCACAAATTTACGTGGGAAATTTGTGAGTCCACAAAATGCCCCAGCACTACTAATGCTACAAACTAATCTTTAGGAATTTCAGGCAATGCAATTAGTTTGGAAACAAGGCGGACATATGTATTGCTTTAATGTCTACTTCCACTGCTCTTATTGCACGTCACTTGGTAGGACTCGGGTTACATTACCAACTGGCCATTGGGCTCTGGGGAGTTGAAAGTCCACAATCAATACAACCTGATCAACAGCTAGGTTTTGTGTGATGTTCTGGCACTTCTGTTGAAGCTGAAGACTAGGTAGGTAGTTCCTGAGGAACTGGGTCCAGAAGTGATCAGCGATCACTTGGCTGTGTGTCGCCGTACAAGTAGATTGCTGGGTCCATACACAGCCTGAGGTAGGGAAGCGAACTGCCGCCCCATAAGCAGCAAATTGGGGGTAATAGGATCGGGATCCGCTATATCAGATGATACCTACCCCAGGGGTTTCGAATTTAGGATGCCTTCCACTTCAATCAACACTGTGGTAAGGACTTCCTCAGAGATGGTATGATCTTTCAGAACAACTTGGAGCGAAGCCTTGATAGATTTAAAATCCCTCTCCCATACTCCTCCGAAGTACGGTGCGTGAGGTGGGTTGAATTGAAAGGACATTTTTGGAGGGATGGTTCCATTTCGGTGAAGGCTTCAGAGAGCTCACGCTCTCCACCCCTGAAGTTGGTGCCATCTGTTGCAGATGATCTGAAAGGGCTATGAAGCGACAGAGGGCAATCGACTGTTTGAATGCACAGATTTATTGGCTTTAAGGGCATGCACTTCGTCAGGAAAACTTTCCATCTGTGCACGTCTGAGTACAGCCATTTCAGACTCTATACATTCTGTGGCTGACATTGGGGGTGCTGCCGCCCAATGAAGAGACTGATATGTCTGAATGGGGATTTACAGAGTTTGTCTGAATCTTCAGTTGACACTGAAGGGTGGATTGGCCAGTGGTCTGAAGATTGTTGCAGAAATGCTGGACCTCATATATATGTCCCATCCCTTCAGACTCGTCTTACCGCGAGTGATATCGTCAGCAGGATCGTTATCTGAGTCCACGTATTTCCAGTTCTCGTATCCCACTAGGTCTTGAATCTCTGGGATTCACGTGCAAACAGACACTTTGTAATTGCATGGCTCAGACTGTATCCAGTGGAGTACAGTGGTTGAATCGGACCACATACATGCACAGTTTGCCATTGTATTGCAGAACAGAGGCGACAGATTCAGAATGCAATAATACAAGATACACTCACCTAAAGGATTATTAGGAACACCTGTTCAATTTCTCAATAATGCAATTACCTAATCAACCAATCACATGGCAGTTGCTTCAATGCATTTAGAGGTGTGGTCCTGGTCAAGACAATCTCCTGAACTCCAAACTGAATGTCAGAATGAGAAAGAAAGGTGATTTAAGCAATTTTGAGTGTGGCATGGTTGCTCAGTTACTGGGATTTTCACACACAACCATTCTAGGGTTTACAAAGAATGGTATGAAAAGGGAAAAACATCCAGTATGCGGCAGTCCTGTGGGCAAAAATGCCTTGTTGATGCTAGAGGTCAGAGGAGAATGGGCCGACTATTCAAGCTGATAGAAGAGCCACTTTGACTGAAATAACCACTCGTTAAAACTGAGGTATTCAGCAAAGCATTTGTGACGCCACAACATGCACAACCTTGAGGCGGATGGGCTACAACAGCAGAAGACCCCATCTCCACTACAATTAGGAAAAAGAGGCTACAATCTCCACAAGCTCACCAAAATTGGACAGTTGAAGACTGGAAAAATGTTGCCTGGTCTGATGAGTCTCGATTTCTGTTGAGACATTCAGATGGTAGAGTCAGAATTTGGCGTGAACAGAATAAGAACATGGATCCATCATGCCTTGTTACCACTGTGCAGGTACATTCATTTTACAAAAACTGCTCTAGTCTACCTACTGCTGCTGCTGCATGCTTCAGTGTTTGTAGCTCTGTATAGCTGCGTTTGAATCTCTATTTGATATATTTTCTTTGTTATCTATACTGCTAAATATAACTTACTCATCACCATATATTGTTTAATATAGCCTATCAAGTTAAATTTGACATCACTAGCTTTTAATCTAAATCACTACCACCTGTTAGCTTTTCGCTAGCCTGGTAGCTTTCCATCCCGGCACCCGGGTCTCCTGTTTTCTGAGTTAATTAGACAACTGTGGTGAGTTGGATTATTAAATAGACTCCATCAAACAAAGTAAGTGGAGTAAGTTGTGTGGTAAGTTTTGGATTCATCAACAAATACGGTAAGCCATGTCTTCTTCTCCTGTCATTGTCACTTGCACTGCATGCTACATGTTTAGCATATCTATCTCCGTTGGCGAACAGGGCTTCACATGTGTTAAATGTAAGGAATTAATCAGGCTGACGGAGAAGATTTCATATTTAGAGACACGCATCCAGACTTTATGTGAGAGTAGTGAGAATGTAACAGTTTTAGATACTGCTTTGGATGCGACTAGCTTAGTGAACACTTATTGTTTGGTTCCGACTGAGCCCTTGCAGCAGGGCAATTGGGTGACTGTGAGACAGCATATTCGCGGATCTAAAAACCACTCTTCCGTTCCGATTAGAACATCAAACAGGTTCTCCCCACTCAGTGATGCACCCACTGAGGATCCTGTTGAAAGTGCCCTAGTTATTGGCGATTCTATTACACGGAACGTGAAAATAGAGACACCAGCCACCATAGTCACATGTTTACCGGGAGCCAGAGCGCCTGACATCAAAGCAAATTTAAAAGTGCTGGCTAAAGCTAATCGTAAATTCTCTAAGATTATTATTCACGTCGGCACTAATGATGTTCGACTTCGTCAGTCGGAGATCACCAAAATTAACATTAAAGAGGTGTGTAAACTCGCAAGTACAATGTCACCGGCAGTCTGTTTATCTGGCCCCCTCCCTTTTAAAAGGAGTGATGAAATAGTAAGCAGATTATCATCACTCAATGGCTGGTTGTCTAAGTGGTGTCCGCAAAATAACATAGGGTTCATAGACAATTGGAAAAGTTTTTGGGGCAGACCCGACCTGTTGAAGATAGACGGCATTCATCCTACCCGGGCTGGTGCTGCTCTTCTCTCTAGTAATTTGGCACATAGTCTTAGAGCTAAACCTTGACTCACTGGGGCCCAGGTCAGGAAGCAGACAAACTGGCTAAACCAACCGTCTGCTAGCTGTCTCACGTCACAGAGTCAGCTAAATCCCAGCACATAGAGATGCTTTCACCTAGATATTATCACATAGAGACTGTGTCTGTTCCCCGAATTAGTAAATACAAAAAACCATCAAAACCATTCAACAGTAAAAATTTAATTGATGTCCAACAAATAAACAACAGATATAATACGGATGAACAATTGATAAATCTCGGGTTGCTGAATATTCGATCCCTTTCGCCAAAAACGCTTATTGTTAATGATATGATTATAGATCATAACCTAGATGTGCTGTGTTTGACAGAAACCTGGCTAAAACCTGACGACTACATTCAGAGCGATGAGCGATGACATCTCAGATCATTACCTAATATCATGTATAATTAATTTAGCTAAAGCTGCAAAGCTATCCCCACGCTTCAAATATGGCAGGACTATAACCGCTGCGACTAAAGATTGCTTTGTACATAATCTTCCTCATCAGTTCCATCTCCTCAGCATTACAGATAGCCAAGAGGAACTTGATGTTGCAACAGAAACTACTGACTCTCTCTTTACTAGCACTTTAGACATAGACAAGATTAAAGCAAATAATCCAACGCCGTGGTACAACGAGCACACTCGGGCCCTTAAAACAGCAGCCAGAAAAATGGAGCGCAGCTGGAAGAAAACAAAACTGGAGGTTTTTCGCAATTTGTGGAAAGAGAGCAAGATTGCATACAGAAAGGCCATAAAAACTGCTAGATCTGCTTATTTCTCAACTCTTTTAGAAGAAAACAAACACAACCCTAGGTATTTATTCGATACAGTGGCTAAATTAACAAAGGATAAAGCTTCAACTTCTGACGTTTGTAAACAACACAGCAGTAATGACTTTATGAACTTCTTTACTAGTAAGATTGATAACATTAGGAATAAAATTATAACCATGCAGCCGTCTACTACAGTATCACTTCAGACAGAACATTGTAGTGTCACTGAGGAAAAATTACACTCATTCACTGCTATAGGAGGAGAAGAATTGGCTAAACTTGTTAAATCATCAAAATCAACAACATGTATGCTTGACCCTATACCGACTAGGCTATTAAAAGAGATGCTTACAGAGGTCATAGATCCTCTGCTTAATATTATTAATTCATCCTTGACATTAGGATATGTACCAAAATCTTTTAAGTTGGCTGTAATTAAACCACTTATTAAAAAAACGCAACTTGATCCTAAAGAATTAGTCAATTACAGACCAATCTCGAATCTACCGTTTCTATCAAAAATATTAGAAAAGGCTGTGTCTTCACAATTATGTTCCTTTTTAGAAAGAAATGGTATATGTGAGGATTTCCAGTCAGGATTTAGACCGTATCATAGTACTGAGACTGCTCTAATTAGAGTTACAAATGACTTACTCTTATCATCTGATCGTGGTTGTATCTCTCTATTAGAGTTACTCGATCTTAGCGCTGCATTCGATACTATCGATCACAATATTCTTTTGAATAGACTCGAAAATTATGTTGGCATTAGTGGAACTGCATTGGCATGGTTTAAATCTTACTTATCTGACGGTTATCAGTTTGTAGCAGTAAATGAAGAGATGCCACACCGATCACAAGTTCAGTATGGAGTACCGCAAGGCTCAGTGTTAGGACCGTTGCTTTTCACCCTGTATATGCTACCACTGGGAGATATCATTAGGAAGCATGGCGTTAGTTTTCATTGTTATGCTGATGATACTCAGCTCTATATTTCTTCACGCCCTGACGAAACTTACCAATTCACAAGATTAACGGAATGCATAGCTGATATTAAAAATTGGATGAATAGTAATTTCCTGCAACTTAATTCAGATAAAACTGAATTTTTAATTATTGGACAGAAAAGCTCCACAAGTAATGCCCTAGAATACTGTCTAACCCTCAATGACTGCTCTGTCAAGCCCTCGTCGTCAGTGAGGAACCTGGGTGTGCTCTTTGATACCAATCTTTCGTTTGAAAGCCACGTTTCTAGCATCTGTAAAACTGCATTCTACCATCTTAAAAATATATCTAAATTACGTCACATGCTTTCAATGCAAAATGCTGAACAATTAGTACATGCGTTCATGAGCTCAAGGCTAGATTATTGTAATGCTCTACTGGGTGGTTGCCCTGCTCGCCTAATAAATAAACTCCAGCTGGTCCAAAACGCAGCAGCTCGAGTTCTTACTAGAACCAGGAAGTACGATCATATTAGTCCAGTTCTGTCAACACTGCACTGGCTCCTATTAAACATCGCATACATTTTAAAATCTTGCTTATTACTTATAAAGCAATAAATGGTTTAGCTCCCCAGTACTTGCGAGCTCTTAACACATTATACTCCATCCGTCAATTGCGGTCTCTAAACTCTGGCCAGTTGAAAATACCTAGAATATCTAAATCAACTGCAGGCGGTCGATCCTTTTCCTATTTAGCACCTAAACTCTGGAACAGTCTTCCTAGCATTGTTAGGAAGCAGACACACTCTGTCAGTTTAAATCTAGACTAAAAACACATCTCTTTACTATGGCATACACATAGAACATTTTAACTTTCTTTATTCAAATCAAATGACTGATTGTTAGGCTGCATTAACTAGGTCAGCCGGAACCGGGAACACTTCCCATAACACCTGATGTACTCGTTACATCATAAAAAGCGTGGCATCCACACTAATGTTAGTCTCTCTGTTTATCCCGAGGTTTACTGCAGTCGGCGGATCCAGGCCGTGTCCGGATCGGATGGTGGACCTGCATCTGGACATGACCAGCTCATCCTGGAGTGTCTGCTGAGACCGTGTCCATTAGTGTCTCCTCTGAATTCGCCTCACCGGGCGTCATCCTCAATTAACCCGTCTCGGCGCAATAACTCCGATCTTTCAAGTATTCATATTCTTGTAATCGACGCCATCCTAAATGAACCCGTCTTGTGCGTCATACCCAAAATTTCGAATATTCCTATCTAATATGATTTATGACCTGCAAGGTTGCCAGAGTAATAATTATACACTGTTAATAATAGGCCAGAGGAGAACTGGCACCCGACTGAGTCTGGTTTCTCCCAAGGTTTATTTTTCTCCATCATGCCCTGATGGAGTTTTGGTTCCTTGCCACTGTCGCCTTTGGCTTGGCTTGCTCAGTTGGGGACACTCAAATTATGATCCAAGTTACTCAACTAAATATACAAATAGAATTTATTAATTTGGTCATATATAATTCTATAAACTATCCAAATTAAACTAGCCAAATCAAATTTTGTTGCAATGTTGTCCTGTTTAACACTGTGAAGCTGCTTTGAAACAATCGTCATTGTAAAAGCGCTATATAAATAAAGTTGATTGATTGATTGATTGATAAAACATTAGCTGATATCTTCGAAACCGCTAGTCCGATCGAGACGAAACAAGCGCCAGAAGTTCGGAAACATAGGTCGATAGCTAATATTTAAATACCAAATGTCAAAATATTGATGGTAAGGGGTAGTAAAATCCAATCAAAGTCAGGTGTCAGTCGTTTTTTATGTGTTTTTTCATATAAATGTCTAGAACTCCAAAACGAAATGAGATATTTTCACCCAAAATCACACGCACATCTAGGGGCTCGCTCCGAGGACACACAAACAATGTGGCAGGATAGTGCCACTTTGTGGAGCTATAATTATAAAAAACATGAAATTGGCTCTATACAACTCAATGTATTCATGTGGGGTGTCAACATTTTTGCTTAAAACTTTCTTCAAATGTCTTTACTAATTTTTTGCAGTTGGTCTGCTGCTAGCTTCCTTATTTGCCTATGTTGCGCTTGGCCCCGGTATTGCTGCTTGCAGCTATATTTTTCATTGTTATGCTGATGATACTCAACTCTATATTTCTTCACACCCTGAAGAAACTAACCAATTGACAAGATTAACAGAATGTATAGATGATATAAAAAATTGGATGATCAGTAATTTCCTACAACTTAATTCAGAAAAAAAACTGTTTTAATCATTGGACAAAAAAGCTCCACAAGTAGTAACCTAGATTACTGTCTAACACTTGATGTCTGCTCTGTCAAGTCCTCGTCGTCAGTTAGGAACCTGGGTGTGCTCTTTGATACCTTTTGTTTGAAAGCCACGTTTCTAGCATCTGTAAAACTGCATTCTACCATCTTAAAAATATATCTAAATTACGGCACATGCTCTCAATGCAAAATGCTGAACAGTTAGTACATGCGTTCATGAGTTCAAGGCTAGATTATTGTAATGCTCTACTGGGTGGTTGCCCTGCTCGCTTAATAAACAAAATCCAGCTGGTCCAAAACGCAGCAGCTCGAGTTCCTACTAGAACCAGGAAGTATGAACACATTAGCCCGGTTCTGTCAACACTGCACTGGCTCCCTATTAAACATTGCATACATTTTAAAATCATGCTTATTACTTACAAAGCACTAAATGGTTTATCTCCCCAGTACTTGAGTGAGCTCTTAACACATTATACTCCATCACGTCTACTGCGGTCTCTAAACTCTGACCAGCTGATAATACCGAGAAAATCAAAATCAACTGCAGGGGCCAGTTGGGGACACAAAATTTTTCAAATAAATTTCCAAATAAATCTAATTATTAAACTAAATTAACAATTTCGACAAAATTACTTATCTAATTACTGATATAAAGCCCACATTGTCACTTTATGATAATCTAAAAATATTCTGTTGCATAATTTTTCTGTTTAACACTTCTGTAATTGGTTGATTAGATAGTTGCATTAATGAGAAATTGAACAGGTGTTGCTAATAATCCTTTAGGTGAGTGTATTCTACTCGTTCTTCTTTAGCGGCGCGCGACCAAGTAGAGCTAGCGTATCTCACAGCCTCATCTGCTGGTGAAAATAATCACTGATGTGTGTTGATAGGGCGTTTTCTGGCAAATCTGTGGGTTGTTTTGAATGAGCTGTAAAACGGGACATTTCCGGGGACAGTACACCAAAAACCGGGACTGTCCCCAGAAAACGGGGACGTCTGGTCACCTTATTTTTACAACCTGAGCCGACCGAAGGTCAAATATTATTTACATACTTAATACAAAGAACGACATATGGCATTCAAATATCAGCGAGAGCTTTCCAATATGCGCGCCACTGACGTACTGTACTTCCAGGCCAGAGACCACCTGTCCATCAAAAGCTCACTATCCAATCAGAGTTGATCACTGTTAAGCCCGCCCCCACGAGAGGTTTGTGTCAAAACAGAAAACAAACTGAGAAACGTAAGTGAAATCTGTGGCAATGCATTCAGAATCCATGATTTGCGAAAATGAATCTTTGAAAAACATTAACAAAGAATGAAGCATATTTGAAGAGGCTGAGTTCATTTTTTTTTTCCTTTTCATTGTGTTTTTCTTTTATAATGGAATGTTTTTTATAGTTTCTGAAAGAGACTAATAATCCTTTAGGTGAGTGTATTCTACTCGTTCTTCTTTAGCGGCGCGCGACCAAGTAGAGCTAGCGTATCTCACAGCCTCATCTGCTGGTGAAAATTACAAACTAAGCACAGACTTTTGTTTTTAAATTGATTTTTAAAAAAGCATTAAGCAAGGACAATCATGTGCTGATATAACTGGAGTTCAATTAATGTTTGATCACATTTTTTGATAAAAAAATAAAAATTATAGCATAGTTTTATAAAGTTTACTGTTTTATAAAGTTACATTTATTAATTTTTTGAGACAAAGGTAATTCCACAAAAATCTAACGCAATGTTTTCCAAATCTGTTTCTCCAATAATAGTCTATTATAGTATCAACAGAGGGTGCTCTGCTTTTGTTTCAGGGTGCTTATATATGAATTTGATTTTGTGTTGTTTTCTCCCTCCCTATGCTATAATTTTTATTTTTTTATCAAAAAATGTGATCAAACATTAATTGAACTCCAGTTATATCAGCACATGATTGTCCTTGCTTAATGCTTTTTTAAAAATAAATTTAAAAACAAAAGTCTGTGCTTAGTTTGTAAACATAACCTCTTTTGAAAATGAAAGAAAGTGGAGGATTTAGTTTGACTTTATTTCACTTTCAGGACAAAAACAACAACAAAAAAAATCCAAAAACATACCCAAATCAGCATACAAGTTAAAAAAAACAGATGCATTTGTAAATGCATCGCAATTAAACCTTGCTCATTAAGAAGTGTAAGTGCCTTTCAGTCTTATTGCAGACGAAGAGCTAACAGTACTGGTGCAGATACTAGTGGTCCATAGGCTAAATTTTGTGTCTTGGTGGTTGTTTTCTGCAGCCATTCAAGCCTCTGTGACATCAGAGGTCCTCATGTTTTTCAGGAGAGTCAACAGTTTGGACACCTTCAGAATTAAATGCAGGCACATCCTTGTTCTCTTCTAAAATGAAAGAGCAAAATGATAAAAGTATGAATGCATGTTTCAAACAACGTGGGAATTTATTAATAGAGTAAGAGGGCATATTTCCACCCTAACTAGTATCATTCTAAACATTGTCATATCTGTGTGGTTCCCAGATATTAAAA
Source organism: Gobiocypris rarus (assembly GCA_023029165.1). Lineage (NCBI taxonomy): Eukaryota > Metazoa > Chordata > Actinopteri > Cypriniformes > Gobionidae > Gobiocypris > Gobiocypris rarus. The sequence goes on from CM040923.1 coordinate 10,363,665, forward strand.
AAGGCTGAACATTTGTAGATTTTTCTTTTGAAAACAGTGGTGGTAAAACCAACATGCTCAAGGAATTGCTCATTTAAAAAAAAAAAAAAAAAAAGAATACAATCCTACTACGACTATTTCTGCCATATAAATTTAGGAAGATAGTATGGTACTGTAAATTCACTTAAACGCTTAAAGCACCCAAGATAGTGAGCAATAAAGTACATGCAACTTATACATTTTCCAAGACATCAAAGCACTTGTAAAATGATCAGCGAGATCATCATACCTTTATGCTGAGAATTATTATTAGTACTTTATTAAAGTAAGTGTTAAATTAAGTCACCATCTACTGCCATTGTATTGAATTTATCCAAAAGGATATCCACTAAATGATCACCCTTTGTATTCTGCAGGAACAACTTGAAGGTAAGTAAATAACAGAACACTAATTTATGGGTAAACGGTGTAAACAATGCAAGTACATATTCACACCACATCTATGGTCCAACTTCAATCATTGCCATTGAAAGTTCTATTATGAGAGACAAAGCAAACAGGAAATGTATATTACACAATGTTTATCAGTATTAATGATAAATGATACCTGTGCAGGTGCCTTCTTCATCCTTATAGCCATCAGCACAGGTGAGGCAGTTGTCGGCACCAGGTCCTTTGCAACCAGAGCATCCAGTATTGCATTCTGGTATATAAAATAACAGTAACACTATTTTACAGTGTCCTTGTTACATGTACTTACTATAGTAATGACATTAAGTTATGCATAATTGCAAGCAACTAACTTACAAGTACACATTGTTGATTAATATTCATCATTACTCCGTACTAGTTTGTGTAATTACACTATAAGTGCCAATTCACACTGAACCAACAGACACTAAACAATGGAAACTAACAGACTAAGATTTGAGAGCAGCAGCACCACCACTAAGTTCTACAGATGGTGACACTTGAGGAAAATTTTGCATTAAGTTAATTTAATAAAATTACTATTGGTCTGCATTGTTTTGTAAATAAATTGCAGTTACTAATAAGATTACATGTTTAACAGTGAAGCACTGAACTTGAATTGATATGCAGATAAGTAATTTTTATTAACAGTAAGGTGCAAAAACAAATCTTTATAGGAACAAAAAAAAATTCACATTTTCAATGTACTTAATAAATGTACCATTGGTCTAGTATAGCAATCACACTAAACTGACCGAAATGGCTAATAAGTGCTCCATTGCCACCAACTACAGGTTAGTGATAATTTTGTGTCTTTGTTTTTTTTCTTAAATATATTTTATTATTGTCTGCATTGATCAGCGTCTGCCAGTGCAGTGTAAATTGGCCTTTAAAATAAAGTGTTACTAAAATAATACAGGGTACATGATTAACTTATTTCAACAAACCTTTACAGGAGAAAGAACCATCTGTGTTTAGGCAGAATTGGTTATCTTTGCATGGAGCTGGATCTTTGGTACACTCATTGATGTCTGCAATTAAAAATAAATAAATAAATAAATAAGAAAATGTAGGACCAATACAGGTAGAGACTAATAAATGAGACTTCGCATTAGACATCCAAAAACTGGGCTTCTTACAAGGTTCCAACACAATTTTAAGAATAAGGCCACATTTTGGCTCGAAATCAATGGCTCTCATTCACTAAGCTTGTGTACGAACTAAAAACAAATTCACAAAAATGTTTTGCACATTTTATTCTAAATTTATGAAAAAAAGAAAAATGTTATTATATAAACTGTATGTATGCATTATATATTACCACACACAACGGATTATTAGGAACACCATACTAATACTGTGTTTGACCCCCTCTCGCCATCAGAACTGCCTTAATTGGCATTGATTCAACAAGGTGCTGAAAGCATTCTTTAGAAATGTTGGCCCATATTGATAGAATAGCATCTTGCAGTTTATGGAGATTTGTGGTATGGTCATCCAGTGCACAAAGCTCCCGTTCTACCACATTCCAAAGATGCTCTATTGGGTAGAAATCTGGTGACTGTGGGGCCCATTTTATTACAGTGAACTCATTGTCATGTCACAAAGCTTGAATCATTTCAAATTGGTTTCTTGAACATGGTGCATTATCCTGCTGGAAGTAGCCACCAGAGGATGGGTACATGGAGGTCATAAAGGGACGACATGGTCAGAAACAATGCTCAGGTAGGCCGTGGCATTTAAACGATGCCCGATTAGCACTAAGGGGCCTAAAGTGTGCCAAGAAAACATCCCCACACCATTACACCACCAGCCTGCACAGTGGTAACAAGGCATAATGGATCCATGTTCACATTCTATTTACACCAAAGTCTTCAACTGTCCAATTTTGGTGAACCTGTGCAAATTGTAGCCTCTTTTTCCTATTTGTAGTGGAGATGAGTCATACCCGGTGGGGTCTTCTGCTGTTGTAGCCCATCTGCCTCAAGGTTGTGCGTGTTGTGGCTTCACAAATGCTTTGCTGCATACCTCGGTTGTAAGGAGTGGTTATTTCAGTCAAAGTTGCTCTTCTATCAGCTTGAATCAGTCGACCCATTCTCCTCTAACAAGGCATTTTTGCGCACAGGACTGCCACATACTGGATGTTTTTCCCTTTTCACACCATTCTCTGTAAACCCTAGAAATGGTTGTGTGTGAAAATCCCAGTAATTGAGCAGATTGTGAAATACTCAGACCGGCCCGTCTGGCACCAACAACCATGCCACGCTCAAAATTGCTTAAATCACTTTTCTTTCCCATTCTGACATTCAGTTTGGAGTTCAAGAGATTGTCTTGACCAGGACCACACCCCTAAATGCATTTTAAGCAACTGCCATGTGATTGGTTGATAAGATAATCGCATTAATGAGAAATTGATAATCACATGTATGCAAGAACTAGACATGCTTGGACAGTTGATGAGATTGTGCTTCAACCTTGAAACTGCCTTTTTCACAGAGTTTTAGAAAAAAAAACAGGTAGGAAGAGCAAGGAAACAGCCCCCAAATGGTGGCAGCAGCCACTAGGAAGCAGAGGAAAGCAATGGTGGTGACAGAAGTAGAAACTAAGAAGATAATCTGATTAGATTAGTAAAGACACTGGATCCATCAATGACACCCAAACAAGTCCAGGTAATCTGTCTTGGTAGTATGGCACAAAAGATAATTGTCCTATCTGTGAGGCTGGCTGCAAGGGCAAACATGCAGCATGTTGGCTGGCACAGGGATGTTCCAGTTCTGCAAAAGCTGGCAGAGATCCTTTGAAGTGTGTATATATATGTATATATATCTAAGGTAAAGGCATAAAAAAGCCACCCACAAAGACAGTTCAGTCATTAAAAAAATAAAATGGAAGGGGTTGAGCAAAATTTATCCTGGCACCTGGAAGTAATTACCACATCAACGTTAACATGGTCAAATGCAGCAAAAAAAAGGCAATCATGACTGAGCTTACCATTCCATGGCAAGAGGAAATGAAAACAGCCTAAAAAAGGAAGAAGTTAAAATGCACTGATCTTGCTGCCAGGTACAGGGAACATAAGGAATGGCATTTATCCTGTGCAGGTTGGTTGTAGGGGATTCATGGGAATATCAATGCAGAAGCAAGGAAGTATGGGCAGAGAACAGTTGTTTGTAGGAAGAAAAAAAAAAAAAAAGTGTTCCTCGTTAGGGGAAAGTCATTGTACTGCATAAGACTTGGAATGTCTGGGTGGGAAGGTAAGATAAGAGCTGCAGAGGTGGCCATGAGAGATCACTGACCACTGCCCATACACCAGGAGATGTTCTGAGATAATGCAGGCAGAAATGGCAAACAGGTTTAGTAACAGCTACTTGTTTAATTTTAGTTTCCACCCCCCTTTCCTTGACCAAGATGTGTTGGCGTTTTTGGTACTGTATATCAGAAACCAATCCATGGAATTTATAGATTGCATTACAATTTATCATATGTATTACTGTACAAAAGTCTGTATAACAAAAAAAACACCTATATGATAAATATATTATTGTGGTTCTGTCATAAATGAACAGGTCTGAATAATGAAATATTGACAGCATAGTGAGCACACTATCTAGTCAGCACACTATACTGTAACAGACATTTTTAGAACGGATTTAGATGCATTTCCAAACCAAAACCAAAAATGAAAATTCTATCATGAATTACTCACCCTCATGTCGTTCCAAACCCTTAAGACCGTCGTTTATCTCCGGAACACAAATTAAGATATTTTTGATGAAATCCAAGGAGCTCTTAGGCCCCTCCATAGACAGCTATTTAATTAACGCTTTTAAGGTCCAGTAAGTTAGGAAAAACATTTCCATGAGTCCATGAGACTCCAGTGGTTCAACCTCAATTTTATGAAGCGACGAGAATACAAACAAAAATAACGACTTTATTCAACAATTTAGTTCAACAGTGTTTCCGTTGTAAATAGGGCAGCGCTCTCGAGATCTACAGCAGCTAATGCATGTGAGCACCATCATGCATCTGCCGGATACAATGCAAACAGCGAAGGAGACTGGCACAGACCAGAACTTTCATTTTTGGGTGATGTATCCTTTTAAGTAAATGACTCCAATAATTTTAAGTTAAGTTTTCCATGTGTTTTTCAAGCATTAAGAAAAACCTAAAAACAAATTATGTATGGCAAAAAATGTTGCATTTTTTTTCTCCTTACCAATACATGCTTCTTCTTGGTCTTCCTCCCAACCCTTCCTACATTCTTTACAATCCTGATTGGATCCTCCAGTGCAGGTAACACAAGAGTCATGACACTCTAAAAAATAAATAAATATAACATGCATGTCAAATATCATCTCAAAATAAAGCATCAGCATTACTCAAAAAAACTTGCATTGACAAATTCACATCAAAAGGGCACCCATGCATTGCATCTGATTTTTCAAAATTCTAAAACCTTTTTCAGATTTAAAATCCACATTTTCAAGGACCTCAGTCTTCTGGATACCACAGTATATGGATAAACTCAGTTCAATATTATAACTTTAGAGCAGATTTAAAAATCTACACTTCCCTAATATATCCCAAAAAAAAACAGCCAAGTCATATCAGAAGCTCATGTGAAAATGTCTGTACTCAAAATAAATGTCAGTTTTTCTGACATCATCTTGGTTGCATGCTACTGTAAGAGCCATGGGCAACAACAAGCTTACAAAGCATCAATGGGATCTCATTGTTGAAGAGGAGGGCTATAAAGAAAAATTCCAAGACATTAGATATATCAAGAAAAGGTTATCCCTCCAAAATGAATGTGAAGACAAAGAAAACTAGTAAGGAAACTGTCAAGTATAGCAGTTCGAAATTAAGACTAATGACTTGTCCTAGGAAGATCAGTGTTAATGTTTTGGAATAGCCCAACCAGAGCACAGACCTAAATACCATAGAAAATCTGTAGGGGGACTTGAAGCAGGCTGTGCGTAAGAGACACCCTCACAATTTAACAGATTTTGAATGTTTTTGCAAAAGAGAGTGGGAATACATTCCCAAATCAAGATGTGCAAAACTAATAAAGTCCTATATCCAAACAGACAGAGTGCTGTAATAAAATGAAAGGGTACTTTAAAGCTACACTGTGTCACTTTTTTAGTTTATTCTTAGTTAAAAACACTTAGTTCTTTCAAATATATGTGCTCATTAATATATATTTACTTCTTTCAAGAAATAAAGTAGTATTCTCATAAGTTTATAATATGCCATTGAAAATACATACGGGTGAGGGGTTTGAATGCCGGTCGCCATGTTGCCCCTCCATCTTGAAAGTAAATAAACCAAAGAGGGACATACCCGTAAATTCAAGCTTCGCCTTTCCCTCGCACCGGTCACATCAACTGATCTCTGCTCACAGAGAAAATGATATAGCCTACAATGTAAACTTTGCCTTATGCTAGTGAAGTCGTACAATATACAGAATAATGATAGCACTGATAAAAGTTACTTTACTAAGATTAGCTTGCATTCGTCTGGGAACCTGATAGCTGACGTTAGCAATGAAATGGTCAAAAATAAATAAATAACGAAAACGTAAAACTTATTCACACAGATGTCATAACCTACATGTTAACTGACTAATTAAATAACTGAAAATTATAAGAGTTTTCTAAAGTAACCTCATCACTTGAAGGAACACTCATGGACAAGGTCGAACTGGAAGCCATGTTAATCTTGGACTAAATCGGCCACCGTAGGAGTTAAAACGAAATCGGAATTGAGAGGAACAGAAACTAATATTCACTGCATGGTCATATACCTTTTCACCACTAGATGGGGGAAAATATCACACAGAGTAGCTTTAAGTAAAGTATTAGTTCAGGGGTGTGCACACTTATGCAGTTAGTTATTTCCAATTTTTTTCCCCTCTGAAATGTATCACTTTGGTTTTCAGTGGCAATGCATAGGTTGTAATTTATCACATTTAAAAGGTGCAGGTTCTGATATAATTTATCTTTGTTTTTAATTAAACACAAAACACGCTGTTTTAATAGGGGTATATACTTTTTAGCCACTGTATAGGAGGGTAATCAAGCTTTTTATTTTATGTACCTTTGCACAAGGAGAACGTATCATTCCTCAGTGCACTAAAATATCCATCACTGCAGTCCAGACAAAACTCCCCTTCATATCCCGTATCACAACTGCATTTCCCATTTCCAGCCCTTGTTCCTTCTCCATCACATTTGCCATTACCATGGCACGGTCTGTCAGCTCCTCCAACGCAAGCTTAAAATAATGCAAAATAAGATATCTTGTAAAATTGTAAGTTACATTTTCATAAATCAAGATGGGGGAATTAAAGTCTCAAACAAAAAAAAGTGCAAAGTATGTAAACTCAATTGCATGCATTTAAAAAACTTTTGAATGCAAAAGCTCTGAAATAGGCTTATTTTTTTCTCCCATTTCCCTCGGCTTATAGCTAGCTACTTGAAATCAAATTTAATGGATCACAAATTTGAAGTTTACTCTTTGTCTCTCTTCAGTATGGAGATTACAGTACAACACATTAAATGGTTAGTTCACCCAAAAATGAAAATGATCCCATAATTTACTCACCCTCCAGCCATCCTAGGTGTTTGACTTTCTCCTTTCAGCCAAAAACAATCTGTTATTTAAAAAAATATCCTGGCTTTTCCAAGCCTTATAATGGGAGTGAAAACACCATCCAAAATCAATACGGCTCCAGGGGGTTAATAAAGGCATTCTGAAGCAAAGCAATGTGTTTTTATAAGAAAAATACCCATATGTAGAACTACTAAACTATAAATCACTGGCTTCTTGTAATTTCCATCCAAGAAAGTGTCGAGTTCTGGCGTGTGACATGACGTAGGAGTAGTGCAAGCTTAGGTGAGAGTAGACTCCTTTGGCAGTTAAAACAAATAGCACTTGGTAACAAACTCAAGCTCCACTGACATTTCTCTTTAAAAATTCTCATTTTATTTCTCTAAAAATTCTCTAATTCGAGACCATTGTTTTGTTTTGCTCAATCCTGTGCTTCAGTGTTTGTAAATACTTCATGCGTCGGTTTGTAACCTCAACGGCCGTTACTGGAAGCCAGTGATTATGGTTTATAAAGTTATAAATATGGATATTTTTCTTACAAAAACCTCATCACTTCACCTCAGAAGGCCTTTAGTAACACTCTGCAGCCATATGGATTACTTTTATGATGGATGGATGCACTTTATGGAGCTTCAAAAACTCAGGCTTTATTCACTGCCATTATAAAGCTTGGAAGAGTCCAGATATTTTTTTTATTTTAGTTCGGATGAAAAAGTCATATACACCTAGGACAGCTTGAAGGGGGGTAAATTGTAACGGGATATTTTTCATTTTAAACTTACCCTTTAAGTATGTACAAATTACAGTGCAGGTGCAATGTGTCGGCCAAGTATTTGCATGATCTAACACAGTAAGGCTTAATACACTTACTGTTGCAGTCAGGACCAAAGGAGCCTTTAGGGCAGCACACTTGAATGGTCTCTATACAAAACCACTTAAACAGATCTGGGTGTTTTGTTTTCCTGCAACAGAAATACAAACAATTCTTAGATTATTTCTTAATTCGATTAAATAGATACTTTCAATAACAAGTCCACAGCATACATCCATTGTCAGTGTGCTTTACTGTAACATGATTTGTACCGTGACTGCAGAGAAAAAAACCTTTATGCCGTAGCCATGCACCCTTACGAAACCATCTCATTCAATGCTGAGGAGGACTCTAGCCTAGAAGCCTCAGAAGGACTGATACAGAACATGACAGCTGCAGAAATGGATTTTTATATGTCAATAACAGTTGTTTTGTTTTTTGTTTTCAGGGAAGAAAATATTAATACAGGCTTAATTGAAATGCAGGCTCCTAATTTTGGGTCCATCCCACAAAGTGCAAGACAGCTGGTCACCCTACCAAAGTATACAATGCTGCTTCTTTGTCTTTCAGAGCAGTAGACATACTGGACACAACAGCTGTAGTATAACCGTAGTGCAAACAGGTCCTTCTCACACAAACCACAAAGTCAAATGAAGAATGCTTGCCTACTCAGCAGTGCACGAGACATAATGGCACACAGTATACCTCAGCCTTGAGAATGAAGTCTTCAGTTATTATGGCACAAATTCTCCATCTGAGTTCCTGACCTCTTGAACCACCATGTCTCAAAGTGTTCCTCATTTTCTTCCAACATGTGGTTGCATTCAAAACTGCTGCTGTAACACGCACCCTCCAGTATCTCCATCAGCCTAATCTCACTGAAGAAATCACACATTTTAGTGAATGACTGTAAGCGGGTCGATCTTGACAGTCTGAGCAAATAGAAGTTATAGTAGTGCATTTTCATTAGTGCATGTACGTAAATTTTGTTTTGAGATGTTGTCAAATTTGATTCTTCTCACCTCGACTCGTATTTGGAGAGTTTTCGCTCCTCCCATGCTGTGTTTCCACCACCAAAATTTTGATTAGCTGTTTTTTCAAGACCCTGCAAAAAATGCATAGGTTAACACCTAAAATATCTGAAGTGTAGCTAAAAAAGTATTCTGACACGTTCATCACATTTATCTGACTTTCATTACAATGAATGTAGCATATCTGATGTGTCACTTTGAATGAAATGTCACTTTAAAGGTGCATTTTTTTAGATGATAAATAGATAGATAGATAATACATACCTTGTCAAAATTGTCCACTAATTGTCTACATGTTGAGCATAATGTATTAAAGTCTTTCGTATAGATAGATCCAAGTGATAGAAACAAAATAGCTAACATCAAGTAAAAAATACTATATGAGAGTAACATGCTTTCATCAAGGGTATTTGTCTAGCAGCTCAAATGCTTTCCGGTAATAAAATACTGTTTTTTGTGGGTTTGTGTCCAGCTAGTTAAGATACCCTGAATCAACATCTAATGCCTGAAATTATGACACGTTAATTATAAAGATGTGTAGAATGTCTGTTTTACAAATTTCCATACCGCTACACCAGCTCAGACATTTGATTCAGATTTCCGCGTCATCCCTTCGGTAATATTGTGTCTTTATGTAATTGGAGAGTTCTCCTGGCCATCAACGTATGAGCCAATGAACTCCGTCCACGCGCAAGCGTGTCCGACTGAGTCCCACAGTACAACAAACCACCCCCTTACAAGTTACGCCCCCTCCAACGAAACAACCAATTAGGGAATCGCTGATGTCGTCACTTGTACCACTTTTCTTCTACTTCCATTTCCTCACTTTTTCTTCTCTCTTTCGCCACCTCGCGATAAGGCAGTATGACTTTAATCTTTAATCAGAATAATTTATCATTACTTAACTTACTACATTATTATACTATCTTGTGCTGCGGTTACCGTAGTCGGGAGCCTATGTATCCCGATTTTTAGAGTATTTATG